>JALAZF010000379.1:3751744-4377034 GCA_022829125.1 Lathyrus tuberosus | reverse complement strand
GCTGTCGCTCCCAGGATTTTCATCCAGGTAAGAACGCGAGAGTGGCGCGAAAAAAATAGAGTCGCCAGTCGTGCAAATTTATCCCAAGAGAGGGAAAGGGAACACCGCATGAACCTGAGGAAGAGGGAAAGGAATGGTCATCGCAACCATAGCTTGGGTTCGGGAGTCGGTTACGCGAGGGGAAGGTACTAGCACCCCACGCGTCCATCGTACTCGATGGGATCCACGCTTGTTGTCTATTCTAAGGGTAAGTTATACTATCATCTAGGGCTGTGCTAAGACGGGGGGAAACAAAGACAGACTCAATAGGACGTCGACGTCCTAGGCCTACGTACCCCCTTTGTGCAATGGGGAATTCAGAGTCAACGTAGTTCGGACCAAGTTCTTTTTATGTTTTTTATGAGCGACGCTAAGTTCGCGTCCGGCAGTTAGGGTCGATGCCTGTTTGCGACTCAGACGGAAAGTAACGTGCCCTTTTTGAAAATAGCCTTTAAGTTTGAAGATCCCGAAGGACAAAAAGGTTTGAAGTTGGTTTGTGTTTTTTTAGGACAGAAGTGGCTTAAGTTAGTTCCTAAGTTGCATTGCACCAAAGTCTAGGGCACAGGGGCGAATACTTAACGCATCGTCCCAAGACAGGACGCTCGCTAAGCACTCTAGAAAGATGAGAGGAAGCCCCTCATTTCTCATTCCCCATACTTAAGGCTCGTGCGCAATACACCTTATTCTTATTAAGTGTTTTAAAGAAATTTGAGATGAGAAGAGAGAAGACACAAGGGTAACTCTAAGGGAGACTATGAACCCTAAAGTTATCATGCATGGGTGACCTACGGTTAGTGAAGTTCAACCTAAACCCTAAAGAAAGAAGATAGGAGAGAAAGAAAGAACAAAGGTGAAGGGGAATACTTTTCCACCCTTAAAGAACTTACCTTAGTCCCTGAATAAGATATTAGTACAGAATAGACACAAGTAAGAGAAATGAGGTGAATGAAAATCACACAATGGCAAACAATAATGATAATAATCCAAACATGAACTCAAAGACCAAAGAAGCAACCCCCAAAGCAAATGGCACAAGTGCCTTTCAAACAAGGATCTAGGCATGATCAGAAATACACATATAAGCAGATCTCAAGTGAAAATAAATCAAACAATTAGATAAATAACCCCTAAAATTCCCAAATTAAATATCAAGGCCCCTAAACCAGAGATAAACAACACATCAAAAATTCCTGCAAAAATTCAAAGTGTTAGTCATTCAAACAATTGGGCAAAGCTCAGGTGAGAAGTAGGGTTCAATGTGCCAAAGGGAAAGACCAAAATGTAATATGAAATAAATTTAAAAATGAAAGAAATTTTTTTTCATGCACTTTAGAATGTTAGTGAACAAATGCAATAAAAACGGATTAAAAATGTATTATAGACGAGGAGAATTAAAATAAAGAAATTTATGTATGCATGAGATGTGTAATGCAAAAAGGAAATTAATAAAATAATTAATTTGGACAATAAAAATAAAAAATAAAATTTGTAAAAATTTTATAAAATAATAAAAATGATGTATGAATTTTATGGGAATTTTTAAATGCAATTTACTAATTTTAATGATTAAAAATGAAAGTGTAATAATCAAAATAAACATAACAATGAAATAAAAGGGATGTGGTGCATTTAGTAAGAAAATGAAGAGGAATAATTGAAATGGGCTAAAGGGGGGGGGGGGGGGGGGGCGTGAATAACAGCCCAACCCATAAATCCAGTCAGAAAATAAAAAATAAAAAAAACGCCTGGGGGTGTGTTTAGTGAGGAATTCATGTTGAAAATGAAGGTTGGGCCAGAGAGGGAGGGCGCGAATAGCAGCCCAGTCCAACCAAATATTCAGAAAAAAAATAAAAAAACTGGGCAGCTTACCGTGTACGTGCCATGTGTGACGCACGTGGTTATTTAATGTGCTGCCAGCTTGCTGTTCGCTTGATTCATCCAACGCGTATAATGAAGTCAACGAAAACAAAAGTAGACCAAATAGAAACACATAATTGGACGTGCATGGTAATTAGCATGGGTTGATGTACACACAATCATAAAATAAAATTCAGAAAAAAGAATAAAAATAAAACACATGGCGAAATGGTGGTCGTGCGATCAAACCATTGACGGTGAGGATTGCGTCTCCCCCACCCAGAACCCTAGCCGGCCGGAGACCAAACCAGACGCCGGAGCCCTAGCTCCGGTCGTCATCTTCGGCGACCCTCACCCCCAAATTTCCCAGAAAGGACGTGCGAATACACTATTTTAATCAGAAAAATGCCAGGAGTTCAAATATCCAATCGAAAAAAGCAAATAACCAATGAATAAGGAGGTTCGAATGAAAACAAGTAAGGTTCAAAATTTTAAAACTCACCAAGCAACCAATGTACACGTCCAAATTTAAAAGTAAACATATCTGGATGATCAGTGGGCATCACACAACATTATGCATATAAAAAATAAGGGTTTTGTGATCACGAAAAAAATGACAAACCTGAGATGGCACTGCCCTTATCCTTGCCTTTAGCTTCAAGCGACGGTTGGTTTTTGTCCTAGGGATCCCAAGGATGAAGTTTGTGGAAGAATTTTGTGATGAGACCTTGTGAATTGTGAGATACGACTAATCCAAGTTCTTAGGGTTTGAGCTTTGTTCTCTTCCAAATGTCACGTGTGTAACCCTAACCAGTGCATGGAGGGGTTTATAAAGACTAGGGTTTGCCTCTCAATATGAATTGGGCTTGGGTAATTACTTATTTAATGATTTTTGAATTATTTTGGAATTTTGCATTATGTGGAATATACCTCTCTTCATGCATGTTCACTTAAAAATCCCATGATGGATCACTTGCATTTGGATTGATAATTACACCCCTATGGAACTTGGGCCTTGAAAATAAATGATTCATGAGTTTTTTTTATGACTTGGCCTTTTTGAATAATAAAAAATAAGTGAAGAATAAACCATGGAATCACTTGATTAAAAAGCCAAAAATGCTTCTTAGGACTTGTTTTTGGATGTTGGAACATGTCTTGAAGCAATGGAATTAATCATAGGTCATTATGCCCAAAGTTGTGAAAATGGGATCATGAGAAACCCTAAAAACCACTTTGCCTTCTTTTGATCATAACTAGAGTTTCACAAATGATATGGAGACCCACTAGTACTTGTTGGAAAGAGGAGAAAAAGATCTTCAACTTTGATGTTTGAGAAAAATTCATTTTAAACTTTATTGATGGTGAAAAGTCAAGTTGAATGCAGTGCAGGAACTTGCCCAAAAGGGAAACTTTTCATTATAGGTCACTTTCCAAATTTAGAAACTTTGCACCAACTCCTGATTCCTGACAAATATGTATGAAACTTGACCCCTGGAGACCATATGAGGATGTAAGATCTTAAAATCCCTGAAGAGAACCTCAAAATTTCACAGTTGACTTTTCTCCTTTCACTGTTGACTTTTCCCCAAATTCAACTGATTTTCAATCCATTGGCCAATTGAACTTCTCCTGAACCAAACTGATGGACAATCTTCCACTCCTAGATACTTAGGGACCCAAGGAATACCATAGAATCAAGACTTGCCCAAAAAATCAGAAATAAACTGACTTTATAGCAAACCCTAGTTTGGTACCTTCAGTCTAGGAGGAAATAACGCAGTCTCCAAATCCAAATTCCTTTGAGTATAATGTGTATCTTCTCCAACAAAGGTAAGATATGCCATTTGGTGATGATAAAAACCCAAGGAGCTTGCCCATTGGAGCAATAAACCCAAGAACCTCAAAACCCTAATTCATGCACTGGTTAGGAGAGAGTGATCCACTTGAGATCCCTTGCCACTTGTGAACTCTTGATGATGTAGTAGACCAGATAGGACCCTCTTGAACTGCCTCAATCCCCTTGACCCCATGCTAATGATATGCATACATGATAATGCAAAAAATGAAATGAAACATAAGCCAGTTAGTAAAAAAGTAAGGAGGGCAAATTTTGGGGTGCAACAGCGCTTTTTTAAAAAAGCGCTGCTTAAAGGGGGCCCTAAAATATACATAAGACAGCGCTTTTAAAAGCGTTGCTAAATGGGGCCCTATGAAAGCGTTTTTCCTTGAAAAAGCCCTGCTAATGGGGGAACCTACGAAAGTGCTTTGAAAAGCGCTGCTAAAAAGGGTCCTACGAGAGCGATTTTCTTTGAAAAAACGCTGCTAAAGGGGCCCCTATGAAAGCGCTTATAAAAGCGCTGCTAAAGGGGGTCCTAAAGGGAACCTAAGACAGCGCTTTTACAATGAAAAAAAATGCTTCCTTTACCTACAGCAGCGCCACCTTAGGCAACGCTTTTAAGTACTATTAAAGGCCAAAAAAAGCGCTGCTAAAGGTCTTTTTTGGTATAGTGCATAACATGTGGTTCCATAACAATAATCAGAACATATACGTAACAAATACAACGTCAAATAAATTTAAGAAAATACGAAATCCCCATCCTTCCCGTGTTGTGTATCAGAGCAACTTTTAAGACTCGATCAAATAGCAACACAATGCTCCAAGCACTACTCAGGTACCTGGTCATCTGTACTCCCCAAGGAGCACAGACACAACAAACAGAAAAGGGGTGAGAACTACATTCAATAAATACACGGTGAAAAATACATGCTAAGGATTAGTCCACACAAACACACTGTAGCGAGCGATTTTTGTCGGTGACGCGACCACCTTATCGCTGAAGTTTGGTTTTTCTCCTCGAGGAGAAAGGGTGCTACTTTCTGATTTCTTATTTATCCCGTGAAGTTGGAAGGGAAAGGGAGAGTATCTAAAACTAACCTTGCACGCGAATGTTTAACTGAACAAACGCTTTAAAAGAGATTGGGGGGTTCGAGGTCAGGTTATACAATGGGTAGTTGTCAATTACCCATCCTATATGTGGTTATCCACAGGATGTTAGCTTTTAGGTTTCGCTTTGTAATTGATAGTGTTTATCTGCTGATGGGTTGGGAAAGTTTCTTGGGAAAGTGTGACAGGGAGAGTGAGTTTTGTTTATGTTTTTGGTAAGGTACTGGACCTAAGTTTTGATTGATGTGAAGGTACTGGACCTAAAGTTTTAATTGATGTGAAGGTACTGGACCTAAAGTTTTGATTAGTATGCTCGCTAAGATTTCGCAATCTTATGCCTATGTATTCCCGTTTAAACGAAACAGGGAAATCAGAGCAATCATAGTTCCTCCTATTCTAAGGGAGGAAAATGGAGTTTTGGTGTCTTGTTCAAAGCCCAAGATTGAAGCTAAAAGGGGATTTGTGTCTTATTTAAAGCCCAAGATTGAAGCCAAAAGGGTATTGAGAGGGAATTTGTCATCTCTAAAGAGAGATTGTTGACTTTTGTGTCCCTTGATCAAAGCACAAGGTTGATGCTAAAAGGTTAATTGATTTGGCTAGGGGATTCCTTTATATAAAGCCTAAGAGGGGGCTGGATAAGACCGACTCAATAAGAGAGTGTTTTATCTGTCTTGTACAAAGCCCAAGATTGAGGCTGAAAAGAGACTGACTCTTTAGGGATATCATTATACAAAGCCTAAGAGGAGGCCAAAAAAGGGTTTGACCCCGTCGGGGAGGTCTATATGTGTCTTGCACAAAGCCCAAGATTGAGCCTGAAACGAGTTTGACTCTTACTGAAGAGTATTATCTGTCTTGTACAAAGCCCAATATTGAGGCTAAAACGGGAAATTTAACTGACTCTGGTGAGGAGGTGTCTTGTACAAAGCCCAATATTGAGGCTAAAACGGGAAATTTAACTGACTCTGGTGAGGAGGTGTCTTGTACAAAGCCCAAGATTGAGGCTGCAATGAGTTTGACTCTGCTTAGGGAAATTATTCCTCAAAGCCTAAACGAAGGCTGGGAGGAAATGACTCGGCTGGGGGAAGGTATTTGTCCCCAAGCTCAAGAGAGGGAAATTTATGTCTTGTAAAAAGCCCAAGATTGAGGCTAAAAGGGTTGACTCAACAAGAGAGTGTTTTTATTTGTCCTGTACAAAGCCCAAGATTGAGGCTAAAAGAGTTGACTCAACAAGAGAGTCTGAAAAGGTGATTAACTCAACAAGAGAGTCTGAAAGTTGATTGACTCAACAAGAGAGTCTTTTATACTCAACAAAAGAGTGATTTGTTGTCTCGTACGAAGCCCGAGATTGAGGCAAAAAGGTTCTTGACTCAACAAGAAAGTCTGGAAAGGTTAGCTCCGCTGGGGAGAATCATTTGTACAAAGCCCGAGAGGAGGCTGACTTCGCTGAGGAAGGATCATTATACAAAGCCTAAGAGGAGGCTAGCTTTCTGCTGAGGAAAGGTCCTTATACAAAGCCTAGGAGGAGGCTATCTTTTGTCGAGGATAATTGAGATCCCCAGGCAGGTCCAAGTGGGGAATCAACTCTTGCTGAGGATTACAGAAGAGTTGAGATGTTAGATACTTTGAGGTTATGATTTGAGATATTGTTGACCTTGGTCAGGGAACTCTCATGAGAGATGCTAGGTTTCTGCTGGAGATCGATCCAGAATGCCCAGGGTTTCTTCCTATGGTTGTAAGGAACTTGAGAATGTCTTTGAGACTCAAGGGGATTAGACTGTCCAAGTCTACTGGTGTGGAAGAGTTTTATCTTTTGTATGATGCCTCCAAGAGGAGGCAAGGGTGTTAAGGGATGAGAATCACCCTAAATTGGCCTGAGGTCTGACACTGGAAAGACTGCTCTAGCAAAGGATGACTAAGTTATGTCTTATACCTTTAAGAGGTCGTCAGGGTCCTTGTATTAAGCCCAAGAGAATGCATGAGAACTTCTAAGAAGCCGAAGGGTCCTTGTACAATGCCCAAGAGGAGGCGGGGATGCTTTTAGGAAGCCTGTGGGTCCCCAAACAAAGAGAAGTTCAAGAAATACAATTCACAGAGAAGAGATCATTCCAGGAAAGTTTTAGGGTTTGGAAGAAACTCAAGAGATGCTATTCACAAAGAATAAATCAACTCCGGGGAGTAGAATTTGTAAGTTGTAAATGCGCCTAAGAGAGGGGGGGTGAATTAGGTTCTTAAAAATTTCTTTGATCTTTTTACTGGTTCTTGGTTATTTTTCCGTTTTATGATAAGTGCTGGAAAGTAAAATGCGGAAAGGAAAAATGACACAAGAGAATTATAGTGGTTCCCCTCACAGCCCGAGAGTACTCCACTCCTCCTTCAACACGAAAGAGAGTTCACTATAGTTTAGAATTATTGTACAGCCTAATCACACCAATAGTGATGCTTACTATCTAACCTATAGGTAATTAAGTGTATGAAGAACAATCCTCTTCAAAACACTCACTTGTTTCCAACAGTCCTGGATAACAAGGTAAAACAGAAAATAATCTTGATATAAATTTGATGTCTTGAGAATATGATGCTATCAATCTTCACGATCGATCTTCTCCTTGAAACAAATATCACTCAAATGAAATATACAAGTGTTCTTGAATAAAATGAGATGAAACAATGATAATGTGTGAAATTTATGCAAAGGTTTCTCTCAAAAAATATGTTTGAATGAACACTTGAAGAATAACTGAAAGATGAAAAGAATGAGTGGATTTTTTATTATGAAATTTCTAGGAGGTGAGTTTTAATTTGAAAATGACATGTATTTATATTGATGAAAGCAACCATTCAAAAGTCATGGCAATGGTTAGAAAAATTCTGAATTTAATAAGACAAATGATGTAAGAGATGCCATGAAAAGATATAATGAAAAGATGCATTCAAACAAAACATTTTTCAATTTTAAATAAAAAACATTGTTCCAGTACGTTGTAAATTGTGGCGGTTGTTTGGTCTGTTACGTCGTTTCAAAACGCCACACTTTACCAAATAATTTTGAAATTTAAAATTTAAAATACTGGTTCAGAACGGTGTGAATTATGGTGGTTTCTGGTGCTGTTACGACAGTTAAAAATGCCATAATTTACCAAAAACAGAATGTTTAAATAAATTAAATAATTAAAAAATTTGTCTAAGTATTTGAACCAATTTTATACAACATCTATTGATTTACCCAAGTCAATAGATTATATTTGAAAGTGATTTAATATGGTTCAAAAATGAAAAATAATTTTTCCAATTAAAGAAATATTTTGAGAACTATTTTATCAATATATATTGTATGCTTGAGACACTTTTGAACACTTGTATAAGCATTTTAAATGACATTGATATACCTTTGTTCAATCTTTGATCTTCATGATACTTGAACACTTGAAGCTAATTGATTCAACTTGATAGTACTTAGGATATCTTCTTGAACTTGAACTTCTTGTACTTCATGTAGCTTGATTCTCTTTCTTTTTGCATATTATCTTTGTAGAGAGCTTGTTGTGTTGTCTTCATCAAAACTCAATGTGAGTGAAGCTTGCTTCTACAATCTCCCCTTTTTTGATGATGACAACCAATCCATTGAAAGATTGAATCTTTAGACTTGATGTTTCTCTAAGTTTGATTCTCCCCCTAAAGTGGAGCTTCCCCTAAATTCATGAGGGTAATAATTTTCTGCACAAAAATGTTAGAGAAACCAATCCTTCTCCCCCTTTGTCATTAGCAAAAAGGAAGAGGATTCCAAAATAATGACAGTTCAGAATTATAACATACATACATACATAATAATTTAAAGATGTGTTTAGATATCACCTTCATCCAAGATACCAAGTTCTCGCCTAATTTTGTAGAATGATTCTTTTGCGAGCGGTTTGGTGAAGATATCTGCTAGTTGGTTATGAGTATCAACAAACGTCACTTCGACATCGCCTTTAAGCACATGATCACGAAGAAAGTGATGTCGAATGTCAATGTGTTTGGTCCTTGAGTGCATGACGGGATTCTTCGTAATGTTGATTGCACTTGTGTTGTCGCACCGGAGAGGAATGCAACCAAGATCAATTCCGTAGTCGCTTAATTGTTGTTTTAACCAAAGGTTTTGTGCACAACAACTACCAGCTGCTATGTACTCCGCTTCGGCCGTACTAAGTGCAACGCATGCTTGTTTCTTACAAGACCACGAAACTAGTGTATTTCCGAGGATGTGACATGTTTCACTCGTGCTTTTTCTATCCGTTTTACAACCTGCATAATCCGCGTCAGAATAACCGATTAAAGTACAAACACTACCTTTAGGATACCATAAGCCAACATTTGTCGTTCCCTTGAGATACTTCATGATTCTTTTGACCGCCGTGAGATGTGACTCCTTTGGATTTGCTTAGAAGCGAGCACATAAACACACACTAAACATTATGTCAGGACGGCTTGCCGTCAAATATAATAAAGAACCAATCATACCTCGATACTTCGTAATATCAACCGATGTTCCCGATTCGTCTTGATCAATGTAGGTTTCGGATCCCATTGGTGTTGACATAGCTTTACAACCATCCATATCAAATCTCTTTAATAATTCTTTGCAATACTTCGATTGGTTGATGAAGATTCCGTCCTTTTGTTGCTTGATTTGTAATCCAAGGAAATAATTCATTTTTCCCATCATAGACATTTCAAACTCGCCTTGCATCATTGAAGCAAATTCTTCACATAGTTGATTGTTTGTTGAACCAAAGATAATGTCGTCCACGTACACTTGAACAAGTAAGGTATTATTCTTTATCCTCTTAATGAACAAAGTCTTGTCTACCTTGCCTTTTTCAAAACCTTTTTCGCATAAGAAATTACTTAGACGATCATACCATGCCCTTGGTGCTTGTTTTAAACCATAGAGAGCTTTCTTCAACTTGTATACATGTGAAGGATGCTTGAAGTCTTCAAAACCCAGAGGTTGTTTGACATAGACTTATTCGTTGATATATCCATTTAGGAAGGTGCTTTTGACGTCCATTTGAAATAACTGAAAATTCATTGAGCAAGCATAAGCAAGTAATAGACGAATAGCTTCTAACCTTGCAACCGGAGCGAATGTTTCTTCAAAGTCAATTCCTTCTTCTTGATTGTCCCTTGAGCCACCAATCTTGCTTTGTTACGAATAATAATTCCATTTTCGTCAAGTTTGTTCTTAAATACCCATCTTGTTCCGATGATATGTTTATCGCTTGGTTTAGGGACAAGTTCCCAAACTTGATTTCTTTCAAATTGGTTTAACTCTTCTTGCATGGCAATGATCCATTGATCATCTTCAAGAGCTTCATTAACTTTGGAGGGTTCTATTTGAGAAACGAACGCCATATTCAAGCATGCATCTTTGAGATTTAGTCTTGTTGCTACACCTTGACTTATGTCTCCGATGACTTTGTCGATTGGGTGATCCCTATGTGTTCTCCATTCTTTTGGTAGATCATTGTTGATCGACTTTTGTTGAATCGGTTCATCATGATGTTCTTCTTGTTTTTCTTCTAGATTTTCAATGAAGTCTTTAGAAGTATCTTCTTTGTGAATTTCTACAAGATCATCATCATTATCACAAACAATAATGTCCTCTTTCGAGGGGTTAGATTCATCAAATTTGACATGCATAGATTCTTCTATAGTTAAAGTTCTTTTATTATAAATTCTAAATGCCTTACTAGAGAGAGAGTAGCCAAGAAAAATACCTTCATCGGATTTCTCGTCAAACTTACCAAGGTTGTCTTTGTCGTTGTTTAGGACAAAGCACTTGCATCCAAAAATATGAAAGAAAGAAATATTTGGTTTTCTCCCTTTGAAAAGTTCATAAGGGGTTTTCTTGAGAATAGGCCTAATATTGACACGGTTACTTACAAAACATGCCGTGTTCACTGCATCCGCCCAAAAATACTTAGGAAGATTTGAATCACTTAGCATTGTCCTTGCAAGTTCCACCAATGATCTATTCTTCCTTTCTATGACACCATTTTGTTGTGGAGTTCTTGGTGCGGAGAAATTGTGTGAGATTCCATGTTCTTCACAAAATTCTTCAAATGAGGCATTTTGGAATTCTCCACCATGATCGCTTCTAATGGAGGCAATTGTAAGAGACTTCTCATTTTGTATTTGTTTTGCATACTTCTTGAAGGCTTTGAAAGCATCACTTTTCTGCACTAAAAACAATGTCCAAGTATATCTAGAGAAATCATCAACAATAACTAATGCATAGACATTACCTCCGAAGCTTTTTGTTCTCGATGGACCAAAGAGATCCATGTACAACAATTGTAGTGGCCTAGTTGTGGACACCACATTCTTGGATGTGAAAGTTGATTTGGTTTGCTTTCCTTTTTGGCAAGCGCCACACAACCCATCTTTGATGAATTTGATCTTTGGCAATCCAATGACTAAGTCATGCTTGATCAACTTATTCAAGTGCTCCATATGAATATGAGCAAACCTCTTATGCCATAACCATGATTCATTGTTGTTTGCCAAGAGACACCTAACATTCAAAGACAAGTTATCTAAGGAAATTAAAAATATGTTATTAACTCTTTTACCTTTTAGCATAACTTCATGAGTAACTTTGTTTTCAATCAAACATTCATCTTTAGTGAAGTTGATTTTGAAACCTCGGTCACACAATTGGCTAATGCTAAGGAGACTATGCTTTAGACCTTCCACATATAGGACATCTTCTATAGTTGTTGAAGGCGGTGAACCAATGATGCCGACGCCAAGGATTCTTCCTTTGTTGTTGTCACCATAAGTAACATATCCTTTGGCCTTAAGCGTTAGATGTGAAAATTTGCTTAGGTCACCCGTCATGTGCCTCGAACATCCACTATCAAGATACCATTGATTTGAAGAGGTCTTCAAGCATACCTACAAAAAAGAGTTACGTTTTATTAGGTACCCAAATTGCCTTGGGTCCTTCAAAGTTAGTTCCTTTCTTGACCCATACATAATGGCCTTGAGCAACACTAAAGTTTCTAATATAACATGCATTAGGAGTATGACCTTTAATACCACAATAGAAACAAGTAGGCTCAAAGTTGCTTTTATATCTAGGGGGATAAGATTTCTTTTTATTATAAGATTTTCTTTTCCTTTTGTTATATTGTTGAACCATTTTAGGCTTGTCACTTTTCTCTAAAGGAATTTGTTCTTTAGCTTTTACGAAAATGGTCTTGTTAGAAGTTTGTTTGGAAAATTTTGAGTAACCAAGACCACTTTTATCATTTGAGTTTCTTCGATTACTAAGAACACATTCCAATCCAATTTGTCCTTTCTCATATCTTTCTAGGACTCTTTTTAATTGAACTATTTGAAAAGCAAGTGACTCACATTTAGTGCATGCAAAATTCTTGATTAATTCTTCTTTTTCATCTTTGAACTTATTTTCCATTTTCTCAATATTTTCTTCCAAGATTGATATTTGTTTCTTTTGAGATGAGATGGTTTTATATAGAATTTTGCATTCACCTAAAAGTTCATCAATTGCTCCTTGAGCATCTTTATCAAAAATTGAAAAGTTACTACTAACCTCATCGTCTTCATCGTCGGAATGATGTGATGCCATCAATGCTAAATTTGCGCTTTGATCACTATCGGAGTCCGATGAAGAACTTATTTCGTTGTCATCCCAAGCAATGTAGGCTTTCTTTTTGTAATCCTTCTTTCCTTTGTTGTCACGATTCTTTGCGAGTTTGGGACATTCCGGTTTGATGTGGCCTTGCTTTCCACATTCATAGCATAAAATGTCTCCATTGGATGTTGATGCTTCTTTTTCTTTGTTCTTTGAGGACTTCTTTCTTCTTGTGAAACTAGAGTTTCCAATATTATTTTTTGCACTGAAGTATTTTCCTAGTCTTTTTACAAGGAGCATAAAGTTTTCGTCCTCTTCGGGATTGTCATCTTTCTTCACAACTTTAGATTCAAATTTTAAGGCAATGCTCTTGGATTTCTTTTCTTGGTTCTCACGTTTCTCCAATAGTCCAAGTTCCGTCTCATATTCTTGAAGCTTTCCGAATAGAGTAGCGGATGTCATCGTTGATAAACTTTTCTTCTCGGAAATCGCCGTCACTTTGGGTTGCCACTCTCTTGTTAAAGACCTAAGCACTTTAAGATTAAGTTCATCATTTGTTAGTGTCTTACCAAGTGCATTCAAGTGATTTGTCAAATGTACGAATCTTTTCTGCAAGTCGAGGATTGATTCTCCTGGTTGCATTCTGAATAACTCGTACTCTTGACTTAAAGTATTCAATCTGGATCTTTTGACTTCGGCGGTTCCTTCGTGAGTTTCTACAAGAGTATCCCATATTTGTTTGGCCGTTGTACATGTCGAGACGCGGAAGAATTCATCCATTCCAAGTGCACTTTGTAAAATATTTATTGCCTTTTTGTCATAGAGAACCTTTTTCTTATCATCCTCATCCCATGATGCTTGTGGTTTTGGCGTACCAACTCCGTTGAAAACCATTGTAGGAATAAAATGACCATTTTGAACAGCCTCCTATATATCACTTCCTTGTGCTTCTAAATGTGCCTTCATACGGATTTTCCAGAAGTCGAAGTATTGGACAGAAAACAAAGGAGGCTTGTTGCTACTACCACCGTCTTTGAAAACAAGATCATTGTTTGCGGAAACCATCTGAATCGAATAGGAACAGGTTACCTATAACCTGCTCTAATGCCAATTGTAAGTTGTAAATGCGCCTAAGAAGGGGGGGTGAATTAGGTTCTTAAAAATTTCTTTGATCTTTTTACCGGTTCTTGGTTATTTTTCTGTTTTATGATAAGTGCTGGAAAGTAAAATGCGGAAAGGAAAAATGACACAAGAGAATTATAGTGGTTCCCCTCACAGCCCGAGAGTACTCCACTCCTCCTTCAACACAAAAGAGAGTTCACTATAGTTTAGAATTATTGTACAGCCTAATCACACCAATAGTGATGCTTACTATCTAACCTATAGGTAATTAAGTGTATGAAGAACAATCCTCTTCAAAACACTCACTTGTTTCCAACAGTCCTGGATAACAAGGTAAAACAGAAAATAATCTTGATATAAATTTGATGTCTTGAGAATATGATGCTATCAATCTTCACGATCGATCTTCTCCTTGAAATAAATATCACTCAAATGAAATATACAAGTGTTCTTGAATAAAATGAGATGAAACAATGATAATGTGTGAAATTTATGCAAAGGTTTCTCTCAAAAAATATGTTTGAATGAACACTTGAAGAATAACTGAAAGATGAAAAGAATGAGTGGATTTTTTATTATGAAATTTCTAGGAGGTGAGTTTTAATTTGAAAATGACATGTATTTATATTGATGAAAGCAACCATTCAAAAGTCATGGCAATGGTTAGAAAAATTCTGAATTTAATAAGACAAATGATGTAAGAGATGCCATGAAAAGATATAATGAAAAGATGCATTCAAACAAAACATTTTTCAATTTTAAATAAAAAACACTGTTCCAGTACGTTGTAAATTGTGGAGGTTGTTTGGTTTGTTACGTCGTTTCAAAACGCCACACTTTACCAAATTATTTTGAAATTTAAAATTTAAAATACTGGTTCAGAACGGTGTGAATTATGGCGGTTTCTGGTGCTGTTACGACAGTTAAAAACGCCATAATTTACCAAAAACTGAATGTTTAAATAAATTAAATAATTAAAAAATTTGTCTAAGTATTTGAACCAATTTTATACAACATCTATTGATTTACCCAAGTCAATAGATTATATTTGAAAGTGATTTAATATGGTTCAAAAATGAAAAATAATTTTTCCAATTAAAGAAATATTTTGAGAACTATTTTATCAATATATATTGTATGCTTGAGACACTTTTGAACACTTGTATAAGCATTTTAAATGACATTGATATACCTTTGTTCAACCTTTGATCTTCATGATACTTGAACACTTGAAGCTAATTGATTCAACTTGATAGTACTTAGGATATCTTCTTGAACTTGAACTTCTTGTACTTCATGTAGCTTGATTCTCTTTCTTTTTGCATACTATCTTTGTAGAGAGCTTGTTGTGTTGTCTTCATCAAAACTCAATGTGAGTGAAGCTTGCTTCTACAGAATTTCTTTGACAATTTCTAAGGGTGACAGTCTGAGAAAAGGTTCACCGAGAATACCGCCTTTCTCTTTGTTCCATATTGTTTAACCCCAAGAGAAGGGAAGATTGTATCTGGAAATCCTATGGGGGATCTAGTTTTGTTTGTATTTAAGAGTTACCAACATGGCTTTACCTAGTTCTAGACCTAGTTGCAGGAGAAAACTCTAAATAACTATACTAGTATATATACAGTTGATATATAACAAGTATTTTAAAAGGTATGAAAGAAGACTAACCATGCGCAGCTTCCCACAATACAATTATATATATCTGACGTGTATTTAAAAGAATGAAAGAAGACTAATCATGCGCCGCTTCCCACAATACAGTTATACATATTAAAGCGAGTAAATGAAAGCTGTTAAAACTTACAGGTGAGCGAGCTTCCATGTTGTATTGTTAGTTGTTCAGAGAAATTAAAGAAAGTTTTGACAACAACTGTATATTTGAACCTAAATCAAAAGAGCAGCTGTTTGTGAAAAATTGTTGGGGCTTATACTCAAAGAGAGGCCCATGGTTTGAACAATGATTGTACTGTTGTTTTGGATATCGTATCGGGACTTATACAACGACTGAGGCCCAAAAAGTTTTGGTTAAAAGGGGATTGGGTCTTACACTCTATTAGAGGCCCAAAGTTTAGTTTTGTACAGGAGATGAGGCTTACAACTCAGGGAGATGCCCGATTGATTTTGAAAAGGCGACGATCGCGTCGTTTTTTTGAAAATATATAGAGGGACTAATATAATATGTGAGGCCCAAAAATGTTTATTTACAAAAGGATTTGGGTCTTACACTACATTAGAGGCCCAAAGATTATTTAAAGAGAAGAAATAGGACTTACAACACGAGGGTAGGCCCAGATGATTTTCTGTTTGAAAATGGCGAACGCGCCGAGATTTTTTTAACGCAGAGGGACTTATACAATATCTGAGCCCCAAATGGTTTTGTATTTTCAAAGGGTTGGGTCTTACACTCTCTCAAGAGGCCCATGAGTGTTTGAAAAAGATTTGTTGGGGTGAAAATCAAAGAAACCCTAATTTCATTTTCTTTTAAAAGTAATCCTTTTAAAAATGAATAAAATGACAAAAATACCAAATAAGTCTAAATAAACTACTTGTGATTTTTGGTTAAGGTTTGAAAAATGAGGTTTTAATCACAAGATGACTTAGAACTCATTTGATTTTGATTTTCAAGATGAATATTCATTTTTAAAAGGTTTAAAAACAATAAAAATGAATTTATTTACAAAAATACCAACTATATTAAATAAATAATATAAATATGATTTTTTTGTGGAATAAAATATTTCAACATTTTTGTGATTTTTTGCAAAAAGAACCAATAAAAAATAATGAAAATTGAGAGAGTTATTAATTTTCCAAATTTATTAAAAATAACATGAAAAATAATAAAAAGTGGAAAAAGTGATAAAAGAGAGGATCTGGGGCGAGGGGGATTCGAACCCCAGACTTTTAGGGTGCAGCGCGCGCCCTCTACCACTGGGGTGGTGATACATCCATGTATCAAAACCACCCCATGAATATATGAGGCATGCCTTGTTTTTGGCCTGACCAAGGCAAGGCAAGGCAAGGTTTTGGCCAAAAACGTGAAGCTTGAAACTTTCTCATTTCTCCATGGATTGGGACAAAATTTAGGTCTATCCTGCCTAGAATTTCACAAGGACTCCAATGGTGGTGGTGGTTTTTTCAGATGAGGCTCCTATTTCAAAACCCGATAGTGTTCTTGAAATAGGCCTATAATTGCATTTTCTATGCTACCTCTTGTTACAGGCATGAATTACATGATGAATTGGTTCAAACACAAGATATATAACATCTAAGAGTTCAAGTTGTGATGCTTACCTCTTTAGGAGCTTTTTGGGCTATCTGCCAAGTTTCTTGTGCCAGAAACAATTTGATGCTTTGGACACTCTCAAATGATCCCTTAGAAGCTTTTAGAATGGTTGGAACCAACTGGAATCCTCAGGAACAAGTTTGAGCTCTTTCTTACAAAAAGGGCAAAAGTGACCAATATGGCAACTCTCTCAAATGGTGTTCCAGATGTGGGGAACCATTTGGGACAGTTCAAGGATGATATTTGGAGTGTTTTTGAGGTCTTATCTGGTTTTGAAAGTGACTTAATCAAGACATGGCTTGAAAAATGCAAAAAAGTCAAATTTTGAGGTTTTGAGAGGGGACTTTGTGATTTTGGTGTTACAGGTCACTTATAAGAGTTTGGACAGCTTAGATATGACATATTTTATGTGTTTGAATCATGAGCTGTGATGGAAATGCTCTCTAACTCAAAAACTCAGAGTTACCTTGCAAAAGAAGGCATTTTTGCCTAGAGAAATAGATTTTGAGGAAATCAAGTGTTGTAGTGCTTTGGTGTACTTAAACTGAGCACAAATGAGCTCTATTTATAGTAGAGCAAGTTTGGTTTGCAAGTAATAGTGAATGGTGGCTGCAGCAGGCCTTTGGCCAATTGGATCATTTTGGAATCTTAAGTCTTCTCTAGCCATTGACTAGAGGTTAGAGCACAGGCCTATGGTTCTTTGGTTCAGAGCTTATCCTTGACTCATTCAGTTGGAATAGGCTCAGTTCATGCCACCTTGGTGCATCCCTTGAATGCTTGGAAACAAAATTGGAGTCTTGGCCTCTTTTAGGCCTTTTAGGTTTGGCATGCTACTTGGGGAATCTTGGACTTGAGAGGCTGATGAATTAGTGCTTGTCCCTTGGTTGTTCCCCCTTGAGGTGTGCAGATGGATAAACATGTTTGAAATTGCACAATTTGAGCAAATCGAGCCTTTATGCACAAATCTGCCTTGCCAAGACAGTTTGTAGCAAGGCATGTTGCAGCTGTCATAACTCCTAGCTCAGGTGGAGTTTGATGGAGTTCTTGGACATTTTGGAAAGCCCTTATGTGACACAACACATGTGTTATCATAGTTTATCTTGAAAATTTTTGGATCCAAGTGAAAAATGCTCATACATTTTGAAAAAAAGCAAGACAGATTCTGACTTAGTGAATATTTCACTAAGTGTTGGAAAAAGTGACATTTCATGTTTTCAGCCATTTTGATCACTCCATAACTTAAAATCCATGAGGAATTGGAATGAGGTGTAGTTGACACTTTTAAAGTATGCCATGAGAGCTACAAATCCATCTTTGGACCATCCAAAATGGTTGCTTGGATCTCAAGTTATGATCCTTGGAAGTTGGTACCCTATCCACTTTGTTCCATAACTTAGAAAAATTCTAAGTTTTTATTGTTACCCCTTTTACAAGTTATCCCACTTTCTTTGATTTTTCTTGATGAATGATGATTCAAATCAATATTAACATTGTTTTAGGGTTGAGGAACCATAATTATGAAAAATCTCAAAAAGTCAAACTAGACTTTTGTGCACAGTTGACTTTTTATCAGATGAATTCCAAACTGTGCAATCCTTTGTGAAATCAAGTCCTTGACCTAAATCAAACCTAATGTATGGATTCCATAGCTGTTATAGGGTGTATTGAATCATGCCCCAAGGTTTGGGAGCATGCCTGAGTCAAAAGTCAAAGGTTCAGTTGACTTTTTCCTCGAAACCCTAATTGTGGTCCTGATGAAATTAAAGCTTGTGGATTAAGCTTCTTGGATCAATCCATTGTTGAAAATGGATCAATGTAGTATGTTGGAGACCCTCCAATCATGTCTTGAGGTCTTGGCTCATGTTTTGTCCCAAAAGTCAACTTAGGGGTGAATTAGGTCAAGAAACCCTAATTTCTGATTTTTTGATGAATGCTTCCCCTAAGGTTGAATTGACTTGATGATTGAGTTTATGAGGTCCCTTAGAGTATCTAGGGTTATGCTTTGAAGCACTAGCTCATGCCCAGATGGAAAATTCCATATGGAGGCCTCAGTCGACCAAAACCCTAATTTGGTGACACTGGCGATCTTGAGGCTTGATCCACTTGGAATGCTGCAACCTTGTGCTTGATTCTTGATGTGGGAGTCCTCTTGATCCTTTATGTATGTTTAAGAGGTTATACAAGTTGAAGATCATGTCATTTCTTGATTGATCCATTGCCTAAGCTCGAAGAGGGCTTAAAACCCTAATTCTTAGTTGTAGTGAATGCTCAACAATCCTTGAGGAGACTGGTGAGGCATGAAGGTACATCCATATTGTGATGATGATTTGTACAATGATGAGAAATCTTAGTGGTCAAAATTTGGGGTATGACAGATGCCCCTATTTAATCTTCTTGGACCCGAAGGTGTGAATGGCGAAGGTATTTGGGCATTCGGGGTGCAAGATGATTAAATATCGGAATACCCAAAATTTTGACAGTGGTTATGAATGGTAGCTTACGCATTCATCTTCTTTTGCTAAGCGTTGATACTTAAAAAAGGTAAAACTTCCCCTCGATCCTAGTTTCCTACCAAGGAACTGGTCTCAGTTTCTGATACAAACACTACAAGAAAACATGTTATTAGCTAGGGGGTTATCCCCTCACTAAGCCAGAAAACCCATCACAAAACATCATTTTGCAAGGGGGGGAGGGGAACCCCTAGCAAATCAGGCCATCACAAATTATTGGCTAGGGGATAAGCCCCTCGCAAAAATGGCTAGGGGGTAAACCCCTCGCAAAAACCCATCAACAAAATTTAGCCTGCTTCACTGCAGGCATAGACACAACTAGTGGCACAGTGGAACTTAGACGTGTCAGAATATTTGCGAGGGGATAAACCCCTAGCCAAAAAGCTACGTATTGCCTTTAGTGAGGGGTAATCCCCTAGCTATGTGTGTCAGACTATTTGCGAGGGGATAAACCCCTAGCTAAAAAAGCTGCGTATTACATTTAGTGAGGAGTTATCCCCTAGCTATGTGTGTCAGAATTTAGTGAGGGGAGAAGCCCCTAGCTAATTGTCATTCGTTTTAAATTTGCGAGGGGTTAACCCCTAGCTATTATTATCATATTATTTTTAATATATAATTATATTATTTTAATTATATTATTATAACTAGAATAATATAATGATATAATAAATTTTTATATAATTATATAATAAAATTTTAAATTTTATAATTGTATTAATAATTAGAAAAATATAATTATATAACAAATAAATATATATATTTTAATATAATTTTATAATAACTAAATACATATTTTAATATAATTATATAATAAATAATTATATATTTTTAAATTTTGTAAAATATAATAATTTATAAAAAGTGCATTAAAATTAAATATTCACATACATCACCAAATGAAAAAGAGTTCATGACATACATATTAAAAAGTGCATTAATATTCACATACATCACCAAATTAAATATTCACATACATCACCAAATAAAAAGTGCATTAAAATTAAATATTCACATACATATTAAAAGTTTCATATTTCAACAAAGTTAATCATCTTCATCCTCCTCCTCATCTTCCTCATCTCCCCTAGCACCTTGGTTCTTATGCGCGGCCATAAATTATTCAAATTTTAATGCGCGCTCATTTGCAATCTGCATTGCTTCCTCATACTCTGCTGTTTTCCTCCTCAATTCTTCCTCCATTTCAGCTTGTCTTCTCTTCATTTCCTCCATCTCTGTTTGTCTAGTTGTTGCCTCACGGGCTGCCTCGGTCTGCGCCAAATTTCTCACAGTTTCAAGCATATCAGCGGTTAATATAGGTGGACATGATGATCCTTCTCCATCATCAAGTCTCATTCTAAAACTCCTATCACGCAGCTTAATTGTTTTGGTATACCCTCCAACACCATACACCCTCCCATTTTTCCTCTTCCCGCAAGCAGTGTCATACCAAGTCCGAAAACCTAGGCAAGGATCAACAGGATATCCCTGTGGCGGTGGAGGTAACTCAGGATGCTCAGATAAAGAAAGTGCAAGTTTTCTGTCATACTCCTCCTATAAAAAATAAATAAAGTTAGATTGTTATGATAATTTAAATAAGATATAGGTACATAAAAGAAAGAAATAAAATGACTAATTTTTAGCAAAACTTACTTGAGTGTCCTTTGAGCGTTTATCGACAAACTCCCAATTTTTCTTAATATGAGTCTCTAGATGGATCTCATTAAGCATCGGAGTTCTACCCAACTCTTCATGCTAATAAAATAAAACATAAGTGAAAAAATAGTTAGTTTTAATCCAAATTTTCAATGAAAATTTAAGTAAAAACATAATAAAATTTACCAGCCTGTGTGCAATTTCAGCAACATTAATACTGCCTGTTGCGTAGTTGCAGCCACCAACTTCAGATGCCCTGTTTTTTTTTGCTTTTTCGGAAACTTGCTGAAATTTTTCCGAATTCCAATGGTCAATAAGCTGCTGAAATACATCATCACTTATCCAACAGGGACGTGTTCCTTTAGTTTCCCATTTAATTCGAACACGCCTAAGTGTGTCGGATAATCGGGCAGCACATTTTGAATCAAACTTTTCTCTTACTTGTTGGTCCTTTGTAAAATGCCAAACACATTTCTCCTACATTGTTTTATGAATTAAAAAATAAATATATAATGTGTAATCATGAAATAAACTAAAAAAAATATAAAGGATATTAAAATAATAGTTACTTTTTATACCTGAAATAAACTAAACCAATCATCCTTCTCTGTATCGAGAAGTGCTCCATACGTCGGCCAAAACTTTTTATACTTTTCCTTAATGACTTCTGTTATACACGATACAGCCTGGTGTGATGGTATAAGGCTAAATAAAAAAATCTTGAGTTAGTATTTACATTAAAAAAACAACTCAAATTTTAATTTTAAAAAAATAATATGTAAAACATACCTTCCTCCATCGCATCGAATGACATATCTACCCTTGTATTTCTTAACTGTTGGGGCTTTAAATTTCTCAGAATGCGCGCCCACCTTCGCTCCTCATGAGTACTGTCAGGAGCACTAGTATCTCCATGATCATAAGAACTGGTACCTCCATGACCATGAGCACTAGTATCATCCTCATCATCCTGCTCATCATGCGTAGAATGCACGGGTGATGAACGAGGCATGCTAGATCCACCAGCCTCCATATAAGGCATAGAATGTTGCACGGGTAATGAACATGGCATGCTAGATCCACCAGCCTCTGTATATGGCATAGAAAACTGCATGGAAGGCATAGGAAAGCTAGGCCCGCTCGACTGCATGGAAGGCATCGGAAAGCTAGGCATGGGATGCATAATAGGTGCATATCCAGGAGGACTAATGAAGGCCGACGCAGATATCGGTGGGAGTGAAGAAAAATCAGGTGTGGATAATAATCCTGTAAAAGATCCACCAGACATGGGTGAAGTCTGCATAGGCGGTGGAGTACGGTGAACAGGCTGCGGAGTGGGGTGCACCTGACTCGAAAGTGGCATAGGAACAAACATAGAAGAATCAAGAACCTCTTCTACGATGAACCTTGTGTGGCGAGCCTTACCCTTACCCTTTTCCTCTCTTCAGGGTGGCATTTTCTGAATATTTCATAAAAACATAAAAGTAAATTAATTCAAGCAATTACAACAGTAGTATTATAACAATACATATTGCACAGTAGTATTATTACACAATAGTATAATTACACAACACTTCTTATTTAACTTATTCATCATCATAATCATCACTGTCTTCATCAGATATGATATTGTTGTCTTCAGAGTCTCCTGCCTTTTCTTACTCTTCTTCTACATGATTTGCTGACAACAAAATGGTTGAGTCAACTTGTTGACCCACAACTACAGTATCACCCAAACTTGTAATCTCCTTAATTTCAATTACCCCATTCACTGGTGAAATCTCATCATCTTGGTATGCAACATCATCTTCCATTACACTGTCAGATTCAATATAACCCATTGGATTGGACTTGATTACAACACACCATCCTCATTTACTTGGTTGAATTGAAGGATAAGGAACGTAGCAAACTTGCCTAACATTATGTGCCATTATGAAAGGGTCATACTCTTTGTACTTTCTATCCATTCGAACCTCAGCAGTGTTATATTTTTTTTATCTATTTTAGTTCCTCTGGAAGATGGATCATACCAATCACAATAAAATAGGACAGCTTTATTTTTCGAGTCCATATAATTATATACCAACTCATAAATATGTGTGATAACACCATAGAAGTCGTCCTCACCACCCTATGTAACTCCTTTTACAACTACACCACTGTTTATTGTTTTCTTTCCTCCTGTCCATGTATGAGTGTGAAATTTATATCCGTTTACAAAGTATGTGTGCCATTCGTTTGCACGCTGATGAGGGCCTTCAGATAAACTTCTCAAATGAATTATTTCAGGACTTGGTGCAATAATGCAATGTAATTGTTGCTTGAACCATGCAGGAAAATAGGCATGTGTGTATCCAGTCGATGGTTGTTCACCCGTGTTTTGAAAATAATAGGTATTAAATGCCCTATTTCGAAAAAGAAAAAATCTATGTTAAAGAAGATGACAAGTTTACTTATAAAAAAAAAAATACAAACTTAATTTAACATACTTACTCAAGATATGGTTTAACTTCAACACAGTTAATCAACACATGAATATGAGCAGATTGCATTTCTTTTTCAGACAACCAATGCACACTCGTCTTTCTAGAAGGACGGTCGGGACGTCCAAAAACCGATAAGGTGAATTGACTTCTTTCACTAAAGTTAACTTCATTTTTGTAAAGAATTCCAAACACTGATCAGGAACATTCCAATTTGACTTCGCAGCCAAGAGTCTCACACACATGGATAACATAGAGTCAAAAGATCCCTCAAACAGTGGTATATTTATTTCTTTCAGCAGTTGATAAAACTTTTGCGCTTCTTCGTTCGGGAGCTCATCTGCATCAAAATCTTGAGGTTCATCATAAGTCACATTCACCCCTAATGCATCACCAACCATATCATCCATGAGATTAAATTGTTCTTGGTCTGGAAAATGTGGTTGACTGCTTGATGCCTCTCTACCTATCTCAACTCCAACATGTGTTTGACTGCTTGAAGCCTCTCTATTCATCTCTGGCACTACTTCTCCATTAGAATACCACACCCAATAATTTGGCCTAAAACCATCTTTCTCTAAGTGACGTTTCACTTCATTTGGGTCACTAATTATATTTCTGCAACCACACTTTAAACACGGGCATCTTACCCCTCCTTCGCTTCGACAACATTCTTGAGCAAACGCATATGTAAGAAACGCAGCAACTCCTTCTTTAAAATGTGGTTTAAGCCCACGTCTTCCTGGATACGTTCTATCATACATCCAACTACGATAGAACTGATAATATTCCATACTGCACACATGTAAAGTTGTTCCTTTTTAAATTCAAATTTAAGAAAAGGGGAATTTATCTATCGACAAACATATGACTATATTCATCTAACAAATATGATATTATATATTTCTAAAAAGTGCATATATTAATATTTTAAAAAATATATACTCTATAAATAAAAGAATTTTTTACGTAAATACCCCTAATTTTGGAAAAAATTCCCTAAATAACCCATGTTTCAAAAATATTCCCAAAATGCCCCCATTAGGGTTTTGGTTTGAACTATGTCGCCAATTGCACTGGAGACTCCCTTGTAGAGGTTGAACCATGTCGCCAATTGCACTGGAGACACCCAACCAAATCTCCAGTGCAATTGGCGACACTGTATAATGCTTGAACTATGTCGCCAATCCAATTGGAGACACAGTGTAAAGCTTAAATCAAGTCGCCAATTCAATTGGAGACACCCTTCAAACTAAAATTTTTCACTATAAATAGGGGTGTTAAGCTTGGTTTGTTCCACATCTCTTCTCACAACTTTGTTTTACTCATAAAATGTATCGTCGTCGTTGGGGTAAAGTTATTTTTTCGCGAGACAAGCCACCGATCGACATACAAGGTATCAATCAACTTATTGTTGTATGTTGTTTAAATTGTTATAACAAAGAGAAATGCATTAATGAAAACATTTGGTTACAACAAACGAAAAGATAAGATAAATTATGATGCAGATGTTCCTCCAACATTGGGACAATGTTTTTTGTTGTGGCCGGGTTGACGACAGATACTGCATAGTCATATCATTTTATCACCGATATCCATTTCGGTTCTTATACACTTGCTGTTTGGGCGCCCTTTTTTCTTTCTTCTCATTTCATTGTTGTGCCAAACTATTTCACCTTGGTATGGAGGCCAATAATCCTCCATTGGTAGCACTGCGAAGCCTTTGCTGTATACATTCATAACATTAACCACCCTGTAAACATCAGATAGATAGCCATAAGCATCTTGACGAGCATGTGCGCATGCTGCAATGGCATGTGAGCAAGGTACACGGAGGGCCTGGAACTTGCCACAATCACACCAACCTCTGTTTAGCCTGACAACATACGATAAATTGGGCCTCTCCTCATTAAAATCCATTGTTTCTTGTACACTGAATGATTGTCTATGTCGGTCAAAGATTGTAACTGCATGTGTACTGGCTTTGATAGCATCCTCCTTCATTAATTTCATAATGCTCTCACTATATAATTGACCAGATGCTAACACTGCACTCCATCTTTCGCCTCTTGTTGCGAAAAGTGATGCCAACCTATAATAGGTTGAACTCACCAAAGCAGTGATTGGAAGGTTTCTTATTCCTTTGAATACCCCATTCATGGACTCCACAAGGTTTGTTGTCATGTGACCCCATCGACAGCCACCATCAAAAGATCTTGTCCACTTTTCTAGTGGAATGTTATCCAACCAGCTTCCGGCATCTGCATTTGACATCCTTATTTCGTTAAGGTAGTATTGAAATGTTGGTCGAGTTAGCGCATAACCAACATTCATAACCTGTTTGCTACGGTACTTGTCTTTGATTACACGCATGAAGTTTTGTTGAATATGTCTAATGCAATATACATGAGTTGAAGGAGGATTGTGCCACCCGTTATCATGGTTATTGTAAGCACTCTCTATAGCAGCATGTCTGTCTGAAATCAAACAGAGGTTGGATTGTGGAGTGACATGTGTTCTCAAATTCTTAAGGAAGAAACCCCAAGCAAAAGCTGTTTCACCCTCAACCAATGCAAATGCAATAGGAAAGACATTACTATTGCCGTCTTGTGCAACAGCCATAAGCAAGGTGCCCTTGTATTTTCCGTATAGCCATGTTCCATCAATTTGAATAATAGGTTTGCAAAATGCAAAACCTCTTATGCATGGATGAAATGACCAAAAGAGACGGTGGAAGATGACATTTCCGTCAACAATGCTACCATCTGGCCTGCATGCCGGCACTGTCTGTATGATTGCAATAGTTCCCGGTACGTATGTCTTAAGGGCAACCAAAAATCGGGGTAATTCTTTGTACGAATCCTCCCAGTTGCCAAAGACCCTTTCAACAACCTTTGTCCTTGCAATCCACGCTTTCTTATAAGAGGGAGTATAATTATACCTCGTCACAATGTGAGATATGATTATACTCACTTTGACGGACGGATCCTTACTAACCATGGGCAAAATGTCTTGACATATCAAATTTGCGCTTAACTGTCGGTGATCTTGGACAATATTTGTCGCAGTGCAATTATGAATTGGCTGTATGGAAGTTATCTTCCAACAATCGCTTCTCTTTGTGTAAGTAGCTGAAAGTCGAAACTTGCAAAGAGGATTACGACAAATAATTACATACCTTCTCGAATCTGTTTTATGGACATTATAATCAACAGAGTTATCCATGTGAAATTTTTTTATGGCTCGTACACAATCTTCTTTGGTGCGAAACATGTCACCTTCTTTTAATTCGTTCCCTGACCGCATATAAGGATTATGAAAAATATCTGCGGAAGGTGCATCATTTTGCAATTCTATGTCTGTCATATGTTGAGGCGGACGATGGACATGATCTGGATGTACGGACAGTTCTTCGTCACCCTCATCGTTGTCGTTCAATATCTGATCGAGCATTTCCTCGCTTCCTTCTTCCTCTTCATCAATAATGTCGACCTCTGCTTCAGATTCGTCTAAGTATTCTGATTCTCTTTCATCTGAGACTACACATGGTGACTGATTTATTATCTGAGACTGTTGAGATGCAATGTTTTGTTGGAGATATGTATACAACTCAATGTAGTTGAAACCTGAATGTTCGTGACTGACGAACATATTTTCAACATCTTCGTCATCTCGCAATTTTAGTGGACAAAACTTTACTTGGTTGGTTTGAAAAAAAACAGGATTTCTATATATTATTTGTGAGATAGGTCCAAGGCCTAACTCGGACTCCAAACTTTTGTGAAAATTGAAAAAATTTGTGTTTCTAGTGACAACGAATTGGACAAACGTCGTGTTTCGAAAACCAAAACCAGATACATCAGAGACATATGTTTCTCCGTTGTAATGTACCTTAACAACGTAGCTCATTGCAGATGACATTTTTACTTGTTTTGGGACAGACTAAGAACTTGCTTTGTTTTGAAAATAATTTGTTTTGGGACAGACTAAGAACTTGTTTGTGTTGGAAATAATTTGTTTTGGGACACACTAAAAATATGCATGCAAGGACATGTAAGTAACATATAAATATTCGTACAGGGGTCGCCATCTTGATTGGCGAGAGCATGCAAGGCATTGAATGGAGTCGCCAATGGATTAGGCGACATGGGACAGGCTTTTAATACTGTTTCGCCAGCTTGTCTGCATGCATGAGGCATGCATTTTAATACTGTTTCGCCAGCTTGTCTGCATGCATGGGCATGCATCAGACTAGGGCACAGGCTAGAACTAGGGACAGTCGCCCTTATGACTGGCGACATGGTTCAGAATTTGTTCATGCTCGCCAATTGGAATGGCGACATGGTTCATGCAGTATTTCTTCAAACAATCCATCTGAAGCCTATATATAGATAGCATATGGTTTGCAGAGAAAATCATCCGAGAGCTATTTGTAGCACTGATACATAATATACAAAGTAAATCATCTGTCTCACATTTGATCATTTGAAATGGCTTTGTTGACAATGGGTGAAACACATAGAGGAACCGTCACAAATATCGCCTCTTATGTAAGCATTACGTTTGTGTATCTAATTATTATTTTGTATTCTTTGTTATTTTAAATTTATATTTTGGTCTCTCTAATTATTTTATTTCTAAATCTATAATTACGCAGGAAGTTTCTAGATTTCGGCCTCGTTCCCATGAATATGTTGCACCCGACGAATTAATATAACCGTATATTGATTTCACCGGTTTCGGACATGTAAGCAAAATAATGTCTTATTCGGTAGATGCAAAGTTTATACTAGCTTTGCAAGAAAGGTGGCGGCCGGAGACACACACCTTCTTTTTTCCAACCGGTGAATGTACGGTGACTCTACAAGATGTGTATATGTTACTCGGTTTGCGTATCGATGGTAAGGCAGTCAATGGAAGTACAAACATTGACTCATCAATTTGTGAGGAGCTTTTGGGTGCCGACTTGCTAGATGCTTCATCGAGAGGCCAAAGTCTCTTCCTCTCGCAACTAAAAGCATGGTACGTCGGTTTTACTTTAACTGAAGAGTCTACAGAAGAAAGGAGGCTACAGAAAACCAGGTGTTACCTTATGCTTCTCATTGGTTTATTTTTATTTCCCGAGGGTACTGGTTCTTCTATGCACATTATGTACTTACCCTTATTGAGAGATCTAAATCAAACAAGACAGTATAGTTGGGGTTCCGCTTGTCTGTCTTATTTGTATAGCTCTTTGTGTAAGTGCGCCAAAAAAGATGCATCTACTTTTTTTGGATGTGCTGTTTTGCTACAAGCTTGGGGCTGGTCTAGATTGCCATCCCTAGCGCCTGTCAACGACAACGACTTTTCCTTTCCGTTTGCACAAAAGTAAGTTATTCACTTAATTTTTTTTATCCTTTATCCTTAAAAATAATTGTGTCTAACATTCTTAACTAAAAAATTAATTTTTTTTTAGATGGTCGGCTAAGGGAATGAATTACAATAGATGTCCTAAACATTGTATCATTCAATACCGTAATCTTTTGGATCATCTAACACCCGCAGATGTAAGTCCGCCTATAACATTTCTCTTCTTTTATTTCATATATTTTACTATCTAATATTTTTCTATTCTGCAGTTCATATGGCGTCCATACCTAGGCATGGAAGACCTACATGAAGTCAACGACGAAGATGCTGCCATTTGGACTGCATGTGTCCCGATCATCAGATTCACAACTGTGGAGCTGCACAACAGTTACCGTGTCAAACTGCAATTTGGAATGCATCAAGACATCCCAGATCCGCCTGCTGACATCAGTAAATGGCATCTAAAAAGAGTTAGTGATCAATGGGAGTTTGATAGTTGGAAGGATTTTGCAAAGACTGAGCGTCGTAAATGGATGCACCGCAACAACTATGTCTTACGTGAGCCGGTGATGCCAACCCCATCTGTACCAACAAATAATTACATGGCTTGGTACAGATCGGTTGTAACTGGGTTTGTCTCCGAAGACAGGTATTTATACGACCCGCGCCAGACCACCTACACACAAGAAGCCTCAACTTCTAACCCATCTCCAAGGCCATGTTACTCACAACCCCCTACCCAGCAAAATTACCAACCCATTATCCATCCAAACATGCCATACACCCAACCACAATACCAAGAACGTCCCCCATATCATCTTCAACAAAATGATTATTATCAAGAGACTCAATATGGCTATGCCCCCAACATGTCACAAAGATACAGCCAAAACGAGGGTACATCATACCATAGCCAAATTGGGCAAACATCTTTTCATAGCCCAAACGCCCAAACATCATACCCTAGCCAACCTTCTCAACATCCTTATGGCTTTCAAACACCATTTCAACCTTTCATCAACGAATCCTTCACACCAATGTCTCCCTTCAATTGGGTTGTCCGCACACCAATCACCCCCTCAAACTATAATGGCATGGGTCGCACACTCAGTTTCAGTCCCCAAGACTTCACGGGAATGCAAGACATCCTAAGGGAACCATCTAGGACTGCTCCTGAGACTTCGACCCCTCAAACACCGGGCGTAAATCAACAACAAGGGGAACAAGGGGGGCGAGTACAACGAGCACAACGGCTGCAACGAGTGAGGGTCCCTAGGGGATGTGGAACTGGTGGCCGGTTGGATGCACCCGGTCATGAAGATTAATTAATGTAATATTTTATTGAATTAATGAAAATTTTATATCATTGTGCAAACAAAATCAATATAATATTCCAATATTTAAAAAAAAACACAAAACACACCATGTCTCCAATTGAATTGGCGATTTGATTTAAGCTTTACACTGTGTCTCCAATTGGATTGGCGACATAGTTCAAGCATTACACTGTGTCGCCAATTGCACTGGAGACTTGGTTGGGTGTCTCCAGTGCAATTGGCGACATGGTTCAACCTCTACAAGGGAGTCTCCAGTGCAATTGGCGACATAGTTCAAACCAAAACCCTAATGGGGGCATTTTGGGAATATTTTTGAAACATGGGTTATTTAGGGAATTTTTTCCAAAATTAGGGGTATTTACGTAAAAAATTCTAAATAAAAATGTATACTTTCAAAATAAAAAGTCTACATATTACAAATTATATACTTTATATAAAAAGTGCATATATTACTTAAATATATTACAAATTATAGATTTTTATGATTTAAATCATACTTTTTAAATAAAAGTGTATATTAATATATAATCTATTCTTTTACAAAAATAATATATATTTTGTTTTTTAAACAATATTTTCTATACAATACTATTTTCAATAATATGTTTAATATATAATCTATTTTTTAAACTATATTTATTATACAAGACTATTTTTAATAATATGTTTAATATAGGCTAAAATACAGTTTTGGTCCTCCTGTTTGTCAAAATTCACGGTTTTGGTCCCCCTATTTTTTTTAACAGTTTTGGTCCCCCACTCCAATTTTGGCCAAAAAAAAGTGATGAACAGTAATTTGTCCGTACACGAACAGTAAGGAGTGGGGGACCAAAACTGTTAAAAAAAAACAGGGGGACTAAAACTGTGAATTTTGACAAACAGGGGGACCAAAACTGTATTTTAGCCTTTAATATATAATATTCATTTTCAAAATCTAATTTTTAAACATTATTTAGTATACTTTTAAACATTTTCTTATAAATATATTACTAAATTAAATTAGTATTTGAAAAAATATATACTTTATAAATAAAAATGTATACATTCTAAACAAAAAGTGTATATATTACAAATTATATACTTTATACAAAACTGTATATATTACTTAAATATATTACAAATTATAGATTTTTATGATTTAACTCATACTTATTAAATAAATGTGTATATTAATATATAATCTATTCTTTTATAAAAAATAATATATATTCTGTTTTTTGAACAATATTTTTTTATACAATATTATTTTCAATAATATGTTTAATATATAATCTATTTTTTAAACGATATTTATTATACAATGCTATTTTTAATAATATGTTTAATATATAATAACCATTTTCAAAATCTAATTTTTAAACATTATTTAGTATACTTTTAAACATTTTCTTATAAATATATTACTAAATTATATTAATATTTGAAAAAAATATATACTTTATAAATAAAAATGTATACATTCTAAACAAAAAGTGTATATATTACAAATCATATACTTTATACAAAACTGTATATATTACTTAAATATATTACAAATTATAGATTTTTATGATTTAACTCATACTTATTAAATAAATGTGAATATTAATATATAATCTATTCTTTTACAAAAATAATATATATTCTGTTTTTTGAACAATATTTTTTTATACACTACTATTTTCAATAATATGTTTAATATATAATCTATTTTTTAAACGATATTTATTATACAATACTATTTTTAATAATATGTTTAATATATAATATCCATTTTCAAATTCTAATTTTTAAACATTATTTAGTATACTTGCAAACATTTTCTTATAAATATATTACTAAATTATATTAGTATTTGAAAAAATATATACATATAGTTTATAAATAAAAATGTATATATTCTAAATAAAAAGTGTATATATTACAAATTATATACTTTATACAAAACTGTATATATTACTTAAATACATTACAAATTATAGATTTTTATGATTTATCTCATACTTATTAAATAAATATGTATATTAATTTATAATCTATTCTTTTACAAAAATAATATATATTCTGTTTTTTGAACAATATTTTTTTATACAATACTATTTTCAATAATATGTTTAATATATAATCTATTTTTTAAACAATATTTATTATACAATACTATTTTTAATAATATGTTTAATATATAATATCCATTTTCAAAATCTAATTTTTAAACATTATTTAGTATATTTTTAAACATTATTTAATATATAAGTGTTTTTTAAAATCTGTTTTATAAATATTTTAATAAATCTGTTTTATAATTTTATTTTTAATATCTGTTTTATAATATAAACTAAATATAATATAATCTATTTTATAATATAATCTGTTTTTATAATTTTTTTTAATAATATAAAATCTGTTTTAAAACAATATCTGTTTTTAATCTATTTTATATAAACTAATTTTTTTCAAATATTTTAAAATCTGTTTGTTTTTTACTTAAAATCTGTTTTTAATAATATAAACAACATAAAATTAAAATCTGTTTTAAAACAATATCTGTTTTGAATCTATTTTATATAAACTAATTTTTTTTAAACACTTTTTACAAATATTTTAAAATCTGTTTGTTTTTTACTTAAAATCTGTTTTTAATAATATCAACAACATAAAATTAAAATCTGTTTTTATATTCTATTTTTAGTAATATAAACAATATTTATAAACATTTTTTACAATCTATTTTAAAACAACATTTTTTACACTTTTTTTTAATAAATATTTTAAAACTGTTTTAATATAAATCTGAAAAATATAAGAAATAAAAATAAATTTTTTAAATATATATTACTAAAAATAAATACAGAAAATTCGAAATAAAAAAAATTATAGATTTTATAATACCAGCAACACACCAAAATCAACATATTGATATCAATTATACCTAAAATATTTAGAAAAAACAATTAAATGTGTACCTTTAGAAGCTCCCTTAAATTTGTAGCTCCAACTTCTAGATGAAAGTTGAATGCTTTATCAATTATATACATGTAATATAACAAATAAATAAAATTAATTGTTGAAATACACAAAACAAAATTAATTAAAAAATATATGAAATAGTTGAAGAAAATAAATGGAATGGGAAGACAAATATTTACCTGTATTTGAAATTGAAATGGGAAGAAAATGGTAGAATAGAGAGAATGGTAGAATAGAGAGAATGGGAGAAGATGAAGTATTGGAGAATGGGTTGAAACGAAAAAATATATTCTGATTATATATATTAACTGCATACTTTGGAATTGTGAAAAGCATTAAATCGGGTTGCAGGTTGCGAGGGGATACCCCTAGCCAATCCAACGGTAATATTTTGCGACGGGGGACCCCTAGCAAAATTTTAACGTGTCAGATTCAGCTCTGCATGTGTGGCACATGGACTTATTTGCGAGGGGATGCTCCACGCGAGTGGGAAGATAAGATTTGCGAGGGGCTGACCCCTAGCCATTGATGGCGTGTTACAGTCAACTGGCAGCAGGATAAATGCCTTTTTCAGAGTGATTTGACCAAGAATCTTGATGGCGAGGGGATGCCCCTCGCAAATTACTAATCAAAATTTAGTGAGGGGCTGGCCCCTCGCAAATGGTTCAACTGTCAGCCTTATTTGCGATGACCCCTAGTTTAAACAGGTTTTAAAATTCAAAATTTTTTTCCCTCCTCTTTTGCGAGGGGTAGCCCCTAGCAATTTTTTTTTTCTTTTTTTTTCCTATTGTGTGGTTTGCGAGGGGTTTTACCCCAAGCAAGCTTGTATTTTTAGTGAGGGGTTTTGTAACACCCTTCTACCCCACATACAATTTCTAGTAAAACATTTCATATTATTAGAGTAAAAACAACATAAAGGGTGTCACACATATTCAAAGACATCATATAACAATCATTATCCTGTCCCGTAACACGGGTTATTCAATCATTATTAACATACATTAACAACTACGCAGCGGAAATCAACTTTTATTTTCAATTCCAAAAAAAATACTTCATAATAAATATGTCCAAATCAAACACCATCATCAACATTATAAAAATTCAGTCATAAACTAAAAGAAGCGAGGTTCACAACAATTTTCTCAACCCGATGTTACATGACACAGAGCAGGACACCTCTAACTAGACCGTAATAACGAAACACTCCAAAGCTACTTCCTTCGTCACCTCGAAGCTATTCTTGGATATCTGCAAGTTACCCACATCGGAGGCAACATTTCCAAGCAGGCAGGGTGAGAAGACATAATTCAATATAGTAATACAAAGACATGGAAAATAAATAATTAAGCAACAACAACATCGGAATCATCATCAACAATTATTCACAACACAATCTCAACTACTTCACAAAATACGATGTTAAACATAATGATATGTGTAACACCCCAATTCCCATCGCGAATAAATAATACCTAAATAAATCAGAGTGAATAAAAATTTATTTTTCCGACAGAAACAGGGATGCCACACTAAAAGAAATAAAATACAATCCCTGCTCAATATTTTTAATACATAGCACAAAATATAATGCCCACAAAGGGGAACTTTTTCCAACAAAAGGAAAGGTCAATTATGGAATAAAACGGAAAGATCCATAACTGGCTTGTTTTACAAAATAAATCATTTTAGAGCCTCCACTATGTATATGCAAAAGTACTGCCAAATACATCCAACAAATATATATACATATATATATAATCGTTCCCCGACTCTCGTGCTACGTATCAGAGCAGACACCAAGACCGACAACAGAACGGAGGGCTAATCTCCATAAAAAGACCCCCAGCAACTCTAATCTGCAATGCCTCATAGAGCATCATAAAACAGCAGAAGGGTGAGAAACTCAATCATAATATAAATGCATATGATTATATATAACACAAAATGCACATATAACATATTCTCACCGCCAATGCACCATAATCAAATTCAGCACATTTTTCATATATACGTCACCACTACATATCAATAATATACAACACACTCATCATCAACACCATTATACATGTTTCATCTCATCAATCTCATTCACAATTATCACACGCCAACACCTAAAGCATATATAGATTATAGTCACATAATCACATATTCACACATAATGCATATGTTTATACACAAACATATCATTCATAATTTAATGTGTTTAACACAAATACACATCAATTCACAAATACTATCACAAGCTCAATTACACCATTACTCCATTCCCAATTGCATATTAATCATGCACAATACATTTATCACAAATGCATATTACCATGTCTCGCACATAATCAGCCGAATCATGATTTTCCACATATAAAAATGCAATCATAATTCATGCAGATGCAAAGAGACCGACACACGACTCTATGCAAATGCACATGCGGTACCGACTCAATCATCACTAGTTCACTCAGGAACTCTGCTGGAACCATCGCTCGTTACATCACTGTAACTCCCCATCGGGCCTATGATGTTCACCCATTGCTCACACCTCACATAGGCACACAATGTTTATGGATCGCTCACACCCCACAAGCGGGCACACGACCCGATCGCTCACACCCCACAAGCGGGCACACGATCGTCTATAATCATCGTTCACACACCACACGCGGGCACACGACGTTATAGCGGATTCCCTCTGGAGCCCAATCCGTCACTCAGGACGTCACAACGATGCATATCATGATACTTGACACACAAGAACTCATGACAACCAATGCATCTTCACACATATATGCAACCACAAACATGCATATATATAACCAAATACAACACATTGCATTTATTTGCCTCTCGGCCGAAATTCATCACCACAACAATCATACAATCACAATTAATTCCACAAGGGATTCACACCACAAAGGCTACCCACAACATATCATTACCACATACATTGACATTCAATCAAACAATGTATTTTACCATACAACAACATCACTTATGGATCGCTCACACTCCACACGGGCACACGATCTGATTCCTCACACCTCACCTAGGCACACAATCATTACAACGGATTCTCATTAGAATCACACAACACAAGAATGTACATCATTATACTTCACATACGAAATGACTCAAGACATTCTTAAAATGCATACATATTCACAATATACTCATGCATTCATCTCATACAATCACACACAATCGATATACATTCACATCAATGCACTATTGTATGTTTCACATCCCAAACACACATTCAAAACGGTAAAAGTCGCTAAATAACACTATTCCCGACTTTCCGACATAATTAAATCGGCTAACAATTTCAAAATCATCATATTATGAAAGTTCATTTTATAAGCTTTCCAACGATATAAATAACACTTAAATCGGAAATACAGTTCGAGAGTTATGAATTTTTTTAAGGAAAAGTATTATTTAAAAAAAACTCCCAACCGCCCGGCGAAACGCTCCAACCGCTCGGCGAAACGCCCTTCGCCGCTGCTTCGCCCTGCGAAGCACAGGCGACACTAAACCCACCCAAATGACTCAAAGAGTCAGAAACTTGGAACCTCTGCGCCTCTCAAAATTGCCCGGCGAAAGCACGAATCGCCCGGCGAAACAGGCACACCGCCCGCCGCTTCACACCAGAAACAGAATTTCTGCTTCGTTTTTGCACTGTTCCAAACCCTAAAAATTCCATTTTTCTTCCTCAAATCACTTCCATTAGCAAAGCCGTTAATAGCAATGGTTCTTACACATATAGAGATCATACAACACAAATTATATCGATTTCCGTCCGTGAAAACATCGATTTCTATTCGTTTTATCGTTTTCGACCTAGAAGTGAAAAACATGGAAAGCAAGATAATCATCCAAACACACACATACATAATCATATACAAGCATAGTATAATCGAGTTTCACACCCTTACCCGATTTAATCGCGCTTGAAACAGACGATTCCTCGATTTTTCCTCTTTTCCTCCTCCTTTCCTTCTTCCCTCTTTCTTTCCTCTTTTCTTTCTCTTCTCTTTCTTTTTCTCTCTAATTCTCTCTCTTTCTATTTTTATTAAAACAATACCCAAGCAAAAGACTAAAATACCCCTCAACTCAAATATCCCTCAAACGCTCTCAAAACGCGATAAATCATAAACAGCGATAAAAATATATTTCGGGAAATAAAAGTTGAAAAGAAATTATAATTTGATGCAAATATTTTACCTATCAATGAAATTAACCAATTAGCGGGTAAAACACTTAATTCATATAAATGAAAATAATAAAATAAATTCATACATTTCATAAATTCACATATTTGAAATAATTAAATACAATAAAACAAATCGGGGCGTTACAACTCTCCCCCACTTGGACATTTTCGTCCTCGAAAATATACTGATACCAACAGCTCCGGACACGACTCTCGCATCCGACTAATCAAACCAACAGGCCAACCAAAGGCACACCACGAATAACACAACTGACAAACCACCTTGCTAACAACAACAACAATAACAATAATACGACCACTACTACAACAACAACGGCAAGATGCAAAGCCCATACAATGCACTTGACGACCAACTCACAACTCACGAATACCCAAGCACGAACTCCCAGGTTCACTCTTGAACTGAAACACAACAAGATCGTTACCATCACCATGGAAACGAGACCACAACACAAACAAGAACAGAAAGTTCCACACACAAATCCAAAATGTGCCATATCACGCTTCCGTTGCGCACTCTAATTACTCTAAATCCTCTAGTCTACCCATCTTGCGTCCAAAGTCTAACTTTCTTTCATATTCACCAAGAATTACTGTTCACTGTTAATATACCCAACCTCACTTTCTACTGTGTTATCTCGCACACCAGACACAAGCCTCATAACTGCTCAAATAATTCTAATTCTCTGACCATCAAAACCGACATGCATAACAACTTTCGACTTTACCCTTTAGGCACAACATCAGCTTTTTCCCGAAGGATAATCCAAGCAAAATTCATAACTCGTCACGAATTCCAATTAAAGTCATAACTCATCACAAATTCTAACCATCCTCATTGTCTCATACTCTATTCCTTTAAACCAACCAAGTACTCTAAACTCTTATGGTTACCAAACACTTTGAACCTAGAACCAAAAAGATAATACCTCTAATCATTCCAACACAATACAATTGCAACCAACTCCAAATCCTGAATAGTATCGATCCTTTTATGAATCCTCAATTGGCGTAAAGCATAAACCACGACTTTACCCTCTTGCATTAACACACTAACTAAACTCATCAAGGACGCATCCCAATACCTCACAAACGGTTCATTAGGATCACACAGAATCAAAACTGGAGCCGTAGACAACTTCTACTTCGGCCCTCTGAAACCTTCCTTTCAACGAACATTCAAAACAAACGACTCACCCTTTGCCAGTCACCTGAGATAACAGAACTACGAACTTAGCGAAGTCTTCCATAACCTGCAGTAACAACCAACTGAGCCCAAAAGTTTCTAATCTCCTTAACTAACTTCAGAGTCTCTCAATGTAGAACTGCATCTACTTCCGATGGATCCATAACCATACTCATCCGAAATAACATATCCGAGAAAAATAACATTTTTCAATCCAAATTCTCACTTGAATAACTTAGCATAAAACTTCGTCTCTTTTCAACACTTGTAATTCAAATCTCAAACACTCTACCTGTTATTCCTCAGAGTTTATAACAGACCCAAATATCCTCAATCAAAGCCATTACGAACTTATCCAAATAAATATGGAAGATATGATTCCTCTACTCCACAAACATTACCGACGCATTACTAACACCAATTAACATCACTACACGTTGTAATGTCCAACCAAACTCCAAAAGATATAAATTCTTAAAGCTTTCGCAAAACTTTTTACTGGGTAACTGGTTACTCACGTACAAGCTTAACCGAGTAAATAACATCATATCCCGACGATAACAAACATAACCAGTCGCATTACGCCGATCAAAGCCTCAACTCACACAATTCACCATCCTTATCAAACATTCCAAACAACTGCAATTTCAATCAAACTCAACAAAACCATTCCAATCATCTATTCTCGAAAGTGGACACTTAATATCAATCGTTACCTTACTCAACTGTTAGAAATCCATACACAAGTCCATTTCTTAACCGTCCAAATTCCATAAATCCCAACACGTAGCAACAACCTACCAAAAAGAACTCTTAAATATTACATCCATGCCTAAAGGTTCTCTCAAAATTTCCATTAACGCTCTATAATTCCAAAGACTCCAAACCTCGCCAGAACTCTAAGTTTTGCTTCCCATAGCCTCGATACCATTATACACCACATGCTTGTTATTCCATTCAATCATCCTTCCTTTTTGTCACTAACCACACTGAAGCTCCCTAAGACGACCCACTACTGTTCCATCCAAAAACGCATCTGAAAACCATGCACCACTGGCAGTCCATTACCGCGACTTCTTGTCAATTCCAAAACACTATTATCACAACCATAACAAACATCTTAGTCTCACTTCCTAATAGTTCTTCTACTTACTTAGCAGATCCAAACCTCCAAACCTTGCCTTCGTCAAATCGGAGTTCACACTCTACTCTCTGAGAACAACCATTAATAATACCCAATCATTCTCTCTCAATAACTTCCCAACTTGTCCAACATATCAACCTCTAAACCGTCTCATCTTCTGTTATAAGAATCTTCATCAACTCATCAAAACAAACCGAAATTATCTCTTTAATTCCAAATAATTCATTCCACACCTCTATTAAAGCCGGAAAGACATGTCCATTCCATCCAACATAATTCCCGTTTGCTATCAACAAGAGATTAAGGGTGATCAGTTCCTCAATTTGTCAATAGACAGCCGACAATCATGATGGGGCATAGACCGCCTTTACCAAACTATAATAGCATCCATTGCATCCCGCACAAAACTACCTAAGGCATAAATCCTTAGTCGACATAAACCTTACCTCCGCATTCCTTCCAGAACCGGGAACCACACTGTCCAAAGAGCACTTACAATCTTGCAATTCACAACACACTAAGCCAACGCTCCACACCTGAAGCAACTTGGAGAAGTACCAGCTTCTCCCCCACTTATCTCAATCTCACACCTGAAGACAAAAGATTAGAGAACCAGAAAGTACTGACAGTGCTTCCACACACATATCACGTACTAAAGAACAATCAACAACGACAGTATTCAACTGTCACACCAACAGACTCAACAACTTGGCCGGACGGACCGACCTGCTCTGATAGCACTAATGTAACACCCCAATTCCCATCGCGAATAAATAATACCTAAATAAATCAGAGTGAATAAAAATTTATTTTTCCGACAGAAACAGGGATGCCACACTAAAAGAAATAAAATACAATCCCTGCTCAATATTTTTAATACATAGCACAAAATATAATGCCCACAAAGGGGGAACTTTTTCCAACAAAAGGAAAGGTCAATTATGGAATAAAACGGAAAGATCCATAACTGGCTTGTTTTACAAAATAAATCATTTTAGAGCCTCCACTATGTATATGCAAAAGTACTGCCAAATACATCCAACAAATATATATACATATATATATAATCGTTCCCCGACTCTCGTGCTACGTATCAGAGCAGACACCAAGACCGACAACAGAACGAAGGGCTAATCTCCATAAAAAGACCCCCAGCAACTCTAATCTGCAATGCCTCATAGAGCATCATAAAACATCAGAAGGGTGAGAAACTCAATCATAATATAAATGCATATGATTATATATAACACAAAATGCACATATAACATATTCTCACCGCCAATGCACCATAATCAAATTCAGCACATTTTTCATATATACGTCACCACTACATATCAATAATATACAACACACTCATCATCAACACCATTATACATGTTTCATCTCATCAATCTCATTCACGATTATCACACGCCAACACCTAAAGCATATATAGATTATAGTCACATAATCACATATTCACACATAATGCATATGTTTATACACAAACATATCATTCATAATTTAATGCGTTTAACACAAATACACATCAATTCACAAATACTATCACAAGCTCAATTACACCATTACTCCATTCCCAATTGCATATTAATCATGCACAATACATTTATCACAAATGCATATTACCATGTCTCGCACATAATCAGCCGAATCATGATTTTCCACATATAAAAATGCAATCATAATTCATGCAGATGCAAAGAGACCGACACACGACTCTATGCAAATGCACATGCGGTACCGACTCAATCATCACTAGTTCACTCAGGAACTCTGCTGGAACCATCGCTCGTTACATCACTGTAACTCCCCATCGGGCCTATGATGTTCACCCATTGCTCACACCTCACATAGGCACACAATGTTTATGGATCGCTCACACCCCACAAGCGGGCACACGACCCGATCGCTCACACCCCACAAGCGGGCACACGATCGTCTATAATCATCGTTCACACCCCACACGCGGGCACACGACGTTATAACGGATTCCCTCTGGAGCCCAATCCGTCACTCAGGACGTCACAACGATGCATATCATGATACTTGACACACAAGAACTCATGACAACCAATGCATCTTCACACATATATGCAACCACAAACATGCATATATATAACCAAATACAACACATTGCATTTATTTGCCTCTCGGCCGAAATTCATCACCACAACAATCATACAATCACAATTAATTCCACAAGGGATTCACACCACAAAGGCTACCCACAACATATCATTACCACATACATTGACATTTAATCAAACAATGTATTTTACCATACAACAACATCATTTATGGATCGCTCACACCCCACACGGGCACACGATCTGATTCCTCACACCTCACCTAGGCACACAATCATTACAACAGATTCTCATTAGAATCACACAACACAAGAATGTACATCATTATACTTCACATACGAAATGACTCAAGACATTCTTAAAATGCATACATATTCACAATATACTCATGCATTCATCTCATACAATCACACACAATCGATATACATTCACATCAATGCACTATTGTATGTTTCACATCCCAAACACACATTCAAAACGGTAAAAGTCGCTAAATAACACTATTCCCGACTTTCCGACATAATTAAATCGGCTAACAATTTCAAAATCATCATATTATGAAAGTTCATTTTATAAGCTTTCCAACGATATAAATAACACTTAAATCGGAAATACAGTTCGAGAGTTATGAATTTTTTTAAGGAAAAGTATTATTTAAAAAAAACTCCCAACCGCCCGGCGAAACGCTCCAACCGCTCGGCGAAACGCCCTTCGCCGCTGCTTCGCCAGGCGAAGCACAGGCGACACTAAACCCACCCAAATGACTCAAAGAGTCAGAAACTTGGAACCTCTGCGCCTCTCAAAATCGCCCGGCGAAAGCACGAATCGCCCGGCGAAACAGGCACAACTCCCGGCGCTTCACACCAGAAGCAGAATTTCTGCTTCGTTTTTGCACTGTTCCAAACCCCAAAAATTCCATTTTTCTTCCTCAAATCACTTCCATCAGCAAAACCGTTAATAGCAATGGTTCTTACACATATAGAGATCATACAACACAAATTATATCGATTTTCGTCCGTGAAAACATCGATTTCTATTCGTTTTATCGTTTTCGACCTAGAAGTGAAAAACATGGAAAGCAAGAGAATCATCCAAACACACACATACATAATCATATACAAGCATAGTATAATCGAGTTTCACACCCTTACCCGATTTAATCGCGCTTGAAACAGACGATTCCTCGATTTTTCCTCTTTTCCTCCTCCTTTCCTTCTTCCCTCTTTCTTTCCTCTTTTCTTTCTCTTCTCTTTCTTTTTCTCTCTAATTCTCTCTCTTTCTATTTTTATTAAAACAATACCCAAGCAAAAGACTAAAATACCCCTCAACTCAAATATCCCTCAAACGCTCTCAAAACGCGATAAAACATAAACAACGATAAAAATATATTTCGGGAAATAAAAGTAGAAAAGAAATTATAATTTGATGCAAATATTTTACCTATCAATGAAATTAACCAATTAGCGGGTAAAACACTTAATTCATATAAATGAAAATAATAAAATAAATTCATACATTTCATACATTCACATATTTGAAATAATTAAATACAATAAAACAAATCGGGGCGGTACAACTCTCCCCCACTTGGACATTTTCGTCCTCGAAAATATACTGATACCAACAGCTCTGGACACGACTCTCGCATCCGACTAATCAAACCAACAGGCCAACCAAAGGCACACCACGAATAACACAACTGACAAACTACCTAGCTAACAACAACAACAATAACAATAATACGACCACTACTACAACAACAACGACAAGATGCAAAGCCCATACAATGCACTTGACGACCAACTCACAACTCACGAATACCCAAGCACAAACTCCCAGGTTCACTCTTGAACCGAAACACAACAAGATCGTTACCATCACCATGGAAACGAGACCACAACACAAACAAGAACAGAAAGTTCCACACACAAATACAAAATGTGCCATATCACGCTTCCGTTGCGCACTCTAATTACTCTAAATCCTCTAGTCTACCCATCTTGAGTCCAAAGTCTAACTTTCTTTCATATTCACCAAGAATTACTGTTCACTGTTAATATACCCAACCTCACTTTCTACTGTGTTATCTCGCACACCAGACACAAGCCTCAGAACTGCTCAAATAATTCTAATTCTCTGACCATCAAAATCGACATGCATAACAACTTTCGACTTTACCCTTTAGGCACAACATCAGCTTTTTCCCGAAGGATAATCCAAGCAAAATTCATAACTCGTCACGAATTCCAATTAAAGTCATAACTCATCACAAATTCTAACCATCCTCATTGTCTCATACTCTATTCCTTCAAACCAACCAAGTACTCTAAACTCTTGTGGTTACCAAACACTTTGAACCTAGAACCAAAAAGATAATACCTCTAATCATTCCAACACAATACAATTGCAACCAACTCCAAATCCTGAATAGTATCGATCCTTTTATGAATCTTCAATTGGCGTAAAGCATAAACCACGACTTTACCCTCTTGCATTAACACACTGACTAAGCTCATCAAGGACGCATCCCAATACCTCACAAACGGTTCATTAGGATCACACAGAATCAAAACTGGAGCCGTAGACAACTTCTACTTCGGCCCTCTGAAACCTTCCTTTCAACGAACATTCAAAACAAACGACTCACCCTTTGCCAGTCACCTGAGATAACAGAACTACGAACTTAGCAAAGTCTTCCATAACCTGCAGTAACAACCAACTGAGCCCAAAAGTTTCTAATCTCCTTAACCAACTTCAGAGTCTCTCAATGTAGAACTGCATCTACTTCCGATGGATCCATAACCATACTCATCCGAAATAACATATCCGAGAAAAATAACATTTTTCAATCCAAATTCTCACTTGAATAACTTAGCATAAAACTTCGTCTCTTTTCAACACTTGTAATTCAAATCTCAAACACTCTACCTGTTATTCCTCGAAGTTTATAACAGACCCAAATATCCTCAATCAAAGCCATTACGAACTTATCCAAATAAATATGGAAGATATGATTCCTCTACTCCACAAACATTACCGACGCATTACTAACACCAATTAACATCACTGCACATTGTAATGTCCAACCAAACTCCAAAAGATATAAATTCTTAAAGCTTTCGCAAAACTTTTTACTGGGTAACTGGTTACTCACGTACAAGCTTAACCGAGTAAATAACATCATATCCCGACGATAACAAACATAACCAGTCACATTACGTCGATCAAAGCCTCAACTCACACAATTCACCATCCTTATCAAACATTCCAAACAACTGCAATTTCAATCAAACTCAACAAAACCATTCCAATCATCTATTCTCGAAAGTGGACACTTAATATCAATCGTTACCTTACTCAACTGTTAGAAATCCATACACAAGTCCATTTCTTAACCGTCCAAATTCCATAAATCCCAACACGTAGCAACAACCTACCAAAAATAACTCTTAAATATTACATCCATTCCTAAAGGTTCTCTCAAAATTTCCATTAACGCTCTATAATTCCAAAGACTCCAAACCTCGCCAGAACTCTAAGTTTTGCTTCCCATAGCCTCGATACCATTATACACCACATGCTTGTTATTCCGTTCAATCATCCTTCCTTTTTGTCACTAACCACACTGAAGCTCCCTAAGACGACCCACTACTGTTCCATCCAAAAACGCATCTGAAAACCATGCACCACTGGCAGTCCATTACCGCGACTTCTTGTCAATTCCAAAACACTATTATCACAACCATAACAAACATCTTAGTCTCACTTCCTAATAGTTCTTCTACTTACTTAGCAGATCCAAACCTCCAAACCTTGCCTTCGTCAAATCGGAGTTCACACTCTACTCTCTGAGAACAACCATTAATAATACCCAATCATTCTCTCTCAATAACTTCCCAACTTGTCCAACATATCAACCTCTAAACCGTCTCATCTTCTGTTATAAGAATCTTCATCAACTCATCAAAACAAACCGAAATTATCTCTTTAATTCCAAATAATTCATTCCACACCTCTATTAAAGCCGGAAAGACATGTCCATTCCATCCAACATAATTCCCGTTTGCTATCAACAAGAGATTAAGGGTGATCAGTTCCTCAATTTGTCAATAGACAGCCGACAATCATGATGGGGCATAGTCCGCCTTTACCAAACTATAATAGCATCCCTTGCATCCCGCACAAAACTACCTAAGGCATAAATCCTTAGTCGACATAAACCTTACCTCCGCATTCCTTCCAGAACCGGGAACCACACTGTCCAAAGAGCACTTAAAATCTTGCAATTCACAACACACTAAGCCAACGCTCCACACCTGAAGCAACTTGGAGAAGTACCAGCTTCTCCCCCACTTATCTCAATCTCACACCTGAAGACAAAAGATTAGAGAACCAGAAAGTACTGACAGTGCTTCCACACACATATCACGTACTAAAGAACAATCAACAACGACAGTATTCAACTGTCACACCAACAGACTCAACAACTTGGCCGGACGGACCGACCTGCTCTGATAGCACTAATGTAACACCCCAATTCCCATCGCGAATAAATAATACCTAAATAAATCAGAGTGAATAAAAATTTATTTTTCCGACAGAAACAGGGATGCCACACTAAAAGAAATAAAATACAATCCCTGCTCAATATTTTTAATACATAGCACAAAATATAATGCCCACAAAGGGGGAACTTTTTCCAACAAAAGGAAAGGTCAATTATGGAATAAAACGGAAAGATCCATAACTGGCTTGTTTTACAAAATAAATCATTTTAGAGCCTCCACTATGTATATGCAAAAGTACTGCCAAATACATCCAACAAATATATATACATATATATATAATCGTTCCCCGACTCTCGTGCTACGTATCAGAGCAGACACCAAGACCGACAACAGAACGGAGGGCTAATCTCCATAAAAAGACCCCCAGCAACTCTAATCTGCAATGCCTCATAGAGCATCATAAAACAGCAGAAGGGTGAGAAACTCAATCATAATATAAATGCATATGATTATATATAACACAAAATGCACATATAACATATTCTCACCGCCAATGCACCATAATCAAATTCAGCACATTTTTCATATATACGTCACCACTACATATCAATAATATACAACACACTCATCATCAACACCATTATACATGTTTCATCTCATCAATCTCATTCACGATTATCACACGCCAACACCTAAAGCATATATAGATTATAGTCACATAATCACATATTCACACATAATGCATATGTTTATACACAAACATATCATTCATAATTTAATGCGTTTAACACAAATACACATCAATTCACAAATACTATCACAAGCTCAATTACACCATTACTCCATTCCCAATTGCATATTAATCATGCACAATACATTTATCACAAATGCATATTACCATGTCTCGCACATAATCAGCCGAATCATGATTTTCCACATATAAAAATGCAATCATAATTCATGCAGATGCAAAGAGACCGACACACGACTCTATGCAAATGCACATGCGGTACCGACTCAATCATCACTAGTTCACTCAGGAACTCTGCTGGAACCATCGCTCGTTACATCACTGTAACTCCCCATCGGGCCTATGATGTTCACCCATTGCTCACACCTCACATAGGCACACAATGTTTATGGATCGCTCACACCCCACAAGCGGGCACACGACCCGATCGCTCACACCCCACAAGCGGGCACACGATCGTCTATAATCATCGTTCACACCCCACACGCGGGCACACGACGTTATAACGGATTCCCTCTGGAGCCCAATCCGTCACTCAGGACGTCACAACGATGCATATCATGATACTTGACACACAAGAACTCATGACAACCAATGCATCTTCACACATATATGCAACCACAAACATGCATATATATAACCAAATACAACACATTGCATTTATTTGCCTCTCGGCCGAAATTCATCACCACAACAATCATACAATCACAATTAATTCCACAAGGGATTCACACCACAAAGGCTACCCACAACATATCATTACCACATACATTGACATTTAATCAAACAATGTATTTTACCATACAACAACATCATTTATGGATCGCTCACACCCCACACGGGCACACGATCTGATTCCTCACACCTCACCTAGGCACACAATCATTACAACAGATTCTCATTAGAATCACACAACACAAGAATGTACATCATTATACTTCACATACGAAATGACTCAAGACATTCTTAAAATGCATACATATTCACAATATACTCATGCATTCATCTCATACAATCACACACAATCGATATACATTCACATCAATGCACTATTGTATGTTTCACATCCCAAACACACATTCAAAACGGTAAAAGTCGCTAAATAACACTATTCCCGACTTTCCGACATAATTAAATCGGCTAACAATTTCAAAATCATCATATTATGAAAGTTCATTTTATAAGCTTTCCAACGATATAAATAACACTTAAATCGGAAATACAGTTCGAGAGTTATGAATTTTTTTAAGGAAAAGTATTATTTAAAAAAAACTCCCAACCGCCCGGCGAAACGCTCCAACCGCTCGGCGAAACGCCCTTCGCCGCTGCTTCGCCAGGCGAAGCACAGGCGACACTAAACCCACCCAAATGACTCAAAGAGTCAGAAACTTGGAACCTCTGCGCCTCTCAAAATCGCCCGGCGAAAGCACGAATCGCCCGGCGAAACAGGCACAACTCCCGGCGCTTCACACCAGAAGCAGAATTTCTGCTTCGTTTTTGCACTGTTCCAAACCCCAAAAATTCCATTTTTCTTCCTCAAATCACTTCCATCAGCAAAACCGTTAATAGCAATGGTTCTTACACATATAGAGATCATACAACACAAATTATATCGATTTTCGTCCGTGAAAACATCGATTTCTATTCGTTTTATCGTTTTCGACCTAGAAGTGAAAAACATGGAAAGCAAGAGAATCATCCAAACACACACATACATAATCATATACAAGCATAGTATAATCGAGTTTCACACCCTTACCCGATTTAATCGCGCTTGAAACAGACGATTCCTCGATTTTTCCTCTTTTCCTCCTCCTTTCCTTCTTCCCTCTTTCTTTCCTCTTTTCTTTCTCTTCTCTTTCTTTTTCTCTCTAATTCTCTCTCTTTCTATTTTTATTAAAACAATACCCAAGCAAAAGACTAAAATACCCCTCAACTCAAATATCCCTCAAACGCTCTCAAAACGCGATAAAACATAAACAACGATAAAAATATATTTCGGGAAATAAAAGTAGAAAAGAAATTATAATTTGATGCAAATATTTTACCTATCAATGAAATTAACCAATTAGCGGGTAAAACACTTAATTCATATAAATGAAAATAATAAAATAAATTCATACATTTCATACATTCACATATTTGAAATAATTAAATACAATAAAACAAATCGGGGCGGTACAACTCTCCCCCACTTGGACATTTTCGTCCTCGAAAATATACTGATACCAACAGCTCTGGACACGACTCTCGCATCCGACTAATCAAACCAACAGGCCAACCAAAGGCACACCACGAATAACACAACTGACAAACTACCTAGCTAACAACAACAACAATAACAATAATACGACCACTACTACAACAACAACGACAAGATGCAAAGCCCATACAATGCACTTGACGACCAACTCACAACTCACGAATACCCAAGCACAAACTCCCAGGTTCACTCTTGAACCGAAACACAACAAGATCGTTACCATCACCATGGAAACGAGACCACAACACAAACAAGAACAGAAAGTTCCACACACAAATACAAAATGTGCCATATCACGCTTCCGTTGCGCACTCTAATTACTCTAAATCCTCTAGTCTACCCATCTTGAGTCCAAAGTCTAACTTTCTTTCATATTCACCAAGAATTACTGTTCACTGTTAATATACCCAACCTCACTTTCTACTGTGTTATCTCGCACACCAGACACAAGCCTCAGAACTGCTCAAATAATTCTAATTCTCTGACCATCAAAATCGACATGCATAACAACTTTCGACTTTACCCTTTAGGCACAACATCAGCTTTTTCCCGAAGGATAATCCAAGCAAAATTCATAACTCGTCACGAATTCCAATTAAAGTCATAACTCATCACAAATTCTAACCATCCTCATTGTCTCATACTCTATTCCTTCAAACCAACCAAGTACTCTAAACTCTTGTGGTTACCAAACACTTTGAACCTAGAACCAAAAAGATAATACCTCTAATCATTCCAACACAATACAATTGCAACCAACTCCAAATCCTGAATAGTATCGATCCTTTTATGAATCTTCAATTGGCGTAAAGCATAAACCACGACTTTACCCTCTTGCATTAACACACTGACTAAGCTCATCAAGGACGCATCCCAATACCTCACAAACGGTTCATTAGGATCACACAGAATCAAAACTGGAGCCGTAGACAACTTCTACTTCGGCCCTCTGAAACCTTCCTTTCAACGAACATTCAAAACAAACGACTCACCCTTTGCCAGTCACCTGAGATAACAGAACTACGAACTTAGCAAAGTCTTCCATAACCTGCAGTAACAACCAACTGAGCCCAAAAGTTTCTAATCTCCTTAACCAACTTCAGAGTCTCTCAATGTAGAACTGCATCTACTTCCGATGGATCCATAACCATACTCATCCGAAATAACATATCCGAGAAAAATAACATTTTTCAATCCAAATTCTCACTTGAATAACTTAGCATAAAACTTCGTCTCTTTTCAACACTTGTAATTCAAATCTCAAACACTCTACCTGTTATTCCTCGGAGTTTATAACAGACCCAAATATCCTCAATCAAAGCCATTACGAACTTATCCAAATAAATATGGAAGATATGATTCCTCTACTCCACAAACATTACCGACGCATTACTAACACCAATTAACATCACTGCACATTGTAATGTCCAACCAAACTCCAAAAGATATAAATTCTTAAAGCTTTCGCAAAACTTTTTACTGGGTAACTGGTTACTCACGTACAAGCTTAACCGAGTAAATAACATCATATCCCGACGATAACAAACATAACCAGTCACATTACGTCGATCAAAGCCTCAACTCACACAATTCACCATCCTTATCAAACATTCCAAACAACTGCAATTTCAATCAAACTCAACAAAACCATTCCAATCATCTATTCTCGAAAGTGGACACTTAATATCAATCGTTACCTTACTCAACTGTTAGAAATCCATACACAAGTCCATTTCTTAACCGTCCAAATTCCATAAATCCCAACACGTAGCAACAACCTACCAAAAAGAACTCTTAAATATTACATCCATGCCTAAAGGTTCTCTCAAAATTTCCATTAACGCTCTATAATTCCAAAGACTCCAAACCTCGCCAGAACTCTAAGTTTTGCTTCCCATAGCCTCGATACCATTATACACCACATGCTTGTTATTCCGTTCAATCATCCTTCCTTTTTGTCACTAACCACACTGAAGCTCCCTAAGACGACCCACTACTGTTCCATCCAAAAACGCATCTGAAAACCATGCACCACTGGCAGTCCATTACCGCGACTTCTTGTCAATTCCAAAACACTATTATCACAACCATAACAAACATCTTAGTCTCACTTCCTAATAGTTCTTCTACTTACTTAGCAGATCCAAACCTCCAAACCTTGCCTTCGTCAAATCGGAGTTCACACTCTACTCTCTGAGAACAACCATTAATAATACCCAATCATTCTCTCTCAATAACTTCCCAACTTGTCCAACATATCAACCTCTAAACCGTCTCATCTTCTGTTATAAGAATCTTCATCAACTCATCAAAACAAACCGAAATTATCTCTTTAATTCCAAATAATTCATTCCACACCTCTATTAAAGCCGGAAAGACATGTCCATTCCATCCAACATAATTCCCGTTTGCTATCAACAAGAGATTAAGGGTGATCAGTTCCTCAATTTGTCAATAGACAGCCGACAATCATGATGGGGCATAGTCCGCCTTTACCAAACTATAATAGCATCCCTTGCATCCCGCACAAAACTACCTAAGGCATAAATCCTTAGTCGACATAAACCTTACCTCCGCATTCCTTCCAGAACCGGGAACCACACTGTCCAAAGAGCACTTAAAATCTTGCAATTCACAACACACTAAGCCAACGCTCCACACCTGAAGCAACTTGGAGAAGTACCAGCTTCTCCCCCACTTATCTCAATCTCACACCTGAAGACAAAAGATTAGAGAACCAGAAAGTACTGACAGTGCTTCCACACACATATCACGTACTAAAGAACAATCAACAACGACAGTATTCAACTGTCACACCAACAGACTCAACAACTTGGCCGGACGGACCGACCTGCTCTGATAGCACTAATGTAACACCCCAATTCCCATCGCGAATAAATAATACCTAAATAAATCAGAGTGAATAAAAATTTATTTTTCCGACAGAAACAGGGATGCCACACTAAAAGAAATAAAATACAATCCCTGCTCAATATTTTTAATACATAGCACAAAATATAATGCCCACAAAGGGGGAACTTTTTCCAACAAAAGGAAAGGTCAATTATGGAATAAAACGGAAAGATCCATAACTGGCTTGTTTTACAAAATAAATCATTTTAGAGCCTCCACTATGTATATGCAAAAGTACTGCCAAATACATCCAACAAATATATATACATATATATATAATCGTTCCCCGACTCTCGTGCTACGTATCAGAGCAGACACCAAGACCGACAACAGAACGGAGGGCTAATCTCCATAAAAAGACCCCCAGCAACTCTAATCTGCAATGCCTCATAGAGCATCATAAAACAGCAGAAGGGTGAGAAACTCAATCATAATATAAATGCATATGATTATATATAACACAAAATGCACATATAACATATTCTCACCGCCAATGCACCATAATCAAATTCAGCACATTTTTCATATATACGTCACCACTACATATCAATAATATACAACACACTCATCATCAACACCATTATACATGTTTCATCTCATCAATCTCATTCACGATTATCACACGCCAACACCTAAAGCATATATAGATTATAGTCACATAATCACATATTCACACATAATGCATATGTTTATACACAAACATATCATTCATAATTTAATGCGTTTAACACAAATACACATCAATTCACAAATACTATCACAAGCTCAATTACACCATTACTCCATTCCCAATTGCATATTAATCATGCACAATACATTTATCACAAATGCATATTACCATGTCTCGCACATAATCAGCCGAATCATGATTTTCCACATATAAAAATGCAATCATAATTCATGCAGATGCAAAGAGACCGACACACGACTCTATGCAAATGCACATGCGGTATCGACTCAATCATCACTAGTTCACTCAGGAACTCTGCTGGAACCATCGCTCGTTACATCACTGTAACTCCCCATCGGGCCTATGATGTTCACCCATTGCTCACACCTCACATAGGCACACAATGTTTATGGATCGCTCACACCCCACAAGCGGGCACACGACCCGATCGCTCACACCCCACAAGCGGGCACACGATCGTCTATAATCATCGTTCACACCCCACACGCGGGCACACGACGTTATAGCGGATTCCCTCTGGAGCCCAATCCGTCACTCAGGACGTCACAACGATGCATATCATGATACTTGACACACAAGAACTCATGACAACCAATGCATCTTCACACATATATGCAACCACAAACATGCATATATATAACCAAATACAACACATTGCATTTATTTGCCTCTCGGCCGAAATTCATCACCACAACAATCATACAATCACAATTAATTCCACAAGGGATTCACACCACAAAGGCTACCCACAACATATCATTACCACATACATTGACATTCAATCAAACAATGTATTTTACCATACAACAACATCATTTATGGATCGATCACACCCCACACGGGCACACGATCTGATTCCTCACACCTCACCTAGGCACACAATCATTACAACAGATTCTCATTAGAATCACACAACACAAGAATGTACATCATTATACTTCACATACGAAATGACTCAAGACATTCTTAAAATGCATACATATTCACAATATACTCATGCATTCATCTCATACAATCACACACAATCGATATACATTCACATCAATGCACTATTGTATGTTTCACATCCCAAACACACATTCAAAACGGTAAAAGTCGCTAAATAACACTATTCCTGACTTTCCGACATAATTAAATCGGCTAACAATTTCAAAATCATCATATTATGAAAGTTCATTTTATAAGCTTTCCAACGATATAAATAACACTTAAATCGGAAATACAGTTCGAGAGTTATGAATTTTTTTAAGGAAAAGTATTATTTAAAAAAAACTCCCAACCGCCCGGCGAAACGCTCCAACCGCTCGGCGAAACGCCCTTCGCCGCTGCTTCGCCCGGCGAAGCACAGGCGACACTAAACCCACCCAAATGACTCAAAGAGTCAGAAACTTGGAACCTCTGCGCCTCTCAAAATCGCCCGGCGAAAGCATGAATCGCCCGGCGAAACAGGCACAACGCCCGGCGCTTCACACCAGAAGCAGAATTTCTGCTTCGTTTTTGCACTGTTCCAAACCCCAAAAATTCCATTTTTCTTCCTCAAATCACTTCCATCAGCAAAACCGTTAATAGCAATGGTTCTTACACATATAGAGATCATACAACACAAATTATATCGATTTTCGTCCGTGAAAACATCGATTTCTATTCGTTTTATCGTTTTCGACCTAGAAGTGAAAAACATGGAAAGCAAGAGAATCATCCAAACACACACATACATAATCATATACAAGCATAGTATAATCGAGTTTCACACCCTTACCCGATTTAATCGCGCTTGAAACAGACGATTCCTCGATTTTTCCTCTTTTCCTCCTCCTTTCCTTCTTCCCTCTTTCTTTCCTCTTTTCTTTCTCTTCTCTTTCTTTTTCTCTCTAATTCTCTCTCTTTCTATTTTTATTAAAACAATACCCAAGCAAAAGACTAAAATACCCCTCAACTCAAATATCCCTCAAACGCTCTCAAAACGCGATAAAACATAAACAACGATAAAAATATATTTCGGGAAATAAAAGTAGAAAAGAAATTATAATTTGATGCAAATATTTTACCTATCAATGAAATTAACCAATTAGCGGGTAAAACACTTAATTCATATAAATGAAAATAATAAAATAAATTCATACATTTCATACATTCACATATTTGAAATAATTAAATACAATAAAACAAATCGGGGCGGTACAACTCTCCCCCACTTGGACATTTTCGTCCTCGAAAATATACTGATACCAACAGCTCTGGACACGACTCTCGCATCCGACTAATCAAACCAACAGGCCAACCAAAGGCACACCACGAATAACACAACTGACAAACTACCTAGCTAACAACAACAACAATAACAATAATACGACCACTACTACAACAACAACGACAAGATGCAAAGCCCATACAATGCACTTGACGACCAACTCACAACTCACGAATACCCAAGCACAAACTCCCAGGTTCACTCTTGAACCGAAACACAACAAGATCGTTACCATCACCATGGAAACGAGACCACAACACAAACAAGAACAGAAAGTTCCACACACAAATACAAAATGTGCCATATCACGCTTCCGTTGCGCACTCTAATTACTCTAAATCCTCTAGTCTACCCATCTTGAGTCCAAAGTCTAACTTTCTTTCATATTCACCAAGAATTACTGTTCACTGTTAATATACCCAACCTCACTTTCTACTGTGTTATCTCGCACACCAGACACAAGCCTCAGAACTGCTCAAATAATTCTAATTCTCTGACCATCAAAATCGACATGCATAACAACTTTCGACTTTACCCTTTAGGCACAACATCAGCTTTTTCCCGAAGGATAATCCAAGCAAAATTCATAACTCGTCACGAATTCCAATTAAAGTCATAACTCATCACAAATTCTAACCATCCTCATTGTCTCATACTCTATTCCTTCAAACCAACCAAGTACTCTAAACTTTTGTGGTTACCAAACACTTTGAACCTAGAACCAAAAAGATAATACCTCTAATCATTCCAACACAATACAATTGCAACCAACTCCAAATCCTGAATAGTATCGATCCTTTTATGAATCTTCAATTGGCGTAAAGCATAAACCACGACTTTACCCTCTTGCATTAACACACTGACTAAGCTCATCAAGGACGCATCCCAATACCTCACAAACGGTTCATTAGGATCACACAGAATCAAAACTGGAGCCGTAGACAACTTCTACTTCGGCCCTCTGAAACCTTCCTTTCAACGAACATTCAAAACAAACGACTCACCCTTTGCCAGTCACCTGAGATAACAGAACTACGAACTTAGCGAAGTCTTCCATAACCTGCAGTAACAACCAACTGAGCCCAAAAGTTTCTAATCTCCTTAACCAACTTCAGAGTCTCTCAATGTAGAACTGCATCTACTTCCGATGGATCCATAACCATACTCATCCGAAATAACATATCCGAGAAAAATAACATTTTTCAATCCAAATTCTCACTTGAATAACTTAACATAAAACTTCGTCTCTTTTCAACACTTGTAATTCAAATCTCAAACACTCTACCTGTTATTCCTCGGAGTTTATAACAGACCCAAATATCCTCAATCAAAGCCATTACGAACTTATCCAAATAAATATGGAAGATATGATTCCTCTACTCCACAAACATTACCGACGCATTACTAACACCAATTAACATCACTGCACATTGTAATGTCCAACCAAACTTCAAAAGATATAAATTCTTAAAGCTTTCGCAAAACTTTTTACTGGGTAACTGGTTACTCACGTACAAGCTTAACCGAGTAAATAACATCATATCCCGACGATAACAAACATAACCAGTCACATTACGTCGATCAAAGCCTCAACTCACACAATTCACCATCCTTATCAAACATTCCAAACAATTGCAATTTCAATCAAACTCAACAAAACCATTCCAATCATCTATTCTCGAAAGTGGACACTTAATATCAATCGTTACCTTACTCAACTGTTAGAAATCCATACACAAGTCCATTTCTTAACCGTCCAAATTCCATAAATCCCAACATGTAGCAACAACCTACCAAAAAGAACTCTTAAATATTACATCCATGCCTAAAGGTTCTCTCAAAATTTCCATTAACGCTCTACAATTCCAAAGACTCCAAACCTCGCCAGAACTCTAAGTTTTGCTTCCCATAACCTCGATACCATCATACACCACATGCTTGTTATTCCGTTCAATCATCCTTCCTTTTTGTCACTAACCACACTGAAGCTCCCTAAGACGACCCACTACTGTTCCATCCAAAAATGCATCTGAAAACCATGCACCACTGGCAGTCCATTACCGCGACTTCTTGTCAATTCCAAAACACTATTATCACAACCATAACAAACATCTTAGTCTCACTTCCTAATAGTTCTTCTACTTACTTAGCAGATCCAAACCTCCAAACCTTGCCTTCGTCAAATCGGAGTTCACACTCTACTCTCTGAGAACAACCATTAATAATACCCAATCATTCTCTCTCAATAACTTCCCAACTTGTCCAACATATCAACCTCTAAATCGTCTCATCTTCTGATATAAGAATCTTCATCAACTCATCAAAACAAACCGAAATCATCTCTTTAATTCCAAATAATTCATTCCACACCTCTATTAAAGCCGGAAAGACACGTCCATTCCATCCAACATAATTCCCGTCTGCTATCAACAAGAGATTAAGGGTGATCAGTTCCTCAATTTGTCAATAGACAGCCGACAATCATGATGGGGCATAGACCGCCTTTACCAAACTATAATAGCATCCCTTGCATCCCGCACAAAACTACCTAAGGCATAAATCCTTAGTCGACATAAACCTTACCTCCGCATTCCTTCCAGAACCGGGAACCACACTGTCCAAAGAGCACTTACAATCTTGCAATTCACAACACACTAAGCCAACGCTCCACACCTGAAGCAACTTGGAGAAGTACCAGCTTCTCCCCCACTTATCTCAATCTCACACCTGAAGACAAAAGATTAGAGAACCAGAAAGTACTGACAGTGCTTCCACACACATATCACGTACTAAAGAACAATCAACAACGACAGTATTCAACTGTCACACCAACAGACTCAACAACTTGGCCGGACGGACCGACCTGCTCTGATAGCACTAATGTAACACCCCAATTCCCATCGCGAATAAATAATACCTAAATAAATCAGAGTGAATAAAAATTTATTTTTCCGACAGAAACAGGGATGCCATGCTAAAAGAAATAAAATACAATCCCTGCTCAATATTTTTAATACATAGCACAAAATATAATGCCCACAAAGGGGGAACTTTTTCCAACAAAAGGAAAGGTCAATTATGGAATAAAACGGAAAGATCCATAACTGGCTTGTTTTACAAAATAAATCATTTTAGAGCCTCCACTATGTATATGCAAAAGTACTGCCAAATACATCCAACAAATATATATACATATATATATATAATCGTTCCCCGACTCTCGTGCTACGTATCAGAGCAGACACCAAGACCGACAACAGAACGGAGGGCTAATCTCCATAAAAAGACCCCCAGCAACTCTAATCTGCAATGCCTCATAGAGCATCATAAAACAGCAGAAGGGTGAGAAACTCAATCATAATATAAATGCATATGATTATATATAACACAAAATGCACATATAACATATTCTCACCGCCAATGCACCATAATCAAATTCAGCACATTTTTCATATATACGTCACCACTACATATCAATAATATACAACACACTCATCATCAACACCATTATACATGTTTCATCTCATCAATCTCATTCACAATTATCACACGCCAACACCTAAAGCATATATAGATTATAGTCACATAATCACATATTCACACATAATGCATATGATTATACACAAACATATCATTCATAATTTAATGCGTTTAACACAAATACACATAAATTCACAAATACTATCACAAGCTCAATTACACCATTACTCCATTCCCAATTGCATATTAATCATGCACAATACATTTATCACAAATGCATATTACCATGTCTCGCACATAATCAGCCGAATCATGATTTTCCACATATAAAAATGCAATCATAATTCATGCAGATGCAAAGAGACCGACACACGACTCTATGCAAATGCACATGCGGTACCGACTCAATCATCACTAGTTCACTCAGGAACTCTGCTGGAACCATCGCTCGTTACATCACTGTAACTCCCCATCGGGCCTACGATGTTCACCCATTGCTCACACCTCACATAGGCACACAATGTTTATGGATCGCTCACACCCCACAAGCGGGCACACGACCCGATCGCTCACACCCCACAAACGGGCACACGATCGTCTATAATCATCGCTCACACCCCACACGCGGGCACACGACGTTATAGCGGATTCCCTCTGGAACCCAATCCGTCACTCAGGACGTCACAACGATGCATATCATGATACTTGACACACAAGAACTCATGACAACCAATGCATCTTCACACATATATGCAACCACAAACATGCATATATATAACCAAATACAACACATTGCATTTATTTGCCTCTTGGCCACAATTCATCACCACAACAATCATACAATCACAATTAATTCCACAAGGGATTCACACCACAAAGGCTACCCACAACATATCATTACCACATACATTGACATTCAATCAAACAATGTATTTTACCATACAACAACATCATTTATGGATCGCTCACACCCCACACGGGCACACGATCTGATTGCTCACACCTCACCTAGGCACACAATCATTACAACGGATTCTCATTAGAATCACACAACACAAGAATGTACATCATTATACTTCACATACGAAATGACTCAAGACATTCTTAAAATGTATACATATTCACAATATACTCATGCATTCATCTCATACAATCACACACAATCGATATACATTCACATCAATGCACTATTGTATGTTTCACATCCCAAACACACATTCAAAACGGAAAAAGTCGCTAAATAACACTATTCCCGACTTTCCGACATAATTAAATCGGCTAACAATTTCAAAATCATCATATTATGAAAGTTCATTTTATAAGCTTTCCAACGATATAAATAACACTTAAATTGGAAATACAGTTCGAGAGTTATGAATTTTTTTAAGGAAAAGTATTATTTAAAAAAAACTCCCAACCGCCCGGCGAAACGCTCCAACCGCTCGGCGAAACGCCCTTCGCCGCTGCTTCGTCCGGCGAAGCACAGGCGACACTAAACCCACCCAAATGACTCAAAGAGTCAGAAACTTGGAACCTCTGCGCCTCTCAAAATCACCCGGCGAAAGCATGAATCGCCCGGCGAAACAGGCACACCGCCCGGTGCTTCACACCAGAAGCAGAATTTCTGCTTCGTTTTTGCACTGTTCCAAACCCCAAAAATTCTATTTTTCTTCCTCAAATCACTTCCATCAGCAAAACCATTAATAGCAATGGTTCTTACACATATAGAGATCATACAACACAAATTATATCGATTTCCGTCTGTGAAAACATCGATTTCTATTCGTTTTATCGTTTTCGACCTAGAAGTGAAAAACATGGAAAGCAAGAGAATCATCCAAACACACACATACATAATCATATACAAGCATAGTATAATCGAGTTTCACACCCTTACCCGATTTAATCGCGCTTGAAACAGACGATTCCTCGATTTTTCCTCTTTTCCTCCTCCTTTCCTTCTTCCCTCTTTCTTTCCTCTTTTCTTTCTCTTCTCTTTCTTTTTCTCTCTAATTCTCTCTCTTTCTATTTTTATTAAAACAATACCCAAGCAAAAGACAAAAATACCCCTCAACTCAAATATCCCTCAAACGCTCTCAAAACGCGATAAAACATAAACAGCGATAAAAATATATTTCGGGAAATAAAAGTTGAAAAGAAATTATAATTTGATGCAAATATTTTACCTATCAATGAAATTAACCAATTAGCGGGTAAAACACTTAATTCATATAAATGAAAATAATAAAATAAATTCACACATTTCATAAATTCACATATTTGAAATAATTAAATACAATAAAACAAATCGGGGTGTTACAATATGCAAAGGATGCATGTGGTACCGATTTTCCTCCATGTGATGGACACTGGCCATCAACCCTCCACAAGGGAGCACATCGTAACAACATATCACTTCAATCCGCACTATGGGATTGAAGCTACCAATAGGCCGAAGCCCCAACATAAAATGCCATGAAATGCAATGATGCTAAACTCCTCATTTCATCCAAATATCAACATGTGCATCATTCATTTCATTTTCAACAATATTCATCATAAAATCATGTTTTTATCATCCATATATCAACAACAACTATACAACAATGATTCAACCCGAGAAAACATCAAAAACCTCATGAAAGAAACGACAAAACAACAAGACAGTAGCCTGACACGGTCGCCCGTGTCCTGTGACACGGCCCGTGTCAGCAGCACTGAACAACAATTAAAAAAAAACAGAAAATGCAACAATGACAGTAGTCTGACACGGCCGCCCGTGTCCTGTGACACGACCCATGTCAGGCAACCTGTTAACACAAAATTCCAACTCTTCAACTAGAAAGCTGACACGGGTGTCTGTGTTGTGTGACACGGCCCGTGTCAGGGTACGACAAAAACCCACTTTTCCCAAAACGTGATTTTTCTGCATTTTTTATTCCCATTACCCAAAAATCAGTGTTCCACACGAAATTTGATCAAAAATACTCACAAAACACACATATAGCAATACATATCAATCAAATTCAACATACTTTCATCAAATTACTCATTCTACATCAATAATTATCAAAATCAACACAATTCATACAATCCTTAATCTATTCATCTCCAATTCCTATAAAACTATAAGAAATTATGAACTCTCCCCATACCTTAGAGTAATCTGAAGCTTTTTCCTTCTTTCTTCAAGATTCCTCTAGTAATCCTCAAGCCCTAGTTCTCCTTCTTCTCTCTTCTTCAGTGTTCTTCACAAAAGATACGACAAAATGAGAAAATGATCGTTCTCTTTCTTTGGCTAACAAATCCCAACTTATGAACTTCCCATCCTATCCTTACTTACTTTCCAATAAAACCACCTTGCCCTTTCTCATTTTATTTTTAATAATAATAATAATATAAATAACACATGCTCATTTACTTTATTAAAATTATTCAAAAACACTCTTTTACTCCAAAATTCTCCAAAATTATCAAAAACCTCTTAATTCCTTCTAAATTAATTAAATAAATAATTAAATAATTGATTTAGATTTTCGGGTCGTTACAACTCTCCCCTACTTTATGAATTTTCGTCCTCGAAAATTACCTGAGGTAAACAGAGTCGGATACGACTCCCTCATCTGATCTTCACGCTCCCAAGTCCAACTATCACCAGCTGGTCCGCCCCACAATACTTTCACTAAAGCAATCTCTTTACCTCGTAGTTGCTTCAATTCTCGACCATCAATCCTCACAGGCAAAGCTTCTACCGTCAGGTTATCTCTCACCTGAACATCATCCATTTGAATCACATGCGACGGATCCGGAATATACTTCCTCAACTGCGACACATGAAACACATCATGCAAATTTGCAAGTGACGGTGGTAAAGCCACCCGATAGGAAACCTCTCCTATCCTCTGCATAATCTGATACGGACCAACAAAGCGCGGAGTGAGCTTTCTAGACTTCAAAGCTCGTCCCACACCAGTCATCGGAGTAACTCTTAAGAACACGTGGTCTCCCTCCTGGAATTCAAGTGCTTTTCTTCTTTTATCATGGTAACTCTTCTGACGACTCTGCGACGTCTTCATTTTATCCCGAATCATTTTAATCTTCTCCGTTGTCTCCTGAATAATCTCAGGTCCAAGTACATAACTCTCTCCCGACTCATACCAACACAATGGAGTTCGACAACGTCTACCATACAACGCTTCATATGGAGCCATCCCAATACTAGCATGAAAACTATTGTTGTATGTAAACTCGACCAACGTCAAGTGACTATCCCAAGATCCTCCTTGATCCAGCACACAAGCTCTCAACAAATCTTCTAAAGATTGGATCGTTCTTTCCGTCTGACCATCTGTCTGCGGGTGATAAGCAGAGCTCATCCTCAACTTAGTACCCAAAGCATCCTGTAGACTCTTCCAAAACCTTGACGTAAACCGCAGATCTCTATCCGATACAATACTCGAAGGCGTTCCATGCAACTTCACAATTTCATCAATATAAATTTCAGCTAACTTCTGCATAGAGTAATTAATTCTCATCGGCAAGAAATGCGCCGACTTAGTTAACCTATCCACAATTACCCATATCGAGTCATTACCTCTTGCAGTCTTCGGTAACCCAGTCACAAAATCCATGGAAATGCTATCCCATTTCCATTCAGGAACATTCAATGACTGCATCATACTTGAAGGCTTCTGATGTTCAATCTTGGACTTCTGGCAAGTCAAACATGCATACACAAATTCAGCAATATCTCTTTTCATACCTGGCCACCAAAATAATCTACGCAGGTCTTGATACATCTTCATAGCACCAGGATGAATACTCAATCGACTTCTATGCCATTCCTCCAAAATACTCTTTTTGATTCCAGAAATATACGGAATACATACTTTATCCCGAAATCTCAAAACTCCATCTTCATCAATTCGGAACTCACCTCCATTACCTTGATTAATCTTCATTAACTGGTCAACTAATTTCAAATCATATTTCTGACCTTCTCGAATTTCCTCCAAAATCCCACTAGTCAGCTTTAGCATGCCCAATTTCACACTATTAGCGGTTGTCTCACACAACAAACTCATGTCTCTGAATTGCTCAATCATTTCAAGTTCTCTCACCATAAGCATCGAAATATGCAATGACTTCATACTCAAAGCATCAGCCACTACATTTGCTTTACCGGTATGATAATTCAAATCGAACTCAAAATCCTTTAACAATTCTAGCCACCTTCTCTGCCTCATGTTTAACTCTTTCTGATCGAACAAGTATTTCAAACTTTTATGATCACTGAATACCTCAAATTTCGAACCAAAAAGATAATGCCTCCAAATCTTCAACACAAATACTACAGCAGCCAACTCTAAGTCGTGTGTAGGGTAATTCCTCTCATGGACTCTTAACTGCCTAGAAGCATAAGCGACCACTTTACCATTTTGCATCAAAACTCCACCAAGGCCCATCTTTGAAGCATCACAATAAACCACAAAGGACTCATTCGGGTCTGGCAAAACCAACACTGGAGCAGTTGTCAAATTTTTCTTTAGTTCCACAAAACTTTCCTCACAAGCAACATCCCATACACACACTTGCCCCTTTCGAGTCAATTGCGTCAAAGGCAAAGCCAACTTAGAAAAACCTTCAATGAATTTACGATAATAACCAGCCAATCCAAGAAAACTATGAATCTTCGTAGCAGACTTCAGAGTCTCCCACTGCAACACCGCATCAATCTTTGAGGGATCCACAGAAATTCCACCACTTGAAATCACATGGCCTAGGAAACTCACTTCCTTCAACCAGAACTCACACTTTGACAACTTAGCATATAATTTCTTTTCCCTTAACACTTGTAACACAATCTTCAAATGTTCCGCATGTTCTGCTTCTGATTTAGAATATACCAAGATGTCATCTATGAAAACTACCACAAACTTATCAAGATATTCATGAAAGATCCTGTTCATATACTCCATGAACACACCAGGCGCATTAGAAACTCCAAATGGCATCACCGTATATTCATAATGACCATACCTCGTTCTGAAGGCTGTTTTCGGAATATCATCAACTTTAACTCTAATCTGATGATAACCAGACCTCAGATCAATCTTACTGAACACACAAGCACCTCTGAGTTGATCCATTAAATCGTCGATTCTCGGAAGCGGATACTTATTTTTGATGGTCATCTTATTCAACTGCTGATAATCGACACACAATCTCATACTACCATCTTTCTTCTTAACGAGCAACACCGGGGCACCCCACGGAGAAACACTAGGTCGAATGAACTTCCTTTCTAACAATTCTTCTAGTTGTCTCTTCATCTCACTCAATTTCGAAGCAGACATCCGATAAGGAGCCATCGACACTGGACTCGTACCTGGTATTAAGTCCACAGCAAACTCAACTTCACGTTCCGGAGGTAAATCACTTATATCCTCAGGAAACACATCTTGAAACTCACAAACCACAGGCAACTCAGCACTGACGGCTTCACCATCAACTGGCAACGATGTAAACACTGCGAACATCAACACTTCATCCGATAAAAGTTTATCCACTTGTTTAGCAGATAAGAACATCAGTTCACCATCCTCACCTAACTCTGGAAACCTCACAGTCTTGCTATAACAATTAATATGAACGTAGTTGAACTCCAACCAGTTCATACCAAGGATAACATCGATTTGGTGCAAAGGTAAGCACACCAAATCCATCACAAAATTCTTCTCAAAGATCGTCAAAGGACACTTCAAACAAACAAGCATGGTAGTCACCGAACCATTAGTCGGAGTCTCTATTATCATACTACCATTCATGTTAGACAAATTCAAACCCAATCTAGTAGCACACTCAAGAGAGATAAATGAATGCGTAGCTCCAGTATCAATAATAGCAATCAACTCAACATTGTTAATAAAACAAGTACCTCGAATCAAGTTGTCCTTCTTGGGAACTTCTGAGCCAGCCAAAGCAAACACTCTTCCAGTAGTCTGGGCAGCAGTAGCAGTCTTCTTTGGTTTCTGGCATTGAGTATTGATATGTCCCTGTTCACCACAGTTGAAACAGGTCGGACCCTCATTCGGACAATCACCAATTCTATGCCCAGTCTTACCACAACGGTAACATCTCAGAACTTTGTTAGTACACCCATCAGCTTTGTGACCTGACTCTCCACACTTATAGCACTTAGTAGGTGCATTAACGGCTCCCCTACTTGACTTCTTCTCATCTGGTACCCTCTGTTTCCCTTTATCACCTTGGGTCGCATAAAGTTTTCCTCTAAACTGACCCTTATCTTTCTTTTCACTTAGCTGTTTGTAGTGAGCAGATCGAGCTCGGCTATCTTCATCATAGATCCTACTCTTATCCACCAGTTCCGCATACCTGCAAATCTGTTGGCATCCAATCCCCTGCTTAATCTCTGGTCTCAGCCCATTCTCAAACTTGAGACACTTAGAAAGTTCAGCATCTGCACGGTTGTAATGAGGACAAAACTTCACGAGCCTCTCAAATTTGGCAGCATACTCTGCCACAGTCATATTCCCTTGCTTCAATTCAATGAATTCCACTTCCATCTTACCACGAGCATCTTCAGGAAAATACTTGCCCAGAAATTCTTGCTTGAACATATTCCAAGTCACCACAGTGCCAACATCTTCCAGCCTCTGACGGGTTTTATCCCACCAGTCCTCGGCCTCTTCTTCCAGCATATGCGTTCCGAACTGCACTTGTTGCGCATCAGAGCACCCCATCACTCTAAAAATATTCTCAATCGCCTTGAGCCACTTTTGTGCGGTTGCCGGGTCATGAGTTCCTTCAAACTTTGGTGGGTTGTTCCTCTGAAACTTCTCCAACGCACGAAACTCATCAGGAGCATGGTTCCGAGCAAGAGCTGCAATAGCATCAACAAGAGCGCGCGTGTTGTTCCCAGCCATTATGTACAACACTCACCACATCAGAAAAGAAAAACAGATAATCGTTAACAAGTAACGATTGACAACAGACTGACACCACAAAACTTGGCCGGACAGACCGACCTGCTCTGATACCACTAATGTAACACCCTTCTACCCCACATTCAATTTCTAGTAAAACATTTCATATTATCAGAGTAAAAACAACATAAAGGGTGTCACACATATTCAAAGACATCATATAACAATCATTATCCTGTCCCGTAACACGGGTTATTCAATCATCATTAACATACATTAACAACTACGCAGCGGAAATCAACTTTTATTTTCAATTCCAAAAAAATACTTCATAATACCAAATCAAACACCATCATCAACATTATAAAAATTCAGTCATAAACTAAAAGAAGCGAGGTTCACAACAATTTTCCCAACCCGATGTTACATGACACAGAGCAGGACACCTCTAACTAGACCGTAATAACGAAACACTCCAAAGCTACTTCCTTCGTCACCTCGAAGCTATTCTTGGATATCTGCAAGTTACCCACATCGGAGGCAACATTTCCAAGCAGGCAGGGTGAGAAGACATAATTCATTATAGTAATACAAAGACATGGAAAATAAATAATTAAGCAACAACAACATCGGAATCATCATCAACAATTATTCACAACACAATCTCAACTACTTCACAAAATGCGATGTTAAACATAATGATATGCAAAGGATGCATGTGGTACCGATTTTCCTCCATGTGATGGACACTGGCCATCAACCCTCCACAAGGGAGCACATCATAACAACATATCACTTCAATCCGCACTATGGGATTGAAGCTACCAATAGGCCGAAGCCCCAACATAAAATGCCATGAAATGCAATGATGCTAAACTCCTCATTTCATCCAAATATCAACATGTGCATCATTCATTTCATTTTCAACAATATTCATCATAAAATCATGTTTTTATCATCCATATATCAACAACAACTATACAACAATGATTCAACCCGAGAAAACATCAAAAACCTCATGAAAGAAATGACAAAACGACAAGACAGTAGCCTAACACGGTCGCCCATGTCCTGTGACACGGCCCGTGTCAGCAGCACTGAACAACAATTCAAAAAAACAGAAAATGCAACAATGACAGTAGTCTGACACGGCCGCCTGTGTCCTGTGACACGGCCCGTGTCAGGCAACCTGTTAACACAAAATTCCAACTCTTCAACCAGAAAGCTGACACGGGTGCCCGTGTTGTGTGACACGGCCCGTGTCAGGGTACGACAAAAACCCACTTTTCCCAAAATTTGATTTTTCTGCATTTTTTATTCCCATTACCCAAAAATCAGTGTTCCACACGAAATTTGATCAAAAATACTCACAAAACACACATATAGCAATACATATCAATCAAATTCATCATACTTTCATCAAATTACTCATTCTACATCAACAATTATCAAAATCAACACAATTCATACAATCCTTAATCTATTCATCTCCAATTCCTATAAAACTATAAGAAATTATGAACTCTCCCCATACCTTAGAGTAATCCGAAGCTTTTTCCTTCTTTCTTCAAGATTCCTCTAGTAATCCTCAAGCCATAGTTCTCCTTTTTCTCTCTTCTTCAGTGTTCTTCACAAAAGATACAACAAAATGAGAAAATGATCGTTCTCTTTCTTTGGCTAACAAATCCCAACTTATGAACTTCCCATCCTATCCTTACTTACTTTCCAATAAGACCACCTTGCCCTTTCTCATTTTATTTTTAATAATAATAATAATATAAATAACACATGCTCATTTACTTTATTAAAATTATTCAAAAACACTCTTTTACTCCAAAATTCTCCAAAATTATCAAAAATATCTTAATTCCTTCTAAATTAATTAAATAAATAATTAAATAATTGATTTAGATTTTTGGGTCGTTACAGGTTTTCCCCCTAGCCAATTCCCCTAGCTAATCTCATGTTTTCTTGTAGTGAAACTTCCCCTCGATCCTGGTTTCCTACCAAGGAACTGGTCTTAGTTTCTGATACAAACTTCCCCTTGATCCTGGTTTCCAGCCAGGGAACTGGTCTCAATTTCTGATGTAAACTTCCCCTCGATCCTGGTTTCCTACCAAGGATCTGGTCTCAGTTTCTGATATAAACTTCTCCTCGATCCTGGTTTCCTACCAAGGAATTGGTCTCAGTTTCTTTTGTCAATAAACTTTCTTGATAAGAAACGCTATTCGTAGCGGTTTTTCCTCAAACTTCTCGCCGAATTTCTTTTACTAGGGAGACGCCATTTGTAGGAAAAGGGTTAAGGTCAGACTTGTCGGGGAAACCCATTGGTCTGAGCTGTAGAGGTGTTCAAACTTCTCTGGTGGAGATGCCATTTGTTGACTCTACTGGGGAAAAATAAGTCTCTTTAGAGACTGCTTTCTGCTTGGGGATACTACATCATACTTTTCTTCGAAACCTTCTCGAAGAAATGCCATACAATGTACCCCAATTTTGAGGTGCTGATGACTTCATTAACATTGATTTTATTGGGAGAAAAATCAATGTGTTGCTGAGAGTCTTTGGTTGAGAGGCTTTCTCTGGGATTTTCCTTAATCCGGGAAAGCAAAGATATCATCTTCAATGGAGAAGAGTGACGTTTGTCGAGAGCTTTCTTGTTTTTTAGAGGTTCAAGTTATCAAAGTGGTCAAGGGCCTTCTCCATCCCAGAAATAAACTGGAGGAGAGATCGCTCAGATGAGGCGTTTCCTGACGAAGAAAGAACTGACAACTCAATTGAGAGGACTTTTATCACTAGGGGGTAAGACCGACTAGAGTGATAGTGATGCAATATGAATATGAATGCAAAGTAATAATGCATGATGTATGTATGTATATGCGGACAAAACCGACGCGACATACAGACTAGTGGATGAACACGACTAGATACTCGGCCACTGCTGGGGACGAAGAAGCACCATTTGTTCAAGATAGCAATTATGCCTTGCTTAGGAGAGATAGTCCCTATGGGGAACAACCGTTGGTCGGACTTAGGAGATAAGAACTCTGTCGGGAATGTCAGACGAAATATTTGCATCTGACATAGCTGATCCTTCGTTCAAGCGTACCGGTTTAGAATGAGTACTTTGATTATGCACTTTGAAGCTCAATTGCTTCTGGAGAAGCGATCAATGTTCTTTCGATGTTCAATAGTCAAAAGAAATTGCCATCTTTATTTAAAAGCAGAAAAAGTTTGACAATTAAATTCATTTTTGTTTTATTTCAAGAATCGTTGATCATATTAAAACCATCATTCTGTAAAGCTAAAACAAATTAGAATTACAAACAAAAACACTAGGGCTCAAACTTTATTGATAGGATGGAAATAAGCCAAACGCGTGAATCCATGGAGTATTTTAAAAGTTAGAAAATGGTAATTTAAGGGAAAAGGGCTACATTGAAACATAACGACCGTTATCCTTCTACCAACTTTAAATTTCGGGCATCCTGAGCTTCTATCGAAGATGACCTTGACTGGAGTTTTCTCTGATGGATGGCATGACTGCTGAGGGATTCAACCTTGTCAGACGTAGTTACTTGCCATTATCCCTAACTTTTGCCTGGATTGTACTTTGAGATTTCCAATCCATCGGGATGATTTTTGATTATGTCTCTAAATTTTGCCTGGACCGCCCTTTCAGGTTTTCAATCCATCGAGACGTTTTTTTTTATTTAGGCGAAGTATGTCTTGACTACGTCAACATTCGTGGGGTAGGCAAATTCCTCTCCATCCATGGTTGCGAGTCTCAAGGCGCCGCCTGAGAAAGCTTTCTTGACCACATAGGGGCCGTCATAATTCGGGGTCCATTTGCCCCGGGAATCAGTGAGGAACGATTGTATCTTTTTGAGCACAAGGTCTCCTTTTCTGAAGACACGAGGTCGGACCTTTTTGTCAAACGCCTTCTTCATCCTTTGTTGATACAACTGATCATGGCATAGTGCCGTTATTCGCTTTTCTTCGATTAGGTTCAGTTCATCGTGCCGACTTTGACACCATTCAGCTTCCGTGAGCTTAGCTTCCATCAATACCCGGATTGATGGGATCTTTACTTCTATGGGGAGCACTACTTCCATGCCATATACTAGAGAGAAAGGGGTTGCCTCTGTTGAAGTGCGGACAAATGTGCGATAACCGTGAAGAGCAAAGGGTAACATCTCGTGCCAATCTTTGTAGGTTACAACCATCTTTTGAACGATCCTCTTGATGTTCTTGTTAGCTGCTTTTACCGCTCCGTTCATCTTAGGCCGGTAGGGAGATGAGTTATGGTGTTCGATCTTGAACTCAGCACATAATTCTTTCATCATCTTGTTGTTCAAGTTGGATCCATTATCGGTAATGATCTGGCTGGGAACACCATAACTGCAGATGATATTGTTTTTGATAAATCAGACCACCACTTGTCGGGTTACATTGGTGTATGACGCTGCTTCGACCCACTTGGTGAAGTAGTCAATGGCTACCAAGATGAACCGATGTCCGTTTGAAGCTTTGGGTTCAACCATGCCAATCATGTCGATTCCCCATATGGAAAAAGGCCATGGGGAAGAGAGAACTTTGAGATACGCTGGCAGTACATGGATTTTGTCTGAGTATATCTGACACTTGTGACACTTCCTCATGTACTTGTAGGTATCAGATTCCATTGTCAACCAATAGTACCCTGCTCTTAGAATTTTTCTCGCCATTGCGTGTTCGTTGGCATGAGTGCCAAAGGATCCTTCATGAATTTCTTTTATCAGCATGTTTGTTTCTGATTTGTCTACACATCGGAGCAAGACCATGTCAAAGTTCCTCTTATAGAGCGTATCAACGCTCAGGAAGAAGCTGTCTGCTAGCCTCCTGGGAGTTTTTCTGTCTTTTCTGGATGCCCCAGGTGGGTACTCTTATTTCTGAAGGAAGCATTTGATATCGTGATACCAAGGTTTGTCGTCCATGACTGCTTCGATCGTGAAGATGTAGGCGGGCCATTCAAGGCACATTACGTCGATCTTAGGTATTTCATTCCATTGACCTACACTAATCATGGAAGAGAGAGTGGCTAATGCATCAGCCATGTGATTCTCTTCACGAGGGATGTGATGAAACTTGATTCTGTTGAAGAATGGTAACAACCTTCTCGCGTAATCTTTGTAAGGAATCAGTCCTGATTTGTATGTGTTTGAATCTCCTTTAATCTGATTGATAACCAGGGCTGAGTCACCATATACATCCAAGTTTTTGATCCTTAAGTTGATCGCTTCTTCGAGACCCATGATACAAGCTTTGTATTCGGCCTCGTTGTTTGTACACTTGAATGTCAGTCGGGCAGTGAAAGGAATGTGGGTACCCTGAGGTGTTATGATGATTGCCTCAATTCTGTTTCCATAATGATTGACAGCTCCGTCAAAGATTAGTCCCCATTGGGAACCTGGTTCTGGCCCTTCACTAGGTAGTGGTTCATCGCAATCTTTCATTTTTAGATACATGACATCTTCGTCTGGGAAGTCAAATCCGACTGATTCCTGATCGTCAATCGGTTGATGAGCCGAATGATCGGCTAAAACACTTCCTTTGACGGCTTTTTGAGCATGGTACTCTATGTCATATTCTGATAACAACATCTGCCAACAGGCTATCCTTCCCGTGAGAGCAGGTTTTATCAAAGAAATACTTGATTGGATCCATTTTGGAGATTAACCAAGTAGTGTGACGAATCATATACTGGCGAAGACGTTTGACTGCCCAAGCCAGAGCGTAACAAGTTTTCTCAAGCATAGTGTACCGAGTTTCACAGTTAGTGAACTTATTGCTCAAATAGTAGATGGCAGACTCTTTCTTTTTTGTTTCGTCTTGTTGGCCAAGTACACAACCCATGGAGTCCTCCAAGACTGTTAAGTAGATGATCAGTGGTCTTCCTTCCACTAGAGGTGATAGAACGGTGGGTTCAACAAGTATTCCTTGATACTGTCGAAGGCGGTTTGGCAATCTTCTATCCAAACACAGTCCTAATTCTTTTTGAGTAATTTGAAAATCGGCGCACATGTTGCAGTCATGAGGAATATAAATCTGGAAATGTAATTCAAACGTCCCAGGAATCCCCTGACTTATTTTTCATTCTTTGGAGAAGGCATTTCTTGAATGGCTTTGACCTTGTCAGGATCAATCTCAATTCCTTTCTGGCTGACGATGAACCCTAAAAGTTTCCCTAAACGGACACCGAATGTGCATTTATTGGGATTCAAGCAGAGTCTGTACTCTCTTAACCGCTCGAATAGCTTTGACAGATGGGTCACATGCTCCTCCTCTGTTTTGGATTTGGCAATCATATCATCGACATATACCTCGATTTCTTTGTGTATTATGTCATGAAACAGAGTAGTCATGGCCCTTTGATAGGTTGCCCCGACGTTCTTCTAATCGAACGACATTACCTTGTAACAAAAGGTACCCCATGGGGTAATGAACGAAGTTTTCTCCATATCTTTCGGCGCCATTTTGATTTAATTATAGCCCGATAATCCATCGATGAAGGAGAAAACTTTGAACTTTGTTGTACTGTCTACCACCATGTCTATCTGGGGTAAGGGAAAGTCATCCTTTGGACTGGATTTGTTTAGATCTCTGTAGTCTACACATATTCTAACCTTTCCGTCCTTTTTCGGAACTGGTACTATGTTGGCTAGCCATTGAGGATATTCTGATGTGGCGAGGAAACCCGCGTCAATCTGTTTCTGTACCTCCTATTTGATTTTGATGGCCATGTCTGGATGAGTCGGTCTTAGTCTTTGTTTTACTGGCGGACATTCTGATCTCAATGGTAGATGATGTTCCATGATGCTGGTATCCAACCCTTGCACGTCCTGATAGGACCAAGCGAATACATCGGGAAACTCTTTGAGAAGCTTTGTCAAACTTTCTTTGACAGCTGGACTGAGTAGTGCCCCAATCCTGACCTCTTTTCTCTCTTTCTCTGAACCCAAGTTGACCATTTCCAACGGTTCTTTGTAAGGTTCAATGGACCTTTCCTCTTGTCTGAGTAATCGGGAGATCTCTTCTGGAATTTCTTTGTCATCTTCTTCTTCAATCTCAAATACCGAGAATTCAAAGTTGGGAGAAGGCATCGGATCGTATGTTTCAATGGGGTTTAAAACAAGCAATCTGTATGACGTGATGATTTTGTTTTAGAAGAGATAGAGAGAAATACAAGAGTGTGTGCAGTGTATTTTTTTTTACTTCTTGTTTTTATTATTCGAGTTGTTTTTTAGGATTACCATTTTCTGAAAAAAGCGAAAAGAGAAAACAACAATAAATGCGGAAATTGCAGAACGACGTTTATTTTATTTATGATCTTGGTCGATTCTTGAAACTACAACCCTATAAAACAAAACTCTATCGCTTTGGACGAAGCGAAGAGGGATATTTACAGAAAGTGAGCCCTATAAAAACATCTGTTTCACCTGGGCAGGGTGAAAGGTTAAGATAAAGACAACAATTACTTCGACTTATGAACAACTTTCGGAACGTTGACAGCAACCCATTGGCGGCGAACTCCTCGATGAATCACAAAGTCTGGTACTTTCCTTCTTGATTTGCCTTCAGAAATAACGCTGATTTCTGGTGGAGCAGGATCGTTGGAATCTGTCTCCCCGACAGAGTTGTCGTAGGAGGATTCCTCAGCTGAATCTTGCACAGTGTTTGCACTCTCAGGTGGATCTCCCCATCTAGTCGGCTGGATATCTTTGAGCCTGATACGAGAGCTTTCGGGAGCAGTGTACTTGACCAAGTAGTCGTACTTTCCACTTGGTTGTCCCAGGGTGTCCCATACTTCTTTGGAACTGGAGCATTCATCCTTCTCGATGACGTTGACCTCAGGAAAAACATAGTTAAGGAACTCTAATCCGGCAAGCTTTGCAAATTCATCGCCGTGCTGGATATTTTCAGAATGCCCTGAGTGTTGATCCCATGACATGGTGGGGACGAAAGTATTCTTTTCAATGATGCTCAGCTGATATGCATCGTTTGGCTGACTCCCTTGTCCCGAGTCACCTGGGTACGGATGCCAGATAGGCAGGCCATCCATTGGGCCATAATAGCCGTGGTCAAAGTTGTCTTTCATCAGAGTGTCCTCCTCTAATGAGTTGGGTGGAGCACGACATCCTTCTGGATCATAATCTCCGTATATCATCTTGACATCTGACCTTGGTATAAATCTCAGACTCTGTGCTGGAAAGCAAAATGGCGTAGGCACCTCTTCCTGAGACATATAACCGTCCTCATTAAGATAGGACTTCCACTCTTCATCTGTATCGGTAGAACCCCCCTTGTTGATGGTATGTACTTCTTGAGACACTGGGTGAAGGAAACCTCCACTATGGAAGAAGTTTTTAATGGGATGAAGACTCTCATCGTTAGCAGCAGTCTGGGCATAATTTGAAGAAAAACCAAGACCTTTCTTTGCTTTGTTATTAGTAGGAATGGCAAGCTGTCTCCATCCCTTTGCATTGTTACTTTTAATCACTTCGAGAGCATCTCTGTACGAGGAAATCGACATTCCTCTATCTGATTGATTGTTATTGCTCACCGAAAGTGCTTGGAACTGGGTTCCTATAACCTCCTCTGGTTCTACACAAGTGGACGACGATAAGTTACTCACGATCAAGGCTTGCTCTCCACCGACAGTGACTAGTTGGTCGCTCTTGACGAACTTCAGCTTTTGGTGAAGCGTCAAAGTGACTGCCCCAGCCTCGTGTATCCAAGGTCTTCCTAACAAACAGCTGTATGTTGCTCGGATGTCCATGACCTGGAAAGTGACTAGGAAAGTGTGAGGACCGATAGTTATGGGAAGGTCGACTTCGCCGATAACTGTTTTCCGGGATCCGTCAAATGCTTTGACGGTGACCTCACTGCCTCTCATCGGAGATCCTTTGAATGATAGTCGCATTAGAGTAGACTTCAGCATCACGTTTAGAGCCGATCCGGTGTCTACCAGTACGTCGACTAAAGCATCGTTCTGGCAGTTGACTGTAATATTGAGTGCCATGTTATGATTTGGGTCCTCTTCCGGCAGTTCCTCATCACTGAATCCCAAGTTGTTGCAGGAAGTGATGTTAGAGATAATGCTGTAAAATTGTCTTATTGACATATCTTGTTCCACAAAGGCTTGCTCTAAGACTTTCTGTAGAGCTTCCATGTGAGCTTCGGAACTGAGTAAAAGTGATAGCACTGAGATTTTTGAAGGAGTTTGTAACAATTGATCAACAATGTTGTATTCACTCTTCTGGATGAGCTTCAGCATCTCATCGCTGTTCTTTGAAAGGTCGAGATTATTGGATTGTCTGACTGGTTGATTGGAAACTTCTGTTTGAGGTTCCTTCTTTTTGGTAGGTTCTCCAACTCCTCTGTTGAAGATCCGGCCGCTCCGTGTTACTCGACCGATATCGGCAATATTCACGGCGGAGGGTAATGGAATTTCCTTTCCATTCTCAATTATTGTTGCACCGTATTTGTAAGGGATAACCTTAGTTGATTCATACGGTAACGGTCCCGGTAGATAGATAACTACAGGAGCCTTCTGATTCTTCTGACCATTGTAAGTAATTTCAATCAGTTCCTGGTTGAGAACCTTCGATTCGTCAAGTAAAGGGATGGTGGTACAAACATCCTTGTTCCTCTTATGATCAGAGATTACAACAACGTCCTTAATTCGATCAGCGACAAAGTCTGGCATCGAATTGGTTGACCTAGAACTTGGACACAGTCGAATCTCTTTGTGGTCAAACTGACTCTGAAGGGCTGCTCGCACGAGGTAACATCCTTGATTATCTTCAGAGCAAACTCTACAGCATTCATAGTTGTGTGGTGGCACCCGGCCACGTCCGCTTTGTATGCAGTGTAACCTCACTAGGTTTGTTTCCATTGATCGAACATCCTGACTTTGATACCTAGTAGGGTTCCCATCAGTCATACTAACTTGTTGTGTATCTTCATCTAGATAGATCGGAAGCTACCAGTGGTTTAACAAGTGTTGCAAAGTTCTTTGAACGGGAGCGCATCCTTCGACGCTCTCACGACATCCCTTACAGTTCTGATAATTATGCGAAGTCAGAAAACCGAGTTGGACCTGCTTAGCATGTAACTCCACCAAGCTGGTATTCATCAAGCGAATATCAAAGATTTGAATTATATTCACTTGATACTGATTTCTATCGCGGTAATCCTGAATCCATCCAAGATCCATCTGACGCTGGAGAGCCTCTTGTACAAAAGAGCATCCCTGATCGCTTATTGAGCAGATAGGACAGGAATCATAATCGTGCCGTGGGAGATTATGATGTTGGCTTTGCCTTGAGTGCATTGCCACCAAGTTGACATTCATTGCCAGAATGTTGTGGTTCTGAATGATGTTGGAATTCGTATAAGTCATGTTGACTTCACGAATTCGGTGCTCTTGGATCCATCCAAGATCCAACTGTTCCTGTAGAGCTGATTGCACCACAGAACATCCTTGATTGTTTTTAGAGCAGATATCACACTGGTGATAGTTATGAGATGGTACATGCCCACCAGGTTGGCCCTCAATAAGAGTACATCATGAATTTGATAGCTGTGGTTAGACTCTCCCTCTATCAAATTTACCACCGCTTTCTCGTGTTGAGGCAACGGGTTCGTCTGAACGTTTGGATTCATATCTTTGAAGGATAAGACCCCGCTCCTAACAAGCTTCTGTACATCGGATTTGAAGCTGAGACAGTTTTCTATGTTATGCCCTGGTCCTCCTTAATGGTAAGGACAAGTCTGATCTGCTTTGAACCAAAAAGGTGGATTTTCCGGTACTGTAAGAGGAGACCTGGTTTGGATATGCCCCTTGACCAATAATAGTGGAAACAGTTCTGCGTACAACATTGGTATAGGGTCAAACCCTGGTAGTCGCGTTGTACGGTTGTTGTGGTACGGAGGACGAGCCTGCTGAAGAGGCTGTTGTGTCCTTTGCTGATATTGTGGTTGATTCAGTTGACTTTGCGCAACCTGAGGTTAATATGTAGGAACAGGCGCATGGTTGGTAGCAGAAGTTACAGCTGCTACTGGTTGGTACCTTCGCCTTTGCTTTTCGAGAGAGATATTACCGATATCTTGCTCTTTTTTCTTAGGGAGAGCACTACCGTATTTTTTGATACTGCTTGATGGTCTGACATCTTTGACCAGACGTCCTTCTCGAACTACTTCTTCAAGACGAACTCCCATGCCTACCATCTCAGTAAAGTCACTGGGCACACTGGTGACCATTCTGTCGTAGTAGAATGAGCTCAAGGTTTTCAAGAAGATCTTTGTCATCTCTTTTTCCTCAAGAGGTGGACAAATCTGGGCGACAATTTCACACCATCTCTGAGCGTATTCCTTGAAGGTTTCCTTATCCTTCTGTGACATGGCTCTGAGTTGATCTCTGTCTGGTGCCACGTCCAGGTTATACTTATATTGTTGAACGAAGGCAACGCCAAGATCTCTGAAAGTGACGATCTTAGTGCAGTTTAAACCCATGTACCATTTGAGTGCGACACCGGTTAAACTATCTTAGAAATAGTGGATCAGTAGCTGTTGGTTCTCTGTCTGAGTTAACATCCTCCGAGCGTACATCACCAGATGACGTTGCGGGCAAGAGTTACCCTTGTCTTTTTCAAATCCAGGCACCTTGAATTTGTGCGGAACTTTCACATTGGGGACCAAACAAAGGTCTGCGGCGTCCTTTCCAAATAGATCTTGACCGCGAATGGCTTGCAGTTCCTTCTGCATCTCCAGGAACTATTCCTGGAATTCCCTCATTCTCTCGTCCATACTTTCGTTTCCACCAGAAGGTATCTATGGAATCTGCCCTTCCGGGACAGTGTGTACCACAGGTTGTGGTATAGTCATTACGACAGTGACTCTTTGTACTTCCCCCTCCCGAAGTTTGTAACCTTCAGGAGTTGCTGTCATGCCCCTGGCATCTTCGCTTTCCCGAAGTTTGTAACCTTCAGGCCCAACTGTTCCTGATGTAGTTTCCGGATCTTCCGTGATCGGCCGAATATATCCTTCCGGGATATAGTTAAGTGGCATGCCCCAGGGACGATCTTTAGGCATGGTATATCGAGGATCATACTTTTCCACTATGGGTGTAAATATGATCTCTGAGATCACAGCCCTTTATTGTTGCATTTGAGCTGTTGCCAGAGCTTGCATATCATTGTGAAGCTTTCTCAGATCCTCTTTCAGAGCATCGAGTTCTTCTCTCAACTCTCTATTCTCTTCCTCGAGATTATCCATTTTCTTTTGTTGATTGGCCCGAGTATTGTACTAATAAGACAGTTTGACTCTAGAATCGAGTCACAAATGTGAGATTCGCGGAGAAGAAGAGTGCGTTTCGTGAAAATGATGAATGATATGCAATGATTATATTAATTATATTTATTTTTTTGTTTAATCAAAATAAACTTTGACAATCAGATTGCAAATATCAAACAGTGGGGAAACCCCGTTTTATTGAATTCAAAGATTGCAGAATGGAAATACAGTAATTTCAAAGTGCTGTAAAAGGAAATGTCTAAGCTAATGGGTCCTGAGTCCTCTCTGAGGAGAGCTCAGGTGCTGGTTCTGGTATTTTCCTTTTCTTTGATCGGGAACCTCAGCCGTTGTCGGGTTGTCATTCCTTTGCCAAGTGAAAGGAGCGAGCAAATTCCTTTGGTCATCTTGGTTTTCTACAACATGTTGCTCTAAAATCTCGATCAGAGCATCTTTTTCTTTTAACAGTTGCTGTATTTTCTTACACTCCACATTGAGAATACGATACTTGTTCTTCCAAGACTTCTTCTCCTGTTGAACTCTGTTGAGAGTAACCTGAAGTTTTTCCGTATCAGACATAAAATAAAGGACAGGGTCCCTTAACGGAAGAACTTCCTGTTGAGGGTAAGGCATCCTCAGTTTGAGAGCTCTAGTTTGTACCCAGTGGAGATAAGGTTCCACCGAGACACAATCTGGTTTTCCTAGAGACTCTCTTCCTTTCCTGTGAACATGTTTCCAAGCATGCACTATTTTTGTCTTTAGTGCTCTGTCATTTTCTCCCTCCTTGAAGAAAAGACCTTCCAGATGAGCATTACGCGGGACATGCCTCATCGGGTATCCGAATTGATGACGAACTAAAACAGGATGACAATTGATTCCTCCTTTAATTCCTATGAGGGGTACATTAGGGAAATTTCCACAACGGCCAATGATTCTGGTCCCGTCATAGATTCGATTATACCAGTCTATGTCAGAGTTGGTAAGAGACATGATTCTCTGCGACCAACGTAAAGTATTCTTAGGATCCCAAAATGCAGCAGACTTGGGCAAGTGGGAAATGAACCATTTGTACAGCAGGGTTACACAGCATGTGATCATTCCTCTGCTATAAAAATTCCTTAAGTATAGAGAATGATAAGCATCTGTGAGCAAGGTTGGTACAGGGTTTCCAACCAGAAATATCTTAATGGCATTGATATATATGGAGTTATCGATGTTAGGAAACAAAAATAACCCGTAGGTGAGCAAAACAAAGATGCTCTCGAAAGCGGCCACGTTCCCTATACTGGCAAAGTACAGGGCTTTCTTTATCAAAAAATAGGCTGGCAAACCGTGGATTCCAACCTTAGTGGTCGTGTGAGTCCTGACTTCTGACTCGTCCAAATAGATTGCCCTTACAATGGTTTGACCTTTTGTAATTTCTTCCAGTCCAGAAAAGGGAGCTTGGTCAGTGATATGTAAATCAGTTAGGTGAGAGTACTCCTCCAGTGTTGGTGCTAGTTGGTAATCCGGGAATGGGAAACAGTGATAGACCGGATCATATAACTGAATGAGCGTAGCCAGTATTCCTTCAATTACATGGACCCTTAACAGAGACAACAGTCCTCCGTACTTGGCTCTGAAAGCATCAGGGTTGGTGATCATCCTCGCCAAACCTCTCAAATCCTCTAGTTTTGGAACCTTGAAGGTGTACTTGTGAGTCCTCCTTCTACCGAAATCCATAACACAATCTCCTTTCTCTGATATTTGCAATCATTGTCTTAGTTTAATTTGAAAAAAGAGAGAGTAGAAGAGAAGATTTTATTTTTGTTTAATGTTTTTTAATGAAATGAATGCATGAATTCAGCACACAAAAACATAGAAAAAACATGGGGTAAAAGGTTCGGGGTCATGAAGTCATGGCTCTACCCATCCCCAAAGGTTATACTGATGATTTTTTGTACTTTTCCTCACAATCATTGACCCATCTTGGGATAACAACAGCAGGCTGGTTCACCCGAGCGAGCTGATGTATCTTAGAGTAATCTCAAATGAGGGTAGTATCGCGTGACAACTATTTCCAATAGCTTCCGCACTACAAAATAGTAACAAGGTTTCAGTCTACTAAAATCCTCAGCTTCTCAGATAACCCAATCGAACAATCTGCTTTCAACAACCGAAGTCGTATAGGCATTGAATCCATAAAGGGTATCTCCACTGATTCGATGGTCGACCGGGACCTCTTATTTGGGAGTCACTCCCTGTAAGATTACCCGTCTAGTGCCATCACTTATCTTAGGTGTATACTCAATCTTTCCAGATGCTGCATCACTTGCAGTCCTATTAGCAGAAAAATAAACACGGATATCAATTAGGAAAAGCAATATATATATATTCATCCTAACATCCTAGACCTCTATAATCCTATTCCTATACAGACAATGAATCCCAGCAGAGTCACCATTTTCCTGTAGCGAATGATTTTTGTCGGTGACGCGACCACCTTATCGCTGAAGTTTGGGTTTTTTCCTCGAGGAGAAAGGGTGCTACTTTCAAATTTCTTATTTATCCCGTGAAGCTGAAAGGGAAAGGGAAGGTATCTAAAGCTAACCTTGCACGCGAATGTTTAACTGAACAAACGCTTTAAAAGAGATTGGGGGTCTGGGGTCAGGTTATACAATGGGTAGTTGTCAATTACCCATCCTATGTGTGGTTATCCACAGGATGTTAGCTTTTAGGTTTTGCTTTGTAATTGATAGTGTTTATCTGCTGATGGGTTGGGAAATTTTCTTGGGAAAGTGTGACAAGGAGAGTGAGTTTTGTTTATTTTTTGGTAAGGTACTGGACCTAAGTTTTGATTGATGTGAAGGTACAGGACCTAAAGTTTTGATTGATGTGAAGGTACTGGACCTAAAGTTTTGATTGGTATGCCCGCTAAGATTTTGCAATCTTATGCCTACGTATTCCCGTTTAAACGAAACAGGGAAATCAGAGCAATCATAGTTCCTCCTATTCTAAGGGAGGAAAATGGAGTTTTAGTGTCTTGTTCAAAGCCCAAGATTGAAGCTAAAAGGGGATTTGTGTCTTGTTCAAAGCCCAAGATTGAAGCCAAAAGGGTATTGAGAGGGAGTTTGTCATCTCTAAAGAGAGATTGTTGACTTTTGTGTGCCTTGATCAAAGCACAAGGTTGATGCTAAAAGGTTAATTGATTTGGCTAGAGGATTCCTTTATACAAAGCCTAAGAGGAGGCTGGATAAGACCGACTCAACAAGATAGTGTTTTATCTGTCTTGTACAAAGCCCAAGATTGAGGCTGAAAAGAGACTGACTCTTTGGGGATACCTTTATACAAAGCCTAAGAGGAGGCCAAAAAAGGGTTTGACCCCGTCGGGGAGGTCTGTATTTGTCTTGTACAAAGCCCAAGATTGAGGCTGAAACGAGTTTGACTCTTACTGGAGAGTATTATCTGTCTTGTACAAAGCTCAAGATTGAGGCTAAAACGGGAAATTTAACTGAATCTGGTGAGGAGGTGTCTTGTACAAAGCCCAAGATTGAGGCTGCAATGAGTTTGACCTTGCTTAGGGAAATTATTCCTCAAAGCCTAAACGAAGTCTGGGAGGAAATGACTCGGCTGGGGGAATGTATCTATCCCCAAGCTCAAGAGAGGGAAATTTATGTCTTGTACAAAGCCCAAGATTGAGGCTAAAAGGGTTAACTCAACAAGAGAGTGTTTTTATCTGTCCTGTACAAAGCCCAGGATTGAGGCTAAAAGGGTGGACTCAACAAGAGAGTCTGAAAAGGTGATTGACTCAATAAGAGAGTCTGAAAGTTGATTGACTAACAAGAGAGTCTTTTATACTCAACAATAGAGTGATTTGTTGTCTCGTACGAAGCCCGAGATTGAGGCAAAAAGGGTCTTGACTCAATAAGAAAGTCTGGAAAGGTTAGCTCCGCTGGGGAGAATAATTTGTACAAAGCCCAAGAGGAGGCTGACTTCGCTGAGGAAGGATCATTATACAAAGCCTAAGAGGAGGCTAGCTTTCCGCTGAGGAAAAGTCCTTATACAAAGCCTAAGAGGAGGCTATCTTTTGCTGGGGATGATTGAGATCCCCAGGCAGGTCCAAGTGGGGAATCAACTCTTGCTGAGGATTATAGAAGAGTTGAGATGTCAGATACCTTGAGGTTCTGATTTGAGATAGTGTTGACCCTGGTCAGGGAACTCTCATGAGAGATGCTGGGTTTCTGCTAGAGATCGATCCAGAATGCCCAAGGTTTTTTCCTATGGTTATAAGGAACTTGAGAATGTATTTGAGACTCAAGGGGATTAGACTGTCCAAGTCTACTAGTGTGGAAGAGTTTTATCTTTTGTATGATGCCTCCAAGAGGAGGCAAGGGCGTTAAGGGATGAGAATCAACCCTAAAGTGGCCTGAGGTCTGACACTGGAAAGACTGCTCTAGCAAAGGATGACTAAGTTATGTCTTATACCTTTAAGAGGTCGTCAGGGTCCTTGTATTAAGCCCAAGAGAAGGCATGAGAACTTCTAAGAAGCCAAAGGGTCCTTGTACAATGCCCAAGAGGAGGCGGGGATGCTTTTTGGAAGCCTGTAGGTCCCCAAACAAAGAGAAGTTCAAGAAATGCAATTCACAGAGAAGAGATCATTCCAGGAAAGTTCGAGGGTTTGGAAGAAACTCAAGAGATGCTATTCACAGAGAATAGATCAACTTCGGGGAGTAAAATTTCTTTGACAATTTCTAAGGGTGACAGTCTGAGAAAAGGTTCACCGAGAATACTGCCTTTCTCTTTGTTCCATATTGTTTAACCCCAAGAGAAGGGGAGACTGTATCTGGAAATCCTATGGGGGATCTAGTTTTGTTTGTATTTAAGAGTAATCAACATGGCTTTACCTAGTTCTAGACCTAGTTGTCGGGGAAAACTCTAAATAACTATACTAATATATATACAGTTGATATATGACAAGTATTTTAAAAGGTATGAAAGAAGACTAACCATGCGCAGCTTCCCACAATACAATTATATATATCTGACGTGTATTTAAAAGAATGAAAGAAGACTAACCATGCGCCGCTTCCCACAATACAGTTATATATATTAAAGCGAGTAATGAAAGCTATTAAAACTTACAGGTGAGTGAGCTTCCATGTTGTATTGTTAGTTGTTCAGAGAAATTAAAGAAATTTTTGACAACAACTGTATATTTGAACCTAAATTAAAAGGGCAGTTATTTGTGAAAAATTGTTGGGGCTTATACTCAAAGAGAGGCCCAAGGTTTGAACTGTGATTATACTGTTGTTTTGGATATCGTATCGGGACTTATACAACGACTGAGGCCCTAAACTTTTTGGTCAAAGGGGATTAGGTCTTACACTCTATTAGAGGCTCAAAGTTTACTTTTGTACAGGAGATAAGGCTTACAACTCAGGGAGATGCCCGGTTGATTTTGAAAAGGCGACGATCGCGTCGTTGTTTTGAAAATATACAGAGAAACTTATACAATATGTGAGGCCCAAAAATGTTTATTTACAAAAGGGGTTAGGTCTTACACTCCATTAGAGTCCCAAAGATTATTTAAAGAGAAGAAATGGGACTTACAACACGAGGGTATGCCCAGATGATTTTCTGTTTGAAAATGGCGATCGCACCGAGATTTTTTTAACGCAGAGGGACTTATACAATATCTGAGGCCCAAATGGTTTTGTATTTTCAAAGGGTTGGGTCTTACACTCTCTCAAGAGGACCATGAGTGTTTGAAAAAGATTTGTTGGGGTGAAAATCAAAGAAACCCTAATTTCATTTTCTTTTAAAAGTAATCCTTTTAAAAATGAATAAATTGACAAAAATACCAAATAAGTCTAAATAAACTACTTGTGATTTTTGGTTAAGGTTTGAAAAATGAGGTTTTAATCACAAGATGACTTAGAACTCATTTGATTTTGATTTTCAAGATGAATATTCATTTTTAAAAGGTTTAAAAACAATAATAATGATTTTATTTACAAAAATACCAACTATCTTAAATAAATAATATAAATCTGATTTTTTTGTGGAATAAAATATTTCAACATTTTTGTGATTTTTTGCAAAAAGAACCAATAAAAAATAATTAAAATTGAGAGAGTTATTAATTTTCCAAATTAATTAAAAATAACATGAAAAATAATAAAAAGTGGAAAAAGTGATAAAAGAGAGGATCTGGGGCGAGGGGGATTCGAACCCTAGACCTCTAGGGTGCAGCGCACGCCCTCTACCACTGGGGTGGTGATACATCTGTGTATCAAAACCACCCCATGAATATATGAGGCATGCCTTGTTTTTGGCCTGACCAAGGCAAGGCAAGGCAAGGCAAGGTTTTGGCCAAAAACGTGAAGCTTGTAACTTTCTCATTCCTCCATGGATTGCGACAAAATTTAGGTTTATCCTGCCTAGAATTTCAGAAAGAATCCAATGGTGGTGGTGGTTTTTTCAGATGAGGCTCCTATTTCAAAACCCGATAGTGTTCTTGAAATAGGCCTATAATTGCATTTTCTATGCTACCTCTTGTTACAGGCATGAATTACATGATGAATTGGTTGAAACGCAACATATATAACATGTATGAGATGTGCATGATCAGTGGACTTCAAAGCAATGCATATTTTTAAGAGTTCAAGTTGTGATGCTTACCTCTTTAGGAGCTTTTTGGGCTATCTGCCAATTTTCTTGTGTCAGAAACAATTTGATGCTTTGGGCACCCTCAAATGATCCCTTAGAAGCTTTTAGAATGGTTGGAACCAACTGGAATCCTCAGGAACAAGTTTGAGCTCTTTCTTGCAAAAAGGGCAAAAAATGACCAATATGGCAACTCTCTCAAATGGTGTTCCAGATGTGGGAAACCATTTGGGACATTTCAAGGATGATATTTGGATTGTGTTTGAGGTCTTATCTGGTTTTGAAAGTGACTGAATCAAGACATGGCTTGAAAATGCATAAAAAGCCCAATTTTGAGGTTTTGAGAGGGGACTTTGTGATTTTGGTGTTACAGGTCACTTATGAGAGTTTGGACAACTTAGATATGACATATTGGATGTGTTTGGATCATGAGTTGTGATGGAAATGCTCTCTAACTCAAAAACTCAAAGTTACCTTGCAAAAGAAGGCATTTTTGCCTAGAGAAATAGATTTTGAGGAAAGCAAGTGTTGTAGTGCTTTGGTGTACTTAAACTGAGCACAAATGAGCTCTATTTATAGTAGAACAAGTTTGTTTTGCAAGCAATAGTGAATGGTGGCTGCAGCAGGCCTTTGGCCAATTGGATCATTTTGGAATCTCAAGTCTCCTCTAGCCATTGACTAGAGGTTAGAGCACATGCCTATGGTTCTTTGGTTCAAAGCTTATCCTTAACTCATTCAGTTGGAATACCCTCAGTTCATGCCACCTTGGTGCATTCCTTGAATGCTTGGAAACAAAATTGGAGTCTTGGCCTCTTTTAGGCTTTTTAGGTTTGGCATGCTACTTGGGGAATCTTGGAATTGAGAGGCTGATGAATCAGTGCTTGTTCCTTGGTTGTTCCCCCTTGAGGTGCGCAGATGGATAAGTATGCTTGGAATTGCACAATTTGAGCAAATCGAGCCTTTATGCACAAATCTGCCTTGCCAAGACAGTTTGCAATAAGGCATGTTGCAGCTGTCATAACTTCTAGCTCAGGTGGAGTTTGATGGAGTTCTTGGACATTTTGGAAAGCCCTTATGTGACACAACACATGTGTGATCATAGTTTGTCTTGAAACTTTTTGGATCCAAGTGAAAAATGCCCCTACATTTTGAAAAAAAAACAAGACAGATTCTGACTTAGTGAAAATTTCACTAAGTGTTGGAAAAAGTGACATTTCATGTTTTCAGCCATTTTGATCACTCCATAACTTAAAATCATGAGGAATTGGAATGAGGTGTAGTTGACACTTTTAAAGTATGCCATGAGAGCTACAAATTCATCTTTGGACCATCCAAAATGGTTGCTTGGATCTCAAGTTATGATCCTTGGAAGTTGGTACCCTAGCCACTTTGTTCCATAACTTAGAAAAATTCTAAGTTTTTATGGTTACCCCTTTTACAATTTATCCCACTTTCTTTGATTTTTCTTGATGAATGATGATTCAAATCACATATTAACATTGTGGATCAAGCTTTGTTGGATCAATCCATTGTTGCAAATGGATCAATGTAGTATGTTGGAGACCCTCAAATCATGTCTTGAGGTCTTGGCTCATGTTTTGTCCCAAAAGTCAACTTAGGGGTGAATTAGGTCAAGAAACCCTAATTCCTGATTTTTTGATGAATGCTTCCCCTAAGGTTGAATTGACTTGATGATTGGGTTTATGAGGTCCCTTAGAGTATCTAGGGTTATGCTTTGAAGTATTGGGTCATGCCCAGATGAAAAATTCCATCTGGAGGCCTCAGTCGACCAAAACCCTAATTTGGTGAAACTAGCGATCTTGAGGCTTGATCCACTTGGAATGCTGCAACCTTGTGCTTGATTCTTGATGTGGGAGTACTCTTGATCCTTTATGTATGTTTAAGAGGTTATACAAGTTGAAGATCATGTCATTTCTTGATTGATCCTTTGCCTAAGCTCGAAGAGGGCTTAAAACCCTAATTATAAGTTGTAGTGAATGCTCAACAATCCTTGAGGATACTGGTGAGGCATGAAGGTACATCCATATTGTGATGATGATTTGCATAATGATGGGAAATCTTAGTGGTCAAAATTTGGGGTATGACACACACCAATCATACTATTACCACACACATACAAGTGTGACATCATAATTCGACATAAACAACCCACATTCAATCATATATATGCAATGCGACTCAACTAACATGTTACAATGCATGCGGTACCGTCACAATTACATATGGTTCACGCTAGAACCCGATTCCCGTCGGAATCCAGATAAGTCATATACTTTCCTCTGAACTATAACTTATCTCCACACGACTCCCACATAGAGTCCGGACAAGACTAGGCACCCATCATGGATTCCCACCTAGCTTATCTCCATATAACATGATATAAATGCATGACACAAATGATGCACGACATAATAATCAATCAAGCATAATTTTCACGATCCTCAATGATCCCACACGAGCCACATGCTCACCGTAATTCTCTCCGGAATTACCTCACCGCACAAGACCGTCCCTGCACGGCAATCTTGGCCAACACACACAATCATCAAACACGTCTCCTAACGACCATCACATATAAGACTTATATTTTATCAAATTTAATGTCATTACTAGCTCCTAATATGTTCAATTATACCATCTTAGTCTTACGGATCAAGGGAATATTGTATTACACGCGAAATCGGGACCAAAATTGCAAAAACGGGGAATTTTCACCACAGTCCTGCCCATACGCGTATGGCCCTGCCCCATACGCATATGGACCTCTCCCTACGTCCCAGGCATCACACGCGTAGGGCCAACTGCCCAGGCCATCCATACACGTAATGCCTTGGCCCTTACGTGTATGGCAATAAGCCATGTTCCTCAGAACCCCCCTCAAGAACTCACCATACGTGTATGACCAGAGGTTTGTTTTCTCTCAAAATGCTCCAAGGCAGCCCGTACGCGTAATGGCATGCCCATACACGTACCGCCTCATTCCCTTACGCATACCATACACGTATGGCCAGGAGGTTGTGCTAGCTTGGGGACAAGGCATGTATGCTACGCGTACGACCTCTGGGAGTGTCCCTCATACGCGTATGTCCCCCATACGCGTATGGCCAAATAACGTGCCAAAATTCCAGATTTCGCATCAGTGCGAAATTTCCCCCATTAGAGCACTTTCAAGTACTCTAAATCAGACCCAAAACCAATTTTAATTCAGTCCCATTTCTAATCCTAATTCTATCTCATTATTCTACCATTTTCCCAAGTTTTCTATGGTTTAGATCCTACTTTCATTAACCCTCAAACCCCATAATTTTTCTAGATCCAATTTCATAGTAATCACAATGACAACCGACATTTTTACATGAATTATACATAAACATCAGTACACACATGGATTCACATCAGACAATACTCAAATAAATCGCAGCAACAATCACACAATCATGCTCAAATCAAGAAGTTGAAAAATATACAGAATCCTAAGAGGGAAAGGATCCCCTCACTATCCTCTGATATTCAGGTCACCTATATTGAACCCCATTCTCCCCCTTACCTGAATCTGAGCTTCAAACCCTTCAACAATGGAGAAATCCCTTTTTTCCTAGTTCTCCCTTGTTCTTTCTCCTCTTTTCTCTTTTCACGTAACTGACTTGATTGTGCTAACCTCTCCACTAATCCCTCTAATTATGTTTTAATAATTATCCTAATAATAATAATAATAATTTCAATAATAATCCCATTAATAATAATAATGTTAATAATTATAATAATACTAATATTAATAATTATAATAACAATAATATTAATACAACTAACATTAACATTAATAAAATGTCTCCTTATTATATTATTATTACCATGTTGTCCTAACCTTTAATTCCGATTAAGTCCACTTACTAAGCTCTCACACTCGCCCTACACACATACCCTTAATTAAATCAATAAAATCACAAACAACACACAAAATAAATCATAAACGACTAAATAATTAAATGAGGCGTTACACAAATCATGAGACTAACATGGCAAGCATGAGAGAGAGAATCTATCTAAGCATGAGACTAACAAGACAGACTTGAAAGGAAAAAGGGTTTGTCAACGAATACGACTAACATGGTAGACTGGAGAATAAATGGGGGCTTGCCAAAGCATGAGACTAACATGGCAAGAGGGGGAAGACTTCAGCCTAAGTATGAGACTAACAAGGCAGACTTGCGGGGGAAGAAAGAGGTTTGCCAATGCATGGGACTAACATGGCAAAAGGGTATCTGTCTAGGCCTGGGGCTAACAAGACATACCTGGAATGAGGGGTTTGCCAAAGCATGACACTAACATGGCAAAAGAGAAAACATTTGTCTAAGCATAGGACTAACAATACAAACTTGGAAGGAAAGATTTGCCAAAGCATAGGACTAACATGGAAAAATAGAGAACGTTTGTCTAAGCATGGGACTAACAAGACACATTTTGAAGGGGAAAAGTGATTCGTCAAGGTATGAGACTAATACGGAAAATGAGGATGGGTCTTGCCAAAGCATGAGACTAACATCACAAGAGGGAGGCGTTTTGACTCAGATATGAGGGTTTGACCATGAGGTGCTTAACCCAAGGAGATATAGAAGCCAAATGAGGTTGTTTGGTCCAAAAAGAAGAGTTTTTGTTGATGTGTTGAATAGTGAAAAGTTTGAATGTTGCCCTAAGGCGGGAAACTGTATTTCACTGGTTGAGATTGATTTTAGAGATTACTTATGAAAATGTATGTCCACTCTAAAACTTTTAAGCAAGAGTGTATTTTTCTTGGTTGAAGCTTTTAAGCAAAACCAAGTATTGTACTTGGAAGGGTTGGTACTTCTATTTTGGGTAGTTGTTAAATTATCACTGATTTGTGATTTATTAGGAAGTGAGAGGGGGATCTCATATCTAGAGGGTGTCTAGGTAGAAGTTGCACAAGGTAGGGATTAGGCGAGAAGTTGTAAACGAGAGAGTTTAGCTTTGAACTAATACTATCATAGTGAATTTCCTTCCTGGCTTGGTAGCCCTTAGATGTAGGTGAGTTGCACAAAACTGGGTCAACAACTACTAGTGTTATTTTACTTTTTTGTCATTTAAGTTTCTGCATCTTTATTTGTGTGATCAAGATGTTTTAATCCCAGTGTCGTGACATCTGTCTCGACACCTGGTATCTGCGTGCCAGAATTTCAATTGGCATCAGAGCATGTCACCCTGTTCTGTTTTTGGGTAAGCTCCAGGGAGTTTGTATTCTGGAACTATGGACAAGGAAGGAGGAGGAAATGTTAACAGGCCCCCAGTCTTATATGACACTAACTATGACTATTGGAAGACACATATGGTGGCTTTCTTAAAATTTATAGATAGCAAAACTTGGAAGGCTATCATCAAGGGTTGGGAGCACCCTGTGGTTAAAGATAAAGACGGAAAGGCGGCTTTGAAGGCGGAAGAGGATTGGACTAAGGAGGAATATGAGAATGCGCTTAGAAACTCCAAAGCCATGAATGCTTTATTCAATGGAGTTGACAAGAGCATGTTTAGGTTAATCAACACTTGTACTGTGGCTAAGGATTCTTGGGAAATTCTCAAGACAACTCATGAAGGAACATCCAAGGTAAAGATGTCTAAACTTCAGCTAATCACTGTCATACCCCAAATTTGTCATACCCTTTTTCAAAACTTTCATTTACCTGACATTATTCTTCATTTTTGCATCGCCTGCATAACATTGCATACTTTTCATCATGAATAATTCCTGAAATAATTGGCCAGAATGAATTCTTGGATATACAGACAGACTGATTGAATTATTTCTCAAATATGCAAAAATCAGTGAATAAAAAGTTTTGAATTTAAGCATGCAGACGTCAGTAATATTGATCTACCATTCACATAGTTTAACCTGACGCGCTAGTTTTATTTTTCGGCGACATTTTCAGTCACATTTTCGATTAGTCTGAGCCTTTTTACCGGTCCTGATTTATTTTCAAATCTGGCCAAATGCTGTATTTTTTCAATACGTTTTTTTCACACTGATCATTTTAGTGCACTTGTTTTAATTTTTCGGGCACTTTCGTGCCTGACTTTTATTTATAATTGGTCATTTTATTTTTGTTTTTCAATCAAATTAATTAGTGTAATTAGTTGAAATTATTTAGGGTTTGGTTTAATTTTAGTTTATTTTTATTTGGATTAATTTACTTCTATTTTAATTATTAAAGTTAGTTATTAATTTTTTTTTAAATAACAAAAAGAGATAATAAATATCATTTGCATTGGATCCTCATTATACAACTAGCGGGATACCCGTGCATTCGCACGGGTACCCGTCGGTTACGCGCTACTGTTTTCAGTTTGTCTCGGAAAAGAAATTGAAAAAGAAAAAAACAGTAAATGTAAAAAAATTGAATTAGCATTTAAGAGAAATAATGATGATAATTAGAATGTGTTAATTAAGTATGTATTTATTGGGGAATAAAGTGAAGAAGTTATAAAAAATAAAAGAATAAGCGTAAAAATGAAATGAAAAATTAGTGATGATAAGTTAATGAAATGATGGATTGGGCTTAAAAATGTAAATTCATTCGAAATTAAAGGAAAAAATGAATATGAAATAGTAAAAAGGCAATGAATATGAATTAAATGTATTTAAATGTATGAAATATAAAAACATGTTGTACAAAGGCAGAAGTATACAGTATGACAATTAGATGGGGGTCGTTGGGGTAATGGGAAAAATTAAAATGAATAACATATTGTCAATTATAGTACATTAATTAAATTAACAAATAAAAGTAGGGTGTTAAAGATATATAGGCCGTTAGTGGAAAAAAATTAAAGTGCATAAATATAAATAGGAGTACATTAGCGAATTTCATTTGACGGTTGAGTAAAGGGAAGCTGAAGGGAGTAGACGAAATAGGGCAAGAGGAAAAGGAAGAAGCATGGAATGGTTAAAGGGAACGATCCCGTCAAGACCCATCGAGATTTCAAGCGGGTAAGTTATACGGTTACACAAATGTAATAAGGATAACATGTTCCTAAAATTTGTTTTCAATCTCATCCAGATCATCCTCGGATTCAGAGATGGATCCAGATGTTGTTGCAGCAAGAATCAAAGTGCTAATTGATGAGGCCAACGCTAGAAAGAAAGGGGAATCTAACAATCGTAGGCAGAAAAGGAGGGGAAAGGATGATCGGGAAAAGGTTAAGTCCGGAAACGACAACGGAAAAGGGCGTTCAAACCCAACAGGAGAATGCTCTGGAAGTTGGCTGATCAATGGAAGCGAGATAAGGTGGTAAATGAAAAACTTTCTCGGTTGCATGCGAAAGAGTTATGTCTGTTATAGGAATAGATCACGTTTTGTTTCCTGAATTGCATTTGAACTTGTTTGACATATAAAAACGTCTTTGCATGTTGTTGATTTACATCCGTGTCTGCGTGTTGTGTTTCTATGGAATATTTGGATGAAATGTAAAATCTGTACTTGCTGAATTCATACATAAGTTAAAGTGTTATAATGAAATCATTGATCATGCAGGACTGAGCATTTTGAAACCAAGGCAAAACATTATTCGTCTCTTCAGAAGAATCTAAGAAGAACCCGTGATTCTGACAGAAGCATTGCTAAAGAGAGTTTCACTAAGGCGAATGATAAACCTAAAAGCAGAAAAGGGTAATGCTAAACATTCAAAATATTTTGAGTAGGACTTTTAGAATGTTGTTTCACATAACAAATCACACTGCCGCGTGATAGCCGTAAATGAATGGAACATAGTTTTTGTTTATTGAGTTGGACTTGTTGAACTGCCATTTGTTAGAAACAATCATGACAATAATTTTCGGGCTAATGTGGTGTTTGTAAACATTTAAAGACATGTTACATAAAATGTTCAACACATGGTCATGATGATATTTACTTATCACTGAATTGCAGGAAGGAGCTCGTGGCACCCGAAAAAGGAATGTCACAAACACGAAGGGTAGCACCCAGAACCTTCTGGCATGGGGAAGGTGTTGATCAACCCATCGAAAGGTATGCATCACAATTGGCAGTGTGATGTGCAGTTGGTATTTGGTATCCATATTAATTAATAAAGCTGAGTTTTAATAGCATGCATGCATATAATGGCTAGCATAGTTGTCTTAAAATTAACTTATAAAATTCAATATAGTAGTTATAGTTAATGTTCTTAATACGTTAAAGACCTTTGATATCGTATGTGAAAGAATAGAGTATGTTATTATTATCAAGGAGTTTGAATACCAAATTAATGTTTCACTCTCATTCAGGACGGAGGCTGGTTGTTTTGGAAAAAGATGGTAAAAAACACAAAATTCTGTACAACGTCGTCGGTACAATGAGGAATTTGAAGATCAACGTATTCAGCGGTAATATTTTTATTTCCTTATGCATCAAAGCATTAAGTCTTGTTTGGTAGTATTGGTGCATTTCTGCGTAGTTTCAATAACAATGTAGGTTTAATATATAGAATCCATAAACCGTGTCATATAATTATTTTCAAACATAGTCATGAAAGACTACCACGACACGAACTGAATTGGTTTTAAAAAGTAATAATTGTTAAACCTATTTTTATGTTGTATTCCAAATAATTTTAACGTTACAATTAGTTTGCTATTGTGTATTATAAATATATTTGAAACGTACGTAAGAAGAACTACGTTCTCTTGACAGGGAAGAACTCATGGACATACTGTCATACTCCAAATTTTGACCACTAAGATTTCCCATCCTTGTGCCAATCATCATCACAAAATGGAGATACTTTCATGTCTCATCAATCTCCTCAAGGAATTATTAAGCATTCATTACTAACAAGAATTAGGGTTTCAAGCCCTTTTAGGGCACTTAGACAAGAGATCAATCAAGAAATGACATGATCTTCAACTTGTCTAACCTCTCAAACACCCAAAATGGATCAAGAGGACTCCCACATCAAGAATCAAGCACAAGGTTGCAACATTCCAAGTGGATCAAGCCTCAAGATCGACAGTGTCACCAAGTTAGGGTTTTGGTCGACTGAGGCCTCCAGATGGAAATTTTCATCTGGGCATGAGCCAATGCTTCAAAGCACAACCCAAGATACTACAAGGGACCTCATGGACCCAAACATCAAGTCAATTTTACCTCAGGGGATGCGTCCACAAACGAATCAGGAATTAGGGTTTCTTGACCTAATTCACCCCTAAGTTGACTTTTTGGACAAAACATGAGCCAAGACCTCAAGGCATGATTTGAGGGTCTCTAACACACTACATTGATCCATTTGCAACAATGGATTGATCCTAGAAGCTTGATCTACAAGTTTCAATTTCATTTGGACCACAATTAGGGTTTTGAAGAAAAAGTCAACTGTACCTTTGACTCTTGACCCAGACATGCTCCCAAACCTTGGGACATGATTCAATACACCCTAAAAAACCTATGGAATATACCTATTAGGTTTGATTTAGGTCAAGGACTTGATTTCACAAAGGATCGCACAGTTTGGATTTCATCCGATAAAAAGTCAACTGCGCACAAAATCAAGTTTGACTTTTTGGGATTTTTCACAATTATGGTTCCTTGACCCTAAAATGATGTTAATGTGTGATTGGAATCATCATTCATAAAAAAAAATAAAGAAAGTGGGGTAACTTGAAAAAGGGGTAACCATAAAAACTTAGAATTTTTCTAAGTTATGGAACAAAGTGGCTAGGGTACCAACTTCCAAGGACCATAACTTGAGATCCAAGCAACCATTTTGGATGGTCCAAAGCTGGATTTGTAGATCTCATGGCATATTTTAAAAGTGTTAACTATAACTCATTCCAATTCCTCATGGATTTTTAGTTATGGAGTGATCAAAATGGCTGAAAACACAAAAGTGACATTTTTCCAACACTTAGTGAAATTTTCACTAAGTCAGAATCTGCCTTATTTTTCCCAAATGTAGAGGCATTTTTCATTATAATTCAGGTTGACTCAAAACCAAAGTTGGACATCATGTTGAAATAGGATATGTTAGCTTTCCAAAATGCCCAAGAACTCCATCAAATTCCATCTGAGGTAGGATTTATGACAGCTTCAACATGCCTTGCTGCAAACTGTCTTGGCAAGGAAGATTTGTGCATTAGTGCTCGAATTGCCCAAATTGTACAACTTCAAGCATGGTTATCCATCTGCATACCTCAGGGGGGAACAATCAAGGGACAAGAACTGATCCATAAGCCTCCCAAGTCTTTAGAACTACATATAGGTTTGGCACCCCTAAAAGCTAAAGATGCCTCAAGACTCCAATTTTGTTTTGAGGCATTCAATGGATGCTTAAAGGTGGCATATATCAGAGCAAAGATGAACACTTCAGTCGAGCCTTATCCTTGAATCAAATAACCATAGGCCTGTGCTCTAATCTCAAGTTAATGGCTAGAGGAGACTTGAGATTCCATTTGATCTACATTGGCCAAAGGCCTGCTGCAGTTGCCATTCCCTATTCCTTGCAAAACAAACTTGACACACTATAAATAGACCTCATTTCTGATCTGTTTGAGTACACCAAAGGCCTATAACGCTTGCCTTTCTCAAAATCACACTCTCACTTCCAAAAATGCCTTCTAATGCAAGCTACTATCAGATTTTGAATTAGAAAGTGTTTCCAACCAAACCAATCACACACACACACACACCTCATAAACATCATATGTGAGCTGATCAAACACTTAAACAACATCTGGAACATCAGATTCTCAAAATCACCAGCCATCTGCACAAGCTTTTGACATATTTGCAGTTGAGATGCCAAATCAAGTTCCAGCTCAATTCAATCCACTCCAAGCATTCAGACACACTCCACAGCACCTAGGGAAGCTGTCCACATCATTGGAACTAAGTTGTAACACCTCCAACCTAGAACTCGATCACTAGCTACAAGAGGTAAGCTTCAACTTGGTCATCTCATGATTCATACATATTTCCTCGCACAATAATTTTGCCATATGTTCATAATCATGTATAGAGTGTTTCCCCTCCATTAATTGCTTTGTATAAGTCGTGTATCAAATTTCTCAGCCTTCATGCAGAAATTAGGGTTCTTGAGGTTTCTCTTTGATTTCTTATTCCATGCTTAAAATAAATGAAATTAAAGACCATAGACATGATCGTGAGGTGAAAACGAGTAGATTGATATGTGAATTGTGTGATTTCATCAAGTATTCAGTGAGATTGATGAGAAAACGCAAATCTGGGCAAAACAGAGCACGCAGGCAAAACCAAGATGTTCTTGTCGCCCTTTTTCAAACTTTCAAATATTTGAATTTTTGTGATTTTATTTAATTGATTCAAAAACTAATTTCTCTCTGAATTTTAATGATTTTGAGTTGATTCTTTTTTTAATAATTCACAAAAATGTTAAAATATTTTATTTTACAAAAATTTCCCAAAAATATTATTTATTTCATATACTTGATATTTTGCAAAGAATTAATTTTTATTTGTTTTTTAACATTAAAATTTTTTTTTCCTTCTTGATTTTCCAAACTTAAATGGTTTTTAATCAATTTGTGGATAAAAATATGATTTTTGAAACATTGATCCAAGATCACCACTCATTTCTCACATGTTTTCAATAATTTTTATTAATTTTTAAACAAAATTAATTCCATTTTTAAACAAAATTAGGGTTTTGATTGATTCCACCCTCATTGATCTTGTTCAAACACTCATGGGCCTACAATAGAGTGTAAGTCCCATCCCTTTGTAAATAATACCTTTTTGGGCCTCACACATTGTATAAGTCCCTCTGTATATTTTCAAAAGTTCGGCACGATCGTCGCCTTTTTAACAAAATCAACCGGGCTTCTCCTTGAGCTATAAGACCCATCTTTATTCATTTTCAAACTTTTTAGGCCTCTAATAGAATGTAAGACCCAATCCCCTTTTAACCAAAACCATTTTGGGCCTCAGGTATTGTATAAGTCCCTCTGCGTTAAAAAAAATCTCGGCGCGATCGCCAGTTCAAAATCAAATCATCTGGGCTTACCCTCGTGTTGGAAGTCCCATTTCTTTTCAAACATCCTTGAGCCTCTCCTTGAGTTGTAAGACCTAACCCTTGTTGTACATAAACCTTTTTGGGTCTCAGTCGTTGTATAAGTCTCGGTATGATAATCAAAACAAGAGTGCGATCACTATTAAACCTTGGGCCTCTTCTTGAGTATAAGCCCCGCCAATCTTTTTAAAACAATTCCCTTTTGATTTAGATTCAATATACAGTTGTTATCAAAACTTTCTTTAATTTCTTTAAACAACTAACAATACAGCATGGAAGCTCGCTCACCTGTAAGTTTTATCCGCTTTCATTTACTTGCTTTAATATATATATATATATATATATATATATATATATATATATATATATATATATATATATATATATATATATATATATATCTGTATTGTGGGAAGCTGCACACTGTGATTCTTCTTTCATTCTTTTAAATACATGTCAAATATATATAATTGTATTGTGGGAAGCTGCGCATGGCTAGTGTTCTTTCATACCCTTTTAAATACTTGTCATATATTAACTGTATATATACCAATATAGTTATTTAGAGTTTCCCCCGACAACTAGGTCTAGAGTTAGGTAAAGCCCTGTTGGTCACTCTTAAATACAAACAAAACTAGATCCCCATAGGATTATTGGATACAGTCTTGCCTTCTCTTGGGCTTAAACAATATGGAACAAAGAGAAAGGCAATATTCTTCGTGAACCTTTTCTCAGGCTGTCACCCCTAGAAATTGTCAAAGAAATTCTACTCGCCAGAGTTGATCTATTCTCGGTGAATAGCATCTCTTGAGTTTCTTCAAATCACAGAATTTTCACTAAATGATCTATTCTCGGTGAATAGCATTTCTTGAAATTTTCTTGGTTTGAGACCCGCGAGCTTCCTACAAGCATCCCCGCCTCTTCTTGGGCTTTGAACAAGGACCCTCCGACTTCTTAGAAGTTCTCATGCCTTCTCTTGGGCTTAATACAAGGACCCTGACGACCTCTTAAAGGTATAAGACAAAACTTAGTCATCCTTTGTTAGAGCAGTCTTTCCAGTGTCAAATATCGGATTTTAGGGTTGATTCTCATCCCTTAATACCCGTGCCTCCTCTTGGGCATCATACAAAAGATAAAACTCTTACACACCAGTAGACTTGGACAGTCTAATCCCCTTGAGTCTCGAAGACATTCTCAAGTTCCTTAAAATCTCCAACAGAAACCCAGCCTCTCTCTTGAGAATTCCCCAACCAGGTCAGCTTATCCCAAATCAGAACCTCAAGGTCTCTGATATCTCAACTCTTATGTAATCCTCAGCAAGAGATGATTCCCCATTTGGACCTGCCTCGGGATCTTAACAATCCCCGATAAAAGTTAGCCTCCTCTTAGGCTTTGTATAATGATCTTTCCTCAGTAAAGTTAGCCTCCTCTTGGGCTTTGTACAAAGATTCTCCCAAGCGGAGCTAACCTTTTCAGACTCTCTTGTTGAGTCCATCACTTTTCCAGACTCTCTTGTTGAGTCAATTGCCTTTTTAAACTCTCTTGTTGAGTCAATCACTTTCCAGACTCTCTTGTTGAGTCAATCACTTTAAAACACTCTCTTGTTGAGTCAACCCTTTTTTAGCCTCAATCTTGGGCTTTGTACAAGACAGATAAAAGCACTCTCTTATTGAGTCAGATCCTTTCAGCCTCAATCTTGGGCTTTGTACAAGACATAAATCTCCCTCTCTTGAGCTTGGGACATATATCTTCCCTAGCAGAGTCATTTCCTCCCATCCCTCCTCTAGGCTTCGAGGAATGGTCTTCCCCAAGAAAAGTCAAACTCATTTTAGCCTCAATCTTGGGCTTTGTACAAGACACATACAAACCTCCCCGACGGAGTCAAAATCTTTTTTTAGCCTCAATCTTGGGCTTTGTACAAGACAGATAGAACATTTTCCCCCGGAAAAGTCAAACTTTTAGCCTCCTCTTAGGCTTTGTATAATGATATCCCCAAAGAGTCAGTCACTTTTTCGCCTCAATCTTGGGCTTTGTACAAGACACTAATATATACACTCTCTTGTTGAGTCGGTCTTATCCAGCCTCCTCTTAGGCTGTGGGTAAGGATTTCCCCAGTGGAGTCAATCAACCTCTTAGCTTCAACCTTGGGCTTTGTTCAAGGCACACAAAAATCAACAATCCCTCTTTAGAGATGACAAGTTCTCTCTCAGTCAAACCATTTAGCTTCAATCTTGGGCTTTGAACAAGACACAAATAACCTTTTAGCTTCAATCTTGGGCTTTGAACAAGACACCAAATATCTTTTTCCTCCCTTAGAATAGGAGGAACTACGATTGCTTTGATTTCCCTGTTTCGTTTAAACGGGAATACGTAGGCATAAGATTGCGAAATCTTAGCGAGCATACTAATAAAAAACCCTAGGTCCAGTACCTTCTCACATCAACCAAAACTTAGGTCTAGTACCTTACCAAAAGCATCGGGAACACTCGAACATCAACATCAACTCACTCACTCATACTTCCCAAGAAACTTTCCCAACCCATTAACAAATAAACATTATCAATTACAAAGTGAAACCTAAAGTTAATATCCTGTCGATAACCACATATAGGATGGGTAATTGATAACTCCCCATTGTATAACCTGACTCGACTCCTCGAATCTCTTTTAAGCGTTTATTCAGTTAAACATTCGCATGCAAGGTTAGTTTTAGATAGCTTCCCTTTCCCTTTCAGCTTCACGGGATAAATAAGAAATCAGAAAGTAGCACCCCCTCCTCATTGCTGTGAGGAAAACCCAGCGATAAGGTGGTCACGTCACCGACAAAAATCGCTCGCTACAGAAAAATGGCGACTCTGCTGGGGAGTCATTGACTCTATAGGAATAGGCTATAGCTCTTAAGAGGTCTAGGATGTTAGTTTTAGGATAAATATATATATCGCTTTTCCTAATTGATATCCGTGTTTATTTTTCTGCTAATGCGGGTGATGCCGCATCATGAAAGTTTGAGTGACACCTAAGATAAGTGATGGCACTAGACAGGTAATCTTATAGGGAGTGACTCCCAAATAAGAGACCCCGGTCGACCATCGAATCAGTGGAGAGACCCTTTGTGGATTCAATGATTATACGACTTCGGTTGTTGAAAGCAGATTGTTCTATTGTGGTATTCTATGAAACTGAGGAATTAGTAGGTTGAAACTATGTTACTATTTTGTAGTGAAGAAGCTATCGAAAATAGTTATCACGCGATACTAACCTCATTTGAGATTACTCTAAGATACTGCAGCTCGCTCGGGTGAACCAGTCTGCTGTTGTTATCCCAAGAGGGGTCAATGATTTTGAGGACAGGTACAAAAAATCACCAGTACAACCTTTGGGGATGGGTAGAGCCATGACTTCATGACACCGAACCTTTGACCCCATGTTTTTCTATGTTTTTGTGTGCTGCATTCATGCATTCATTTCATTAAAAAAACATTAAAACAAATAAAATTTTCTCTTCTAGTCTCTCTTTTTCAAATTAAACTAAGACAATGATTGCAAATGTCAGAAAAAAAGAAATATTGCGTTATGGATTTTGGTAGAAGGAAGAATCACAAGTACATCTTCAAGGTTCCAAACCTAGAGGATTTGAGAGGGTTGGCAAGGATGATCACCAACCCTGATGCTTTCAGAACCAAGTACGGAGGACTGCTGTCTCTGTTAAGGGTCCATGTAATTGAGGGAATCCTGGCTACGCTCATTCAGTTCTACGACCCGGTCTATCACTGTTTCACATTCCCGGATTATCAACTAGCACTAACACTGGAGGAGTACTCTCACCTAACTGATTTACCCATCACTGACCAAGCTCCCTTTTCTGGACTGGAAGAAATTCCAAAGGATCAAACCATTGCAAGAGCAATCTATTTGGACGAGTTAGAAGTCAGGACTCACATGACCACTAAGGGTGGAATCCAGGGTTTGCCAGCCAAGTTTTTGATAAAAAAAGCTCTGTACTTTGCTAGTATAGGGAACATGACTGCTTTCGAGAGCGTCTTTGTTCTGCTCACCTACGGGTTATTTCTGTTTCCCAACCTTGATGACTTTGTTGATATCAATGCCATTAAGATTTTTCTGATTGGAAACCCTGTACCAACCTTGCTCGCAGATGCTTATCATTCTGTACACTTAAGGAATTTATACAGCGGAGGAATGATCACATGCTGTGTACCCCTTGTCCCTCCCGGGATTTTCATCCAAGTACAAACGCGAAAGTGACGCGGAAATAGAGTCGCCAGCAATGTGTATTTATCCCAAGAGAGGGAAAGGAAACACTGCGTAAACCTGAGGGAAGGAAAAAGCATGGTCATCGCGACCAAGATAAACGGGTAAGGGGGTCGGTTACGCGAGGGGAAGGTATTAGCACCCCCACGCATCCATCATACTCGATAGGATCCACGCTTGCCGTCTCGATCAATGGGTATCGTCATCTGGAGCTCCAATGCTACTGGAAAGGAGAAGAAACGGGAACGAAATAGAACGAAGAAACGAGGAAGAAAAGAAAAAGAAGTGACTCGATAGGACATCGCCGTCCTAGGCCTACGTATTCCCTTGTGCAATGGAAAAGTCAGAGTCAACGTAGTTCGGAGGACTACGGGGGAGGTTGCTCGCCAAGACATCGCCGTCTTGTGACTACGTATCCTCATTCTAACCAGAGAGAGGAAATCAGAGCAGTCATAGTTCGACCTAACAAGGTCGGTGAGTGTTTTTTACGAGCGACGTTAAGTTTGCGTCCGACAGTTAGGGTCGATGCCTGTTTGCGACGAGACGGAAGTAACGTGCCCTTTTCTGAAAATGATCAAAACTAAACAAGTCCCGAAGGATAAAAAAGTTTGAATTTGTTTTTTGTGTTTTTTAGACAGAAGTGGACTGAAGTTAGTTTGTAACTTACATTGCACCAAAGTCTACCATGCGAGAACGAGTGAGTCGCATGGTCGCCCCAAAATGGGACGCATGCTAAACACTCTAGAAGAGGAGAGGAGACCCCTCGTTCTTCATTTCCTACACTTAAGGCTTGAGCGCAATATACGCTATATTTATTAAGTGTTTTAGAGATGTTAAGAGATGAGAAGAGCGTACTCAAGTCGAAAAGAAAACGCTACAGGAATTCTATCCTAATATTATCATGCAAAGGTGACCCTAAAGTTGAGTTTGAAAGGGAGCACCTAAATCTAAAGAAAAGAGAGGGATAGAACTACCTAATGCTTATCCTACCTTACCTTAATAAAAAATTAAGGATGAGCTAGGATCCCAAGGGGCATGTGAAGAAGTTAATCACAAACAAGCATTGCTTCATGTAATCCACACACAAAAGAGAAAGAGTAAAAGAAATGAAATGAAGGGAGAAATGAGCATGGATAAGCATCCACATGATCATGTGTCTTACCTCTACCCCTACATAAAAGGTTAGCACAAAATAAACACAAGTATTGAATACAAGTGAAAGAAAGTAAAACAACCAAAGTTAGTTGCCTTAAGAAGGCAACCTAAGAAGTAAACAAGATTTGAACTAAAAGGAATGAGTCCTAAGGGTTAAGGATCATCCAAGGTCAGTAGGTATAGGTCAAGGTATCCTACTAAGGTTAACATGCCAAATGAAAGCAAATAATGTCAAACTATGCATCAAATGATCATACAAATGCAAGTTATGCACTAACTATGCAAGATGAATGTATATGATTCATGAACATGAATAAATGCATGTACAAACATTAAAGTCAGAATTGAATGACATTTAAAAATGTATGGGAATGTCATTAAGATGGCATATGAATCATGAATGCAAGCATTGAGAATGATTAAGCAACAAGGAGTGAACGCAAACACCACTCAAGTTCCACAAACATGCATACTTGTAATGCAAGTAAAGAATGAAGATGTCAAGTGTTCATACCTATTTAATGGATGCAAGTCAGTAGCATATGATATGTGGGATGACATTTAGAATGCAAGAATGAGCACACAAAGTTCACATACATCTCATGTTGGTGCAAGTTCAAAAGTAGAAACAAACATGTACAATTAAAGTCAAACAAGTATTCAAATGTTTATCAACTTAGGAAGTATGCAAGATGCAATTAGAAGTCATGTTATATGATTGAGAATGATTACAAACAGCATGTGAATCAAGTTTTAATGGATGTTCAAGATCACACAAGCATTGAAGAAGACAAGTCATCAAAGTATGCAAGAAGAGAGGCACAAGTCCATAAAACAATTCAAGTTCAAACAAGTGTATACAAGTCAATTCAAGATGAACAAGTAATGACCTATAATATGAGAAAGAGGACCTATAATATCCACACAACATGATCTCAAAGTACCTCAACAAGTACCAAATAGGATTGCATACAATGCACCTCAAAACCCTAGCATAAGTTCTCTAACATTCACACAAACAAAGATGCACTTATGAATTCCAAAAGAACATGTTAAAAGGACAAGAAAATTGAAAGAAGACAAGTGGATTAAGATGAAAACAGCAAGCAAACATGTCTCAAAATAATGGATCAAAACTCATTAAGGATCATACTCAAACATGCTTCACAAGTTCACATAAGTAGCACAAGAACTATGCACAAATATGACATTCAAACATCAATCAAAATTGCTCTTAAAAATCCACAAAAAATGCATGAAGTGTTTCAATATGTCATACAAGCATGTATCAAGTTTCATGTTAAAATTCAGATCACAAGTACCTCAAACAATTCATCAACCCAACATGTATCATGAATAAAGTTCATACAAAATGCCTCACAATAGAAAATTCACAAAAAAAAAAAGTAAAATAATCCAAAAATAGAAAATAAAAATGTCAAAAATTATTTAAATGGATGAGGATACTTCATGAATTTAATTGGAATTTTTAAGTATGCATAAGTATTTAAAAAAAATGCAAACAATTATTAAAAGAAATAAAAAACAAGGAGAAATAAGCAGGGGGTGCACAAATAGCCAAAACTCAATTAAAAATGCTTTGGGCTCAGGTTTTGGGGGTGTGGATATCAAATAAAGACCCAACCCACACGCGTGGGGGTCTGAGGTGTATACCATGCTCTTTGTCAAAATATTGACTCGTTGTGAGCCCTTGGATTCAGTCCACGTGAGAGGATCAGAGAAGTACGCAAATCAAGTGGATCATAATGCAAGCCTATAATAGTTATGATGTAACAACCACACATGATCCAATAATTCAAAAATACACTCAGAATGAGGCACGTGAGGGAGAGGCTCCCTCATTAATGTGCTGGCAGCATCTCACACGTTAGATCAAGAAACATCAACGAACATGATTAAATCTGAGGAAATGCTAGGGTTTATAAGAGCTGATGAACTCAGGTGGCCAGAGAAGACTCCGGTCATCTTCTCCAGCATACCTCCGCCGTGCACAGGCAACTACATCACTAGAAATGCACAAACCTTATATCAAAATGTTCCTCTCAACATGTAGATCTCAAATCCAGTCTTAGATTTCACAAACAATGCACACACAAAGCAAATCGAAGCCAAACAGTTTGCCCTAGAATTTGAGATCTATGCACCTAAGGTGCCTATCAACTAGCCAGAGTTCACATTGCTCCTATTGAGCTTCCAAACGAGTAAAAACAACTTCAAAACACCTTAAAGTGCAAGAGAAAAATGAAGAAGAACCTGAACTGTAGGGGATCTTTGAGCACAAGAAAACCAGATGAAAACGATCCTTAATCTTTAGAGCTTGTTGCTGGCCAAATAAAGGCTATGGAGTTGTTGTTTGCTGAGAAAAATTTGCACTGAAGAAGGTGGAAACTGAAGTGGAATAAGAGAGTGAGGCAGTGGCTATACTTCAATCACTCCATTGATGATTCTTGGTGAAGAGTGGAGATGAAGAATGCAGAGAGAATTGAGATGAAATAAAGCTTCGAGAGAGAATTTTTTTTGAGAGAGAGAGAGTGTGAAGTGAAGAATGATAAAGTGTTGAAATTCAGTTAGAGTTTGGTGTTTATATGTTGAGTTAACTTCTAACTGTTATGGTTAACAGTTAGAACTATGGTTGAGTTGGTTAGAAGGTGAGTGAAGTTGAAATTGAAAATGAAGAGTGAGTGTGAGGTTAAGGTTAACTCGGGTTTTAGTTTATGTGTGGAGGGAGTATGTGATCTTATGGTGTTCACAATGATGAAGGATGGTGATGTTAGCATGGTACAATGCAGCAACAACAACTTGTTCACCAAGTTTCCTCTCTCTTTTGTTTGGCCACTTTAGGCAAAGGTGCATGAGTGTGCATGAATATATAAGGTTTTGTTTGGCTCTAAATGGTAAGGTGAGGGCATGGGTATGAGAAGTAACAACAACAATACAACACGTTTCTTTTGAATTGGAATGAGATAACCAGAGTTTACCACTTGGTATACATGTTCATGGTAATGACTTTGACAAAGAATATCTCACTGATCAGTGGATGAAATGACAAGATCTTTGGCTCTTTGGAAAGAAGAAATGAAGGAGAACAAGATTGAAGTTTGATTCATTTGGATTGGATGCCTAGAACACACTCAAAAATGTCCATGAACATGAAGAAGTGTAACTGAGTTTTGCCCAACCATGGCCCGCGTGACATATACCCTTATGCTAGCAAAAAAAAAAATCTTTGTATCAGTCTCACTTCCTCTTGCAATAACTCTTGATGTATTGATCAAATGAAAAAACTTCCAACATGAAAGTTGTAGAGGGGATTGAGAGGAACACATTTGATGTTGTACATTTTTTCATTTGAAGCCTCCATCATAGAGTAATTGGCCTTGTAACTTGGACACTGCATGCACATAAAGTTTTTGTTGAAATGACTCCGAGCCAGCTCGCCCATGACTTGCCTGCCTGGCCCAAAATGCCTTGAAAACCTCCAACTTTGAACAATCATATCTCCTTCAATTTTGATCCAATGGAGGAGTTCTTGCTATGGTTTTGGAGCTTAGGATGTGAACTTTAATTAGGCCCCTTGAAATTTTCAATTTAAAGCTTGCATTATGAAGAAAGAGAGCTCCAAAGATGGTGGTTCAGCTTGCCAAAACTTGCAAAATTTAGAAACCCTAGTTTCTATTTTTAGCAACTTTTCACATCTCTTGATTTCTTGGGAATCTCTTGACATTTCTTGATCAAATCTTCATCAATGGACATATTTGAGATGAGGAACATGAATTTGACCTCAAAAAGTTAGGAGTTAACTTTTTCCTCTGCACAGTTGACTTTTCCCCAATCTGATTGATTCTTCACCAATTGATCAATTGAAGATCTTCTGAAATGAACCAATGGACAATACTTCCTCCTTAGACAATTGAGAGAATATAGAAAACATTGAGATCAAGCCTTGGCTCAAAAACACACTTGCACTGACTTTTCACCAAAACCCTAATTTTGCACTGGTTAGGAGAATGTGATTCACTTGAAATTTCTTGTCAAGCTTGATTATATGATGAGGTGATGGACCAATAAGATACCTTGAGGTCCAAGGCTCCTTTGTGGCCCAAGTAATGATGACATTGAGACTATCTCTCCTCTTGGTGTCTTGGATAGCACACATGAACTTTTACTTGAAGCTCTGGAAAACATCTTCTTCTCTTGAGTTAACTCATATACCTTGATCCCATGCTAAGAACCAATGATATGCAAAGATGATAATGCAAGAATACAATGAAACATAAGCCAGTTAGAGGTTAGAAAAGAAAGGGCAAATTTTGGGGTGCTACAGCTGCCCATATTCAATCAACTTGGTCCTGAAGGTATGATAGCAACGACTTTCAGACATTCAAGGATACACGGAGATTGAATAGCAAAAGAACCCTGAAATTTGCAAACTGTGGGGACAATGAAATGGAGTGTTTACCAGCCGAAGGCGGACTACCCAACAAAATAATACGAGGACGGCCGAAGACGAACTCGAAAAGGAAGACCGACCGAAGGCGCTCCACCCAACAAAATAATACGAGGACGGCCGAAGACGAACTCGAAAAGGAAGACCGACCGAAGGCGCTCTACCCAACAAAATAGTACGAGGACGGCCGAAGACAAACTCGAAAAGGAAGACCGACCGAAGGCGCTCTACCCAAAAAAATAATACGAGGACGACCGAAGACGAACTCGAAAAGGAAGACCGGCCAAAGACGCTCTACCCAACAAAAGAATACGAGAACGGCCGAAGACAAACTCGAAAAGGAAGACCGGCCGAAGGCGCTCTACCCAACAAAATAATATGAGAACGGCCGAAGACAAACTCGAAAAGGAAGATCGGCCGAAGACGCTCTACCCAACAAAAGAATACGAGAACGGCCGAAGACGAACTCGAGAAGGAAGACCGACTGAAGGTGCTCTACCCAACAAAATAATACGAGGACGGCCGAAGACGAACTCGAAAAGGAAGACCGACCGAAGGCGCTCTACCCAACAAAATAATACGAGAACGGCCGAAGACGAACTCAAAAAGGAAGACCGACCGAAGGCGCTCTACCCAACAAAATAATATGAGAACGGCCGAAGACGAACTCGAAAAGGAAGACCGACTGAAGGCACTCTACCCAACAAAATAATATGAGGACGGCCAAAGACGAACTCAAAAAGGAAGACCGACCGAAGGCGCTCTACCCAACAAAAGAATACGAGAACGGCCGAAGACAAACTCGAGAAGGAAGACAGACCGAAGGCGCTCTACCCAACAAAATAATACGAGGACGGCCGAAGATGAACTCGAAAAGGAAGACCGATCGAAGGCGCTCTACCCAACAAAATAATACGAGAACGACCGAAGACGAACTCGAAAAGGAAGACCGACCGAAGGCGCTCTACCCAACAAAATAATATGAGAACGGCCGAAGACGAACTCGAAAAGGAAGACCGACCGAAGGCGCTCTACCCAACAAAATAATACGAGGACGACCGAAGACGAACTCGAAAAGGAAGACTGACCGAAGGCGCTCTACCCAACAAAATAATACGAGGACGGCCGAAGACGAACTCGAAAAGGAAGACCGACAGAAGGCGCTCTACCCAACAAAATAATACGAGGACGGCCGAAGACGAACTCGAAAAGGAAGACCGACCAATGGCGCTCTTCGATGGGGATAACAGGACATTTAAGGGTAAAAGCCACAATTTTACGACCCTCGAACTTACCTGGAATCAAAGTTGGGGAAAAGAGAAGTCTAAACAGACAACTCTGCAGGGGTGTACTAAAATGTACAACAATATGAAGGACGAATCCCCTGGAGATCTCACTGGGGATAAAGTAAAACAAAATCTCCTGAGTCATGCCATCTCTGCTGAGGAAAATAACTGGTAAAGAAAGTATCAAACCTGGCTTATGCTTCAAATGCACATGTTTGAATTTTTCTATGGCGTAACGCTCCATACGAAATGGAAATGCTACGAGTTTGGGAGGATGCCATGCAAACGATGCTTATGCAATGCAAAAAGAAACGCTCCAGCAAAATAAATGCTGAAAACGAAGGAAACTCCACCGGGGATGACAAAATAAATTATTCTCTGAGTCCAAGAACTCTGCTGAGAAGGATCACATTAAACAACTCCTTTGATCAACAACTTCTGCTGGAGATGAAATCCAAAAGAAAATCCACTCTGCTGGGGATTATATATAGCTCTTTGAAAAAGGAAACCAAGACCTGAATCGAAAGAGTGCCAAATATCACTTGGACTTAAAACCTGTTGGGGATGTTAATCATCGCTGATCAAACCTGCTACGAAGACTACCACCAAACTCAGCTTGGGGAGACAAATCACAAATACTAGACCTGCTGGGGTCACCATTGAGCTGAATCCGCTGCTAGGGAAATGACTTCGCCCTTATCCTGCTGTTGCTGGTGAAAACACGTTTCCTGACTGGATGAGGGGAGTAGACACCAATACTCTGCGGGGAAGACAACATCTTTGTCTCAGGAATATGTTCCTCAAATCTCCTGTGGTAATAAAATAACATCCACCTTAGAGCAATCCACTTTAACTGCTGGCTGGGGAACAATCTTCTGTAGTCTGACTGGGGAGAGTGACAGTCTGATGAGGATGATGAAACCTCAATGCTAGGGAGAATAATTATGCTGGGGAGGAAAGTCAACGAAACCTGCCGAGGGATATCATTGAGCTTAACCTGCTGTTGGAGGAAATAATTTACCCTGCTGGGGATTAGAGCGTGCCGTTGCTGACGGAATTACACTTCCTGACCTGCTGAGGAAAGTGAGTACCAGACTCTGTAGGGAAAATAAAGTCTTTTCAGAGACATCCAACACATCTCCTGCTGGAGATACAACAACATCCACCTTGTAGCAATCAACTTCTGACTGCTTGCTGGGGAATAGTAAACCAACCATGACTTCGGTTGGGGACACAATCCTCTGTACTCTTGCTGGGGAGAGTAAGCTCTACTGAGGATGACGACCTTTCAGCGTTGGGGAGGGTAACTCTATTGGGGAAAACAATTTTGTTACCCTGCAAACACACAACAACAGAATATTCTGTATGCAAAAATGGCTACCTCGATTGCCATCCACAATGTCCGTTACCTAAGCAATTTCCACTGTTTTCCATTATGCTCCGAAAAGATTAACGTTTTCACATGCAATGTTTATCAAAATATCGGACGTTTTCACAAACAAAACAGTAAAAGTAAAAAACAGAAATGGAAAGCTTTTTGAGTGAAATGAAAATTTTATTGATTGAATTGGTCTGTAAATAGGCATTTACAACCGGAAGCAATTCCTGAAAAGAGGTAATTGCGCAAAAGTAAAAAGAAAATACACATGTCGGCAATGTGGGAACAGATATCCACCATCATTCAATTTAGTTATGACTCATATGCCTTGCTTATCCACAGATGTTTTGACCTTCGAAGAGACTGACTGGACTGATTCCTTTTCTTCGAAATTCCCAAGTGTCAAAAGTATTCACAGATCGAACGCAGACCACAACCTCTCGCTTTCAAATTCCTAACTTTTGCCTGGATCGCCCTTTTCGGGTTTTCAATCCACCGGGATACCCATTTTTGCCAAAGTTGTCTTTTCAGGTTTTCAACTTTGCGGGTTTATTCTTTTTTTTTTTCCTTTTTATCCCTAATTTTTGCCCGAACCTTCTCTTTTTTATGGTTCGTCGAGATGCCCTTTTTTACCTGGATCTTCTTTTTATGTCCAACGGGTCTCTTTTATGCAAAGTATTTTTTGACTACGTCTACGTTCACAGGGGACGTAAAGTCTTCGCCATCCATAGTTGAGAGTAATAAGGCTCCACCAGAGAAAACCTTTCTTACTACATATGGCCCTTCGTAGTTTGGAGTCCATTTGCCCCTGTGATCTGTCTGAGGAGGAAGGATCCTTTTCAAAACCAACTCGCCTGTGTGAAAACACTGAGGACGCACTTTCTGATCAAAGGCTTTCTTCATCCTACTCTGATACAACCGGCCATGTGCAATAGCTGCCAATCTCTTCTCTTCAATAAGGTTCAGCTGATTCAACCTGGCACGTACCCATTCAGCTTCGTCAAGCTTCACATCTTCCAGAATTCTCAACGAAGGAATCTCAACCTCTAATGGTAGGACTGCTTCCATACCATATACTAGTAAGAAAGGAGTTGCCCGATTGATGTACGCACCGAAGTACGATAACCGTGCAAAGCATAAGGCAACATCTCATGCCAATCCTTATATGTTACCACCATCTTCTGCACAATCTTCTTGATATTCTTATTTGCTGCCTCAACAGCCCCATTCATCTTCGGACGATAGGGAGAAGAATTGTGATGTTTAATCTTAAAGCTCTGACATAACTCCTTCATCATCTTATTATTCAAATTCGAACCATTATCAGTAATGATTCTCCTCGGAACTCCATAACGACAGATGATGTCCTTCTTTATAAATCGGGCTACCACTTGCTTGGTGACATTGGCATACGAGGCTGCTTCCACCCACTTTATGAAATAATCAATGGCAACCAAAATGAAACGATGCCCATTGGAAGCAGTCAGCTCAATCCTTCCAATCATATCAATGCCCCACATGGCAAACGGCCAAGGAGATGGCAGTACATTCAGACGAGTAGGTGGTACGTGCACCTTATCAGCATAAATCGGGCATTTATGGCACTTTCTAGCGTATTTAAAACAATCGGACTCCATAGTCATCCAGTAATACCCTGCCCTCAACAGCTTTCTAGCCATAGCATGCCCATTGGCATGGGTACCGAAAGAACCTTCATGAACTTCTTCCATCAACAGGCTTGACTCGTGTTCATCAATACAACATAGCAAGACCATGTCAAAGTTCCTCTTGTACAGCACATCATCTTCATTCAAAAAGAAATTGCCTGCTAGCCTCCTCAGAGTTTTCTTATCCTTGGTAGATGCCTCAGCTGGGTACTCTTGACTTTTGAGGAAACACTTAATGTCATGATACCAAGGCTTTCCATCTGACACGTCTTCAACTGCAAACACAAAAGTTGGTCTATCTAGACGCATAATTCTGATGGAGGGAGTTTCATTCCAACGATTCACCTGATACATCGAAGACAAAGTTGCCAACGCATCTGCCATCTAATTTTCTAACCAGGGTATATGATGAAATTCAACCCTATCAAAGAACGGTAACAACCTTCTGGCATAGTTATTATAAGGCACCAGATTTTCCTGACGAGTTTCCCATTCTCCTTTAATCTGATTAACCACCAACGTGGAATCACCATAAACATCGAGGTTCTTGATTCTCAAATCAATCGCTTCTTCTAACCCCATGATGCATGCTTCATACTCTGCCTCATTGTTGGTGTATATGAACGTTAATCGGGCGGTGAAGGGTATATGAGAACCCCTTGGAGTTGTAATGATTGCTCCGATTCCGTTACCATATGAGTTGACGGCTCCATCAAAGACTAGCTTCCATTGAGATCCAATGTCGGGTCCTTCGCCAGGCAAAGGCTCATCACAATCCTTCATCTTCAAAAACATAATATGTTCATCTGGAAATTCAAACTTCATCGGTTGATAATCCTCGATCGTTTGTTCAGCAAGATATTCTGACAAAACACTTCCCTTAATGGCTTTTTGGGAAACATATTGAATATCGTATTCTGTCAAAACCATATACCAACGGGCTATTCTCCCATAAAGCGCCTGCTTCTCAAACACATACTTGATCGGATCCATCTTTGAAATTAATAGGGTTGTGTGGTTTAACATATACTGCCTCAAATGCTTAGCTACCCAAGCGAGCGCACAACATATTTTTTCCAGCATAGAGTACCTCGACTCACAATCAGTGAACTTTTTACTCAGGTAGTAGATGGCATGCTCTTTTCTACCTGACTCGTCGTGTTGACCGAGCACACACCCCATTGAATTCTCAAGAACGGTAAGATAAATAATCAACGGCCTTCCTGGCACTGGTGGCATGAGGACCGGAGGTTCCTGCAAATATTCTTTTATCTTTTCAAACGCCTTTTGACAATTTTCATTCCACCTGACCTCTTGATCTTTTCTTAACAATTTGAATATTGGTTCACATGTGGCTGTGAGATGAGAGATGAATCTAGCAATGTAGTTCAACCTACCCAAGAAACCACGAACCTCTTTTTCTGTTCTCGGTTCAGGCATCTCTTGTATGGCTTTTATTTTGGCAGGATAAACCTCGATACCTCTTTCACTAACAATGAATCCCATCAATTTTCCAGATCTCACCCCAAAGGTGCACTTGTTCGGATTCAACCTCAGTCTGAACTTCCTTAACCTTTCAAATAACTTCTGAAGGTTCATCAAATGTTCTTCCTCTATTTGTGACTTCGCAATCATGTCGTCAACATAGACTTCAATCTCTTTGTGAATCATATCATGAAAGAGAGTCACCATTGCCCGCTGGTAGGTTGCCCCAGCATTCTTCAATCCAAAGGGCATTACCTTATAGCAAAATATTCCCACGGTGTTATGAACGTAGTCTTCTCCATGTCCTCTGGGGCCATTTTGATTTGGTTATACCCAGAGAAGCCATCCATGAAGAAAAATACCGAATATTGAGCAGTGTTGTCCACTAACACGTCGATGTGGGGGAGCGGGAAATCATCTTTCGGGCTTGCTCTATTCAAATCTTTGTAGTCAACACACATCCTGACCTTTTCGTCCTTCTTAGGTACATGCACGATATTATCAACCCACAGAGGATAATTTGTCACAGCGAGAAACCCAACGTCCAACTGTTTCTGAACCTCTTCCTTGATTTTGACAGCCATATCTGGTTTCGTCCTTCTCAATTTCTACTTAACCAGAGTACAACCCTCTTTGAGCGGCAGCCGGTGTACCACAATGTCAGTGTCAAGCCCAGGCATGTCTTGGTAAGACCAGGCGAAGATATCTACATACTCTCGAAGCATCTCAATCAATCTTCCCTTGACAGTGTCTTCCAAAGCAGCCCCAATCCTTACTTCCTTTTTTGTGTCCTCGGTTCCCAGATTAACATTCTTAATTTCCTCCTGATGAGGCAGAATGACCCTTTCCTCCTGTTTTAGCAATCTGGCCAATTCTTCAGGTAAGTCACAATCTTCGTCAGTCTCTTCTTTAGTCTGATAAATAGGATTGTCGAAGTCATACCGAGCAATAGCTGAATCATTATTGGTGGCATCTGAACAAAGAAACCTGCATGATAGATGTTTTATGTTTATTATGAATGCAACAAACAAGAAAATACATTGCCATTTTGATGTGAATTAATGCAAAAAGCAAAAACAGAAAAAAAAAGGGATCAAAATATTTGAATGTGAAAACGTCCTTTATTAATGAAAAAGTAGCAAACAAAAACATCAAAGCCCTACAGACAAGTATCACTACGTCTTGGGCAGAACGTAGGATTTAACATAAGCGGAAAACAAAGGCAATTACTCTTGATGGGTCACTTGGATGACTTTATCAGACGACCAATTGCATAGGCTTTGACTGGGAGTGCAGGGGCGGGCTCACTCATCCATATCACAATCACTATCCCCCTCATCATCAATAGCATTAACCCGATTAAAGAAGACACCAGCACTTGTGAATTGAATCGGACCATCATACTTGGGCAGATCTTGAGCTCGTCGGGGTGGCATATACCGCATTCCATAAGTATTCAGTTTCATCTGAACATCAATGACCTGGCCCCACTCTGGAAACTGCCAGCTTCAACTACAGAGCGCGCATCTTTGAAAGAAGACATAGAAACTTCTGGTTGATTTACCACTTCGGGTTGATTAACCACCTCAGGATGACTGACTACCTCTGGAGGTTCCTCAGGAATTTTCACTGCTTTAAAGGCTTGGCACAGAGTCTCGTGTATTTCACCATCCACCTCCACATACTTGAAAGTTGATAGGTGACTCACCATGATGTCTTCCTCATCCCTGACTGTCACAACATGGCCATCCACCATGTATTTCAACTTTTGATGCAACGTGGACGTTACTGCCCCAGCACTATGGATCCAAGGACGACCCAATAAACAACTATAGGCAGGCTGAATGTCCATGATATAGAAAGTGGCTTCAAAAATTTCAGGATCAACTTTGATCGGCAATACAATTTCTCCAAAAACAGACCTCTTAGAACCATCGAAAGCACGCACCACCAACTCACTTGGCGTGCAAATCAGCCCACGAGTATCTAACTTCATCAGAGCCTTCTTCAGCAACACATTTAAGGATGACCCAGTATCAACTAGCACATGTGACATTAGAGAACCTCAACATTCCACTTAAATATGTAGAGCGTTGTTGTGATTCCTTCTAGCTGGAGTCAAATCTAAATCAGTGAAACCCAAACCATTACCAGCATTCATATGAGCCACAGCCCATTCTAGCTGATTAACGGATATTTCTTGAGGTACATAGGCTGTGTTCAAAACCTTCAGCAATGCATTCCGGTGCGCCTCGGAGCACAACAACAGAGACATGATGGATATTTTGGATGGCGTCTGATGCAAATGATCTACAATTTTGTAATCACTTTTCCTGATTAATCTCATAAACTCCTCCACATTTTCTGAGAAGGAGTTGTCAACTTATTTTGCGGCAGAATCATTCACAACCTGCTTCTGTACATAATCGTCCATCACTTGTTTCCCTTTATCCTGCTTGGAACTGCCAACCTGATTATCTACCGGAATGAAGACCCTGCCACTTCTAGTGTTAGCTCTACGTCAATAGTATTGTCAACCTCTGAGCTCACAGCCGATGTTCCTACCAATTCTTGTTTCTTTCCATCAACAAATACCTCAGCCCCATAGTTCCACGGGACGACTTTGGTACTTTCATACGGGACAGGCCCAGGAACTGTAATGATGACCGGCGTTGGTTTGGCCGGTGCTGGTATAGTTATCGTCTTGAAAGGGATTATAATAGTGGAAACATCATTCTCTTTGTCAGTAGTTTTTCTCTGCTTATCACACATGTCAAACTGTAACTGTCCTTCACTAATCGGTCTCTGAAAACCCGATCTCAACAAATCACAACCGTTTGATTGAAATCCACATTCAAAACAGCCCTCATCACAACCAGGGAACACCCCTCCCTTCAGTAACCTTTCCTTCACCACAAACAAAGGAGTCTTCACTTTGTTCACATCTAAAACCAAGTTCAAGGATTCACCGTCTTCAACAATCGTATTAACCCTTGGCCCACCGTGATCTGGCATCGGATTCCGGTTTACATTTGGCATGTCATTGGAGAAATTGATGGCCTTGGAGTCTACCAAATCTTGGACCTTATGCTTAAAAGCTTTACAGTCCTCAACGTGGTGCCCTGGCGCTCTGGAGTGAAATTCACAGTGAGCATTGGCGTCATAACCGGGAGGTGGATTGCCGGTAATGGGAGCCAAAGTCCTCTTTTGAATCAATTGTAACTGTAGCAAATGTTGAAATAATTGGGAGTAAGGCAAAGGTGGAGTGTCAAAATGCCTATTCTGTTTAGGCTTGTACTGTTGTCCGCGAAGAGCCTGATTTTGCTGCTGAGGTGCTGCTAGTTATGGAAGTGTTGCAGGAATAGTTACCGAGGCCACCTGCTGATTGAAATTCTGACGATGTTTTCCCTTACCACGGTATGATGAAACGAAATTGGCATCTCCTTATTTTTTCTTGTAGTTTACATACGGCTTCTTTCTTCCAGAGGAGGAGGACCCATCACTGCCCGATATCTTTCCAGCTTTAATCCCGCTTTCCACCATCTCCCCAACTAAGATCAGATCGGCAAACTTTCTGGGCATGCAAGGTACTAGCTTTTCATAATAATGACCCTGCAGGGTAGCCATAAACATACTTATCATCTCCCGCTCTAACATGGGAGGTTGTACCCTTACTGCCAATTCCCGCCACCTCTGGGCGTATTCCTTGAAACTCTCATTGTTCTTCTGTGATATGCTCTACAGTTGTGTCCTGTTAGGAGCCATATCAGTGTTATACTGATAGTGCTTAACAAAAGCCTCTACCAATTCTCTCCAGTTGCGAACATGACACCTCTCTAACTGCATGTACCACTTTAAAGATGCCCCAGACAGGCTATCTTGGAAGAAATGCATCAATAACTTTTCGTCATTAGAGTATACATCCATTTTCCTTGTATAAGCCCGGACGTGAATCTTTGGGCAGGTAACACCATTATATTTCTCGAAGGTAGGAACCTGAAACTTGTGCGGAATTCTGACACCGGGGACCAGTCCCAAATCATCCAAATCCATACCCAAGGAATTATGATTCACAACCCCTTTCAATTGCTCTTCAATCATCCTGAATCTCTGATCGTTATCAATCTGGGGGCCAGCATCCCCGCCCGGCATGGAAAATATATCATCCTGTTGGTCATCAAAGCGACGACCATGTACTGCACATACACTATTCCTTCCTCCCACTATAGAAGGAATCACAACATTCTCCATTCCTCCCGGAGGGATGACAACAGAAGGGACATGAACACCCCCGCCCGGAGGATCAACAGGATTACCATTACCCCCAACACCTCCGCCCAGAGGAACGACATCATTATGAAGGCCACCATGAAGGACACCGTCTTCGTCAACTCTTGCAACCAAAGGTTGGACAAGGGTCCTCAGCTGTTCTTGCCCCTGAGCAACGCCTTGTATCAACTCCATAAACTGGGCCATGCGAGTTCACATCTCAATCATCTCAGCTTGCATTTGTTCCATGGCTTTTTGTTGATTCTGTTTGGTAGAGTATCGGTGAATACGTTGATCAGCAATACTGTCTATAGAAAAGAACAAGATGAGAAAGCCAGAGATAAACACCTGTTATGCACAATGATTATGAATATGCAAATGCAAATGAACATGTTTGAATATTCGCAGGGCGATCCACCCTTTGATTCCAGTTTAATAACAAGATAAAATGGAATTTCTGCTCATATATTAAGAAACCAGAGGATAATCATTTGTCAACAATTACAACCCAAGATACATATAGAGGTCTGAATACAATGATCACAGATCCCAACCAACAAGAGAAAAATCAAACTATGGCATGTCATCAAAGTCAACAAGTGCTAGTCCTCCCCAGCCATTATGTTCTTTGCTCCAGTCTTGCGCTTCTTTGAACAGCTTTTTGGTGTCAGGATGCTTCGGTCTCTGGATCAACTCCTGAATGAGGACATCTCTTCTGTGCATGATCCCTTTCAAGTATCGGCAGTGCAACTCCCAAGCATCTTCATCGAAAATGCCATCCATACTGGGATCCTCACTTCTAGGCCTATTCACTTCAGCTTGAATATTTAACTATGGCATGGTAGCTATGGCCTCATTGATTCGTTCCTCGACTGTGTGTCTCTGGAATGTCCCTGATAAGATCTCTTCATCTTTCTTCTTGAGCTTCGTCTTCAAACTCTCGATCTGCTCCAAATACTTATCTTTTTTCTATTTGTTGGCAGTTATTGCAGTGTCTCGGTAAGCGTTGAACTTGTGAATTTTTGACAAAGCTTTAGCCGTCTTCCTTCTTAGCCTTGAGAACCTTGCTAGTACCCTTTAGAGCTTGCCCTACCTTCATCAATGGACATATTTGAGATGAGGAACATGAATTTGACCTCAAAAAGTCAGGAGTTGACTTTTTCCTCTGCACAATTGACTTTTCCCCAATCTGATTGATTCTCCACTAATTGATCAATTGAAGATCTTCTGAAATGAACCAATGGACAATACTCCCTCCTTAGACAATTGAGAGCATATAGAAAACATTGAGATCAAGCCTTGGCTCAAAAACACACTTGCACTGACTTTTCACCAAAACCCTAATTTTGCACTGGTTAGGAGAATGTGATTCACATGAAATTTCTTGTCAAGCTTGATCATATGATGAGGTGATGGACCAATAAGATACCTTGAGGTCCAAGGCTCCTTTGTGGCTCAAGTAATGATGACATTGAGACCATCTCTCCTCTTGGTGTCTTGGATAACACACATGAACTTTTACTTGAAGCTCTGGAAAACATCTTCTTCTCTTGAGTTAGCTCATATACCTTGATCCCATGCTAAGAACCAATGATATGCAAAGATGATAATGCAAGAATGCAATGAAACATAAGCCAGTTAGAGCTTAGAAAAAGAAAGGGCAAATTTTGGGGTGCTACACCCCTGCTATACAAATGGTTTACTTCCCATTTGCCTAAGTCTGCCACTTTTTGGGATCATAAGAGTACTTTATGTCGGTCGCAGAGAATTATGTCTCTTACCAACTCCGAGATCGATTGGTACAATCGAATCTATGACAGGATCAGAATCATTGATCGTTGTGGAAACTTCCCTAATGTACCCCTCATAGGAACTAAAGGAGGAATCAATTATCATCCAGTTTTAATTCGTCATTAATTTGGATACCCGATGAGGCATGTCCCACGTAATGCTCATCTGGAAGGTCTTTTCTTCAAGGAAGGAGAAAATTACAGGGCACTAAAGACAGAAATAGTGCATGCCTGGAAACATGTTCACAGGAAAGGAAGAGAGTCTCTAGGAAAACCAGAACGTGTCTCGGTGGAACCTTATCTCCACTGGTTACAAACTAGAGCTCTCAAGCTGAGGATGCCTTACCCTCGTCAAGAAGTTCTTCCATTAAAGGAGTCTGTCCTTTATTTTATGTCTGATACATAAAAACTTCAGGTTACTCTCAACAAAGTTCAACATGAGAAGAAGTTTTGGAAGAACAAGTACCGCATTCTCAATGTGGAGTGTAAGAAAATACATCAACTGTTAAAAGAAAAAGACGCTCTGATCGAGATTTTAGAGCAACATGCTGTAGAAAATCAAGAAAACCAAATGAATTTGCTCCTTTCACTTGGCAAAGGAATGACAACCCGACAACGGCTCGAGAGCCCCGGTCAAAGAAAAAGAAAGTACCAGAATCAGCACCTGAGCCCTCCTCAGAGAGGACTCAGGATCCATTAGCTTAGACATTTCCTTTTACAATACTATGTAAATTACTGTATTTCCATTTCCGCAATCTTTGAATTCAATAAAACGAGGTTTCCATTGTATTATATTTGCAATCCAATATTTGAAGTTTCTTTTGATTAAACAAAAAAATATAATCATTGCATATCATTCATCATTCTCGCATAACGCATTCTTCTTACCTACGAATCTCACGTTTGTGTCTCGATTCTAGAGTCAAACTGTCTCATTCGTACAATACTCGGGCCAGTCAACAAAAGAAAATGGATAATCTCGAGGAAGAGAACAGAGAGTTGAGAGAAGAACTCGACGCTCTGAAAGAAGATCTGAGGAAACTTTACAATGACATGCAAGCTCTGGCAGCAGCCCAGATACAACAACAAAGAACTGTGATCTCAGAGATGACATCGACGCCCATAGTGGAGAAGTATGATCCTTGGTATAACATGCCTAAAGATCGTCCATGGGGCATGCCGATTAACTATATCCCGGAAGGATATATTCCGCCGATCACTGAAGATCCGGAAACTGTAGCAGGAACCGCTGGGCCTGAAGGTTACAAACTTCAGGAAAGCGAAGATGCCAGGGGCATGACCACAACTCCTGAAGGTTATAAACTTCGGGAAGCACCAAGAGTCACTGCCGTAATGACTGTACCACCACCCGTGGTACACACTGTCCCGGAAAGGCGGATTCCACAGATACCTTCTGGTGGAAACGAAAGTATGGACGATAAAATGAGGGAATTCCAGGAACAGTTCATGGAGATGCAGAAAGAACTATAAGCCATTCACGGTCAGGATCTGTTTGGAAAGGATTCCACAGACCTTTGTTTGGTCCCAAATGTGAAAGTTCCGCATAAATACAAGGTGCCCGAATTTGAAAAGTACAAGCGTAACTCTTTCCCTCAAAGTCATTTGGTGATGTACGCTTGAAGGATGTCAACTCAGACAGAAAACCAACAGCTACTGATATACTATTTCTAAGATAGTTTAACCGGTGCCGCACTCAAATGGTACATGGGTTTAAATCGCACCAAGATCGTCACTTTGAGAGATCTTGGCGCCGCCTTTGTTCAGTAGTATAAGTATAACCTGGACATGGCACCAGACAGAAATCAACTCAGAGCCATGTCGCAAAAGGACAAGGAAACCTTTAAGGAATATGCTCAGAGATGGCGTGAAATTGCCGCCCAGATTTGTCCACCTCTTGAGGAAAAAGAGATGACAAAGATCTTCTTGAAAACCTTGAGCTCATTTTACTATGAAAGAATGGTTGCAAGTGCGCCCAGTGACTTTACTGAGATGGTGGGAATGTGAGTTCTTCTTGAAGAAGCAGTCCGAGAAGGACGTCTGGCCAAAGATGCCGGACCATGAAGCAGTACCAAAAGATACTGTAGCACTTTCCCTAAGAAAAAAGAGCAGGATATTGGCAATATCTCACTCGGAAAGCAAAGACGACGGTACCAACCAGTAGTAGTTGTAACTCCTGCTATTAACCCTGCGCCTGTTCAAACGTATCAACCTCCGGTTGCTCAGAGCCAACCGATTCAACAACAATATCAGCAAAGGACACAACAACCTCTTCAGCAGGCTCATCCTCAGTACAACAACAACCGTACAACACGACCACCGGGGTTCGACCCTATACCAATGTTGTACGCATAACTGTTTCCACTACTACTGGCCAAGGGGCACGTCCAAGCCAGGTCTCCTTTTACAGTACCAGAGAATCCGCCTTTTTGGTTCAAAGCGGATCAGACTTGACCTTATCATCAAGGAGGACCAGGGCATAACATTGAAAACTGTCTCAGTTTCAAATCCGATGTACAGAAGCTTGTTAGGAGCGGGATTTTATCCTTCAAGGATACAAATCCCAATGTTCAGACGAACTCGTTGCCTCAACACGAGAAAGCTGTGGTAAATTTGATAGAAGAAGAGACTATGCACAACTATCAAATTCACGCTGTACTTTTATTGGGAGCCAACCTGGTCAAGATGCATTACAGACATATCGGATACAGTCATGTACCATCTCATAATTATCACCAGTGTGATACCTGCTCTAAGGACGATCAAGGGTGTTTTGTGGTGCAATCAGCTCTACAGGAACATATGGATCTCTGATGGATCCAAGATCACCGAATTTGTGAAGTCAACATGACTTATACAAATTCCAATATCATTCAGAACCACAACATTCTGGCAATGAATGTCAACTTGGTGGCAATGCACTCAAGGCAAAGCCAACATCATAATCTGCCTCGGCACGATTACGATTCATGTTTGATCTGCTCGGTAAACAAACAGGGATGCTCTTTGGTACAAGAGGCCCTCCAGCGTCAGATGGATCTTGGATGGATTCAGGATTACTGCGATAGAAGTCATTATCAAGTGAATATGATTCAAATCTTTGATATTCATTTGATGAATACCAGCTTGGTGGAGTTACACGCTACACAAGTCCAGCTCAAATTTCTGACTTCTCATAATTATCAGAACTGTACAGTATGCCGTGAGAGCGACCAAGGATGTGCTCTCGTTCAAAAAATGCTGCAACACTTGTTAAACCACTGGTGGCTTCCGATCTATATGGATGAAGACACACAACAAGTCAACATGACTAACGGGAACCCTACTAGGCATCAAAGTCAGGATGTCTGATCAATGGAAACAGACCTAGTGAGGTTACACTGCATACAAAGCGGACGTGGCCATGTGCCACCACACAACTATAAGCCCTGTAGAGTTTTCTCTGAAGATAATCAAGGATGTTACCTCGTGCGAGCAGCCCTTCAAAATCAGTTGGACCACAAAGAGATTCGACCGTGTCCAAGTTCTGGGTCAATCAACTTGATGCCCGACTATTTTGCTAATTAGATCAGAGATGTAGTCGTAATCTCTGATCATAAGAGGACCAAAGATGTTTGTATCATAATCCCTCTATTTGAAGAATCAAGAATTCCTTTGGACAGTAGAAAAGTTCCCAACCAGGAACTAATTGAAATTACTTACAATGGTCAGAAAAATCAGAAGGCTCATGTAGTTATCTATCTGCTAGGACCGCTACCATATGAATCAACTAAGGTTATCCCTTACAAATACGGTGTAACAACAATTGAGAATGGAAAGGAAACTCCATTACCCTCCGTTGTGAATATTGCAGACATCAGTCGAGTAACACGGAGCGGTCGAATCTTCAACGGAGGAGTTAAAGAACCCATCAGAGAAAAGGAACCTTAGGCAGAAGTTCCTGATCAACCAGTCGGTCAATCCTATGATCCTGACCTTTTAAAGAATAACGATGAGATGCTGAAGCTCATCCAGAAGAGTGAATACAACATTGTTGATCAATTGTTGCAAACTCCTTCAAAAATCTTTGTGCTATCTCTTTTACTCAGTTTCGAAGCTCACAGGGAGGCTCTACAAAAAGTCTTAGTGCAAGCCTTTGTGGAACAGGATGTAATAATAAGACAATTCGACAACATCATCTCCAACATCACTTCCTGCGACAACTTGGGATTCAGTGATGAGGAACTCCCGGAAGAGGGCCCAAATCATAATATGGCACTCAATATTACAGTCAACTGCCAGGACGATGCTTTAGCCAGCATACTGGTAGACACTGAATCAGCTCTAAACGTGATGCCAAAGTCCACTCTAATGCGACTATCATTCAAAGGATCTCTGATGAGAGGCAGTGAGGTCATCGTCAAAGCATTTGACGGATCCCAAAAAATAGTTATCTGCGAAGTCGACCTTCCCATAACTATCGGTCCTCACACTTTCCTAGTCACTTTCCAGGTCATGGACATCTGGGCAGCATACAACTGTTTGTTAGGAAGTCCTTGGATACACGAAGCTGGGGCAGTCACTTCGATACTTCACCAGAAGCTGAAGTTTGTCAAGAACGACCAACTAGTCACAGTATGCGGAGAGCAAGCCTTGATCGCGAGTAACTTATCATCGTCCACTTGTGTAGAACCAGAGGAGGAAATCAGAACCCAGTTCCAGGAACTTTCAGTGAGTCATGACAACCAATCAGAAGGAGGAACTTCGATTTCCTCGTATAAAGATGCTCTTGAAGCGATCAGAAGTAACAATACCAAAGGATGGGGACAACTTGTCATTCCTACTGATAATAAGAAAAAGAAAGGTCTTGGTTTTTCTTCAAACTGTGCCCAGACAGCTACTAACGATGAAAGTCTTCATCCCATTCAGAACTTCTTCCACAGTGGAGGTTTCCTTCACCCAGTGTCTGAAGAAGTACATACCATCAACGAGGGTGATTCCTCTGATACAGATGAAGAGTGGAAGTCCTATCTTAACGAGGACGATTATATGTCTTAGGAAGAGATGCATACACCATTTTGCTTTCAGGCACAGAGTCTAAGATATATAGAGGATGTCAAGATGATGTACGGAGATTGTGATCCGGAAGGGTGTCGTGCTCCACCAAACTCATTAGAGGAAGACACTCTGATGAAAGACAACTTTGACCACGGCTATTATGGCCCGATGGACGACCTACTTATTTGACAACCATCCCCAGGAGACTTGGGGCAAGAGAGTCAGCCGAACGATGCATATCAGTTGAGCATCATTGAAAAGAGTACCTGCGTCCCCACAGAATCATGGGATCATTACTCAGGACATTCAGAAAATATCCAGTACGACGATGAATTTGCAAAGATTGCAGGACGGCAGTTCATCAACTACTCTTTTCTTGAGGTCAACGTCATCGAAAGGGATGACTCCTCCGGTTCCAAAGAAGTGTGGGACACCTTAGGACAACCAAGTGGAAAGTTCGACTTCCTGGTCAAGTATACCGCTCCTGAAAGCTCTCGTATCAGGCTCTAGGACATCCAACCAACTGGATGGGGAGATCTACCTGAGAGTGTAAACACTGTGCAAGATACAGCTGAAGAATCCTCCTACGACAACTCTGCCTGGGAGACAAATTCCAACGATCCCGCTCCACCAGAAATTAGCGTTATTTCTGAAGACAAATCAAGAAGGAAAGTACCAGACTTTGTGATTCACCTAGGAGTTCACCGCCAATGGGTGGCTGTCAACGTTCTGAAAGTTGTTCATAAGTCGAAGTAATTGTCGTCTTTACTTTAACCTTTCACCCTGCCCATGTGAAACGAATGTTTTTATAGGGCTCACTTTCTGTAAATGTACCTCTTCGCTTTGCCCAAAGCGACAGAGTTTTGTTTTATAGGGTTGTAGTTTCAAGAATTGACAAGATCATAAATAAAATAACGTCGTTCTGTAATTTCTGCATTTATTGTTGTTTTCTCTTTTCGCTTTTTCAGAAAATGGTAATCCTAAAAAACAACTCGAATAATAAAAACAAGCAGTAAAAAAAAATATACACTGCACACACTCTTGCATTCTCTCTATCTCTTCTAAAACAACCCATCACGTCATGAAAATTGCTTGTTTTAAACCCCATTGAAACATACGATTCAATGCCTTCTCCCAACTTTGAATTCCCGCTATTTAAGGCTGAAGAAGAAGATGACGAAGAAATTCCAGAAGAGATCTCCCGATTACTCAGACAAGAGGAAAGGTCCATTGAACCTCACAAAGAGCCGTTGGAAACGATCAATTTGGGTTCAGAAGAAGAGATAAAATAAGTCAAGATTAGGGCACTGCTCAGTCCGACTGTCAAAGAAAATTTGATAAAGCTTCTCAAAGAGTTTCCCGATGTATTCGCTTGGTCCTAACAGGACATGCCAGGGTTGAATACCAGCATCGTGGAACATCATCTACCATTAAGGTCAGAATTTCCGCCAGTAAAACAAAGGTTAAGACAGACTCATCCAGATATGGCCATCAAAATCAATGAGGAAGTACAGAAACAGATTGACGCAGGTTTCCTCGCCACATCAGAATATCCTCAATGGTTAGCGAACATAGTACCAGTTCCGAAAAAGGATGGAAAGGTCAGAATGTGTGTAGACTATAGGGATCTGAACAAAGCCAGTCCAAAGGATGACTTTCCCTTACCATACATTGATATGTTGGTAGACAGTACAACAAAATTCAAAGTATTCTCCTTCATGGATGGATTCTCGGGCTATAATCAGATAAAAATGGCGCCGAAAGACATGGAGAAAACTTCGTTCATCACCCCATGGGGCACCTTTTGTTACAAGGTAATGTCGTTCGGTTTGAAGAACATCGGGGCAACCTATCAAAGGGCCATGACTACTCTGTTTCATGACATGATACACAAAGAAATCGAGGTATATCTTAATGATATGATTTCCAAATCTAAAACAGAGGAGGAGCATGTGACACACCTGTCAAAGCTATTTGAGCGTCTGAGAAAATACGAACTCCGCTTGAATCCCAATAAGTGCACGTTCGGGGAAAATTTTAGGGTTCATCGTCAGCCAGAAAGGAATTGAGGTTGATCCTGACAAGGTCAAGGCCATTCAAGAAATGCCTTCTCCAAAGACTGAAAAACAAGTCAGGGGATTCCTGGGACATTTGAACTATATTTCCAGATTCATATTCCTCATGATCGGGACATGCGCGCCAATCTTCAAATTACTCAAAAAGAATCAGGACTGCATTTGGACAGAAGACTGCCAAACTGCCTTCGACAGTATCAAGGAATACTTGTTGAACCCACCGATTCTATCACCTCCAGTGGAAGTAAGACCACTGATCATCTATTTAACAGTCTTGGAAGACTCCATGGGTTATGTACTTGGCCAACAAGACAAAACCAAAAGGAAAGAGTCCGCCATATACTATTTGAGCAAGAAATTCACCCACTGCGAGACTCGGTACACTATGCTTGAGAAAACTTGATGCGCTCTGGCTTGGGCAGCCAAACGTCGTCGCCAGTACATGATTCGTCACACTACTTGGTTAATCTCCGAAATGGATCCAATCAAGTACGTCTTTGAAAAACCCGCTCTCACGGGAAGGATTGCCCGTTGGCAGATGTTGTTATCAAAATACGACATCGAGTACCACGCTTAGAAAGTCGTTAAGGGAAGTGTTTTAGCCGATCATTTGGCTCATCAACTGATTGACGATTAGGAATCAATTGGATTTGACTTCCCAAACGAAGATGTCATGTATTTGAAAATAAAAGATTGCAATGAACCGCTACCCAGTGAAGGGCCAGAACCAGGTTCCCAATGAGGACTTATCTTTGACGGAGCTGTCAATCATTATGGAAACGGAATTGGGGCAATCATCATAACACCTCAGGATACCCATATTCCTTTCACTGCCCGATTGACATTCAAGTGTACAAACAACGAGGCCGAATACGAAGCTTGTATCATGGGTCTCGAAGAAGCGATTGACTTAAGGATTAAGAACTTGGATGTATATGGCGACTCATCCCTGGTTATCAATCAGATGAAAGGAGATTGGAACACATACCAATCAGGATTGATTCCTTACAAAGATTACGCGAGAAGGTTGTTGCCATTCTTCAACATAATCGACTTTCATCACATCCCTCGTGAAGAGAATCACATGGCTGATGCATTAGCCACACTCTCTTCCATGATTAGTGTAGGTCAATGGAATGACATACCTAAGATTGACATAACGCGCCTTGAATGGACCACTTACATTTTCACAATCGAAGCAGTCATCGATGACAAACCTTGGTATCACGATATCAAGTGCTTCCTTCAGAAACAAGAGTACCCACCTGGGGCATTAAGAAAAGACAGAAAGACCCTCAGAAGATTGGCAGACAGCTTCTTCCTGAGCGGTGATACACTCTATAAGAGAAACTTCGACATGGTCTTGCTCCGGTGCATAGACAAACCAGAAGCAAACATGCTGATAAAAGAAATTCATGAAGGATCCTTTGGCACTCATGCTAACGGACACACAATTGCGAGAAAAATTCTAACAGCAGGGTACTATTGGTTGACAATGGAATCCGATTGCTACAAGTACATGAGGAGATGTCACAAGTGTCAGATATACTCAGACAAGATCCATGTGCCGCCAACGCATCTCAAAGTTCTTTCTTCCCCATGGCCTTTTTCCATATGGGGAATCGACGTGATTGGCATGATTGAACCCAAGGCTTCAAACGGACATCGGTTCATCCTGATAGCCATTGACTACTTCACCAAGTGGGTCAAAGTAGCATCATACGCCAATGTAACCCGACAAGTAGTAGTCCGCTTTATCAAAACCAATCTCCTTTGCCGTTATGGTGTTCCAAGCCAGATCTTTACTGATAATGGATCTAACTTGAATAATAAGATGATGAAGGAGTTGTATGCTGAGTTCAAGATCGAACACCATAACTCATCTCCCTACCGACCCAAGATGAATGGAGCGGTAGAAGCAGCTAACAAGAACATCAAGAAGATTGTTCAGAAGATGGTTGTAACCTACAAAGACTGGCGCGAGATGCTACTCTTTGCTCTTCACGGTTATCGCACATCTGTCCGTACTACAACAGGGGAAACCCCTTTCTCTCTAGTATATGGCATGGAAGCAGTGCTCCCCATGGAAGTAGAGATCCCATCAATCTGGGTATTGATGGAAGCTAAGCTAACAGAAGCTGAATGGTGCCAAAGTTGGCACAGCGAATTGAATCTGATCGAAGAAAAATGAATCACGACACTATGCCACGGTCAGTTGTATCAGCAAAGAATGAAGAAGGCGTTTGACAAAAAGGTCCGACCTCGCGCCTTCAGGAAAGGAGACATCGTGCTCAAGAAGATACAATCATTTCTCACTGATTCCCGGGGCAAGTGGACTCCAAATTATGACGATCCTTGTGTGGTCAAGAAAGCTTTCTCAGGCGGCGCCTTGAGACTCGTAACCATGGACGGAGAGGAATTTGCCTACCCCACAAATGTTGACGTAGTCAAGAAATACTTCGCCTAAATAAAAAAAAACAAAAAAAAAACGTCTCGGTGGATTGAAAACCCGAAAGGGCTGTCCAGGAAAAAATTAGAGACATGATCAAAAATCATCCCGATGGATTGGAAATCTCAAAATACAATCCAGGAAAAAGTTAGGGATAATGGCAAGTCACTACGTCTAGCAAAGAGGCAAATCCCTCAGCAGCAGTCGTTCCATCCATCAGAAGAAACTCCAGTCAAGTTCATCTTCGACAAAAGCTCAGGATGTCTAGAATTCAAAATTGGTAGAAGAATAGTGGTCGTTATGTTTCAATGTAGCCCTTTTCCCCTTAAATTACCATTTTCTAAACTTTGTAAATACTCTATGGAATCACGCGTTTGGCTGATTTCCATCCTATCAATGAAATTTGAGACCTAGTGCTTTTGTTTGCAATTCTCATTTGTTTTAGCTTTACAGAATGATGTTTTTAATATGATCAACGATTCTTGAAATAAAACAAAAATGAATTTACTTATAAAAAAATTTTCTTCTTTTAAAATAAAGATGGCAATTCTTTTGACTGTTGAACATCGAAAGAACATTGATCGCTTCTCCAGAAGTAATCGAGCTTCAAAGTGCAGAATCAAAGTACTCCTTCTAAACCAGTATGCCTGAACGAAGGATCAATTATATCAGATGTGATTTTCCCATCTGATATCCCCAGCAGAGTTCTCATCTCCTAAGCCCGACCAACGATTTTCCTCACAGGGACTATCTCTCCTAAGTAAGGCAGAATTGCTATCTTGAACCCGTGATACTTTTCATCCCCCGCAATGGTCGAGTATCAAGTCATGTTCATCTATTAGTCTATATATCGCATCAGTTTTGTCAGCATATACATACATACATCATGCATTATTGATTCATACTCATATTCATATCACTATCACTATCACTCTAGGTGGTCTTGTTCCCAAGTGATAAAGGTCCTCTCAGTCGAGTTATCAGTTCTTTCCTCGTCAGGAAATGTCGTATCTAAACAATCTCTTCCCCGGTTTATTTTTGGAATGGGGATGATCCTCGACCAGTTTGATAACTTGAACCTCTGAAAAGCAAGAAAACTTTCGACGAACGTCACTCTTCTCCATTGAAGATGATATCTTCGCTTTCCTGGATTAAGGAAAATCCCCGAGAGAAAGCCTCTTAATCAAAGATTCGGCAGTACAACAGTTTTTCTCTGGAAAATTCGCTGACGAAAAGGTCATCAGCACCTCAAAATTGGATTACATCACATGGCATTTCTCCGAGAAGACCTCGAGAAAAGTATGATGTAATATCCCCGAGAGGAAACAGTCTCTCAAGAGACTCGTTTCCCCCAGTAGAGTCGACAAATGGCGTCTCTGAAACAGAGAAGTTTGAACACCTCTATCGCTCAGACGGATGGGTTCCCCCAGCAAGTCTGACATCAAAACTTTTTCCCATCAAATGGCATCTCCCCAGGAAAATTCGACGAGAAGTTTGAGGAAAACCGCTACAAATAGCGTCCCTTGTCAAGAAAGTTTATTGACAAAAGAAACTGAGACCAGTTCCTTGGTAGGAAACCAGGATCGAGGGGAAGTTTATATCAGAAACTGAGACCAGTTCCTTGGTAGGAAACCAGGATCGAGGGGAAGTTTATATAAGAAACTGAGACCAATTCCTTGGTAGGAAACCACGATCGAGGGGAAGTTTATATCAGAAACTGAGACCAGTTCCTTGGTAGAAAACCAGGATCGAAGGGAAGTTTATATCAGAAACTTAGACCAGTTCCTTGGTAGGAAACCAAAGTTAAGGGGAAGTTTACCTTTTCTAAGCATCATTGCTTAGCAAAAGAAGATGAATGAGCAAGCTGCCATTCATACCCACTATCAAAATTTCGGGTATTCTGATATTTAATCCTCTTGCACCCCTAATGCCCGAATACCTTCGCATTCACACCTTCGGGTCCAAGGAGATTAAATAGGGGCATCTGTTATACCCCAAATTTTGACCACTAATATTTCCCATCCTTGTGCCAAACATCATCACAAAATGGAGATACTTTCATGTCTCTTCAATCTCCTCAAGGAATTGTTGAGCATTCACTACTAACAAGGATTAGGGTTTCAAGCCCTCTTAGGGCACTTAGACAAGAGATCAATCAAGAAATTACTTGATCTTCAACTTGTCTAGCCTCTTAAACACCCAAAATGGATCAAGAGGACTCCCACATCAAGAATTAAGCACAAGGTTGCAACATTCCAAGTGGATCAAGCCTCAAGATCGCTAGTGTCACCAAGTTAGGGTTTTGGTCGACTGAGGCCTCCAGATGGAAATTTTCATCTGGGCATGAGCCAATGCTTCAAAGTACAACCCAAGATACTACACGTGACCTCATGGACCCAATCATCGAGTCAATTTTACCTCAGGGGATGCATCCACAAAAGAATCAGGAATTAGGGCTTCTTGACCTAATTCACCCCTAAGTTGACTTTTGGGACAAAACATGAGCCAAGACCTCAAGGCATGATTTGAGGGTCTCTAACACACTACATTGATCCATTTGCAATAATGGATTGATCAAAGAAGCTTGATCTACAAGTTTCAATTTCATCTGGACCACAATTAGGGTTTTGAAGAAAAAGTCAGTTGTACCTTTGACTCTCGACCCAGACATGCTCCCAAACCTTGGGACATGATTCAATACACCCTACAACACCTATGGAATGTACCCATTAGGTTTGATTTAGGTCAAGGACTTGATTTCACAAAGGATCGTACAGTTTGGATTTCATCCGATAAAAAGTCAACTGTGCACAAAATCAAGTTTGACTTTTTAGGATTTTTCACAATTATGGTTCCTTGACCCTAAAATGATGTTAATGTGTGATTGGAATCATCATTCATCAAGAAAAATCAAATAAAGTAGGGTAACTTGAAAAAGGGGTGACCATAAAAACTTAGAATTTTTCTAAGTTATGGAACAAAGTGGCTAGGGTACCAACTTCCAAGGACCATAAATTGAGATCCAAGCAACCATTTTGGATGGTCCAAAGCTGGATTTATAGATCTCATGGCATACTTTAAAAGTGTCAACTACAACTCATTCCAATTCCTCATGGATTTTTAGTTATGGAGTGATCAAAATGGCTGAAAACACAAAAGTGACATTTTTCCAACACTTAGTGAAATTTTCACTAAGTCAGAATCTGCCTTATTTTTTCCCAAATGTAGAAGAATTTTTCATTATAATTCAGGTTGACTCAAAACCAAAGTTGGACATCATGTTGAAATAGGATATGTCAGCTTTCCAAAATGTCCAAGAACTCCATCAAATTCCATCTGAGCTAGGAGTTATGACAGCTTCAACATGCCTTGCTGCAAACTGTCTTGGCAAGGCAGATTTGTGCATTAGTGCTCGAATTGCCTAAATTGTGCAACTTCAAGCATGGTTATCCATCTGCACACCTCAGGGGGAACAACCAAGGGACAAACACTGGTCCATAAGCCTCCCAAGTCTTTGGAACTACATATAGGTTTGGCACCCCTAAAAGCTAAAGATGCCTCAAGACTCCAATTTTGTTTTGAGGCATTCAATGGATGCTTAGAGGTGGCATGTATCAGAGCAAAGATGAACACTTCAGTTAAGCCTTATCCTTGAATCAAAGAACCATAGGCCCGTGCTCTAATCTCAAGTCAATGGCTAGAGGAGACTTGAGATTCCATTTGATCCACATTGGCCAAAGGCCTGCTGCAGTTGCCATTCCCTATTCCTTGCAAAACAAACTTGACACACTATAAATAGACCTCATTTCTGATCAGTTTGAGTACACCAAAGGCCTATAACATTTGCCTTTCTCAAAATCACACTCTCACTTCCAAAAATGCCTTCTAATGCAAGCTACTATCGGGTTTTGAATTAGAAAGTGTTTCCAACCAAACCTATCACACACACACACCTCATAAACATCACATGTGAGCTGATCAAACACTTAAACAACATCTGGAACATCAGATTCTCAAAATAACCAGCCATCTGCACAAGCTTTTGACAGATATGCATTTGAGATGCCAAATCAAGTTCCAGCTCAATTCAATCCACTCCAAGCATTCAGACACACTCCATAGCACCTAGGGAAGCTGTCCACATCATTGGAACCAAGCTGTAACACCTCCAACCTAGAACTCGATCACCAGCTGCAAGAGGTAAGCCTCAACTTAGTCATCTCATGATTCATGCATATTTCCTCGCAAAATAATTTTTCCATATGTTCATAATCATGTATAGAGTGTTTCCCCTCCATTAATTACTTTGTATAAGTCGTGTATCAAATTTCTCAGCCTTCATGCAGAAATTAGGGTTCTTGAGGTTTCTCTTTGATTTCTTATTCCATGCTTAAAATAAATGAAATTAAAGACCATAGACATGATCGTGAGGTGAAAACGAGTAGATTAATATGTGGATTGTGTGATTTCATCAAGTATTCAGTGAGATTGATGAGAAAACGCAAATCTGAGCAAAACAGAGCACGCAGGCAAAATCAATATGTTCTTGGCGCCCTTTTTCAAACTTTTAAATATTTGAATTTTTGTGATTTTATTTAATTGATTCAAAAATTAATTTCTCTATGAATTTTAATGATTTTGAGTTGATTCTTTTTTTAATAATTCACAAAAATGTTAACATATTTTATTTTACAAAAATTTCCCAAAAATACTATTTATTTCATATACTTGATAGTTTTGCAAAGAATTAATTTTTATTTGTTTTTTAACATTTAAAATATTTTTTCTTTCTTGATTTTCCAAACTTAAATGGTTTTTAATCATTTTGTGGATAAAAACATGATTTTTGAAACATTTATCCAAGATCACCACTCATTTCTCACATGTTTTCAATAATTTTTATTAATTTTTAAACAAAATTAATTCCATTTTTAAACAAAATTAGGGTTTTGATTGATTCCACCCTCATTGATCTTGTTCAAACACTCATGGGCCTCTAATAGAGTGTAAGTCCAATCCCTTTGTAAATAATACCTTTTTGGGCCTCACACATTGTATAAGTCTCTCTGTATATTTTCAAAAGTTCGGCGCGATCGTCACCTTTTTAACAAAATCAATCGGGCTTCTCCTTGAGCTATAAGACCCATCTTTATTCATTTTCAAACTTTTTGGGCCTCTAATAGAGTGTAAGACCCAATACCCTTTTAACCAAAACCATTTTGGGCCTCAGGTATTGTATAAGTCCCTCTGCGTTAAAAAAAAATCTCGGCGCGATCGCCAGTTCAAAATCAAATCATCTGGGTCTACCCTCGCGTTGTAAGTCTCATTTCATTTCAAACATCCTTAGGCCTCTCCTTGAGTTGTAAGACCCAACCCTTGTTGTACATAAACCTTTTTGGGCCTCAGTCGTTGTATAAGTCCCGGTATGATAATCAAAACAACTGTGCGATCACTGTTAAACCTTGGGGCTTTCCTTGAGTATAAGCCCCACCAATCTTTTCAAAACAATTCCCTTTTAATTTAGATTCAATATACAGTTGTTATCAAAACTTTCTTTAATTTCTTTAAACAACTAACAATACAGCATGGAAGCTCGCTCACCTGTAAGTTTTATCCGCTTTCATTTACTTGCTTTAATATATATATCTGTATTGTGGGAAGCTGCACACTGTGAGTCTTCTTTCATTCTTTTAAATACATGTCAAATATATATAACTGTATTGTGGGAAGCTGCGCATGGTTAGTCTTCTTTCATACCCTTTTAAATACTTGTCATATATCAACTGTATATATACCAGTATAGTTATTTAGAGTCTTCCCCGACAACTAGGTCTAGAGCTAGGTAAAGCCCTGTTGGTCACTCTTAAATACAAACAAAACTAGATACCCATAAGATTATCGGATACAGTCTTGCCTTCTCTTGGGCTTAAACAATATGGAACAAAGAGAAAGGCAGTATTCTTCGTGAACCTTTTCTCAGGCAGTCACCCCTAGAAATTGTCAAAGAAATTCTACTCCCCAGAGTTGATCCATTCTCGGTGAATAGCATCTCTTGAGTTTCTTCAAATCACAGAACTTTCACTAAATGATCTATTCTTGGTGAATAGCATTTCTTGAACTTTTCTTGGTTTGAGACCCGCGGGCTTCCTACAAGCATCCCCGCCTCCTCTTGGGCTTTGTACAAGGACCCTCCGGCTTCTTAGAAGTTCTCATGCCTTCTCTTGGGCTTAATACAAGGACCCTGATGACCTCTTAAAGGTATAAGACAGAACTTAGTCGTCCTTTGCTAGAGCAGTCTTTCCAGTGTTAAATATCAGATTTTAGGGTTGATTCTCATCCCTTTATACCCGTGGCTCCTCTTGGGCATCATACAAAAGATAAAACTCTTCCACACCAGTAGACTTGGACAGTCTAATCCCATTGAGTCTCAAAGACATTCTCAAGTTCCTTACAATCTCCAACAGAAACCCAACCTCTCTTTGAGAATTCCCCAACCAGAGTCAGCTTATCCCAAATCAGAACCTCAAGGTCTCTGATATCTCAACTCTTATGTAATCCTCAGTAAGAGTTAATTCCCCATTTGGACCTGCCTCGGGATCTTAATAATCCCCGGCAAAAGTTAGCCTCCTCTTAGACTTTGTATAATGATCTTTCCTCAGTAAAGTTAGCCTCCTCTTGGGCTTTGTACAAAGATTCTCCCCAGCGGAGCTAACCTTTTCAGACTCTCTTGTTGAGTCCATCACTTTTCCAGACTCTCTTGTTGAGTCAATTGCCTTTTTAGACTCTCTTGTTGAGTCAATCACTTTCCAGAATCTCTTGTTGAGTCAATCACTTTAAAACACTCTCTTGTTGAGTCAACCCTTTTTAGCCTCAATCTTGGGCTTTATACAAGACAGATAAAAACACTCTCTTGTTGAGTCAGATCCTTTCAACCTCAATCTTGGGCTTTGTACAAGACATAAATCTCCATCTCTTGAGCTTGGGACAGATATCTTCCCTAGCAGAGTCATTTCCTCCCAGCCTTCCTCTAGGCTTCGAGGAATGGTCTTCCCCAAGAAAAGTCAAACTCATTTCAGCCTCAACCTTGGGCTTTGTACAAGACACATACAAACCTCCCCGACGGGGTCAAAATCCTTTTTTAGCCTCAATCTTGGGCTTTGTACAAGACAAATATAACATTTTCCTCCGGAAAAGTCAAACTTTTAGCCTCCTCTTTGGCTTTGTATAATGATATCCCCAAAGAGTCAGTCTCTTTTTCGCCTCAATCTTGGGCTTTGTACAAGACACCAATATATACACTCTCTTGTTGAGTCGGTCTTATCCAGCCTCCTTTTAGGCTGTGGGTAAGGATTTCCCCAGTGGAGTCAATCAACCTCTTAGCTTCAACCTTGGGCTTTGATCAAGGCACACAAAAATCAACAATCCCTCTTTAGAGATGACAAGTTCTCTCTCAGTCAAAACATTTAGCTTCAATCTTGGGCTTTGAACAAGACACAATTAACCTTTTAGCTTCAATCTTGGGCTTTGAACAAGACACCAAATATCTTTTTCCTCCCTTAGAATAGGAGGAACTACGATTGCTCTGATTTCCCTGTTTCGTTTAAATGGGAATACATAGGCATAAGATTGCGAAATCTTAGCAAGCATACTAATCAAAAACCCTAGGTCCAGTACCTTCACACATCAACCAAAACTTAGGTCTAGTACCTTACCAAAAGCATCGGGAACACCTGAACATCAACATCAACTCACTCACTCATACTTCCCAAGAAACTTTCCCAACCCATTAATAGATAAACACTATCAATTACAAAGCAAAACCTAAAGCTAATATCCTGTGGATAACCACATATAGGATGGGTAATTGACAACTCCCCATTGTATAACCTGACCCCGACTCCCCGAATCTCTTTTAAGCGTTTGTTCAGTTAAACATTCGCGTGCAAGGTTAGTTTTAGATAGCTTCCCTTTCCCTTTCATCTTCACGGGATAAATAAGAAATCAGAAAGTAGCACCCCCTCCTCATTACGGTGAGGAAAACCCAACGATAAGGTGTTCGCGTCACTGACAAAAATCGCTCGCTACACATACGTGTGAGAATGACCAAAGCCTTTAACGATAGAGACATAAATAAACACAGTAGTTCTTCTGAAAATGAATATGGTCCTGACTCAGATGATGAATACTATTGGGAGAAAGTCATTACCGAAGGTGACGTAGGAAAAATGCAAGTCTTGGTAAGTTACTTAGCCGAGATTAAAAAATAATACGTTATTGTAATTAGTCAAATTGTTTAGAATTTAACTGTGTTTGGAATGTTGGTAGCATTTTCCAAGGGAAGTTACAAAAAAGTGTTTGTATTATAATCAGATTGCAATAGAGTTCATTGACGAAGACACGGGTATCAGCTATTATGGGGAAGTGCATTGTACAAAAAGGAAGCAAAATGTTAGTAAGAAAGAAAAGTTTGTTGCAGCTGGTTGGTGTGAATACGTGAGAGCTAATAAGCTTCGTAAAGGTGATAAGCTTGGATTTTCAATTCCATTCCCTCCTCATAAGATGTATGTGTCTTTGCTGAATCATTGAGCAACGTTCGACAAAGAAAGGCTTGTCTTAAGTGTCATGGACAGTAAGTTTATGTGTTTTAGGTCTTTTGGTTTCATTAGCAGTTGTAGTAAAAAATGTATGTTAATGGATAACAGTTATGTGGTATGAATGACATTTAATAGGGGACGTTTAATAGTTATGTTTAATGAAGTATGTCTAATAGACTGTGTTTTGGTATCTAATATAGATCATTTTCAGTTAGACTTGCAACGTTCTGATATCAAATAATAATAGTGAAATAAAAGTCAAAAGTGATAAAACATATTTGCATGCATGATGTATATCATATATTTGCGACGTTGTGATATAAAAATGTTTTATGCATGAAATAATAATGGTTTGTAAAATTATAAACGTCGTGTCCTCGTTGAAATGGAGCAGGTATTAAAAATGAGTTGAATAAAAGGCAACGTCAAAGTTATAAGAATTGGTGTTGAATTGAATAATGATTTTGTTATGGAATGGGACTGTTTAAAAATAATATAAAACAAATATCATGGTAACAATCAATATTTTGAGACTTCAACATTTTCTGATGTTATTATTGAGGAAAAATTGGAACTTCAATGGGGAATAGTATTATTATATAAGGTAAGAAGTAGGTAGAAGTGGTTAATAGGGTAACTGTTAGGTATAATAGTATTGTTGAAGTAGTGGTATATAGGGTAAGAAGTAGGTATAGGTTAACTGAGTGCATCGTAGAAAGTAGAGCTACTAATAGGGCATACTTATGACATTCACCATCATTGCCTTGAAAAGTAATAAAGAGTTTGATGTTGGGTTTTGGAGCATGGAAGGAAGCAATACACCAATGAAGGTACTATTCATGCGTGGGTAAAAGGAGTAGGCAAGAGAATCATATTTTAATTTGGATTTGAATGTATGGCACGTTGTTTTAAGACATTGGATAAATAAATTAAATTGAAAAAGAAAAAAAAGATGCGGATGGTTTAATAAACCTGTATGAAACCGAAATACTTTTTAAAAAACCTTAAATAACTTGTATAAGAAAATAGATAAAATGAATACAGATAATAGAAGTTGTATACGAGAATAGGTAAGATGAATACGCACAATAAATAATATCACTTAAATAGTATGAATTGAATTATTAATTAATTCGTTCCAGTGAGCATCAAAAGGTCCAAAAATTTTATTATCACTCCATTCAATAGAAGTAGGGGTGGCATTATCAAGGGTAGTTTGGTAAGTCAACAGATTGCTAAAGTGTATTATATAAACAAATGTTGTCGTGGTTAACATACAACCTGTGTGAAAGGAACCTTCAAAAAGTTTGCAGTAATGTCAGTTACACCTCCGAGGTATTAATCTATGTTTGTATACACTGCAGAATGCCTTTAAGTTCCTTTTTAAAAATTGAACTGGACATTAATTTACTTCATATAATTTAGTTGATCTGATGACAGGTCGCATGAGGAAGTTGCAGCCAGACCATCATGGCGACGAATCAGGTCTTATTTTGCTTACCTTGCGCATGAGGATGAAATGCGAATAAGTGGTAGTCGTGTCAACAGTTCACCGGTAATTTTTACAAAAGCAGAATCTTCCACCGGAATAAATAGGGTGACTTTTGAAGCAGTGAATGATGGTAATGGGGTAGGTGAAGTATCTGAAGAAAAAATGTTGAAAGAGACTCATGTGTCACAAATGACTCTGGTATTGTGAGGTAAATAATAATAAGTGTTATGTATTAATTTAGGCAAAACCTAAAAACGCAGAAAAGTAGAAAAAATGCATTAAAAGTTGTTATTGTCTTGTTATTGTGTTCCTACAACAAATTAAGTTTCAGAGTTTGATGGAAATTGATATTGACGTGTAGGAACGTTGTTTGGGAGAAGAAAATAAAATCAGGTAGCAGTGTGCAAAGAAATGTTCTTGTAAGTTTATATGCCTTGTAGAATAAATTAATGTTGTAGTATGAAGTCATATTTATATAACAAATAATGTATAAGTTTTGGAAATTGTCAGCAAATTCCACAGCATGTGATAAAGAGTTATTTTGTTATGGGGCCTGAGAAGATTGATCTGGTTGATTCAGACACGGGTGAAGTTTACGATTGTGTTGTTCACAGCGCAATAAGGCAAAACTATGTACAAAAATATATTGGGCATGGTTGGTATGAATTTGCGAAGAAGAGAAGTCTGAGAACATGAGACGTAGTGGGTTTTAACATTGTGAAACCTCCAGAGACAAGTATTCTTGTGTCCATCCTACCTTGTTAAAAGTGGTTTTTGTAATGAACGACATTGGCGGCGTTGAAAGTCGGAAGATTGTGGACGACTGATAAAGACTAACTATAATCAGTGTCAAATTATGTATGTGTTTGTAATTTCTGCATAGATCCATGTATTTTATTTTTTAGAAAATGGATGAAGTATTACTTTGGATATAGACATGGAAGTTGTATGTCACATTTGAAGTTCTAAATTTTATTTTTAGAATGTTATTCGTTATATATATATATATATATATATATATATATATATATATATCATATAAAAATATATGGAAATATGTCCTTTAAATTTGTAGTGGAAAGAAGAGTAATATTGGGTGGATGGGATGACAAGGGGATTTGATGGAGTGAATAGGAAAAAGTTGTGGTAGTTAAGAAAAAGTTGAATGAAATTTGTAAAGTGAAGTATGGGATAAAGTAGAAGCAAGTAAGGTGAAAGTATGAATTTGACAGATGAGAGATGGAAGAAATTTATGTTGGATAAATTTGTGACCCATTTAATACCACTTAAGTTATACTTGTTAGAAAGTAAAAATGAAATATATGCATGGATTAGGAAACATCTTAAAGAAACGGAAATCTTCTGTTTAAAAAACAATCATAAAAATCAGGTATGAAGAATTTAAAAAAAATGTGAATGAATTTTGTAAATGTGACAAAAGTATTTGATACTTGATTAAATAATATTGAAATATGTATTTGTAGTTTATTCAATGTGGAAGAATAAATATATATTATTGTTGGCATCCATAAGTATTAGTGAAATATATTGGGTAGAGTGTAGGCATAAAATAAAAGTAAATAGGTGGAAAAGCAAATGATGTGAAAGATGTTATGATGATAGCTTGCTATAGTATAGATTCTCATATAGTGGTGTAAAGACAAATACAAATAGTAGCCTAAAGATTTGTAATAGAGAGTAGGCATGATGAGGAAAATAAATATTTTGGTTAGGTGAGAAATAGAAACAATAGTCACATGCCTTTTTCCACTCGTGTAAGCAACTTACCTATAAAGAGTTGATTTTTTTTGTTTCTTAATTGGAAAAGAGTGGGGGTAGTAAAGTAAAACAAATTGGAACAAATATTTTAGGTTGCATACTACAAAATTCATTTGCATGCTAGGAATGGCTTCCCATAAAGGGAACTCGTCATCCGAAACCGTGAGAGGAAGGTATGAATTCTTTCTTTAGCATTTTGAAAGTGTTAATCAATAAGATTTGTTGTTTTATTTTGTGTGTGTAATACATTTAATATTGTAGTGTCATTGCTGCCATTGAAAGGGAAGAAGCCTGGAGAAGGAGGAGGTTAGATGAGCTGTTGTTGGAGTATGAGGAAACATGCAAGACTGAGAAAAGCAAAGCTGCTGTGGAACGGAACGAAGCAGCGGATGTAGTAGGAAAAAGTCCCAAGTCCAGCACTGTGAATGGGGATAACATTAAGGCTGAAACTTTTGAAGTGGGCGCACCTTCAAAAATTAACATTTCATCGGATGATGAGGGGTTAGTTATGTAACCTTGTAAATTGATAGAAAGTTGTTAATAGTAAAAACTACATGAATAATTAGATGCATGAATTCACATGTTAAGAATTATGATGTTTCTGTTTAGAAAAGGAAATAACGTGTATTACTGTTTTATATGCATGGTTGGTTGATGTACAGTCAACGCATTTTAGATGAAGAAAGCAGCGATTCTTTTGGCAGTGAGATGAAGTTTGAAAATTGGGAAAGAAGCTACTGTATATGGCAGAAAGAGATCAAAGATCCTAATGTGGCAAAGAAGAACATACTTGTAAGTTTTATATTTGGATTATATATACTACAGTATAGTTGTATAAAAAAATGGCAAGATATTAATATATATTTCCATCCCATATTTGGTGTTCACAACAAATCCCCCAATGTGTTATTAAGACTTGTGGACTAAGTGAGATCAAGAAAATAACCTTGTCGGATCCTGATACGATGGAGAGGTATCGTTGTGAACTTTACAGTTCACAGAGAAAATACTGTGTTGAAATGTATGTTGGCCGCGGGTGGTACGAGTACGCTGCAAGGAAAGGGCTGAAAAAAGGAGACGTTATTGGATTTACAATCCGATACCCCCGTAACAAAACAATTGTTGTTAGTGTCCGGGGTGAATGATAGTGGTGTATCAGATGTTGGTGATAAGGACATTGCATTGGTAGTGTGATATTGTAGTAGTAAGTGGTATGATGGTCAATGGTTAGCAACTTTTTTTTGTTGGGTACTTAAGTCATGGTTGTTTGAAACATATTATGTTATGTTGGATATTGTTTTTATGGTGGTTCAGTTGGACAAGGTAGTTTATATTATTGTGAAATGTTAAGATGTAATCAAAATATTGTGTTGTATGGGCAGAATATTACTTGAATGAAATAGTAAGTCTTTAATGTTTAGTTTGGTATGAATACACTATGAGCATCATCAACGCAGGTGAACTGGTGTTAATATTTGTTATAGTTTATGTTTGTTGTGTAGACTATGCATTGCACAAAAGTGATGTGGCAATAAATATAGTTGCAGTGATTCTATATAGTTAATGTTTACCAAGATTTAGAGTCATACATTAATAAATTTATATTATTAAAATTATAGAAAATGGTAATTAAAATATACTACCAAGTGAATGGGTATGACATATTTAGCAAATTTCAAAGTATTTTTTGCTTTATGTGGGGTCATGTTTAGGATTTTTATAAACAATCACATTTAAAGGAGAAATACATTAAAGCAATGTTGGATTGTTTAAATCCTACTTGTCAATTTGGTCCCACATAAAATAAGTTAGTGTTCTTATTTTAGTTGTTGCCTTTAAAGCATGGTCTAATAAAGATTTGAATGAGGTAGGCGTAGAGCAACAGGAAGTATGTGTATTTAAGTGTCCAACGTGAACAGTTGGAAGTGTAATAATGAATCTGAAAAAGACAAAAGATCATGGAACCATTGCATGGAACTACTAAGTTTTGTATAAAAAAAAAGTAAGCAAAAGATGAAACAACAATCATTATTAAGTTGCAACTATTCACATGTGAAGGATAACTTGTATAAAGATCATGCGTTTCCCAATAAGATAAGGTGGTGGGGAACAAAAAAACAATCATTATGTTTGCATGTGAGTAAGAGTTGTTGGGTTGTGGAAAGAAAAAATATATAAATAGACCCTGCACATACACAATTAATGAGCATGAGATTGTTTGGAGGAACAAAGTGAGCATTAGGAAGTTTGTTAAGCTTGTAAAAGAAAAAATTAAAAGCGTAGAGATGGAGAAGGTTGGGACTTTGAAACACTCTTCCCTAGTCGGTTCAGTATCAATTGCGAAATTATCCACCCAGGTATGTTTTATAGGAGTTGGAAATGAAATGTGTTGGGTTTATATATTAAATGTTATATAAAGTGATATTGTAACTCTTGTAAATGTGAAATTAAATTGCAGGCAATTGCGGAAATTGCATATTGGTTTGTTATGGAGTACAAAGACGAACTCAAAAAAAGTTGGACGATTTTGAATAACGAAGGTGTCCACCATGAATTAATATATAACAAAAATGCAGATTTTCCCCTAATAATAAGTGGATGGCCTATCTTGGAAGCCTATTACAGTCTACCGAATGAAGTTGTAGTTGAATTAGGTTATTACGGTGACAATAATTTTGGAATTAATGGTTTTAAGGAGGTGTTTAAATTCCAGGACTTACCACGTTTTCACAGCAGATATTGGTACAACAGATATATATTCGCATTTGACGATACCCTAACTCCCATAAGTGTATCCTTACCAAAATTAGTTAAGTATTGTTCTACATTATATATGCATGTAATCCATACATAATTGTCTGTAGTTTACTAGAAGGATCAATTGTTTTTCTGCTATAGAAATTACAGGTTGATTTTGCAACAATGTTGCGAGAGTATGAGTACGAGTATGTGACATTGTGCGGTGACAACGGGAAGACAAAAGAGATGGTAGTGCTGAACATTGATGATCCTCACCGCACGAAATTAGGATACGGTTGGGATGAGATTTGTATGTCTAACGACTTTAAAGCAGGTGACAGAATTCAGCTCAGATTAGATGTTAATTCCTACAACAAATGATGTCATGTGTATAAGTTTCCATTTATGTAATGTTATGGAGTTATAACTGGGTGAGGTTGGTGTCAAGTTAATGTATTATGCCTTAGTTATGTACGTAGAGTGGTTAGTAATAATATTGTGTTTGGTGCTACATACTATCATCATGTAAAGGCAGGTACGGTCAGTATAAAAAAAGGTGTTTACCAAGGATATAAAATAATAGATGTGTAATAAAGAAATCTTATGTCACAGTGATGGAAAAGAAATGGCAAGACTAAGAGAAGTAATAAACGTGTATGGTGAAGACATTCTATGGAAAAGAAATTTAAGAAACCTGATGATGATAAGAAACAAATTACGCGTAAAACTGAAATACATTGGTATAAAAATGTTACAAAATATACCGTTATGATCGGTTAATCAAATGTTGTTGAAAACTCCTTTGTACACAACATTTGTTGTTGTATTTTTTATGTTGTTTTTCTCATCATGTATCAAGATTTTGATACCTTTTTTAGACGTGACTCTTGAAAATGCGACATAGATTTGGCCGTGAGTGAAAACATCTCTTGGGAGGTAAAGGCTGACCGTATCCAGAGATTGTCCTTGTGATTTGTTTATTGTCATTGCGTAAGACACAAGAATTGGAAACTGTCGGCGATTAAGTTTGAATGGCCACGGTGATTGCGAAGGTGACATGTCCATTCGAGAAATGTAAACCAACTTGCCGGAAAACTTTCCACCCATTATTGAAGCTTCAAGGACATGATTTGCCAACTTTGTTATGATTAGCCTTGTGCCATTACATAAACCGTCAGCCTGATCAATGTTCCGCATCACCATAACAAGTGTTCCTACCTTTGACTTAATATGATGATTCGGCAGACCGGAAGTCCTTAACGAACTAAGAAACTCAGGGGTCAAAATGTCCACCACATTAACATCATGAATTTCAGACTAATCGACTGTGTTGGAGTTGTAATAGTCTCTTATATAACCTATCAATGAAAGAAGTAAAAATCATGGAAAAAACAAACAACAACTTTGATATAGTGAAATATAAATGTAATCATAAGACTACCTGGCATCAAAGCAAGGACATGATCATTAATTTGATCAACAACTTCCAATGTTGATGCGAGAATTGCTCGACTCTTGAGATAATTAATTGATTGAAAATTTTGAACAAAATCAGGGTATGTACTTTTAACAATTGCTACTATTGGGTCGTTGAAGTCCTTTATTAAAAGATCAAGTGGTATTTCTATGTCAGCAAAACCATCATTAGGTTCTGAAATTTTTCCTTCACCTATTTTTAATAGCCAATCCGAGAAGTCTACAATTTCTCTTTTATCGTCATCTGTTGTACCACAATGGAGTCGCATGTTCTTTGTTAAAGTCATGACTTTAACCGAGTTCCATATATATGACGCATTTATCGTAGAGTGGACAATATCTTATCGACTCCCTCTAGGAACTACCGGCAGAATCTGTCTGAAATCTCCACCGAATACAATTACCTTTCCACCAAACACGGTTTCTGAATTATTATAAGAACTCGTAACATCTTTCAACGTTTTGTCAAGTGCTTCAAAAGCATGTTTGTGTGCCATTGGTGCCTCATCCCAAATAATGAGTTTTGTCTGCCGTAAAAGCTCTGCGCTTTCATCTTCATAGTTAATTTTGTAAGTGGAATTTTCCGCCGTTGGGACAGGTATCTTGAACTTAGAATGTGCGGTTCTACCGCCAGGCAATAAAAGGGAAGCTATTCCACTTGTTGCGACAGTTAGACATATATCTTGTTTAGATCTCAATGCGCTTGCAATAGTTCTCCACATATATGTTTTTCCTGTTCTGCCATAACCATGCAGGAAAAAAACACCACCATTCTGGTCCTGGACAACTTGCATAATTTTCTCATAAATACATCTCTGTTCATCTAAAACATAGTCATTAAAGTGAGGTTCCTTTCATGAGAATAGTTAATTGAATATAAAGAAATAAACCATGGAATAAGAGTAATATAGACAAACCTGTTAAACCTTTGAAAAGAGTGCAAATTCGCATTTCATGGTGGGTACGTCGTAATTTCTCTCATCATATAATATGCAGTTTCCTAACTGTTGCAGAACATAACCATTCGGATATGGAATTGGTTTAAAATCACTAAGGCTCCGGCGATTGTCTTGAAGCAGCTTTTCGATCTCCATCAAGGTTAAATTTTGAATTTCTGATTCACATAAAACTAAATCTGCAGCAAATAATTTCATTAATAACATAACTTCTACAATTGATTCATATAGTCTCCATTTACCAAATGATTAAAAAGAAAATTAAGACTACGTATGTAAATGGCCGCAGCGTTCATATTGTATATCACAGTAGTTTGCTCACTAATATCTACGAACATATATAACAAATTAAATGGCTTAATTACATAAGTTACCCAATTTATATATATTATGCTTTAAACATGTTGTCTATTCATAGATGTAATAGCAAATTAATAACCAATACTAAGTGTAAAAAAATAAAATGAATCCAAGTCCAAATATTATGAAAGATGTTAGTCAAACCTGCATTATTTGCCAATTGTCTATGTGAATGCAAGACACCGTCCGATAATAAAACCCGGGATTTATTCCATACATGAACAGGTCGATTTACAGCACCGGACAATAGCATGACGACGGAAAGTTTGCGAAGAAAGTGACCTGAACCCCACTGACTTGCCTCTTCTATTGCAACTATGTATACTTGATCGTCTTCAAGAAAACCCAATGCAAAGCATGCATCCCTAAATGTATCAAACTGATTGTCGCCTACTTTGCGAATTTCCTCATAAGTTGTTGGACCCTTAGCAACTGTCAACATTATTTGCAAGTAAAATAGTTCTCCCGTTGTGGGTGGAACCCATATTAAGCGACCAATGGTGAAATCTTTTTTTCGTGGCTTCCAAGTTCTCTTCCTTTTATCATAAACAAATTTCGATACAAATTGACCATATGTCAATGTTCGGGCTTCTTCATATTTACTATTTGCAACCAGCCACGATGTGAACATCGATTCCGTGACACTCGCCTTTTCCAATATATTTTCCATTCTATCAAAATCGGTGTAGTAAACTGCTTTCTCACCTATTAAATGATAAAACATACGTTCAACTGCAGGTTTCCTACCACGGATATTGTAACCAAATAATCGCCAACATGCTTCGCTAGGCGAATAATACCTATAATCAAGATACTGTTTAATCTCATCAACATTGTCAAGGTCATTCGAATTCCATGATTTAGAAGCAACAATTGTTGCTGTGATTCTATCATATCCCTTGTGTATGTACTTGGACAGATACTTGATAGATGTACTTTGGTTACACCATTCCATGTCAATGTGTGCATGGTATTTCAAAAGTAAACGCGTATTGTAAGGAATAACATAACGATTGTCCAATGCAATGCCGTTTTTGAGAATGACGTGTGTCTTTGATCTTCTCCTGTAAAGCGGAAAACCTTCACTGTCAAGTGTTGTATCCTCCATTTACTTCTTAGGGAAGTACTTAGAGCACTTTCTATTCTTCATACAAGGTGATGTTGGTCGGGCGAGACCACATGGTCCATGCATCATGTGGGTCTTAACCAAGTTGTATAATGTAGGATGAATTTCAGGATCGGGGATTTCGGTAGAAATGACGCTGTCTATATCAACAGGTGTTGGGAATTTGCTCAGAGGATGTAAAAAAATAAGGATGTGCGCATGCGGTAGGCCTCGCTTCTGGAATTAAATTGTGTACATAACTGAAACAGAAACATACTTGAACAATCATTTGAAAAAAATACTAAGATTTAAATGAAAAAATATAATTTTGTAACGAGTTCATGATTGTGTAAGACTTACATGCCAACACCTTGCCGAGGAGATTGTAGCGAGCGATTTTTGTCGGTGACACGACCACCTTATCGCTGAAGTTTGGGTTTTCCCCCTCACGGAGAAAGGGTGCTACTTTCTAATTTCTTATTTATCCCATGAAGCTGGAAGGGAAAGGGAAGGTATCTAAAACTAACCTTGCACGCGAATGTTTAACTGAACAAACGCTTAAAAGAGACTAGGGGGTCCGGGGTCAGGTTATACGATGGGTAGTTGTCAATTACCCATCCTATATGTGGTTATCCACAAGATATTAGCTTTATGTCTCGCTTTGTAATTGATAGTGTTTATCTGCTGATGGGTTGGGAATGTTTCTTGGGAAAGTGTGACAGGGAGAGTGAGTTTTGTTTTCTGTGGAAAATGATAATGATGACGGCTTAAGGTATGAAACCTAAAGTTTTGATTGATATGAAGGTACTGGACCTAAGGTTTTTGATTGGTATGCTCGCTAAGATTTCGCAATCTTAGGCCTACGTATTCCCGTTTAAACGAAACATGGAAATCAGAGCAATCGTAGTTCCTCCTATTCTAAGGGAGGAAAAAGGTGTTTTGGTGTCTTGTTCAAAGCCCAAGATTGAAGCTAAAAGGGTATTTGTGTCTTGTTCAAAGCCCAAGATTGAAGCTAAAAGGGTGTTGAGAGGGAATTTGTCATCTCTAAAGAGAGATTGTTGACTTTTGTGTGCCTTGATCAAAGTACAAGGTTGATGCTAAAAGGTTAATTGATTTGGCTAGGGGATTTATTTATACAAAGCCTAAGAGGAGGCTAGACAAGTCTGACTCAACAAGAGAGTGTTTTTATATGTCTTGTACAAGGCCCAAGACGGAGGATAAAAAAAGTTGACTTAACAAGAGAGTCTTGCTAATGTGATTGACCCAACAAGAGAGTCTGAAAGTTGATTGACTCAATAAGAGAGTCTTTTATACTCAACAAGAGAGTGATTTTCTGTCTCGTACGAAGCCCAAGATTGAGGCTAAAAGGAGACTGACTCAACAAGAGAGTCTTTTATACTCAACAAGAGAGTGATTTGTTGTCTCGTACAAAGCCCGAGATTGAGGCTAAAAGGAGATTGACTCAACAAGAGAGTCTTAAAAAGTGATGGACTCAACAAGAGAGTCTGAAAAGGTTAGCTCCGCTACGAGGAGAATTATTGTACAAAGCCCAAGAGGAGGCTGACTGTGTTGAGGACAGATCATTATACAAAGCCTAAGAGGAGGCTATCTTACTGCTGAGGATTGGATCCATAGGCAGGCCCAAGGGTGGGGAACTCTTATAAGAAAGACCGGGTTTCTGCTGGAGATTTATCCAGAATGATCGGTGTTTTTTCTTATGTTTGAAAGGAAATTGAGAATGTCTTTGAGACTCAATGGGGGTTTAGATTGTCCAAGTCTACTGGTGTTGAAGAGTTTTATCTTTTGTAGGATGCTCAAAAGAGGGCAAGTGCCTTAAGGGATGAGAATCAACCCTAAAGTGGCATGAGGTTTGACACTAGAAAGACTGCTCTAGCAAATGATGACTAAGTTTTGTCTTATACCTTTAAGAGGTTGTGAGGGTCCTTGTTTTAAGCCCAAGAGAAGGCATGAGAACTTTTAAGAAGCCGAAGGGTCCTTGTACAAAGCCCAAGAGGAGGCGGGGATGCTTTTAGGAAGCCTGGGGGTCCCCAAACCAAGAAAAGTTCAAGAAATGCAATTCACAGAGAAGAGGTCATTCCAGGAAAGTTTAAGGGTTTGGAAGAAACTCAAGAGATGCTATTCACGGAGAATAGATCAACTCTAGGAAGTAGAATTTCTTTGACAATTTCTAGGGGTGACAGTCTGAGAAAAGGTTCACCGAGAATACTGCCTTTCTCTTTGTTCAATATTGCTTAACCCCAAGAGAAGGGAAGACTGTATCTGGAAATCCTATGGGGATCTAGTTTTGTTTGTATTTAAAGAGTGACCAACAGGGCTTTACCTAGTTCTAGATGTAGTTTCAGGGGAAAACTCTAAATAACTATACTAGTATATATACAGTTGATATATGATGAGTATTTAAAAGGTATGAAAGAAGACTAACCATGCGCAACTTCCCACAATACAATTATGTATATGAAAGCGTATAAAAGAAAGCGGATAAACACTTACCCGTTGTAGAGCTTCCATGCTGTTTTGTTAGTTGTTCAAAGAAATTAAAGAAAATTTTGATAGCAACTATACATTTGGATTCAAAATCAAAGGAGAAAGTATTTTGAACAGAGAACGGGGCTTACAGCTCAGGGAGGGGCCCGATTGATTTTGAAAAGGCGACGATCGCGCCGTTGTTTTGAAAACACACAGAGGGACTTATACAATATGTGAGGCCCCAAAAATGTTTATTTACAAAAAAGGGTTGGGTCTTACACTCTATTAGAGGCCCAAAGTGTTGCTTAAGAAAAAGAATGGGACTTATAGCTCGAGGAGAGGCCCAAAATGGTTTTGTTTTGAAAAATGGCGATCGCGCCGAGGTTTGAAAACACAGTGGGACTTATATGATGACCGAGGCCCAAATGGTTTTGGTTTTCAAAAGGGGTTGGGTCTTACACTCTCTCAAGAGGCCCATGAGTGTTTTGAAAAAGTTTGCTAGGGTGAAAATCAACAAAACCCTAATTTCATCATTTTTTAAAGTAATTATTCAAAGAAAATGAATTAAAATGATAAAGATACCAAATAAGTTTGAATAAACAACTTGTGATTTTTGGTTAAGGTTTGAAAAATGATATGTATCCACAAGATGAATTAAAACTCATTTGGTCTTGATTTTTCAAGGTGAATATTCATTTTTTAAAAGGTTTAAAAACAATAAAAATGAATTTATTTACAAAAATATCAACTATATTAAATAATTAATATAAATCTAATTTTTTTGTGGAATAAAATATTTCAAAATTTTTGTGATTTTTTGCAAAAAGAATCAATAAAAAATAATTAAAATTGAGAGAGTTATTAATTTTCCAAATAATTTAAAAATAACATGAAAAAATAATGAAAAGTGGGAAAAATGATAAAAAGAGGATCTGGGGCGAGGGGGATTCGAACCCCAGACCTCTTGGATGCAGCGCGCGCCCTCTACCACTGGGGTGGTGATACATCCGTGTATCAAAACCACCCCATGAATACATGAGGCATGCCTTGTCTTTGGCCTGACCAAGGCAAGGCAAGGCAACGTTTTGGCAAAAAATGTGAAGCTTGTAACTTTCTTATTTCTCCATGGATTGAGACAAAATTTAGGTCTATTCTGCCTAGAATTCAACAAGGAATCCAATGGTGGTGGTGTTTTTTTTTCAGATGAGGCTCCTATTGAAAAACCCGATAGTGGTTTTGAAATAGGCCATGATTTACATTTTCTATGCTACCTCTTGTTACAGGCATGAATTGCATGATGAATTGGTTCAAACATAACATATATAACATGTATGAGATGTGCATGATCAGTGGACTTCAAAGCAATGCATATTTCAAAGAGTTCAAGTTGTGATGCTTACCTCTTTAGGAGCTTTTTGGGCAATCTGTCAAGTGCTTTGTTCCATAAACAATTTGATGCTTTGGACACCCTCAAATGATCCCTTAGAAGCTTTTAGAATAGTTGGAATCAACTGGAATCCTCAGGAACAAGTTTGAGCTCTTTCTTGCAAAAGGGGCAAAAGTGACCAATATGGCAACTCTCTCAAATGGTGTTCGAGATGTGGGGAACCATTTAGGACAGTTCAAGGATGATATTTGGAGTGTGTTTAAGGTCTTATCTGGTTTTGAAAGTGACTGAATCAATACATGGTTTGAAAAATGCAAAAAAGTCAAATTTTGAGGGTTTGAGAGGGGACTTTGTGATTTTGGTGTTACAGGTCACTTATGAGAGTTTGGACAGCTTAGATATGACATATTGGATGTGTTTGGATCATGAGTTGTGATGGAAATGCTCTCTAACTCAAAAACTCAGAGTTACCTTACAAAAGAAGGCATTTTGGCCTAGAGAAAGGGATTTTGAGGAAAGCATCAGTTTGGTTGCTTTGGTGTACTCAAACTGAGCACAAATAGCTATATTTATAGTAGAGCAAGTTTGTTTTGCAAGCAATAGTGAATGGCAACTGCAGCAGCTCATTGTCCAACTGCATCACTTTGGAATCTTAAGTCTCCTCTAGCCATTGACTAGAGGTTAGAGCACATGCCTATGGTTCTTTGGTTCAGAGCTTATCCTTGACTCATTCAGTTGGAAATGGCTCAGTTCATGCCACCTTGGTGCATCCATTGAATGCTTGGAAACAAAATTGGAGTCTTGGCCTCTTTTAGGCTTTTTAGGGTTTGGCATGCTACTTTGGGAATCTTGGACTTGGGAGGCTGATGGATCAGTGTTTGTCCCTTGGTTGTTCCCCCTTGAGGTGTGCAGATGGATAAGCATGCTTGGAATTGCACAATTTGAGCAAATTGTGCCTTTATGCACAAATCTGCCTTGCCAAGACAGTTTGCAGCAAGGCATGTTGCAGCTGTCATAAATCCTAGCTCAGGTGGAGTTTGATGGAGTTCTTGGACATTTTGGAAAGCCCTTATGTGACACAACACATGTGTGAACATAGTTTGTCTTGACACTTTTTGGATCCAAGTGAAAAATACCCCTACATTTTGAAAAAAAGCAAGACAGGTTCTGACTTAGTGAAAATTTCACTAAGTGTTGGAAAAAGTGACATTTCATGTTTTCAGCCATTTTGATCACTCCATAACTAAAAATCCATGAAGAATTGGAATGAGGTGTAGTTGACACTTTTAAAGTATGCCATGAGAGCTACAAATCCATCTTTGGACCATCCAAAATGGTTGCTTGGATCTCAAGTTATGATCCTTGGAAGTTGGCACCCTAGCCAATTTATTTCATAACTTGGAAAAATTCTAAGTTTTTATGGTTACCCCTTTTACTAGTTATCCCACTTTCTTTGATTTTTCTTGATGAATGATGATTTCAATCACACATTAACATCATTTTAGGGTTAAAGAACCATAATTATAAAAAATCTCAAAAAGTCAAACTTTGACTTTTATGCACAGTTGACTTTTTACCAAATGAATTCCAAACTATGCGATCCTCTATGAAATCAAGTCCTTGACCTAAATCAAACTTGATGGATATATTCCATAGGTGTTATATGGTGTATTGAATCATGTCCCAAGCTTTGGGAGCATGTTTGAGTCAAAAGTCAAAGGTACTGTTGACTTTTTCCTCAAAACCCTAATTGTAGTCCAGATGAAATTGAAACTTGTGGATCAAGTTTCTTGGATCAATCCATTGTTGCAAATGGATCAATGTGGTTTATTGGAGACCCTCAAATCATCTCTTGAGGTCTTGGCTCATGTTTTGTCCCAAAAGTCAACTTAGGGGTGAATTAGGTCAAGAAACCCTAATTCCCGATTTTTGGTGAATGCATCCCCTGAGGCTAAATTGACTTGATAATTGGGTTTATGAGGTCCCTTGGAGTATCTTAAGTTATACTTTGGAGCATTGGCTCATGCCCAGAGGAAAATTTCTATCTGGAGGCCTTGGTCGACCAAAACCCTCATTTGGTGACACTGGCGATCTTGAGGTTGGATCTACTTGGAATGTTGTAACCTTGTGCTTGATTCTTGGTGTGGGAGTCCTCTTGACCCTTTATGGATGTTTGAGGGTTTAGGCAAGTTGAAGATCATGTCATTTCTTGATTGATCCTTTGTCTAAAAGCTCTAAGAGGGCTTGAAACCCTAATCTTTGATAGTAGTGAATACTCAAACATCTATGAGGAGATTGATTGAGGCATGTTGGTACATCCATATTGTGATGATGATTTGTACAATGATGGGAATCTTAGTGGTCAAAATTTAGGGTATGACAGAGATGACGTTTAGTTATATCGGCCATGAGTTCATCAAATTTAATTTTGAAAACCTTTGCAACGATATCAGGCCTGTCGTATGGTTTTAACCCAGTGGGTGCCAGGAGACGTGTAATTTCCGGCCATGCAGGATTGCAAGTAAAAGTTACAAACAAATCAGGGAAACCCAATTTACTTGAAATCTCCATCCCATCAAAGTATAGCTGGTCCATGAATCTTTTGCTACCAACAAAAGAAGACGGCAAGACAACATTTTTTCCCCTTTTAGGTAGTTCAGACGGCCGACTACTCCCACATTGATCATTAAGTTGTTTGTATTTTCTAACTCGTAACTTAGATTGGTTCTTTCTCAACCAGTTAAGTCTTTCGGACTCCATCATTGCGTAGCCATCCACCAAAAACTGTTGAAAAAGCCGTCTTGAATGCAAAAGAGTCTTTGCTTCTTTTTTGCGGGTTATAATCGGAATGACAACCAATCTTTTATGGTTTGACGATTTTGCCTTGTGACAGAAACTTCATATTGGTATTTGTGAAGTATATTATTTCTATAGCCATCTTCACCATACACAAATATTAGTGGGTATTGATATGCAAGATAAGTCGGGTGAAACTCATCTATTCTTTGCATGTTTCCATCCCGCGCTTGGATAATGATATCTCTGTGGGTTGCAGAATCAATGTCTCCAACAATTAACGTAGTGACTTCTGAAACAGTTGGCCGGTTGTATAATCGTTCGTCCTCAGTTCTATCGCAAATTAGCTTAAGCTTCAAGTCTAAGTAACAGTTTGTGTTCAAAAGATCCCTTGCCATCCTGAAAGCTTTTGCATGGACGTTTACGTCATCTAACATGGTCTTCAATTTGCTAACAATTTGACGACATATTAGTTTATTGTCCCTGTACAACGTTTTTTCACCAAATAATTAAATAACGACACATGTTGCACAGTGTATAATATAAGCAGGAAAAACAAATTCACCTGAAACACTGTATTCTATTATCAATTTCATTGTCGGTATCAAAAATATATAGTTGAGCATACTGCGGAGGACGTCCAATTTCTGGTAGCAAAGTTCCAATTCGATGACATGTTTGACCGTGCAACCTTAAAGTTAGTGGTCATCCGCCTTTACAATGTGTGTTATCAAACTTCATTCCTGGCGATGTGAAGGAAAACATGGCGTTGTAGGTTCTTAAGTTATTTTGGTAGTTCTTGCTCTCAGAAGATGTTCCATCATGAAGTAGGCGTTGCAATAGAAGAGGTGGTTCTTCAAGAAATGGGAGGACAATTTTTCCACCTCGGCAGCATGTTTGAAATTTAGGAATACCTGTATGCCTGGATTTTCCCTTGCGTTGTTGATACCACATGCAGGCTTGACATAATGAACATTCCCATAGAGGGTCTCCTATATCAGAATATTCTACAATGAAAGTTGGATGAAAATAAAAAACAGATAAACTATACGTAGTAACTGTAACGTAAAAACTATAACTTACGTTGATCATGTGAGGCAATGAATTGTTCATTAATGACGTCTTCGTCTTCGTTGGCGCCGTCATCAGAATTAGAGTTATCGTCATCCGTAGAAAAAGCTGATTCATTGGAATCATAGTTGGGACGTGGGTGTCCGTTGAAGGAACCGCAAGAGGTTGAGGCGTTGTTGAAGAGGTAGGGTGAAGTGTTTAATTGAAAACAGAAACTAAATTATTCCCAACAGGGCCGTTAAATTTTGTTTTTTTTACGTGACGGACCATCGACCCGATGCCTCTGAGATGGGGCAGTGGTTAGGGATATGTTTGCGTTGTCATAGAAATTTGGAGTTAGCGGAGTACGCATCGCAGACGAATGAGGTTGTAAGAGTGACGTCAATTCCCCATGTTGTATGGATGCAATGTTTTCCTTGTTGGGGTGGTTTCGTAAGTCTGATTTCTGTGTCAAGAAGGCCCTCATTCTCTTTCTAGCAGCTGATGCATGTTGGGACTGTGTTATGCAGTTGGGTAGAGTTATTGTGTGATGTTCAAAATGAATCTGGTGCTGTTCAATGGGTTGATGTAATACATGTTATTGTAGTTGATGTAATGTATTTCTATCTTCATTGATGGTTGGAATACCAACTATAGGAACCCGGCGTCTATTCCTCCTGCTAGATAAAATACGCCGCCTCCTTAATCAAGCAATGGTGGCAGCAAAAGATCTGTGAGAAAATGGGGTATTGCCCATTTTAGGTTTATGAGAATGAAAGTTGTAAAATGAGAAGTTATATAAGAAGTGAGGTTGGAAAGAAAAAACATATAATGTTATCCATGCAGCAGTAAAATGAGGTTTGAAAATACAAAATAAGGTGGTGTAAAAGTGGTGAGGGAATTGGGGCTAATAATTGAAGTTTGAAAATAATTTTGAAAACTTATTTGAAAAGAGTTGTAACATGTACAGAAAGGTGGGAAAATGAAAAGCACATAAAAAATGTTGGATTCTTATTATATGCACGTGCGTGTGGGTTAAAAAACAGATGGTGTAGTTTGCCTAAAAGCTAAACCTATGGACTAAACCTATGGTAGTAGTTTGGTTGATTGGTATGTGTGACCAAAATATGTACAACAATGGATATAATATATAATAATATTGAGTAGACTTTGAAGGAGTGTGAAGTCAAATCAATCAAAAAAGGGTCTGGAACACTCTACCAGCATAGATTGGTAATATCTTTGAGAATCATTACCATTTATATATTATTGAAATATTTATCATGGATATTGAAATATTATATTGAATCATTACCAGCATAGATATTAACCAAGCTAATATCTTTGTGAAGTAAAAGAAGGTTAAAAAGGTGCGTTGGGGCCCACATGAAAAAAAATGAGGAGCAACATTGTTTAATTGTATGATGAGCATTTCTAAGAGGGAAAGGATGGAATAAATCAAAATATTAGTATAGTTTCGTAATGTAGAAAATTAAATATTGTCATGCAGAATTAGCAACGTTGGGCAGGAGCAATATATATTAACCAAACATTTGCAGCAACGCATGATATGAAACCAAATCTTTTTCATTAACTCATAATACGAAAGAGGTTGACAATTCCCCCAGTTAATATGTCAACATTGAGTATTCAGGAAATAGATGTAGTAGCATACAACATGAACAAAAGGATTACAAAATGCTTACACATAGAAACTATTTCTCCCATTACATAGAAATAAAAAAAACTAAATAGGTTGAACGTTAAACTACTTTGTCTTCTCTGTTTTGATAATTTTCTTAAGTTTGGTCGACGAAAGCTCCCCATCTCCTAAGCTGATTAAAGTGGTAGACTGGCTCGAACCGTCCGGTATTGGCCTCTTTGCAGTCGAAGTCACTGGTTCTGGGTTATGCTTTGACGTAATCTCAAGATCCTAAAAGTTGAAAATTACAAATAATAAACATATTCGTATCTTAGAAAAATATTCCAACAATCAGTGGAAAATCAAACTAGCGTATCATTTTTTTGGATTTACCATTACAACATCAGTAGCATCAACACCGTCATAGTTAACTTCATCAACACTCTCTTTTATCTGAACAATAAGTACAGGACAAGGAACATTACCAAAAAGGTTATTTCAACATATATATCATTCAAACATACCTGCAATATATGTGGAGTTAAAGTAGCCTCAGATGTAACAACCTTCATTTCAAGAGAGAATCACAATTATTAGCAACACTGAAGACATAAAAGATGCAAAAATGAAGTGGTCATAGGCCCAAGTATTACGTCCATATTGATGAAACATTTACCTGGTTTTGTTCCCATGGAGCCTTAAGCTGTTTGATGAAAGGTTCTTCCCTAACAATCATAACAATAGAACAACTCTCCCAACGGGGTTGCCACTTCACCTTAAAAGAAACCTCTAAATCCAACAAAACATCCAGCGACAATGGAAATTGTAAGGGGTCATCAATCCCAGCCTAAGAAAAACACTTCAGATATAATTAGAAACCAAAATTTGTAACAGAGGTAGCCACTAATCAACCATATTATAAATAGTTCAAAGTCATTAACAAACAAACCTTAATCATGGTATCACGCATCTGAGCAGCCAAAGACCTAATAGTTGAACACACTCTCTGTCCCATAAAACGAACTTGCAACATTTTGTAGCATGAACTACTTCAACCTCAATTTTATACCTGAAATGAAATGGATATATCGTAAGAGACGGTGTCGTTCAGTATTAACAATCATATACAGACAATTAACATAGTACTCATGAAGAAACAAACCTAAATATTTCAGCTTCCGTGGAATGACCAACCTCACACAAAAAAGGAGGTTTGTCACCCCTAGTTACCTTGGGGCACTGATGACAAGCCTGGTAATACCAGCCAAATGGAGAAGCAATGAGTTTCTTTATCGTTGCTACCGTAGCACATAAAGTAATCTGCCAGAGTATGCATAATGTTAGAATCTGAAGTTTAAATAATGAGAGTGTTTGACTAAGGGTATAATATTGAGGTTTAAAAGTATAGATCACGAAGCTTGATAATTTCCTCAAGCGGTAGAACAACAGCTTTGGAAAGTAACTTCTGAATAGGGCTTTGTTGGGAGTTTTCAGAGTGTTGAGAATATAGTTGAGACTGAGAGCTAAGCTGCCCAGAAACATTCACCAACGCATCCTTTGGTATCCTACAATAACATTTGAATAGTAATATGCATAGTACGACTCATACAGTTAGTCAAAATGAATTAGAAATGATATAAGTGTCTCAAGGCACCTTTCCATGAAATCCTTGATACAAGGCATGTCGGCATTGATGTACATTTTGGTTACATTGTATGTATTTGTAACAGCAAGCGGATATTTTCCTATGGCATAGAATTAGTTGTTTAAATTTCAAGATGTCATAACAATTTAACATAATCAGAACTGTGAAGAGCAATAAAAGTAACCTAACCTTCCTCCTTAACCTTCGCATACTGAAGCAAAACGACCGTCGAACCGACCACATTCACTCGATCCTGGTTGAATTTGATGAACTGGGAAGCATATGACTCCCACAGCGTGCAGTTGATGGTGTTGTTCCTTAAATTACAACAATAACATAAGCGGTAAACTAAATATTGAAAGCCAAAATGGTATATAATCCTTCAAAAAATATGTATTACACGGTAAAATAGTAAACGATGTAACAAAGTATGAGGCATAGTCACCCAATGTCTCTGAGCACAAAGTTGACTTGTTGTTTTTTCCCACCAGACTGGGGCTGTGAGAATCCAATTGTATCTACCATTCCTATAACATCTGAAGTAGCAAGCCTGTTATGACATAGTTACTTTTTAAAAATAACAAACGTCGAATGAGAAACGAATATAATAAAAAAGCATCACCTAACAATAGGTCCTTTCTAAATTGTCCAGTCATTATATCTGAAAAACTGGTAAAATTTGCAGGCTTTGGTGGGATTTCATGCTTGTCAACGTCACTAACGGAAATCCCTCTTGTGAACTTGACCATGTAGCCGTGTTTGGAAGGTTTAAAGACCAGATCATTCTCATAAACTTTGAAGTTTGAAATGGTGTATGTGTGGCTGACGGTTAGTCTTTCACCGAAAATCTCCATAAACGTGGATGATACAACAACATGAATATCATTACCATGTTACAGAAAAAAAAGTTGTATTTAGTATATGGGAAAACTTTAAAAAAACATATTTAAAACATAGTAGGACAACACCAGAACTGAGCCACCAAGTTAACCAAAAAACACCAAAAAATAAAGTACGAAACGACAAATCTACCATAGTGGGAAAATGATACAATTTACAACTTACAAGTTTATCAACAACGATCATTTCTCCGTGTTGTTTATTGTTGGATACAACCAACCACTTGTGATGTACCCTAACAACCACCTTCCATAGTTCCTTACTGTCATTGATGTCGGAGATCTTCTCAAAGGGTCTTGCCATCAGTAAAGCTTGTTGAAAGTTGTTGTTAAACCCAGCGAGGTGTTATGAAGGCGTAGTTGCAGAGAATGAGAGAAATGGAAGTTGGAAAACTTGGGAGGTGGAAGGAAAGGTTGGGAGTTGGAACGTTGGGAGCAGAGAATGGGATGCAAATTTGTGACCAAAAACAATTTGATGAATTAATACTCCAATGCACCAAAAGATGAGATGACATTGGTGATGTGAAATACCCAACGACAATTAATGCGGCGCATGTGCATTGGAAAAGAAACCGGTTTAATAAAATATTATAGTGTAGCATACTGTGTTGGGGCAAATGGCAAATAGTGTAGTGGGTGGCATTCAAACCCAATTTTCTGCTGAAGTGGCGAGGTAAAAAGGAAGCAAGATCAAAGAGGTGTGCCACTTGGCGGAGTGTGGAGCAAGCAAGGGTGTTTTGGGTGTTTCCATAACACCTAATCTTCTTATATGGTAGATTAATTGGCAGCTAGTATACTCTCTTAACACGTGTAAAGGATAAAGCGGAAAAATGGTTTTCCAATTGGGAAATATCCAAACGCGGTTTTTAGTGGGAGGAGGGACTCATTCATGCTTTCTCTCCATGTAATAAGAGGATTTTTATTTTTCACTGAGCATCATTATTTTGTGTTCCTTCCATAAACTTTCACTCCATACATCACGCGGTCCCCACCCGCACTCTTCACACCAATATATTTTACCTTATCATCACCCTCCCTTTCTCTCTTATAAAAAAGACAAAAAATAACAAACTCCCACTAAGGCTCTGTTTGGTAAAAATAGCGGTTGGCTGATAAGTTAGCTGATAGCTTATAGCTTATGACTGATAGTTGGTGACTGATAACTTATAGTTGATGGCTGATGACTTATAGCTGATAAGCTAATTGAAGTGTTTGGTAAAATTAACGGTTTAATTTGGTGATAAAATAAAATGACATAAAAATATTTAATAATTATTATTTTATTTTAAATTATAATAAATTATAAAGGATAGTAGTGGATTTTAGTTAAAATAATAAAGGTAAAAGTGAAAGAAAAAATGATAAGTTATAAGCTATAAGCTAAAACGCTATTTAAAATAGCGTCTGAAAAATAAGCTATAAGCTAATAAAATAAGCTATAAATTCGTGATGAAAAGACCGTTATCAAACAGATCTTTTATTATTATATGAGCTTATAAACTATAAACTCAAAAAAATATCTTCCCAAATAGAGTCTAATTCTCTCTCTCGGTGGGAGTTAAGAAGGAAAAAAGGGGAGCAGAAGGTATTTTTTTTCTCTACATTTGAAAAACCCACCATGAATACTCTTCTCCAAAAATACTCTCACACTCACCACGTTCTCAGAGGGCCAACCCACTACCTCTCTCTCCCTCAAATTCAATTCAAAAATGGAAAACGACAAAAAGAGAGTGAAAATTCCTCTCACTCATTTTGTTCACCTACCATCTCCTTCTTCTCTCACTCCCACAATATAACAATCTCTCTCCAATACATATATAGAAAAGACCTCTCCTTCATTTTCATTTTTTTTTACTCTCACTGATAAAGCTGAAAACAAAGCATAGCAAAAAGAACTCGGTTTTCACGGCCATTATCACCTTCCCTCTCCTCAACAAACAACCACTCAAACTTCCATTATTTTTGTTCACATCACCATCTTCAATCTTACCACCACGCTGCACATGTAAAAAAACCTCTACACTCTAAATAAAAACACTCATCATCTCAACAACACACATAACATCAACCTCAAACATCCATGAAAACACAACCCCATTATCCTCTTTCTTTTCAAACCGCATGAAGTTTTATACTCCCTCATCCGCGTCTACCACCACAAAACGGATCTTCACCCTTTCCATTATCAACCGCGGTTGCCACTTTTTTTGAAGTTCCCCCATCGTGTTCACTTCAACAACCATCCACCACCATAGAAACCAACACTCCTTCCACTACAACCTCCTTCGTTCTTTCCTAAAAACTTCATAACTCATACTCTCATCGTTACCATCATCACCTTACATGCTCCACCAGCTTAGCTACTCTAAGCTTCAACCACACAAAATCATCCTTGCTACTCCATAACCACCATATACATCCTCCACCATGTAAAACTACAAACTCACACATCCCAATCTCATATGATAGAAAAGAAAAAGAATGAAAATAGAAGAGTGGGGTTTCCTCTATTGGAAGTTTGGTATAATTCAAATGTGGTTTAACAGCTTCTGGAAGCATTACGCAAAACAGCTTATTTGAAAAGCTGTTTTTTGGAAGTCTGAATTTTATGCAGGAAAGGCATGTTTCGTGGCAGGAATCGATTTCCTGAAGCAAATTTTGGTTTTTTCTATTTCTTTTGGGCCAGCTGTTTGGTTCCAAGTTGTATGCATTGTATAAATACTTTGTTGTATTTTTTTTTGTGAATTAATGCCATAACAGTTTTTACCACAATTATACTCTCTCCCTAATTCTCTCGAATTTTTCATCCTCTCCATCAATTAACCAAATCCTCCATTGTTAACCATATTTTTCACATTGATTCACCAACAAGCAAGAGGCTTGTTCCAACATTTGGCATCAGGAGCTTTGGTTCTGATCCTATTCCGCTGCAATCATGTCTGTTTCAAACGATAAAATACCCACTAATCTTCCAATTCTTGATTCGAAGAACTACGACAAATGGTGCAAGCAAATGAAAGTCTTATTCGGTTATCAAGATGTGCTTGATGTGATTACCAGCGGTGTTACTCCTCTTGTTGAAGAGGCTACTGCAGCTCAGCAAGCTACTCACAAAGAAGAGAAGAAGAAAAACTACAAAGCTCTCTTCTTGATACATTCTTGCGTCGATAGTGACAACTTTGAGAAAGTTGGCGATTGTGACTCGGCAAAGCAAGCATGGGGGATTCTTGAGAAGACTTATGCAGGGGCAGACAAAGCGAATGTGGTAAGGTTACAAACTTACAAACGTCAATTCGAGTTAACACAAATGGAGGACAAAGAAACGATCAACGATTACATCACGCGCATTACCCGGTTAGTCAACCAAATCAAGTAATGTGGCGAAACGATCCTTGAGCAGAATGTTGTATCGAAAGTGTTGCGTTCGTTAACATCACGTTTCGATAACATTGTTGTGGCTATTGAGGAGTCAAAGGATCTAACAGCTTTGAGCAAAGATGAGTTACAAAGTTCGTTAGAGGCGCATGAACAAAGGATGGATGAGAGAAGTGCCGACAAAGCCAAAGCGAAGATCGCTTTGCAAGCGCGTTTATATGAGAAGAACAAGAGATCGAAAGGGAAGTGGAATTCTAAAAATAAGAAGAATTTTGGTGGAAAAGATCCACAAAATTCAAAGGGTGAAGGAAGCTCCAAAGAGGGTAATCAAAGCGCCCACAAACTGTTTGACAAAAGTTCTGTGAAGTGTTATAATTGTCAAAAGCTTGGGCATTTTGCGAAAGAATGCCGCTCAAAACGCAAGGAAAAGGATGCGGATGAGGCTAAGGTTGCTAGGGAAGAGGTAGATGATGAAAATACGCTTCTTGTGGTGATTACGGAGGAGAATAATGGCATGGACAGCAGTATAAAGTTGCTGGACAGCAACTACTGCAGTACCGAAAAAGTGCAGAAAACGCATTCGGAGAAAAACACATTGGTAACGTTTCGAGATGGAGTTCAAGGTGGTGATGAGTGGTACTTGGATTCTGGTTGTTCGACTCATATGACGGGTAGAAAGGATTGGTTCGTGAAGATCAATCAAGCCACGCGAAGTAGAGTGAGATTCACGGATAACACGACTTTAGTGGCCGATGGTGTCGGTGATGTTTTGATCATGAGAAGGGATGGTGGTCATTCCTTGATCAAAAATGTATTGTATATTCCTGGAATCAAATGCAATCTTTTAAGTATTGGCCAATTGCTTGAAAGGAATTACACGGTTCGCATGGAAAACAAGGTTTTGCGCGTTTTGGACCAAAACGGTGTTTTGATCCTTAAGGCTCCTATGGCTGCCAATAGAACTTTCAAAATTGAGTTGAAAGTTATGGAGCATAGGTGCTTAGCTATTGCTGCAAGTCGTGAAGAATGGTTATGGCACTACCGTCTCGGTCATCTCAACTTTCGAGACCTCGACGCGTTACATAGGCACGGTATGGTGTCCGGGCTACCACGAATTAATATTCCAGCTGAAATATGTGATGAGTGTGTGCAAGGGAAGCAACACAAGAGTAATTTCAGCAAGGATGCAGGTCATAGGACCAAGCATCACCTTGAGGTGGTGTACTCCGATGTGTGTGGACCGATGCAAGTCAACTCGTATGGAGGTAATCGATATTTTGTCACTTTTATCGATGATTTCAGTAGGAAGCTGTGGGTTTATCTCATTAAGAGGAAGGATGAGGTGTTTGACATGTTCAAACGATTTAAATCCATGGTTGAACGGCAAAGTGGTCACAAACTCAAAATTCTCAAAACCGACGGTGGAGGCGAACTTACTTCGGGTGAATTTGGGAGTTATTGTGATGATGAGGGTATAGTGCGTGAGGTTGTACCACCTTATACGCCTCAGCAAAATGGTATTGCCGAGAGGAAAAATCGGACAATTATGAACATGGTGCGTAGCATGTTAAAAGGGAAAAATTTACCGAAAGAACTTTGGGGAGAAGTCGTTTCTACAGCCGCTTATTTGTTGAATAGGTGTCCTACAAAGAAGCTGGAAAAGGTAACTCCAGAAGAGGTGTGGTCTGGATTCAAACCGAGTTTGAGTCATTTGCGCGTTTTCGGTTCGGTAGCATTTCGACATATTCCGGGACAGCTTCGAAAGAAGTTGGATGACAAAGGTGAAAAGATGTTGTTTGTTGGATATCATCCTACCGGAGGCTACAAGTTGTTTGATATGAGCAGCAAGAAGATCGTGATTAGTCGGGACGTGATCGTGGATGAAATTCGACAGTTTGACAGCAGGAAAACTGCTACACCAGTTCAGGAAATTGATTCCCATCCTGGGGAAATCGATTTCCAGCACGATTTCTTGCCCCCTGAAACTGCTGGAATTCAAAATGCAGAGCCAGGAATCGATTTACCAAATTCAGGAATTGATTTCCTGGGAGGAAATTTGAATTTCCAGCCAGCTGAAGGATCTGGACAGCAACCGATCGAAACAGAAAATGGCGAAACAAGCAAGCGACCAACAAGGCATAGAGGTATGCCTCAAAGACTCCGAGATTGTGAACTGTTCCGAGATAGTGAGATCAACAATGATGGTGATCTTATTCATTTCGCTTTAATGGCCGAATCCGAACCGGTAAATACAGAGGAGGCATTAAGCGATCCAAAATGGATGTGTGCAATGAAGGAAGAGCTGGAATCGATTGAGAAGAACAATACTTGGGTGTTGGTTGATTTACCGAAAGGTAAAAAGGCGATTGGTGTGAAATGGGTTTACAAAGTAAAAGCAAATCCGGAAGGCGAGATAATCAAGCATAAGGCTCGATTGGTAGCAAAGGGATTTTTGCAAAAGGAAGGCATAGACTTTGATGAGGTATTCACACCGGTTGCAAGGCATGAAACCATCCGGTTAGTTGTTGCGATTGCAAATAACAACAGCTGGCCATTATATCAAATGGACGTCAAATCGGCGTTTTTGAATGGTCCATTAGATGAGGAAGTGTATGTTGGACAGCCACCTGGTTTTGTGATACAAAATCAAGAGGAAAGGGTCTACAAATTAAGGAAGGCACTCTATGGTTTGAAACAAGCTCCAAGAGCTTGGAACAAACACATAGATGGTTTTCTTATCAACATTGGTTTCAAGAAGTGCGTATCTGAACATGGTGTGTATGTGAAGTCGGATAAAAGTGAAGGAGTAATCATACTTTGTCTTTATGTGGACGATTTGTTGATTACGGGCAGTTGTGAAAAGTACATTTCAAAGTTCAAAGAAGAGCTTATGAGGGAGTTTGAAATGAGTGATCTTGGCTCTATGAAATACTTCTTAGGCATAGTGTTCCAAAAGACAAAGTTGGGACTACTCATGCATCAAATAAGGTATGCAATGGAGATTTTGAAGAGGTGTGATATGGAGCATTGTAAGGCTGCCACAACACCAGCCGAGGCACGTTTACAGTTGTCCAAGAGTGAAGAAGAGCAAGATGTGGATCCTACTCAATACCGGAGATTGATAGGATCATTGCGTTATTTGTGCAATACGCGACCAGATTTAGCATTTAGTGTCGGTATTGCAAGTAGGTTCATGGAGAGGCCAAAGGTATCACACTTGGCTGCAGTTAAGAGAATTCTTAGATATGTGAAAGGTACTCTTGGCTGTGAAATTTTATTTCCTGCATTAGACAAGGGCAGAAGTTGCGAGTTACTCGGATACACCGACTCCAATTGGTGCGGAGATAAGGACGATCGAAAGTCTACGGCTGGTTATGTCTTTATGTTCGGCGGAGCACCAATCTCTTGGTGTTCTAAAAAGGAGCCGGTGGTTGCACTCTCTTCTTGTGAGGCGGAGTATATCGCAGCGTCGTTGTGTGCATGCCAAGCTGTGTGGCTTGTGAACCTGCTGCGTGAGTTGGACAGCAGTACGAGAGGAGCTGTTCTGTTGTTGGTGGACAATGTTTCGGCCATCAACCTTGCTAAGAATCCCATAACACATGGGAGAAGCAAGCATATTGAGATGAGGTTCCATTATTTGAGGGAACTGGTGAGTTCTGGACAGTTACGTTTGGGGTACTGCAGAAGCGAAGAACAAGTTGCGGACTTGTTGACGAAAGGCGTTACGAATGATGTTTTCAAGAAGCTAGTGATGAAGTTGGGCATGAAGAATGTTGAGCATTTGAATTAAGGTGGTGTATTGGAAGTTTGGTATAATTCAAATGTGGTTTAACAGCTTCTGGAAGCATTACGTAAAACAGCTTATTTGAAAAGCTGTTTTTTGGAAGTCTGAATTTTATGCAGGAAAGGCATGTTTCGTGGCAGGAATCGATTTCCTGAAGCAAATTTTGGTTTTTTCTGTTTCTTTTAGGCCAGCTGTTTGGTTCCAAGTTGTATGCATTGTATAAATACTTTGTTGTATTTTTTTTGTGAATTAATGCCATAACAGTTTTTACCACAATTATACTCTCTCCCTAATTCTCTCGAATTTTTCATCCTCTCCATCAATTAACCAAATCCTCCATTGTTAACCATATTTTTCACATTGATTCACCAACAAGCAAGAGGCTTGTTCCAACATCCTCTACATTTTTTGATGGATTTTCTTCTTTAATCAACAAATATATCATCTTCTTCAACATTTATAACCAACAGCCAAAACTATACACACTTATCCCATTCTTTCCATCGATTCACGAGGATATAAAAATTAGTTAAGGAAAACTCTTGAACAGGGAACATATTCTTTGATTCACAAACCCATCACTAACTATTCTCCTTCTCTCATGCCATTACCACCTTCATTACACTCTATTCTTCAACCTTGAATACACCATAACAGCCACCACCCTAAAGCTCAAATGACCACCTCCTTGTAACCACGACAAACACAATCGGCTACACACACCCATTAAAGTTCACCACCATTAAAACCATTTTTCAACCTTGCAACTTTGCTACGGCGAAACACCCCGATCTACTCCACCTCTAAACCACCATCGACATCTCCTCCTTGCACCATAAAACGCCCTCTTCTACACACCAATAATAAACCGAACACAAGTGTGAACAACAATCATCACATAACTCACAATACAACTGCCATCATCATCACTTTGAAATCATCGAACACGCGGCAAATTCATGACTTTGTTGTTGGGTGCGCAGCAACACAAGTTTGACTATGCCTTTCGCATCTCATTTTGCCACGACTTCCATCCCGTTGCAATCCCACGGCCAACACAAATCTCCACACAGAATTGGAGCCACACGAACAGAGGTATTGGTTTTAGTTCATTGTCGACGAGTCTTTCATGTTTTTTTATGGTCTTCATGTGCATCGTTTTTTAGTAGAAAGGTTGTTTTGAAGTTCATGCTATGTTCGGTAGCGCGTGTTTGTTCATAGATCCTTGTTTTTCATTGTTATTATTATTCATGTGGTGACGATGAACAGTGATTTGTTCATGTTAAAGCCCACTGTTTTGGTGAAGACTTTGTTTATTTGGTTTGCTTTTTGGTGTGTCTTTTTGTTGAGAGTTTGGCCTAGGATAAAACTTTTGTTCTAAGTTTGTCTTTTTTCCTTTGGGTTGAACAAATATAGATGGGTTTTATTGACTCTTCATTGCATTATTTTTATCTTATAAGTTTGGATTTTGGTTTGTATGCGTGAACATGTTTTTTTTTAAGGTGAATTCTTATCTATCTATTTAAAAAAGTTGGGTATAATTATTCATAAAGTAAATTAAAATAAATTGTATTAAAAAGCTACAAAATTTAAACTATTGAATAAATAATTAAATATAATAAAATGATATGATATTGATTAATTGATTGAAGATACACTACCTAATTTTTTGTGGTGGGTAGAGATGTTATTTTTTTTTAATCTGTATACTTTATGGTCGATGCGCATCACAAGAATTTTACGGTGCTGGCATACCTGAAACATTGTTCAAAGTTTAGTTGTCTTGGTTTATTTATTTTCTTACTTTTGAAGTCCACTTGCTATTAATAACACATTTTCCTATTGGAATGAGAAATGTGTGGCGTCGTTGCATTTATTTAATTCCTAATGGAAATATAAGCTGTTGTAATAAAAATTTGGTTTGTTGGTATAAGATATAATAAGGCATGTTGACATTGTTTAGGAAAACAACTTCAAGTTGGGCTTAGGCCTATTATACATTAAATACTTTTGGTCCATTAAATTTTGTACCCCTCTTGTTTTTGTACATTTTTATTATGTTTTTTTTTTCTTCTTATTTAACTTAACTATTAGTTAATTCATTGTTTTTTTTTGCTAATTAGTTGATTCTAGTTCATGTAAATAATATTAGAGTGTTGTTTGGTTTATTATTGCGTTTTGGTTTCGGAGTTAAATTTAATATAGCTTTCAAAAATTGTTTAGAGGCATAGATTTCTTTGCTCGGTTTCTTATAGAGTGACTCATACACGAGTCAACTCTAAGTTAGCTTTTAGAGTCAAATTCGGTTGCCTCCGATTTCAGTTGTTTTCAAGTCCCACGGCTTACGCTAGGGCCTCCTTACAATGAGATCATTCTCTTGTGCACTTACACTCATTTATGTTTGTTGATTGGGCTTGATTTAATTGTTTCATTATCTCCTATCCCCATTCGAAAAAGTGTACCCCAATTCCCATGACGTGTAATAAATTTATCGTGTTCCTTATTTTGTTTGTGCCTTGCCATTTTATCATCTAAAACCTTTTTTCAAAATAAATTCTCGATCCAACATCGAACCACCTTTTACACCCTTGTAAGTCGATTTCTTAAGCATCGCTATCAACCTTTTGAGTCACCATACACAACATTCATAACTTACTCCTAGGCTTTCTTACAGTGAGGCATATTCGATCAATTACTTCTAGTTGGTCGTTTAGAAGACTAGCCCACTTTGTTAGTGCACACTGTAGCATCGGTTTTTGTGACGCGACCACCACCGCATTTAGTGCTACTTTCTAATTTATGTATTTATCCTATGAAGCTTAAAAGGAAGGGGAAGATATCTCAAACTAACCCTGCGTGTAAATGTTTTCCTTAACAAATGCGAAGAGATCGGGGATCGGGGGTTATACAAAGGGAATCTGTTAACACCCAGAGTATTTATAATAATCTATAGGAACATTTATTTGCATATGTTTCTACTGTTGAATTGCTTGGTTGCTTAAATCCATTTACTGTTGAATAGGGAAAGTTTCTCCTTTGGGAATGTTGAGGAAATGTTTTTGTTGTTTTTGGGAAGGTACTGGACCTAAAGTTTTTTATTAGTGCGCTCGCTAATATTTCACAATTTTATGCCTACGTATTCCCGTAAAGAGATTTGGGGAAATTAGAGCGATCGTAGTTCCTCATATTCTATGGGAGGAAATTGTTTGATGTCTTGTTTAAAGCCCAAGATTGAAGCTAAAAGAATATTTATGTCTTGTTCAAAGCCCAAGATTGAAGCTAAAGAAGTATTTGTGTCTTATTCAAAGCCCAAGATTGAAGCTAAAGGTTTGTTTATGTCTTGTTTAAAGGCCAATATTGAAGCTAAAGGTTTGACTGAGAGAGAATTTGTCAGCTCTAAAGGGAGATATCTGACCTATTCATCACAAACATTGAAGGATTGATTATAAAGGGAAGTTGCTTTAACTGGGATGTGTGGAATCTAGCAATGCCACATCTTCCTTTATAAGTCTTTACATGCTAAGAGAGGGACATTGACTTAGATGTGTAGAATCCAGAGGTTTTCCACTTACATCACTTAGATGAAAGAGAACTTTAGCCATGATAAATGAGGGACTTCAGCTTGGATTTTGAATCAACAAGTGTGCCACTTACATCAATTATCTGGAAAGGGTTTTAATTGTTTGTTTTGAAATGTGATGTATAGAGGAAATATCCTCCTACAGAGAGGATTCATGGTCTCATCTGTGGGGATGATGGATTTTGTGCCTTGATTAAAGCCTAAGGTTGAAGCTAAAAAAGTTGAAAACTGACTCAATTGGAGGAGTAATATATCTGTCTTGGACAAAAAACAAGATTGAGGCTGACTGGGAAAATCATTATATGAAACCTAAGAGGATGCTGACTTTTACTGACGATTATTTAAATCCAGGAGAAGGTTTAGATTATTTTTTAGGAAAAAAAGGGAAACTAACTCTTGTTGGGGATTAGAAAAGAGTTGAATTACCAGATGCCACGAGGCATTGATACTTTTGGAGATTTATTGATGGTAACATGGTTTTGGATGGGGATCTTAAAGTGAAAACCAAACTTTGTTAAGGGTTCGGAGAGACTTGAAAAGGATAAACTTGAATGCCTTAGAGGCTTTGACTCTCCTGGGGACTGGTGTACTGTTAAAGATGACTAAGATCTATCCTATGCTTTTAGGAAGCTTGAGGGTCCTTGTATGAAGCCCAAGAGGAGGCTATGGATGTTTCTAGGAAGCCTGTGGGTCCTTGTATGAAGCCCAAGAGGAGGCTAGGTATTGAGACTTTCCAAGTTTAAGAAGAGTTCAAGAAAGGTTTTACCGGGAAATAATCCTTTCTTTAAACTGTTCCAGGGTTAAAGGGATTAAAGAATAGGTTTCACCGGGAAATAATCCTATCTTTAATGAAGTGTTTCATGATTGATCAAATTGAACAAAGCCCAAGAGGAGGCTATCTTCTGGGGAGATTCATTGTATGATGCCCAAGAGGAGGCAATAATGCTTGGATAAAGCCCAAGAGGAGGCTAGGGAACTAGTTCTTTGAACTAAGTTGAGATTGAGGGGATCATATTGTTTGAACTAGTCTAAACTAATGATGCTTTGAATGCTAAGAGGAACTTAACAAAATATGCACAAGTGTATATACAAACATATGAACAAGTATATAAACAAGTATGAATTGAATTGAACAAAGTAGTGAGTCTTATTCTCTGGATAGAATCCCAAGTGTGTTGTGATTGATCAAATATTTTCTTCAAGATTGGATTAGGGTTTTGAAGAAATTGAAGAAATTTTTGAATTTTGAAGATGACTTGATCTCAAGTAGGAGAGAAATAAAGGTGTTGGGTCTTACACTCTAGATAGAGGACCAAGTGATTATTTGTATCCTGTACAAAGCCAATGATGAATGAGGCTAAAAGATTTCTATTTACAGAAAGGTGTTGGGTCTTACACTCTATTAGAGGCCCAAGATTATTGTTTAAAACAAAGTTATGTACAAATAAATGGGACTTACACTCCTAATAGAGGCCCAAAGATTGTTGTGAAAACAGTGATCGCACCGTGATTTTGAAAAGCGCGATGAGACTTATACTATAGTAGAGACCCATGAAGTGGTTTATTTACAAATAGGGTTGGGTATTACACTCTAATAGAGGTCCATGAGTGTTGAAATGAAGTTTGAAAGATTGAATCAAAGTGAAACCCTAATTTCGTTTTTTATAGGTATTTTTCAAAGAAATTCAATAAAAAATGATAAAAATATCAAATAAAATCATTAATCATGTTATAAACAATGATTAAGGTTTATGAAAAAAAAATATTTTATTCACATGAATATTTAAAATCATTTTGGTTTTAAAAATCAATAAAAAAGAAATCATTTTAAAAACATTTAAAACAATTTAAAATAATATTTTTAAATATATTAAAAATATATCAAATAAAAATATTTTTGTGATTTTTTTGGGTGAATAAAATATTTAAATATGTGAGTGATTTTTGTGCAAAAATTCATTTAAAAATAATTAAAATTGATTTATAAAAATAATTATTTAAAAATAATATGAAAAATGTTAAAAATATGGAAAATATGAACAAAATAGTGAAAAGTATCAAAAATGGCATGGGTGGGTGTTGAACCCACGCCCTAGCACACAAACACACTTGAAAACACACGCTGCAACCACTGAGGTGGTGATACATCTGTGTATCAAACCACCCCCATAAATACATAAGGGTGATTTGGTTTTAGGCCTGGCCAAAGGCGCCATGACCTGGTTCTTGCCCAAGAGAGGCCAGGTTTTGGTGGTTTTGCAAGAAGGCCATAACTTCTTCATTTCTCTATGAAAATGGATGAAATAAAGATGGCTCATACCTAGAATTTCACGAGGAATCCAATGGAGGTCTTAAAATGTTTTTAAAATGCCTACATTTTGAAATCCGATAGTGGTTTCAAAGTAGGTCATGTTTTGCAAGTTCTATGCTACAACTCTATACAAGCAATAATAGCATGACAAAATAGTTCAAACACAACAAATATGATATGTATGACATGTTCATGATCAATGTACATCAAAGCAATACATATTTCACAAAGTTCAAGTTCTTATGCACTTACCTCTTGAAGCTCCACTTGCTAACCTTCAAGATACTTGTGAGAGAAGCAAACCAATGCCTTGGACACTTCTAATAGACCCCTTGAAAGCTTTTAGGATGATCAAAATCCAAAGAAAACCTCTGGAACAGAATCTAGCTCTTTCTTGCAAAATTATCAAAAGTGACCAAAATGGCAACTCCTCCAAATGATGTTACAGTTGAGAAACTATGCTTGGAACACCTTAAGGATATATATTAGAGTGTGTTTGAGGTGTTGTTTGGTTTTGAAAGGGACTGAATCAAGTCATGGCTTGAAAAATGCAGAAAATTCAAAATTTGAGGTTTTGATAGTTGACTTTCTGATTTTGGTGATTTGAGATGAAGGTGAGGGTTTGGACACCTCCAATGGATGATTTGTGATGTGTATGGATGGTTATTTGAGTCGTTTAGGATCTGGTTTTGAGAATTTCAAGTTTTCCCTCTGAAACTTTGAAATTTGAAGTAAAGAGAGGGAAAATGAAAAAACAAGGTGTTGGTATTGTTTTGGTGTGATTCAATTGATCAGAAATAACTCCTATTTATTGGAGAACAAGTTTGTTTTGGGAGGAATAATTTTGGATGAGGGATCACTCTATTATCCAATGGATTTTGTCATGTAGCTCTTTCTTAAATGCCAAGGTACCAAGGATTGCCAAGATTAAAAGTTGTCATGACAAGGAGTTTGAGAATACCAAATTCTCTAAACTTTGTGAGTCTGAAGACATCAGGTATAATTTTTCTCCTCAACTAGATGGAATTTTTGAGCAAAGGACCTGGGATATACAAGAATCTGCTAGGGTCATGCCTCATGTTAAGCACCCGCCTAGTTATTTTTGGGCTGAAGCTATGAATATTGCATGCTATATTCATAATAGGGTCACCTTGTGAGATGGCACTTCAATCACTCTCTATGAGCTATGGAAAGGAAGGAAGCCTACAGTGAAATACTTCCATACTTTTGGAAGCAAATGCTATGTCTTGACCAACAAAGACCAAAAGGGTAAGATGGATCCCAGAAGAGATGAAGGGATATTCCTCGGGTACTCTTCAAACAGCAGAGCTTATAGAATCTTTAACTCCATAACTGGGATGACAATGGAATCTATCAATATGGTAATAGATGATTCAGTTACAGAACAAAGGATGAATGTTAAGGACAATGTTGGAACATCCTCTGTGCAGACTAGTGAGGCCATAAAAGAGGAAGGTTGTAATTTCTCTAAAATTGTGTCAGATAACTCTCAAGTCACTTCAGATCTTTCTGGTAAGGGTCATTCAGATCAATTCAAGGATCTTGGTGCTAGACACGTTGTTAAAAGAAACATTACTGGGTTTACATAGGAAATATCAAACTCATATCTTGACTGCAATCTTGAACCAATAATGAGTTATGTTATTCTAGAGAAGAAGATCTTGAATTGCATCATTGAAACAAGGGATTGTGATATGCATTACTCCTACACACAAAGGTTATGCTGAAAGAATTATGTCAGGTAGAATAGGTGAGTGATATGTATGACGATTTATCTCTGATAAATAGACTGACTGTCTGGATTAACAAGAAGCAAACATGTGTTTCTTGGTGTACTGCTGAAGATGAGTATGGTGAAATCAGAGGAGGTTGCTTTCAAGTAGTATGGATGAAACAGATGTTGAAGAAACATGATGACAAGGCTGATGTCATAACATGAATGTTATCACATATTTCATCCAAAATGTTTGGAACAAGAACCCTGACAGGTATAATCAATTAATCAGGAATCTTGATGAAGGAAATTGTGTTATTTTGAAGTGTGTGGACACTAAGGATTAGCTGACGACTATGTTTACTAATGCCTCATATGGAAATGGTCTTGAGAATATAATCTGCGAAGTAAGAACTGGCACAGTTGAGGAGTTGTAGCAATTACAACAATGGAGGAATGCAACACATATTGCATCTTTCTTTTATTTTCTGATGCTGGTAGGTATGAGCAAGTGAATATGGATAAGGATGGAATAAAAGATCTCTGCAAGATAGAATGGCTGATTTGAAGAAGACATATTTTAAGGTTGTAACAAGGGAGTTCAGTATCAACACTCCTAAATCATGCGACAACTTCAATGAGTGTAGAAGGGTCTTTGACAGAGGCAATAGGTGGAAGATCATCTAAAAATAATCTGAATGTGTGCTTCCATATGTGTGGTTCCATTTATGATTGTTTACATTTACTCTGTTTTCTTTTTGTCAATTTTTGGTTAAAAAGGGGGAGTAAAATGTTAGTATGTTTGTTGCTTCTCAAGTTGGATCAGATGTCATAACTTCATGTCATATTTTTACTACTGCTTAGGAAAAGTAGTTTTTCATTGTTGTTGCTGGCTGTATGCAACTTTTTAAGGAGAGCGTGATAGTCTGTCATGTTTGTTGCTGCTGCTATTGATGAGGAACCATATGTTGTGTCTGGGAGAATGCATTTGATCTGCAGTAGGTTGTGATGCTCAGGGGGAGTGTATATGTGTTTGGTGTTTTGAAGTTTGGTTCTATTGTATGAACTTGCAAGAGTTCATATGTTGTTTTCTTGTGATTTTGGTTTTCTCCTTCAGGGGGAGTACTGATTATGTATGACAAGGGGAACTTTGTACCTCTCTGATATGTAGTTGCAAAGTTGCAATTTGTACAAAGCTTACATGTTCTTATATATCTTGTGTTGCTTTGTGATCTCAGACTAGATGTCTTGACATTGTGCTGTCAAGTGTGCTCTAATGCCTTGACAGATTTGGGTGTGTGGTTCTTGTTGTCCGGTTCTTCTGTTTTGATCTGATTTTGATTCCGCTGTGTATGCCTTTGATGTGTGCTAAGATTGTTTTACTCAAAATTTACCAAAGGGGGATATTGTAAGTCTTGTGGTTTTTGGATTGGCAACATTTTGGTAAAACAACATGCTATTAGCAAGATGTTAAACCAGATGTTCTGCCATGATAGTCAGACATCATGTTCAGTATGATGTTGTGACATGTGTCAGGACATGTTATACCAGAAAGTTAGGGCACGTCTGTTTTTGTATTTTTAGTGTGATTTTTTAGTATGTTTTAATTCACACGTTTGCGTTATCCAAGGAGAGATATTGTGGGACCTTCTGTTGTGACAGATTTGGTTGTTTTTCTTAAAAAGGATCGTTGAGCCTTTTTTAGGAAACTTTGTATTTTGTTCCTATTATTGTGCAGGAGATTATGCTTATGATTTAAAGCTGATTCTTGGTGTTTTTGCGCTTCAAGAGCCCAAGCCCAAGTGGACAGAAGGTTATTTAAAGAGAAGACCTAACCCTATTGTAAAATGTACATCTCGTGGAGATTGAAGCACTAGGATTAACCATGTCTTGGTTGGTCTTTAGGGTTTAGTGCGTGTTATTTGTATGTCACTCATGTATCTTCTGATGCATTGAGGTAGACTAATTGTTCATTGTTCATTGTTAATTGTCCTCTCTAAACCTTTTAAGCAAGAGTATTTTGTTCTTGGTTGAAGCTTTTAAGCAAAACCAAGTATTGTACTTAGAAGGGTTGATACTTCTATTTTGGATAGTTGTTGAATTGTCATTGGTTTGTGACTGATTAGGAAGTGAGAGAGGGATCTCATATCTAGAGGGTGACTAGGTAGAAGTTGCACAAGGTAGGAATTAGGCGAGAAATTGTAAATGGGAGCGTTTAGCTTTGAACTAATACTATCATAATAAATTTCCTCCCTGGCTTGTTAGCCCTCAGATGTAGAGTTTCACCGAACTGGGTCAACAACTACTAGTGTTATTTTACTTTTCTATCATTTAAGTTTCTGTATCTTTATTTGTGTGATCAAGCTGTTTTGATTTCAGTGTTATGACATCTGTCTCGCCATCAAGTATTTGCGTGCCAGAATTTCAAAAAAAAAAAACAAACCAATAAAGGGAGGTGCAAAGGTGTAGCAGGGGGCGCCAATAGCAAATGTAATGGGCTTAAGGCCCCAATTCTCATTGAGACAAGGTGGGATGAGGAAGGAAAATCCACGGGCCCTTAGATTAAAGCCCACACGAAAGGAAACCGTAAATCGCTTCCGGCGGCGGGGGCTCCACCAATATGAGAAAAAAAACCCATAAAAACAACCGTCTGGTCACTCCCATCTTTATTCTAACCTCCACTTAACCTATCGTTTCTTACATTTTCCAAATCAAGATCAAAATCTCAGAGCCCTAATTACTAAGATTTGAAATTAAATCAAGGAAGAGGGGAATTTGAGCCAGCAACCAGAGGGCTTTGATTCTCCTCCTTAAGAACTACACCGTGGTGTCAAAAAACAAGCGTATAAGGGAAGAACTAGAATGTATCTCCGACCTGCAAGACGGGAACGGGTTCTGGACGATTTTGAAGCTTGAAGACAATGAAAATGGAGCAAGAAAGCTAGAGCGTTCTCAATGAGGTAGGCTCGATTCTTTACTACTCCTTCTTCTTCGAAATTTGCCTTCTTCTTGAAATCACTTGCTTTATGGTTGTGCCTATTACATTGTGTTGATGTTGTTAATGTGTTTTTGTTGTTGTGCATCTTCTTGTGTTATGGAGAATGTGTCCATAATTTGTGAGAGTGTTGATGATGAGAAGGGAGAGAATTGAGAGAGGTTGAAGGAAGGTGATAGGAGTGGAGTGTGTGTAAATGAGGAAGGTGAAGATTGAATTCAGAAGAAGAGTGATCAAGAGTTTTTTGTGATTTGTGATTAAGAGCCTCAAGGAATGATGATGATGGGGATTTATAGAAGTGGTTCTCCCCAAATTCAGTTAGAAATTCCAGTTAAATTCATCTGAAATTCACTCTTAATTACCTTGAAATGAGCAAAATCTGTTGGAGGTTAGTTTGGTAGTTGGATATTTAACAGTTGTAGGTTAGTTAGTGACAGTTATGGAAGTGATTCAGTTAGTTCGAAGACTTTGAAAATTCAGTTATGTGTAATTGTGAGGTTGAGTTAGTTATATGTGTTTTGAGTTCAGTTTTGCAAGGCTGTTAAGTGTTCCATCAAGTTATTTTGTGTGATTGTTAAGTGCTTGAATTAAAGGTATGCTTGGCTTGTTGGTTTGAGATTTTGCTTGGCAGCTTGTGTTTTGTTGCATGGCAGCTCATGCTTGATGGCTCGTGTTCTACCTTGTTTGCTTGTAGTATAGCTCATTTTTGCAACTTGTGTTTTTGCCTCCTAGCTTGTAGTATTGCAACTGACATTTTGTATGGAATTTTGTATGATGTTTGTCGTATTTTGGATGCTGCAGTTTTAAAAGTGCAAGGTTGCTGCAACATCGAAGCTCATTATGCAGAACTATGTGGTTTTTGTGGCAATGCGAATATATTGGAAATGCAAAGGTAAGCTTACTCAACAGAGACTGAATTTTTTAAACTTTAATATGCTACTGCACTACGTGAAATGGCCTTGACTTAGATATTGAAGTGTGTTGGAATTATGAATGAAATAGGGGCTGCTATAGATATGTAAGTATGAACTGTGTATGTAGTGTAGTGTATGTAATTGTTTAATTGTGGAAAACTAGAAATATAGCTCCTAGTTGAAACTGTGTGGTTTGAAATGTTTTTTTGGTTTGAACTGGTTATGTATGTATTGATTCCAAATGTTGAATGTGTATGAATTGAATTGAATGCATTGTTTTAATGGTATGTGTCAGGTATAGTCACAGTTGGTGTATCAAGATGTGTACATGCTATTGATGAATGTTAAATGTAGGTTGTTGAAACTTGACTTTATTTGGATGCAGGCAACTATCATGCACACATGAGGACTAGGTATGGTATGAATATGTGGCTTATCATGGTGTTTTAAGATGGTGACTTGGTCATGAAGATAATGAAGATGGTTATGATGAAGATGAAGAAGAGTAGGTCTAGGATAGTTAATTAACTTTGTTCAACTGTTTGACCAAAAGTCAACAGTTGACCAAAAAGTCAACTATTAAAAAAAAAGTGGGTTTTTTCATGTATTTTGTAATTTCGTAATGCCTTTCTTGTATTTTGGGACATTTGAACATATTTGGTCCATTGACTTTGTAATGTTGACTTTGTATGTTAAGAAATCACATTCCATTATTTTCCCTCCTTTTTCAATTTGAATTTTGAACTTAAAACCTTGAATTTGCCTTGGATATAAACTTGAATGGATCTTGGATTTTGAACCTTAAACTTGAATCTTGTACGAATTTTGAAGTGCAACGCTTTGTCGTGAATTCAAACCAAATAGCCAAAGTACTACTGTATTGAACAAGCTCAAAAAGAAATTAGCCAATCAAAGTTAACTTCTCATTGTTGACCAAGTAAAACTTGCAATCCATAATCAAATCCAATGCCATGATATAGTCCACACTGATCCAAAATGTCATAGACCAATATTAGGATCTAAGAGCAAGATCCACCAGTAATTGTAGCGCTAACCTAGTTAAGACATAACATAGAGAGACCCACAAGTTAGATCCACATTTTTGTGTGTCATACTCCAAATTTTACTCTCAGATTCTGATCATTTCATATCATCATGAGTCGACTATTTTCGCATTCTTGATAAATGTCCCATTGATCTTTAATCGTGCATTTTCAGACGATTTTATCATTCTATGCTTTTTGTTTTTTTTTTCATTATTTTTTTTTTAGATAATTAATTTAGTTTTCTTTTATATAGTTTATTTTCAATTAAAGTTTTATTTTTAACTTAATTTAATTTTTAATTTTAGCGTAGCTTTTATTTCTAATCTAGTTGGGTGTTAATTTTAATTTTAATTTTAATCCCAATTCAATTAGTCCTTTTGTTTCTTTAATTAAATTAATTTTCAACTAATTTCATTTCAACTTAAGTTTACTTATCTTATTATAGATTAGGTTTAATTTTATAAAAAATCACAAAAATAGTATCAAGGCCCATTTACAATACATGAGAGTTCATTACACTTTTCTCCATACAACTTTCACACAGTTCGCGATACCTCTGTCCCACCAAGACCAATTGTACAAGCACTGACGACCTTACACTAATTTTGCTACAAAACAAAGCCCCTCCAAAACTTTGACCAAAATGTTGCTGCTGTACCTCTGCACATTTGCACCAAGACAACTAAGCCATCTGCCACAATCTGCTACCCAACGCTACAGCACATCCTGCAAAAACAAAGACAAAACATCCATTACAATCCAAACCTCTTCTGCCAACAAAAACACAATGTCACACACCTTTATCCGTCACAAATCCATGCGAGGCCTACGAGACGAAAAATGACTTGACATAGCAACAGCAAACAACCAGCAGAGAAAAAGACCTTACAATGACAACAGGACAAATTCAATTGATTTTATAAGGATAAGAGGAACAGAGCAAGAGAGAGGGAAGAAATTTTCTGAAAAAAAATTACACTTACTTCCTTTTCTTCCACCGCGTCTCACTTCCGATAACAACCTCACAACTCCAAATCCCAAAACCACACCTGCAACCACGAGTTTCTCCTTCCATCGACCACCATAGTTCTTCCACAAACCATCTTCAGGGAACTTCGCCCAAACACAACACGACAACCTTCTTCTTACAGCACCTCACAAACGGTGCATCAACACCATCACTTTTAACACCACGGTCAACCACCACTCTCCGTTTCCATCATTTCCAATTCGTCTTCCATCCTTTCCGTTAAACCACTGACCCACAGCTTCGATCCATCATCTCTTTCCTCCTCGCATCCCTTAAACCGTCGCGATGGAACATACAACAAAAACTCCAACATCAACAACTCTAACAACCCAATTCCTCCTTCAAAAAACCGTAACCCCAAACTCTGCTTCGACCATATGACCACATACCCTCACAAACTTGTAGTTTCTTCCCTTTCCTAATCACCCACAACACCAAATCAAACCAAAAACATCCGTATTCAGAAAAGCAGACCTAGAAAAGAAGAATAGAGAATCAGTGAGAAGAAAAGATATCGGCGAAAGAAGAAGGTTGGAATGGTTTCGTAACTTGTTTCAGAGATGAAAATTTTGACTCTCTTTTATTTTTTTGATAAATTTATTGATTGATGGCGTGGCTTTGTAAGAACCTGAGGTGCTTTTTGACGTTAATGGTATTTGGGATTTGAAACCCGTTGGAATGCGTCGTTACCTTTCCTAAACGTGGCCCCTGTATCTTTTTTCTTTTCTTTGTTTGGAAATAAACCGTGAATGATGGGATGCCCATATGATTTCACATAATATCTCTATTAGCACACCAATCCATTATGTGCACCCCATCTCATGATTTCATTCTTTCGTTTGTTTTAATTTGTATTATCTTTTATGCTTTTTTTTTTTTTAAATTTTATTTTTTTAATAATCATAATAGGTCTTATCATTTAATTAATTTTTAGTTTTCTTGATATTTTCTTTTCAATTTTATTTTCTACTCTTTATTTTCGGGCCAATGATATATAAAAATCATGACTTGGTTGATTTATTTGAATCAATAAAAATTTTGATAAATATGAGATCACTTTTTTATTTATTTTTGTTGGTCAATGAAAGTCGTATATTAGATTATCGATTTCCCGATTTAAATCTTGATTAGGACGAGACCATTTCGATTTCATTTCGATTTCCATTTCATTAAACAATTTTTATTAATTCGGATGAATAAGAGCCGTCAAGATCTAGCATCTTGGCACAACTCTTTGAACAATTGACTTTCATCAAATGTTCGTTGTCCGATAGATAACTTTAAGTCTCGACTTGGACGAATAAGAGCCGTCAAGATCTAGCATCTTGACACAACTCTTCGAACAATTGATTTTCGTCAAGTGTTCGTCGTCCATCAAATAATTTTCATTATCAACTGGAATGAATAAGGGCTGTTAGAATCTAGCATTCAGACAAAACCCTTGAATGATTGGTCTCAAGCCTTGCGATAGTCGGTCATTCCTTTCTGTCATCCTTAAGACACTTAACAATAAACTTGGACCAATAAGAGACGTTAGGATCTAGCATTCTGACACAACTCTTGAACCATTAATCACTATCAATGTTCATTGTCCAACAAACAATTTTATAATCAATCTTGAATGAAAATGACTGTTAGAGTCTAGCACTCTGACATAACCCTTTGAACTATCGATCATCATCAACTGTTTGTCATTCTTAAAATATATTCAAGCCACTTTTAAACCACTAGCTTTTCCAAGAGAATGCCATTAATCTCTTGTGATTTTTTCACCCTTCCTTTAACCTTCACAAGAGATAGCCATTAATCTCTTCTCCTAAACAATAAATCCTCACAAGCTTTGCTTTCAAGTTTTTCACTTGTAGTTTCCAGAACTACGGACGCTCTGATTTCTCAAGTTCACCTTGAGAATACGTAGGCATAGGATTGCGAGATCCTAGCGAGTTACCTTTTTCTTTTTCCACCTTTTCCTTTACATCCAATGCCTTCTTAGATTCCACCTTTTCCTATTTTCACCGTAGTCGCTAAACTACAATTGCTTTGATTTCCTCATTGCACTATGAGGATACGTAGGCACGAGATTGCGAAGTCTTGTCGAGCACCCCTAGTAATAAAACCTCTTTAGTTTCTCTTCCCTTTTAATATAAAAATCCAAAAACATTTCTCTCTCTCCCTTTCCTCAAGTAGAAGATTAGAAACAAACCTTAAGCTAACATACATTTAACCCTAACTAAATGGTTCCCGTTGAGTACAACGGACGTGAGGGGTATTAATACCTTCCTCTTGCGTAACCGACTCCCAAACTCAGACATTGGTTGCGATGACCATATCCTTATCCTTCTTTTAGGGGTTTTATTCGATATTTTCCCTTTCCCTATTTGGGAATAAATAAAGATCGGTGGCGACTCTGTTAAGTCCATCCTGCGGGCGTGTGATTCGCTTCTCGAGGCCGTTCTCATTTTTCGAGGTACGATATTGAGTCATAAATAGCAATGAACCTTTGAATCAATTGTGGTTATTTGAGGATGAAATTGTAAATAAATGGGTTATGATGTATGATTAGGGCATGTAGAGATGTAGATGCCATAAGCAGTAAGCCAAACAAAATTTAAAAAAGTAGGACAAATTTTAGGGTATGACAACTGTCCCTATTTAATCATATTCGACTTGAATATACGAATGGTGATAGCCTTTTGGGCATTCAAGGTAGAAGAGGATTAAATACAAGAATGTCCAAAATTTTATCGGTTGAGAATAGAGATGTATTAAAATGAAGGTAAGTGTCTTAGGAATTTGCATATTGGGGATATGGAACGACGGAGAAACCTTCGTGTGAGGTCCTCGGTTGGGGATTGACTGAACATTCTGCTGGAGAAATGAATCGGTCGTAAGATAATGACAAGTTTCTGGTCAGACCAGAGAAAATTTGCGAGATTCTGGACGGACCAGAGATAAACTGAAAATATTCTGGACAAACCAAAGAAAAATAGAGATATTTTAGACGAACCTGAGAAGACTATAGATATTTTGGACGGACAAGAGAAAACTGGAAAATGTTCTGGACGGATCAGAGATACTAAAGGGAGTCTAGACGGACCAGAGAAAACAAAAGGATTCTGGACGGACTAGAGATAAACTGAAAAGATTCTGGTCAGGCTAGAGAGAATTTAAAAGATTCTGGGTGGAACAGATACGAGGAAGAGATTTTGGGCAGACCAGAGATAAGGAAAATATTTTGGACGGACCAAAGATAAGGAAAAGGTTCTAGACGGACCAGAGATAAGTAAGAGATTCTGGGTGGACCAGAGATAAAGGAAAAGATTCTGGGCGGAACAGAGATAAGGAAAAAGCTTATGGGTGGACCAGAGATAAAGAAAAGATTTTGGGCAGACCAGAGATAAGGAAAAAGGTTCTAGACGGACCATAGATAAGGAAAAGATTAAGGGCGGACCAGCGATAAAGGAAAAGGATTCTGGGTGGACGAGAGATAAGGAAAAGGATTCTGGGTGGACTAGAGATAAGGAAAATGATTATGGACGGACCAGAGATAAGGAAATTGATTTCGGGCGGACCAGAGATAAGGAAAAGATTTTGGGTGGACCAGAGATAAGGAAAAGATTTTGGGCGGACCAGAGAGAATTGAAAGGATTCTGGGTGGACCAGAGATACAGAAGAAATTCTGGATGGACCAGAGAGGACAAAAGGATTTTGGATGGACCAGAGAGAAATGAAGAGATTTTGGACGGACCAGAGACGCTAAAGAGATTCTGGAAGGACCAGAGATAAGGAAAAGATTTGGATGGACCAGAGATAAGGAAAAGATTTGGATGGACCCAAGATTCTTGTCAACACGGGGACCGGTCTGTGTTTTGAGGAAGGCTTCAATTTGGCTTATGTTAGGGATGTATGTTTGAATTTGTATGACATAATGCCCCATCTTGATGGATATGTTACGCGTTTGAGGATGCAATGTTATGTAATGAAGATTACTACATGCAGAATGCCAGTTGTTGGGCTTTGAGAGTGTTAAGTGATGGTGGGCTTTGGAGATGCCAAGTAGGTTGTGCTTTAGGAGATGCCAAGTATGATTGGGCTTTGGAGAGATGCGCAGTAGGTTGGGTTTTAGGGACCAAACAAGTTCGGGTTTCGGAGGTGCCAAGAAAGTTGGACTTTAGATTTTCTTGTTTTACAAGGCTCTATGATATGCTAGATGAATGCAATGATATGCACGAGTGGAGCGACATGATTAATGCATAGGAATGATCTATGCAATGGTTTTGAGGGTTTGAAGATTGTTCATGCTGCGGGTGATGGAAAATTTAAGGTTAGGATTAAGGTTATGAAGACATGACTCTCCGACACCTGCTCTAGGCTCAATAGTTGCTGACACTTTTGTGCTTGATTCGAAACAGGGAGAGAACTTGCACATTCTTAGCCTATCTCTGCCCCGAGTCTGTTGGGTATCTGCATGGACTGCCCCAATCACAAATAAAAAAACAGTCTTATCATAGGGCGATCTCGATCTGACTTACCCCAGTGTCTTTGGAACTGTATGTCCCTGATTAACCATTTTGTTGGAGCGGTTGACATCTCGTGCACTTGAGGTGGCCTGCCTCCGTACGAGCCTTGAAGTGATTTTTCCCCTGGCAGGCTGATCTTGGAAGGGCTGCCCCTGACCAACTGATCATTGAGAGATTTGTCGAATCTCGACGTGGTTGTCCCAGACTGACTGAATCTTGGATCGACTTGCTTTTCTGCTCAACGGGGTCCTCAAGTGTTTTTCCCCTCAATGCGATCATTATTTCTGTTGATATTTGTAAATATAGTGTTAAGAATATTTGTATATAGAATAGTACCACATCGACTATATCATGTAATTAGTTGTAATCTCTCTATATATAATAATGTCTCCCTAGTGCTTTTCAAAACACACGATTTATTCGTATGACACTTAGTCTCTTGTACTTCAGCATGGTATCTAGAGTCTGCTAAGAGGCAATTCTTTTTTCGCCGTGCTTTACCCAGTTGACCCACTGTCTTCCGGTGAATTTTTTTTTTTTACAAACCTTGTTGTCACTCTGGTTTGCCTCTCACTTTTCAAAATTCTCCGGTAACCACCCTGCCGCCACTGCTGTCGTTACTATTCTGACGAAGTTTCGGAAAGCCAACCCCACCATCAGTTTTCAATATTCTCCGGTCATAACCACATAGCCGCCGTCCGCCGCCGTCGCTACTATTCCCGGTGACCTTCCAACAAACTTTTACACAGGCAGAAACCTCTGCACGCGCCCACATGCGCCACATCTATCTCCGCGCGTGGTAGCACGTCCGGCGGCCGATCGCGTAATATTTTTTGTCTTCAGATACTCATGGCTATTCTTCAGAACTTTATGCCAAACTACGATGATTTCCTCAGGTGGTATCAGAATTATTAGAACTCAGATTCTACTGCTACGGTAGAACACACTGGTAATTCATCTGTTTGCCTCTCTCAATCATCTCCTTTTCGACCTTGGATCCTTGATTTTGGTGCGTCTGATCATGTTACTGGTAATAAAAATCTTTTCTCTTCCCTCTCTACATCTGGTTTCTTACCTACTATAACTTCTGCCAATGGTTCTCAAACCCGATCCGAAGGGATTAGTACTGTTCAAATTCTACCTTCTCTCTCTGTTACTTCTGTCCTCTATGTACCTAATTGTCCATTTAATTTACTTTCAGTCAGTCGTTTAACTTGTTCTCTTGATTGTAGTGTCACCTTCACTAACAATAATGTTACCCTGTAGGATCAGAGTTCGGGACAGACGATTGGCGTCGAATATGAGTCTCGAGGCCTTTATTACCTCTCATTGTCTTCTCAGACATGCTCAGCCAAAGATTTTCCACTCACAATCCATGCTCAGTTAGGTCATCCTAGTCTTTCCAAATTACATAAGTTGGTGCCAAATTTATCGAAGGTATCTAATTTACATTGTGAGTCGTGTCAGTTAGGGAAACACACTCGTAGTCAATTTTCCAATCGAGCCAACACACGGGCTTTGTCCCCTTTTGCTTTAGGTCACACCGATGTTTGGGGTCCCTCGCGTACTATCTCTACTCTTGAGTCTAGGTATTTTGTCACCTTTATTGATGATTTTTCAAGTTGCACGTGGTTATTTTTAATGAAGAATATATCTGAATTATTTTCTATTTTTGAACAATTTTATCGAGAAATAAGAACTCAATTCGGTGTTTCTATCCGTACCTTAAGAAGTGATAATGCTCGTGAATATTTATCCCTACAATTTAAAAATTTTATGTCACACAATGGTATTCTCCATCAAACATCTTACCCTCACGCACCTCAACAAAATGGTGTAGCCGAACGCAAAAATCGGCATCTCGTAGAACCACTCAGACCCTACTTCTCCATAGTAATGTTCTACTTCGGTTTTCGGGGGATGCTGAGCTAACGGCATGTTACCTTATAAATCACATGCCCTCATCTGTCCTTAACAATAAAATCCCTCATTCAATCCTTTTTCCCAATTCCCCACTTCACCCAATTCCTCCTGAGTCTTCGGGTCCACATGTTTTGTACCCAATCTCTCCCCTGGTCTTGATAAACTATCAGCTCGATCACTAAAGTCTGTCTTTCTTAGTTATTATCGATCCCAAAAAGGTTATCGTTGTTATTCACATACTCTACAACGATACCTCATATCGGCCGATGTTACCTTCTTCGAGTCTGTTTCATATTTCGAGTCCAGCCAAGTGCTGAAGCGGTAAAGCGACAAGCAACAAAAGTTTTTGGAAGTCTTTTTCCTGGAATTTATCGTGTCCACAGAGATTGGTGTTATTGAATTGCCATTCGACAGTTTCCGCAATTCTGAGTTTGGTTTAAAATGTTTCAAACATAGAAACAGAAAAGTAAATATTAACACAAAAAGAATTCATTCTTCAGAGAGAATAAACTTATCTGGCATGCATATAATCTACTCGTCACAAACTTAAACCTATCGACCAGTTATATTCAACCTACAATACTCCTCAATATCATCCAGCATTGCTCACAACAGTGTCCATCTCCAACACACTGAGCTGAGAGAACAACCGTATTACTCTCGTCGACACTCTCGCATCCGACTCAAACAACACAAAGACATTAAGCTCCGATACCCATAAAGATTGTTAGCTCTAAATCTATCTCTAGCATCCAGAAACTAACAGATAATCATCCCTAATCAAGGTTTGTGATGTTTATCTCTAACACAACCCAAACCCCGAGCATAAAGCAAAAAATCAAGGACAACCACCGATAAAGATTTGTAAAGCAGATTTTATACAACGCCACGAGCGATAAATATACATAAGAACAAAGTAAATACATATACAAAACCCAACTAAGAGAGAATACACAAAGAGGAAGAGAAATGAGCAAAAAATCTCCCGGTTTGTCAGCTCCGATCGATGATCAATCAAACCCGGATCATCCGTGTGCAAGCTCCATAGTTGTTTTCTAAGCTAATCCTATGGAAATATGATGTTTGATGGAGTGGGAGCAAAAAATACCCAAACCATCTCCTAAAAAATGCTGAAAAGTGACTTAAATAAGGGCTGAAAAGACGCGAACCGCACTAAGCGCGCTATGAGGGCGCTTAACGCCATCAGCAAAATCACAATTCTTATTTTCTTCATAACTTTCGAACCGTAACTCCAATTGACGCACAGTCGGAAGCGTTGGAAAGCTTATTCAATGCTCTATACAACAAAGACAAAATATCCTTGCCTGAATACCTATAAAAATGAGATAAAATTAAATTAGAAAGAATTAAATTTTATTACAACCGCACTAAGCGTGCTCAGATCACGCTAAGCGCGATCTCACCTAAAATACACTTTAAACCGCCTTAAAGCGCGCTAAGTGCGGTCCAGGAACCTTAGCTACTACCTTTGGCAAAAAATGCGCGCTGATACCGCGTTGAAAAGCTCGCTTAGCGCGACTTACCGACACGAACTTCTCGAAAATCAACTTTTAGGTCTTCTTTCCTTCACCAATTGTTCCTATCATCAAATATAAGCAAGAAAACCTGTAAAAGAGCATCAAAATGATCATAATTCACAATATTTACAATAAAATCAGAAACTTGCATATTTACACTAAAACTAATAGATTTACTACTAAAATATCAAGGAAACCATTGAAAAGGACCACAAAATACTATCTAAAATATGCACAATTTGGCACTTAACAACTCTCCCCAACTTAAACTTGTTTGTCCTCAAACAAGAATCGAACAACTCAAAGAAACAAATGTAACAGCCAAGCAATCACAAGTCAACATGTTTCGAAAAACAAAAACAAATGTATTGTTCAACACAAAAACGTACATGCAAAGCAAAACTTACCACTAAACTACAACGATAACATAACCACGAAACAAATGCTAAATACAAAAATCATGCCAAACATTCCAAAACAACACGAGTTCAATCATGAATCACACCTAGCAAAAACAATCATCGGTAGACGAAAAAACACAAAATGAGGTACTTTTCACTCACACAACAATCTTGCAAACAAAAGACCAAATTACGCAATCATCCCACAATCATATTGAAAACATAAAAGCAAGAATCACAAGGGCTTTCAAGGTTGTAGCGTGGTCGGGTAAATAAACAAGGGGCAATTTCTAAAGGTAATTGAAACAAAAACTTGCTTAAATCTAAAAGAGTGATCAACTCACAAAGACTCAAACACAAAATTCCAATCAACTTCTTCCAAAATCCCAAGTGTTACACAAAACACAATACTTATTTAGCACAATTATATGAACTCTTTTTGTTTCCTTTCACAAGGATTTTCTTTTTCTTTCTTATTTTTTCTTTTCTTTTTCATATTTTTCTCTTTTTTCTTTTCTTTTTCAACCTCATAGAAACTAACCACTGAGTAAACAATCATTCTCTTCCCAAATTGAATTCAACCACATCATCATGTGAATACTCCTTACTTTTTAAGGCAAGGTAAAAATTCATACAACAACACAAAGTTGAGGGTTCAAGAAAAAACAATCAATCAAAATCCATACAAAAAGTAAATTCAATACTCATAGACAATCATTAAGTTCAAACAACATGGATAATGATAGAAAGGCACAAAGGGGTTACGAATGATCACACACTCACAAGGTGAATGACTATTTGGCTAGGTAGTTGTGCTCAAAATGAAAGAAAATGCCTTGATTCTTTTCATGCTTTCGTATAATCAACACAAACAAAATATTAAGCTTAATAAAATCCAGTTAGAACAAGAATGTTGGTGCTCCGCGCATATATGAACAATGGAAAGCTTCCTCACAAAAAGGGTGGGAACTAAAGTGATTCACATCAAGAACAAGTATACAAAAGAATGAATGACATGGAAGTTTGTAAAAAGCCTAAGTATCATGAATATCCTAAAGTCTAGAAAGCGATAAACATATACCTTGGACGTGTACAAAACTTAACAATATCATCACCATACATTCGCAAGTTGAAACGATCAAACTTGGAAAATCACAAAATGCATCCTTAAGCTAATCAAAAACAAACTTGAGAGAATACAAAATTTTATTCTAACAACCTAACAAAATTGAACTAAAACTAACTAAACACAAAGACCAAAATTTGTGAAAGCGGATGGAAAATGAGAGATTTTTCTTTGCAAAACAAGGCGCACTAAGCGCCTTCTGCGCGCAGGAAAATTTTGTTTTTCAAAATTGGTTCTTTCTCTCATTCACTCCATCCATTGTCACTTTATATTAACTATACTACTAGACATAAAACTGTACAAACTCAAGAATTATTAATATAAACATACTAAAAGACCGGCTGAAAATGGATTAAACAAGTTGTAAAGTGAAGATTTGAGAATTTTACGAACAATCCGAGTACAACTTGTTTAATGAATGTTCACCACAATACCTAAGCTAGAATGAAAAAGTAATAACGAAACAAAAAATGATAAAACATGCTTGTTTTACGTTGTAAGCTCGACGCATTTACTGTGCTTAGCTAGTAACTTACTCCCTTCATGCCATGGTGATACCTCACCGCGCAAACCAAAAGCAAGTGTCCTAACCAAACACTTGAACAAACGTTACGGGAACAAAATATATACAACACTTGAACAAACACAATGGAAAATAAAAGCAAAACAAGTATCTATACAAGCATATATACAATATAAACAATTATGTACAAAGCTCCAAAACATCAAAACTATCGCAATACAATCCAATAAAAACACCAATCCCCGGCAACGGCGCCATTTTGCTGAAGCGGTATAGCAGCAAGCAACAAAAGTTTTTGGAAATATTTTTCCGGGAATTTATCGTGTCCACAGAGATCGGTGTTATTGAATTTCCGTTCGACAGTTTCTGTAATTCTGAGTTTGGTTTAAAATGTTTCAAACATAGAAACAGAAAAGTAAATATTAACACAAAAAGAATTCATTCTTCAGAGAGAAGAAACTTATCCAGCATGCATATAATCCACTCGTCACAAACTTAAACCTATCGACCAGTTATACTCAACCTACAATACTTCTCAATATCATCCAGCATCGCTCACAATAGTGTCCATCTCCGACATACTGAGCTGAGAGAACAACCGTATTACTCTCGCCGACACTCTCGCACCCGAATCAAACAACACGGAGACATTAAGCTCCGATACCCATAAAGATTGTTAGCTCTAAATCTATCTCTAGTATCCAGAAACTAACAGATAATCATCCCTAATAAAGGTTTGTGATGTTTACCTCTAACACAACCCAAACCCCGAGCATAAAGCAAAAAATCAAGGACAATCACCGATAAAGATTTGTAAAGCAGATTTTTTACAACGCCATAAGCGATAAATATACATAAGATCAAAGTAAATACATATACAAAACCCAACTAAGAGAGAATACACAAAGAGGAAGAGAAATGAACAAAAAATCTCCCGGTTTATCAGCGCCGATCGATGATCAATCCAACCCGGATCATCCGTGTGCAAGCTCCATAGTTGTTTTCTAAGCTAATCCTATGAAAATATAATGTTTGATGGAGTGGGAGCAAAAAATACCCAAACCATCCCCTAAAAAATGCTGAAAAGTGACTTAAATAGGGGCTGAAAAGACGCGCACCACGCTAAGCGAACTATGAGGGCGCTTAGCGCCATAAGCAAAATCACAATTCTTTTTTTCTTCATAACTTTCGAAGTGTAACTCCGATTGACGCACGGTCAGAAGCGTTGGAAAGCTTATTCAATGATCTATACAACAAAGACAAAATATCCTTACTTGAATACCTACAAAAATGAGATAAAATAAAATTAGAAAGAATTAAATTTTATTACAACCGCGCTAAGCGCGTTCTGATCGCGCTAAGCGCGATCTTACCTAAAATACACTTTAAACCGCCTTAAAGCGTGCTAAGCGCGGTCCTGCCCACGCTAAGCGCGGTCAAGGAACCTTAGCTACTGCCTTTGGCATAAAATACGCGCTGATACCGTGCTGAAAAGCTCGCTTAGCGCGAGTTACCGACACGAACTTCTCGAAAATCAACTTTTAGGCCTTCTTTCCTACACCAGTTTTTCCTATCATCAAATATAAGCAAGAAAACCTGTAAAAGAGCATCAAAATGATCATTATTCACAATATTTATAATAAAATCAGAAACTTGCATATTTACACTAAAACTAATAGATTTACTACTAAAATATCAAGGAAACCATTGAAAAGGACCACAAAATACTATCTAAAATATGCACAATTTAGCACTTAACACCAAGCAACTCCGGAACCCCTTCAGGAAAGTATTCGCATACCTCTTCTGAAAGTCCCATCTGCCATTGTCCCCCATCATTCTAGGGAACCTAGCCCACTAGATAGGCCTACAGTTGACCCCCCACTTCTCTCCCACTTCAAACATATCAGCGTCGTCAACCAATGTCTGTCGTACCTGTTCCTGAGGTCGTACCTGTCCTTGAGGTCATTGCAGACTCTCCTTCGACGCCCTCGCCATCATCGGATCCGATCTTTCCACCTGAGTCCGATCTTCCGATTGCCCTTCGAAAAGGTATATGTCAAATACGAAATCGTTCTCCACATTATATTGATTTATGTTATCATCATCTTTCTCCTTTGTAGCATACTTATTTATCTTCTTTGTCTTCTGTTTCTATTCCTAAAAATACAGGTGAAGCATTATCTCACCCTGAATGGAGGCAAGCAATGATTGATGAAATGTGTGCTCTTCAAAGCAGTGGTACCTGGGAACTGGTTCCTCTACCCCTTGGAAAATCATTAGTAGGTTTTCCTTCGCTTTATACAGTGAAGGTTGGTCCTGATGGTAAGATTGATCGATTTAAAGCTCGCTTGGTAACTAAAGGATACACTACGATTTTTGGGTTGGATTATAGTGATACCTTCTCGCCTGTAGCCAAGATGGCATCTGTTAGACTTATTCTAGACATTGCAGCTATTTGACATTGGTCTCTTCACCAACTTGACATTAAAAATGCTTTTTTACATGGGGATCTTGAAGAGGAAGTATATATGGAGCAACCACCTAGGTTTGTTGCTTAGGAGGAGTCATCGAATATGGTGTATAGGCTACACATGTCTCTTTACGGTCTTAAGCAATCTCCGAGAGCTTGGTTTGGAAGATTCAACACTGTAGTACAACAATTTGGTATGGTCCGTAGTAAAGCTGACCATTATGTTTTTTATCGTCATTCAGCCCATGGGTGTATTTATCTTATTGTGTATGTAGATGATATTTTAATAATTGGTAGTGATCAATAGGGAATACTCCAGTTAAAACAACATCTCTCGAATCAATTTCAGACAAAAGATCTTGGTAAACTCCGTTATTTTTTGGGTATTGAGGTAGCCCAATCTAAAGATGGTTTGGTGATTTCTCAATGAAAATATGCTATGGATACTTTGGAAGAAACAAGTTTGTTGAATGCTAAACCTGTTGATACTCCTATGGATCCAAGTGTCAAACTACTACCCAATCAAGGGGAGCCTCTATCTGACTCAGGAAAGTATAAGAGATTGGTTGGAAAGTTGAATTATCTCACAATGACTCATCCAGACATTTCTTTTACAGTCAGTGTGGTAAGTCAGTTCTTAAATTCCCCCTGTCGGGAACACATAGATGTTGTTATTCGGATTCTGAGATACATCAAATGTGCTTCAGGAAAAGGTCTAGTGTATGAAGATAAAGAACATACTTAGATAGTTGGATACTCAGATTCTGATTGGGCATGGTCACCCATTGATAGACGATCTACTTCTGGGTATTATGTACTTGTTGGAGGAAACCTTATATCCTAGAAGAGTAAGAAATAAAACATTGTTGTAAGATCAAGCGTCGAGACAGAGTATAGGGCCTTGGCAATGGCAACATGTGAACTTATTTGGTTAAAATAGTTGCTCAAGGAACTTCAAATTGAAGAACCAAGAGAAATGGCACTTATTTGTGATAATCAAGCTGCATTGCTCATTGCTTCAAATCCACTCTTCCATGAGATAGCCAAACATATTGAGATAGACTGTCACTTTGTCAGAGAGAAGATCGAGTCAGGTGACATCGTCACAAGCTTTGTCAACTCTAATGATCAATTGGCAGACGTGTTTACAAAATCCATGCGAAGCCCCAGAACTAATTATATATGTAACAAGCTTGGTGCATTTGACTTATATGCTCGAGCTTGAGGGGGAGTGTTGATATTTGTAAATATAGTGTTAAGAATATTTGTATATAGAATAGTCTCACATCTACTATATCATGTAATTAGTTGTAATCTCTCTATATAATAATGTCTCCGTAGTGCTTTTTAAAACACACGATTTATTCATATGTCTCTTAGTCTCTTGTACTTCAACACTTTCCATCGTGGAAACCTTTTGATGTCAAATGCTTGTTCGCAAGTAAAAATGTCCATTTCGAAAATGATAATGTTAATGTTATGCGTATGTCAATTTTGAAATCCAAACATGTTCACTGAAATGATGACAAGTAGTGAATGGAACACTAGTTAGGATGTCATATCAACAACAACACAAATGGTAAGCAAATCATTAGGAGTTAGCTTTGACACGATCTTACCGTAGTAAGCTTTCGAACGTGGCCTGGTTCACGATTTCAGAAAGAAAGGATATAAGGCTCAAAATTTATTTTAACCCACTCATTCTCCTTGATGTTCTCCAGTCCCACGTTCAGTTAGTTTAGCACCAGCGTTCTTTTTTCAAAAAGGGGATTTTGAATGGTAGAATTGACGGTGAAGGAACCAACGAGGTTTTCGGAGCGACAACCGCCCACCTTTTGCTTTTGTTTGTTTGTAGTCACACAAATTTGTTCTTGCTAAGGGTTTTCCTATTTGATATTCTATTTTGTTTTCCTTAATTTTGCGTAGACTGGTTTTTGAAGGTTTAAGTCTACCGGGATGCCCTAATTTTTGCCTAAGTCACTTGTTTTCAAGCTTTCGAATTAGTGGGCTTTTTTGTTTTTCTTGCTTTTTGAATTTCTCATTTTTTGTCAGAATAAATCGTGTGATATTTGTTCGCTTGATTTATAAGGGTTGTGACTGTCTCGCTCCCTTGGTCGCTGAGGGATAACCATTGTGGATTTGTGGTTTTTTCGACCTCTTGTGAGGGATAGGATGGAGTTGATCCTCAGATGGGGTACTTCTCTTTTGAAATTTGAACGCACGGTCAAACTAACTGAAGACTACCCTGCCCCAGGTTAAGATTGAGGATTTTCTCGTACAGAAAGTAACTCATACTTCTAGGCCCAAAGGGGTTGACTAGGGATTATCTTCCTTATATCTCCGGTGTTTGGGGATTTGAAGCAATTCCTTACATCGTCAACAAGGTCTTATTCAAAAGCATACGACTGGTAGTTTCAAGTGTTTTGATTTCATCATTCTCCTTTTGATTTCACTCAAACAAGAGTTTGATACCGATGAATAAAATATGAGTTAACAAAAATGAATTGGTTCAAAACATGCATATTCATTTCATTGTTAATTATTATTTGAAAACAAACGAGTTTTTACAAGTGAACAACACTTAACAAACAAAAAAGATTAAGAATGAAAATAAATTAATGACATGATGATCACCAGTGTTAAGGAGACACTCTTAGACTTGATTGACTGTTTCGAGGGTTGCTTTTACAGTCTTGGCACTTACTCAGACAAGGGATTTCCATTCACCAACAGGTTCTCGCCTTGAAGAATTAAGTACTTCTTGTCAATCAACTATTGAACTTTAGCTTTGAAAGCATTAAAATCCTCGGTTGAATGCCCAGCCGACCTAGCATGATATCCACATTGCACATTAGGATCATACCCAGGTGGTAATGGTTGCTGTGGAGCCTTCAAAGCTTTGGGAACCACCAACGAACTCTGAATCAGATATGGCAGAAGTTGATTGTATGTCACAGGATTTGGATCTAGAGAAGCATTCCTTCATTCTATATTACTCTGGGGCTTGCACTGATTCTGACATTCTAGGCCTTGGGCTTACTGATTCTGAGCCTAAGGAGGGTGTTAGTACGACGGTGTTTGGTACTGGGTTGCAGTAGCATATGGTAATGAGTAGTATGACATAGAAGCCAGAGGTGTTTGAAAATGAGGATGAATCTAAGGAGTAGCATACTGTGGGAATACTTAAGCAGGGTACATCAAGCTAGGATTAACTATCTGATTATCAGTCTAACCAAATTGGATCCCATATGGAGTGTAGGGTGCCCCAAGATGAGCATTGGGAGGTACAACAGCTGGAGGTGCCCCAGGATAGGCAAAAGGCATTCCAGAATTAGCAGACTGAAATCCTTGGTAGGAATATTACCCAATAGGTTGAACGACTGGAGGAATCTGAATATGAGTAGGAGGTGTAACACCCTTTTCTACCCCATAATTATCGCAGCAGAATAAACATAAAATCATAGTAAAATCAGAATCACCTCAAAGGGTGCACATTTCTCAATAAATTCAAATCAACAAAATTGCTCCGTAAACAATGGGTTTTCCTCAAAATAACTCAATATGCCTTCAAAGGGCAGCAGAACCACCATAACCACAAAAATCCCACAAAAGGGTTTATTAAAATAAACCATAGTCATCAAATAATCAATAAAATAATAGCCAAAATAAAACCTAACATGGTTCGACTCAACGACCCAACCCGATGTTACATTATCAGAGCAAGACCCTCTACATCGACCAAAATGCAAATAACTTCAAAAGTCCTCAAAAGCATTCACAGCTAATCCTTACCACCTGCACGTTACCCACGTGGAGACAACATTCAAACAGGCAGGGTGAGTAATACAATTCATTATAATCAATATAAAATAAGATATGCATAAAAATGGGATCATCATCATATACAACATCATCAGAGTCATCACAAGGCAAACATCAAAACACGTCATCATATATCACAACAAATGCCACATAAATGCAATGCACAACAGGACTCATGCATGTGGTACCAATCGTCACAATCGATGGACACTTAGGCCATCACCCTCCAAAGATCCCCGTCAATAGGGTCAGTTCCACACAAGAACCGGAGCACGTCATAAACCACTTCACATCCACACAATGGGATGGAAGCCACAAATAGACCGAAGTCTAACCTCATCATCACTGGACCGAAGTCCTAACATCATCACCAAAATATGCTATGAATGCATGATACACAACGTCAATAATCATCATCGTCAAAAATATCATTATGTGCATCATCATTCACCAAAACATCATGTTAATCATGTCATCATATATTCATCAAAACATCACAAATCATCATTTCATAATCATCAGTAGCATCACAGTAAACCATCAGAAAGATCACAGCGTCAAACATCAGAACATCACAGAAATCATAAACAAAATTTTGCGAACAACAACAGTTCGCTACTGAGTTCACTGTGCGAACACATTCGCTGGGACCTTCGCCTTGCGAAGCTGGCAACGAAGCCCCAATCCTATACAAAAACCAGAGAGTTCCCCAGTCTGCCTCTCCTCGCTCCTCTATTCGCCGGGACATTCGCTGTCCGAGCCCACAAAATCACATCTCAGAATCCATCCCCTTATCATCACACAATTTATCGCGCATTTGCTGCGCTGCTCACTTTGCGAGCCTAGGCGAACATTTGCCTTGCGGATGATTTGTTCGCTTTGCAAACTAACGATTCCTGCAATCGCTGTTACGCACCAGTAGCATCCTAGCCCCAAAAACCATTACCATTTCAACCTTAGATCACCCCAAAACACTCCCACAATAGTCCTGAAACATCAAGGCAATCAAAGGCATAAAACCTACGACTATTAGGTCAGTTAATTCCACTATCCTAACTCAAAATCACCTAAACCTTCACAAATTCTCAAGGTTCCCATAAACCCCATAAATCCCTTTCTCATACAAGATCCCACATATCATCAAAAAGGTTTTTGCCTCGAAGGCTTATTTTTACCCGAATCAATTCAACCCTTAATAATCCATCAATTGATCCTCAGAAATACCCCTAATTCATCAATAACTCATAAACCCTTCAAAAACCCCAAAAACCTCAAGATCTATTTTAAACACATCACGTCCTATATTGAAAACAATGAAAGGTAATACTCCCCATACCTTAGATTGTCGATTCTGAGCTTTCTCTACTGATTCTTTGGAAGCCTTCACGAATCCTCGCCCTTTTCCTTCTTTCCTCAGAGCTCTGCACCTTCTCCTTATTTTCACGATCTAACCAAAATGAATCCTATTCCTTTCCAATTCCTTTTTGTTAACCCTTGGGCTTCCAAAATGGGCTTTCCCCATAATACCCTCACTAATCCTCCTCAAAAGCCCATCTTACCCTTAATTCCTCTAATATTATTTAAATTAATAATAATACTAATATATTTATATTATATACTATTATTTAATTAAATAACCGAAACTCCACCAAAATACCAACATCGACACAAACCACCAAAATTCACCGAAAATTCACAAATATTATATTAAAACAAATTAAATAAATATTCTAATAAATTTGGGGTGTTACAACTCTCCTCCACTTAAAGAATTTTTGCCCTCGAAAATTACCTCAAAGAAATAGAGTCGGATACGACTCCCTCATCATATCTTCACGTTCCCAAGTCCAACTTTCGCCAGCTGGTCCGCCCCACAACACCTTCACCAAAGTTATGTCTTTACCCTGCAATTGCTTCATCTCTCGACCGTCAATCCGCACGGGTAAAGCTTTCACTGTCTGATTATCCCTCACTTGTACATCATCCATCTGAATCACATGCGACGGATCCAGAATGTACTTCCTCAACTGAGATACATGGAACATGTCATGCAAATTCGCAAGTGACGACGGTAAAGCAATTTGATAGGCTACCTCTCCTATCCTTTGCGAGATTTGGTATGGACCAACAAAACGTGGAGTGAGCTTCCTAGACTTCAAAGCTCGACCCACACCAGTTACTGGCGTCACCCTCAAAAACACGTGATCACCCTCTTGGAATTCAAGTGTCTTCCTTCTCTTATCATGATAGCTCTTCTGGCGACTTTGCGACACTCTCATCCTTTCTTGGATCATCTTAATCTTCTCAGTCGTCTCTTGCACAATCTCAGGTCCGAGTACATCACTCTCGCCTGATTCATACCAACACAAAAGAGTCCTACATCTTCTCCCATACAAAGCTTCATAGGGCGCCATTCCAATACTAGCATGAAAACTGTTATTGTACGTGAACTCAATCAACGGTAAATGGCTATCCCAAGATCCTCCATGATCCAACACACAAGTCCTCAGCAAATCCTCTAAAGATTGGATAGTCCTTTCTGTCTGACCGTCCGTCTGCGGATGATAGGTAGAACTCATCCTCAACTTAGTACCCAACGCATCTTGCAAACTCCTCAAGAACCTAGATGTAAATCTTGGATCTCTATCCAACATAACGCTTGAAGGTATCCCATGCAACTTCACAATCTCCTCAATGTACATAGAATGATTAATCTTCATCGGCAAGAAATGAGCCGATTTAGTTAATCTATCCACAATCACCCAAATGGAATCATTTCCCTTAGCAGTCCTCGACAATCCCACCACAAAATCCATGGAAATACTATCCCACTTCCATTCTAAAATTCTCAACGGCTGCATTATACCAAAAGGCTTTTGATGCTCAATCTTTGACTTCTGGCAAGTCAAACACGCATAAACAAACTCCGCAACATCCTTCTTCATACCTGGCCACCAAAATAACTTTTTCAAATCCTGGTACATCTTCGTAGCACCAGGATGGATACTCAACCTACTTCGGTGTCCTTCTTCAAGTATGCTCTTCTTAATATCTGGGACATCTGGAGCACACACCCTGTCTCTGAACATTATCACACCATTCTTATCAATTCGGAATTCTCCTACGTTACCTTGGTTGATCAAAGTCAACTGGTCCACTAACTTCAAGTCAGATTGTTGTCCCACTCTGATCTCTTCCAGAATGCCACTAGTCAACTTCAACATTCCCAACTTCACACTGTCAGGAGTCTCTTCATATACCAAACTCAAATCTCAGAATTGCTCAATTAATTCCAATTCTTTCACCATAAGCATCGACATATGCAATGACTTCCCGCTCAATGCATCAGCCACTACATTTGCCATTACAAAAATTCGCGTAAATTACGGCGGTTTAATTATGGCGTTTAGTTTAAAACGCCATAATCTACGGTTGATTACGACGGTTTTTATAAACGACGTAACATTAGTAACTAAAACCGGCACTATTTACTTATTATTTTTAAATTCTTGCATATGATGTGTGAAACGCGTTTTTCTAACTCTTCATTCCCTTTTTAATACCCATTCCCTTTTTATAATAATAATAATAATAATAATAATAATAATGTTATTTTGGGATTAAAAAACAAAACCATTATTCTTACGCCCTTCTTCTCCGAACGTTCAAAATAACCCTAAGTTCTTCTCAACTCTACTGATATTGAAGTTTTCTTCTCCGATTTTGAGCTTTCTTTTCTGAATTTTAGCTTCAGTTTCAAATTTCTCATATTCCTTTCCTTCCGTTCAGTTTTCGGTAAACCCTTTCGATCACAATTTCTTTCTTTCATTCAAATTCAAACCCTAACAATTATTTGAAATTAGAATCACTCCTATTCAATATCAGTATCAATATGGAACCCTAACAATCAGGTTTTGTGCTATTCTAAAATTAGGTTTTTTGCTGCTCTATTTTGCTGCTCTGCAATCTGCTGTTCCGCAATCGACCGTTATATTGCTCCTTTTTGCTACTCAACAATCCAAAATTCCACAATCCACCAATTTTAAGGTAATAATGTGCTTTCGTTTTTTCACAACATGATTTATGATATTGACAACTATTATGGTTTATGAGACTCAGGTGATAGTTTTATTTCATTTTTCACAAGATTAGCATAATTTGAATAAATTATTCAATATTCATTTGGATTTTTTTTGTCTAAGTTCAAGTTCTTGATATATTCTTGTGGAAGAGTGCTTTTAGGGTAGTTTGAATGATAGTATTTTTTAGTTCTCTGGTTTATTTTATAATTTGGGTCACCGAATTCGGTTCTATTCAATGGTATTTAACAGCTATATCCAAATTCTGAACAATACTAAGGATGAGTTCTTTTGTTTCTCTTTCTTTTTAATTTTGTTACCTCCATCACCAAATCCATTGATCCCTACCACCACCATCAACCTTAGAACTAATTAATGTACACTAACTTTGTTAAAAGAATTGGAAATATTATTAGGTTGTTGATTGGATCTAAGAAGAATGGATGAACATGTGTTTGTTATCTTAGCTTCATGTCCCGGCTAATATTATATTATAGATTTTTGGGTGAATCTTACTTTGTAAGTTGTCTTTGCTTGTTGTTGTATCTCACTATTTCATTTCCTTTTGACTTACTTGTATGAATCTTATCCTAATATTTGATGTTGTGGTTATTTATTGACAGATGCGTAGTGGTTTCTCCAACTAAATTGTTGGATTTATAACTCTATTTGCTAGCTGGTGAGTTTTTCCTTATCCTTGTAATTGTTTGATGCATAAGTATTTAACATGATTTGTTTACAACAATTAGAAAATAAGGCTTCTTTGTTGGTAGAATGGGGTTGTTTCAAGTATTTTCATTTTTCTTTTTGTTACTGTTTGGATTGCATTAAATACTTACACTGTCTAATGTATGTATTCTTAAGCTTCTGGATGTTCACTAGTTGGTTTTAGTATAGGTCTGTTTTCATGTTGTGTGTGGCATGAGTTATTCAAACATGATAGGTTATCTCATTATTGTGTTAGTTTAATACACAACTAGTTTGTTTTTTTCCCATCTCATATAGAACTTGTTATATTCTCTTGTATGATATTAGCAGATTAGATGTTATGGAATAATTTTTGTGGTTAGAGAAATTTTTAGGTATTAAACCAAAAATCATAGTTTAGAATGTCAAAATGTACAAGAGTCATTGATGTATGCTCTTATGTGATTTACTACCCTGACAATTATAACATGTAGTATCATATAGTGCTTCTAGATGCATCAAATTGAAATAAAACATAAATCTTGATGATTATCTCAAACGGTTGGATTTCCTAAACTTTAACATTTTACAACACAACATACATTAAATCACTCAGGACAATCTATCTCTTTTATATAAACTGCTGATCTTATGTTGTTATGAATTTTATATATAACTAGATGTATGCTTGCGCCATGCCTGGCCAATTACGGGATTGAAACTTTCGATTTTTGAGTGGCAATCAAAAACTGTGTCGCTCTGTTGCTCATGCCTAGCAAATCTTATGTTGTTGTGAGCTTTATATATAAATAGATGTATGCTTGCCTGATGCGCAGTCAATTACGGGATTGAGACTTTCAATTTTGGAGTGGCAGTCAAAACTGTGTAGCTCTGTTGCTCATGCCTAGCATATCTTATGCTGTTATGAGTTTTATATATAACTAGATATATGCCCGCGCGATGCGTGGCCAATTACGTGATTGAGACTTTCGATGTGGAACAGGGTGTTTGGTTGTGCAACACATTTACAAGTAAATCTTGAATATGGTTATGTTATCATTGCTAGAGAAGATTTGCAATTTTGTCTTTGTAAAAATTATAGATTAAGTTATAAAATATTTTTGTTTCTTTTATAGATGTACTTTTGCTTGTGAGCATGAGAATTGACACATTTATGCATTCATCATTGTGTTAGATGGAACCCTTATTTTGATAGGCGGTAGAGAGAATTGTTTTCTCTCAACTGAGAAGCTTAAGCTCTGGTAGAGAGAATTGTTTTCTATCAATTGAGAAGCATAAGCTCTGTTAGATAGAACCCTTGTTTTGATAGGAGGTAGATAGAACCCTTGTTTTGAAAGGTAGTGAGCATAAATTCTACAAGCTACTTGTGGCATTATGTGATTGGGGACATGTAGAAATACTACTGATGGTTAAAATTGAAACATACTTCATGTCTTTTATGTTATGTAGAAATACTACTAGAAGGAGAATTCTTGAGAACAAGAATATATATAAATTTATATTATACCTTTGCATAGATGCTTTATGTGGAAAACAAGGCAAAATACTAGTTAAATGATAGTTTGAATGAAGAAACTCATAGATAACACTAGTTGCAAACTGGATACAAATATTAAAAATCATGGTAATAACTAAAATAGCTGTGGCCATAACATTCATCATGGTTTTGTTATTCAGTGTGACACCAAGAGAAGGCATAAAATTAGCCATGATTGTGCAGATTATAGCACTGTTAGCGAGTTTTGCTAGCAGATCATAACGGCGAGTCATAAGGGTGTTGAGTTCAACGGAGAATTTAGCAGAAATAGCGATTATGGTTAAGGAAGTTGCGTTGATACAAAAGTATTTGCAAGGAAACCATAGTTTACGGGCATTGAAACCTTTGATGAGATCTGCTGAGAATGAAATGTGACAGAAGAGTGATGTTGATGCTATGTAGATTCCTATCCATGACATAAGTTTGCTGAAACTTTTGTTGTCTAAGTTTCCTTCACTGTTGCATATGTTTTGTGCCATCTTCATTTCTTGACTTTTTTTTTTTGCTGCAAAGGTTGTTTCTGGTTTATTTAGGAAGAATGTTGTGTTTCTAATCTAGCCATCAGTCTTTTTCCAAGTTATATGGACTAGAATATACTAGTAATAAAATATTAAGGGGTGTAAATATGAATATATTATTATTATATTATGATATATTCATTTGTCTTGATGATGATGTTTTGGATAGTGTTGAAAATTGTCAATATGAAATTGTGAATGCAATGAGGGTGCAAACAAGATTAGTTGGTATGAAATAAAACTTCAAAGATTAGGGGCACATTCTGAAAGGAGTATGTAACGTAACGCGGAATTTTCAATTCAAGTGTTGGTTTCAACTTTCAATTTAGTCAAAATTAAGACAAAAAAATCATGAAATAAAATTTAGCCACAATGAAATATATAATTAATATTACATAGGTTTAGGTAATCTAACGGTAAATATGAGTGGCACATGGGTGAGGGTCTTAATTGGTCCCTCACTCTAGAAGTAACCCTAGTTTATATCAATTAATTAATTAAAATAATAAAAAAATTCTAATTTTTTTTCTCCATATTACTTGTGAATTCATTTTATTCTTCTTAATACTTTATTCTATTTTTTTATATTAATTAATTACACTATGCACTGTTTAAAATAAACAAATACACCACCAAGAAAATAGTTATGATACATCCCATTTAATAATTCTAGTGATTAGCTCTAATATAATAATTGTTTTGTTTTTTTGTAGGCTTTTGAAGTAGGAAGTGAACCTTTATCACCTTATGACATAAGAAGATCATCAGATGCAAGCAATACACATGAAGAAAACCATCAGAGTCCTTCAAAGAACATATGATTTTTATGGCACTTTTATGCTATAACACTTGTTTATTGAGAATAATTTAAGATACTAGATACAAAAATTGTTGGTCATTTTTATGTTTTAATATCTCAGGAATATATTGTGAAATATATATCAAACATTCAAAGATTCTATGTAATTTTGAAAAAGTTCAACAATTGCACCGATTTATATATATTAAATTTTTAGGCATTTTAATATAGATATTTTAATTTACTTTTAATGTTGGTGTTAAATTGTGATAAAAAATTTAAATCTATTTTAGCATATTTCAAAGAGAGCCTCTTCAAATTAATTTGAAAATTAGGGTGCTTTATACTAAGATGTTTTGGCACATATCATAAGAAAAGTACGACGGTTTAGAATGACGTAATTTTTAGTATATTACGACTGTTTTAACCGACGTAAAATATGAAGATATTTTTTAAATTAAAAACAATAGGGCGTTTAAAATCGCCACTATTTTCAAACAAAAAACGCCATTTTAAATTGTGTAAAATACGGCGGTTTGCACGGCGTTTAATTTTAAACCGCCGCTATTTTCTTTGCGGCAGCCAAATTTGCGGCGTTTTCAAAAACGTCGTATTTGTAAGTTGTGTCGGTTCAAACCGCCGTAATTTTCTTGAATTAACCGCCGTAATTTACGCGAATTTTTGTAGTGTGCTTTGCCCGGATGATAACTCAAATCAAAATCGAAATCCTTCAACAACTCTAACCACCTTCTCTGCCTCATATTCAATTTTTTCTGATCAAACAAGTACTTCAGACTTTTGTGATCACTAAACACTTCAAACTTAGAGCCAAACAGATAATGTCTCCAAATCTTCAACACAAACACCACAGCAGCCAATTCCAAGTCATGTGTAGGATAATTCCTCTCATGAACTCGCAATTGTCTCGAAGCATACGCAACAACTTGACCATTCTGTATCAGCACTCCACCAAGACCCATCTTCAACGCATCGCAATACACCACAAAAGATTCACTTAGATTTGGCAAAATTAACACTGGAGCGGTCGTCAATCTCTTCTTCAATTCCACAAAACTCTCTTCGCAAGCTACATCCCACACCAAATCTTGACCCTTTCGAGTCAACTGAGTCAAAGATAATGCTAACTTAGAAAATCCCTTGATAAACTTGCGGTAATAACCCGCCAATCCCAAAAAACTTCGTATCTCAGTAGCAGACTTCGGAGTCTCCCACTGCAACACATCATCAATCTTGGAAGGATCTACAACAATTCCACCACTTGAAATCACATGGCCAAGAAAACTCACTTCTTTCAACCAGAACTCACACTTTTACAGCTTTGCATACAACTTCTTTTCTTTCAATACTCGCAACACGGTTCTCAAATGCTCAGCATGCTCTTCTTCAGACTTAGAATATATCAGAATATCATCAATGAAAACCACCACGAACTGATCCAAATACTCATGAAGAATCCGGTTCATATACTCCATGAACACACCTGGTGCATTGGACACACCAAACGGCATCACAGTGTATTCATAGTGACCATACCTCGTTCTGAAAGCTGTCTTCGAAATGTCATCAGGCTTGACATGAATCTGATGATACCCAGACCTCAAATCAATCTTACTAAACACACAAGCACCTACTAACTGATACATCAAGTCGTCGATTCTCGGAAGTGGATACTTATTCTTGATAGTCACTTTATTCAACTGCCGATAATCAACACACAATCTCATACTTCCGTCTTTCTTCTTCACTAACAACACAGGAGCACCCCACGGAGAAACACTTGGTCGAACAAACCTCTTCTCAAGCAATTCTTCCAGTTGTTTCTTCAATTCACTTAACTCAGAAGCTGAAATCCGATAAGGAGCCATCGACACTGGACTCGTACCTGGTATTAAGTCCATTGCAAACTCTACTTCATGTTTTGGAGGCAAATCACTGATGTCATCTGGAAACACTTCTGGAAATTCACAAACAACAGGTAAGTCGACACTCGCAGCTTCACGATCAATCTGCAATGATGCAAACATTGCAAACACCAAGGCTTCATCTTCCATAAGCTCGTCTACTTGCCTAGCAGACAGGAACATCAACTCTCCACTATCACCAAACTCAAGAAACTCCACAGTCTTAGTATAACAATTGATATGAACATGGTTGAACTCCAACCAATTCATTCCAAGGATTACATCGATTTGGTGCAAGGGTAAACACACCAAATCCATCACAAAACTCTTCCCAAAAATCGTCAAAGGACATCTCAAACACACAAAAGTAGTAGTAACAGAACCATTAGCATGGGTCTCTATTAGCATACTACCATTCATATCAGACAACTTCAAACCCAATCTATTAGCACATTCAAGCGAGATAAAAGAATGAGCAGCCCCAAAAACCATTACGATTCCAACCTTATATCACCCCAAAATACTCCCACAACAGTCCTGAAACATCAAGGCAATCGAAGGCATAAAACCTACGACTATTAGGTCGGTTAATTCCACTGTCCTAACTCAAAATCACCTAAACCTTCACAAACTCTCAAGGTTCCCATAAACCCCATAAATCCCTTTCTCATACAAGATCCCACATATCATCAAAAAGGTTTTTGCCTCGAAGGCTTATTTTTACCTGAATCAATTCAACCCTTAATAATCCATCAATCGATCCTCAAAAATACCCCTAATTCATCAATAACTCATAAACCCTTCAAAAACCTCAAGATCCATTTTCAACACATCACGTCCTATATTGAAAACAATGAAAGGCAATACTCCCCATACCTTAGATTGTCGATTCGGAGCTTTCTCTACTGATTCTTTGGAAGCCTTCACGAATCCTCGCCCTTTTCCTTCTTTCCTCAGAGCTCTGCACATTCTCCTTATTTTCACGATCTAACGAAAATGAATCCTATTCCTTTCCAATTCCTTTTTGTTAACCCTTGGGCTTCCAAAATGGGCTTTCCCCATAATACCCTCACTAGTCCTCCTCAAAAGTCCATCTTACCCTTAATTCCTCTAATATTATTTAAATTAATAATAATACTAATATATTCATATTATATACTATTATTTAATTAAATAACCGAAACTCCACCAAAACACCGACATCGACACAAACCACCAAAATTCACCGAAAATTCATAAATATTATATTTAAATAAATTAAATAAATATTCTAATAAATTTGGGGTGTTACAGGAGGACCCATATTCTCTGATTTAGCAGATGTTTCAGCAGTCACAGGCATAAAATTCTGACAAGGCTTCTCTGTAAAGTATAATAACTTCTGATTGAGGAGCTCTTGAACTTTGTTCTTGAAGATGATACAAGATTTTGTAGAATGTCCCACATATCCAGCATGGCATCCACTTGTAGCATTAGGATCATGCTTAGGACGGTAGGGAAATCTGGCAGGTTCGATCTTTTTAGGCACAATTACCCCAACACGAATCAGAAGGTGATATAGCTGTGTATAAGAGATTGGAATTGGACCAAAGTGAGGACATCTCCATTTTTTTATCATTGTTCCAACAGCTACTTTGCTTCTACTTCTGTTTCTGGTTGTCTTGAGTGGACTTCTGATTAGGTAGGGAAAAACCGGTAGATTTCCTGCAGTTGTATTCTAGATTTTAACTGCCTCTAATTCGTTATCAGCTCGTTCACCCATCACAACTTTCTCTGAGAATTTCGTTTTCATGCTTTCCAGAAGTAGTTCCAAGACCATATCGGCCTTGCCTTGGGCGTGACCCAAGCTTTTCTTGCACACTGCGTTCTTGTGCTCAGATTGTTCCATGATTCTTTGGCTATCGGCGTCGGGAAATTATTGTCTTTCTGGCTTAGGAAAGGAAAAAGGTGAGCATTTTCTGGTTTGCATGCATGAAATGCAAGAGCATGTATGCATATGTTGTTTATGTGCATGGAATGCAAATAGATATGCAACATCTATTAATTCAAAGGTTCGATAATGCAATGCGTTAGGTTCACAAATCTGGTACACACACGACGATGTAATAACTCAGGTTCAACAGTTTGGCTCATGTAATGATGCAATAATAGTATGCAATAATGTAGGTTAGCGGTACAACATCTTCTCGATAGTCTGCATATACTCCTCGACGTAGGTTCAAAGGTTCGATGTATCGAGGTATGTAGAGGTTTGGTTACTTGCATGAAACCCATATCCCTTTACAAGGTAGGTTCTAAGACTTTATGAAGGTTTTTAGAGTAACGAATTCATCTTGAGAATACCCTCCTTAGTGCAAAAATAACTCGTAAAGCCAATGATACTCCCAAGGGGATCTCCTCTAAGTGAGGTTAGCCTCAAATTCGAAAAGCCACGGGTTCGTTAAAGGTCCATAAAGTCACGGACTCCGTTTGAAAGAATGGTTATCAACGCGAAATGACTCGTGTGCCAACAAAACTTCAAAAAGAATCTACTCCAGGAGGAGTCTTCGTACCAACCCATCAAGACAACTACGTCCGACAAGTCAGTTACGAAGCCCCCAAACTATCTCAGGTGTATTGTCAAAGCCTGTGTATTGGGTTCATCTCTCAATAGCATCATAGGACTCGTCCCACAACAGATATATCAAGGATACAACATATGAATATTTAAAGCAGTAAACAAAAGCAATAAATAACATATAGATAAAACAAGTAAATAATAAAGATAAACATCCATACAAACAATGAAACAAAGAAAACTAGGCTAGACTCCTACTTGCAAGAGCAAGGACTCCCCAATAGAGTCATCAGCTGTTGCTACGCGAAAAATACCTCAGTGTATCGCACACTCGATGATACAACAGAGTCACCACCAAACTTTATTTATTCCAAAAAGAAAGGGAAAATATTGATAAAACCCCAGGGAAATAGAAACGGGTAAGTGAGTTGGTTATGCGAGGGGAAGGTATTAGCATCCCTCACATTCGTCGTACTTGACGGGAACCATTTTCCTATTCTTTTCTTGGATGGGTGTTACTATCTAAAGTTTACTTGCGAAAGGGGAAAGAAAAGGTTTTAAATTAGTGTGCTTGCGGAGGATTGGGGCCCTCGTGCCTACGCATCCTTATAGTGCAATGAGAAAATTAGAGCTCCGTAGTTCGGAGAACTAGGGGAGAAAATGAAGGAAGGTTGAAAAAAGTTTGTGAAAGAAGGGAGGTTGCTCGCCAAGATCTCACAATCTTGTGCCTATGTACCCTCATGTGCAATGAGGAAGTCAGAGCTCTGTAGTTTATGGAAATAAGGATTAAACGAAAAAAGAAAAGGGTGATCAATTTGAAAGAGATAGTTGCTTGAATTTCAAAGGAGTTGTGAATTGAGGAAAAGTCTATCTAAGCATGAGACTGACAAGATAAATATGAAAGGAAAGAAAGGTTGGCCAAAGCATGAGAATAACATGGAAACCATGAGGAGAAAATAGATTTGCCAAATCATGAGACTAACCTGGAAAGCATGAGATAGTCTGTCTAAGCATGAGACTAACAAGATAGGCTTGAAAGGAAAGAGACTTGCTATAGCATGAGACTAACATGGCAAGCATGAAAGGAAGGGAGATTTTTCAAAGCATGAGACTAACATGGCAAACATGAGAGAATTTGTCTAAACATGGGACTAAAAAGACATAATTAAAAGGAAAAAGGATTTTCCAAAGCATGAGACTAACATGGGAAACATGAGAGAGAGTCTATCTAAGCATGAGACTAACAAGACAGACTTGAAAGGAAAAAGGGTTTTCCAACGCATGAGACTAATATGGCAGTCTGGAGAAGAAATGAGGGCTTGCCAAAGCATGAGACTAACATGGCAAGAGAGGGAGGACGTCTGCTAAAGCATGGGACTAACAAGGCAGACTTGCGGGGGAAGAAAGAGGTTCGCTAACGCATGGGACAAACATGGAAAAAAGGTGTCTGTCTAGGCGTGGGACTAAAAACACAGACTTGGAAGGAAGGGTTTTCCAAAGCATGGGACTAACATGGAAAGAGAGAGAACATCTATCTAAGCATGGGACTAACAAGACAGACTTGGAAGGAAGGGATTCCAAAGCATGGGACTAACATGGCAAAAGAGAGAACGTCTGTTTAAGCATGGGACTAAAAAGACAGACTTTGAAGGGGAAAAATGGTTCGCCAAGGCATGAGACTATTACGGCAAACGAGGACGGGTCTTACCAAAGCATGAGACTAACATGACAAGAGGGAGAGTTTTTGACTCAGAGATGAGTTCTTGACAATGATGTGTTTAACCCAAGGAGATATGGAGGCCAAATGAGGTTGTTTGGTTAAAAAAGAAGAGTTTTTGTTGATGTGTTGAAGAGTGAAAGGTTTGAATGTTGCCCTAAGGTGGAAAAATGTATTTGAATAGTTGAGATTGATTTTAGAGATTGCTTATGAAATTTGTGAGGCGAATCTAATCGTTGGTACTTAGAGGACGACAAGTATCTTAGCCATAGGCTAAGTACGACCTACAATCAGATACTTGGGAGATGAGTGGACAATAGAATCCCAATCTCTCTTTTTCACCCTAAGAGGACCAAATTAAACTCGTTTTGTTCTTAAGTGTTTTAAATAGAAGACAAGCATCGAGCCACAAGCCAATCAGAGCCAACAACCCAAGTACTCGAGAATGTGGTGCACATGTACGTACACCCCATCCTTTTTCTTCCAATTTGTTATGAAAATAATTTTGAAAATGACATGGTGTTGAGCCAAGTGTTTGAAGTTTGAATTATGAGAGGTGTGCATAGGAAAGAGGGGTGGGATGGCAATGGGTACCCGTGGGGACGGGTACTAGTCCCCCGCTACCCGCCCCGTTTAGTAAATATGATACCCGTATCCGCCCCATATCCGTGCGGGTATCTGGCAGACGGGTACCCGTGGATTTTGAGATACCCGCGGGTATTAACGGATATCCATGGATATTTTTTTTAATTGTAATTTACTAATTTTTCTTTTGTTAAATAGAAATTTTATCTTTTTTGTAATTAGAAGATTATGTGTAAATAGAAAATCTATCTATAATTTTTCATGAAAGTCATGATTCAACAAACTTGAAACAAATATATATTGAAACTATGCTTTGAGAATATGAGAAAAATGATCACATAATGCGTATTAATTTATAGAAACATCAAATCAAACATATAACAATATATTACACATGTGATTTAGTACAAATACCATAAATTGCACATAAATTACACATGTGATTTAGTAGAATCTATTCTATAATATGTGATTAATTTTTCCAAAGGATAAGTAATTAGTATATATTAATTTTAAAGGATATTTAATTAATTTTATTAATTATAAACGGATACAGATACCCGCGGGTACGGGTACCATTAAATCTGTATCCGTGCCCGTAATGAAACAGGTAATTAAATATCCGTTTATATTACTCGTGGATACCCGTTAAGCCATCTTACCCGTACCCGTGACGGATTTTATCCGCGGGTACCCGCGGGTATGGGTTTTTTTGCCATCCCTAGGGGTGAATGAATGGAGGATGAAAATTGATGGAGGTTGACGACGATGCCTAAGCGATCAACTTACGGGTATGAGAAGTCATGGAACCCTAGGGTGTGGTGAAAGATGAATTTCAATGAATTATTTTGAAAATAACTTGACATTGGATCAAGCTCTATTTGTCTTTGTTTTTGAAATTGTTTTCTAATTGCTTTTGTTTTATCTTTTTAATATACAAGCATGCAAGCATAAGCGATAAAGAATGTAAAGTCCTATGCTATTACACTTTAAGGGAATGGGGGAGCATATGGACCCACTGTTCGAATTGTACTATAGGTTTTTTTTGTTATTTTCTCCACAGGGATTGTTCTGATATGGGATGCTTGTCGTTCATTAGTTTACGTTTTAAGAAAAAGGTTTTCAAAGTTTGTTTCATAAATTGTCACGATTTTAGTAGCAAAGCTTTAAATTCTAAATTGTTTGATTAACAAAGTATATCAAAAGTAGTTTTCATCTACCCTAACTTATACATATTCTTTTAATCTTGCATGTGAAGTTGGGTCCGATTAATATCATCACGTATTCTCTCAATACCGTTTATCTCTAAAGTGACGTAGTGAGAAATACCATATTCATCACTACACGATCTCTCCATATAACAACCAATATAGTAAGCTTTAAGTTCAATACAAAGCAAATATCAACCATAGATGAATCTCTCCAATCTATAAATCAATAGATGAATATTTTAGGTCAAGTTCCATAAAATTTAGGTCTAGAGTTTTACAAAACAAGAATGGATCATTAAGAACAAAAATATTCATCATATATTAATCATCATATATTAATAATCATTTGTTCACATACAAGGCTAATCAAAAGAAATACATAAAGCTAAGTAGACTACCTCTAGTTTTGATACCAAGGAAATTAGCTACCCATAACCATGGTAGTCTGCTTTACAAGTAATGAGAGAAGAAGAATGAGCATCCACGTCAAAGAATCGATCATGGATGCGAATCCAACTTCTATTTGCAAAATATCACTCTTTGGTGAAGAAATGCCGAAAATACGGGTTTCTATGTGAAAATGGGGTTATGATCCCCAAAAAGTGTGAAAAATACATATATAGTACTTTCAGAATCTGTCAAGTTCGCCCAGCGAACCCATTCTTCGCCCAACGAACACCACTTTATGGCACCTGAAGTGCCTCTGAACAGTTAAACCGCCCCTGAGGAAATATCTAAGTTCGTTGTGCGAACACTTCTTCGCACAGCGAACTTCTTCACTACAAGTTTGCACAACAAACTTATGGTCCTTTAGCTACTGCCTCAAATATGGGATGGTTCACTAGGGCTTCGCTGCAACCTCGCCTAGCGAATATTCATTGGCTGCTCGTTGTTGTTCGCCCAACAAACATGTTAAATCTTCTCCCTTTTCTTTGGCTTCCTTGTCCATTCACTTGTGTCTTACTCTTTGATGTTTTATGCCTAATTCCTACACAATAACACACAAATCAAAGCAACCAAAGGTATTTGCAACATAATAAAAGAATAGCATTGAAACAAGGAATAAATCCATTAAAACATAACAAACGAGTTGAAAAATGTCAAATATAATGGATCAAATTAAAGCATGTTTAACATTCAACAAACTCTCCCCAACTAGATATTTGCTTGTCCTCAAGCAAAGTATGCCTCTCATTGAAAACAAGAGGATTTGCTCAAGCATTTAATTTGACCAAAAATGAATTTATGGCTCAAATTAAACAAACAAATGCGCACAATCAATGTTCACCACTTCCTAGAATCGAACAATGAAAAAGAATTTAGTTCTTAAACAAATATCATGCAATGTTTCAAAAAATAACTAAATTATCATGCTTGAATCACTCTAATATTCCTCTTTGAATAAGAATGAAGAAATTAACGCGTTTGCAACCGCGGGACAATTTCATTCACTTGACAAACAATGCTAATAACAATCCAATTCATACATTCATCTAATAAATCAAAATTAAAATTATGGAAGCAAGAAGATCACTAAGGGCTTGAAAGGGTGTAGCTTGGTTAGGTTCACAACAAAGGGACATTTCTAAGGCCATGGAATCAAAGTTGCCAATGCAAAAGAACATTCACTATACAAGGTTATGTACATACTACAACTTCATCCAACACTTTCTTTTCTCAACTGTTCACCCTTTCAAACTTCTTTTATGAACATTATTAAATCTCTATTTTTATCTTTCAAACAATCATGTTTTTTTTCTTCCACATTCATATTCACAATTTTCTTTTCAATGCTTGTTTGAAAATTTTCAAAATTTTGAGTAACCTACCACTTTTCTTTTCACTCTCCCAAACTTGAATTCAACCAAACCTCAAGTGAATGCTCCTTGCTTTTTATGGCAAGGAAATCAATTTAAAACAATTGTTCAAAGGTTCAAGAGAAATTTTTAGAATCCCATAAAATTCAATGATGAACTATCTTTTAATTTATGTACATACACCAAGTTCATCACTAAATTAGGATCTAAACTATCTTTCAATATCAACAAATGCCTTGATTATTTCTAATGCTTCCACAAATTCAAAATAATTACAAGATTAAGCATGAATCAAATGTATTAAACAAAGTTTATCAGTCATCCTAAGCATATAGTAAACAATGGTGGTTTCTCACAAATTGTGGCTATTGGACCTAAGTGAAACAAGCATTCAAACAAAGGTGCAAAATGAAACAAAGATACATTTGCATAAAGAAAAAAATTCTTAAACATTCTAGCATTCTAGAAAGAGGTAACCATGTATCTTGATTGCATTCACATGTTCAAATACTATCATCACCATCCAAACTTGGGAGAATCTTCATTGGATACTTTTAGCAAATAGCAACCAATCTAGAAGTTCTCACATTCAATCATCAAAGAAAGAAGCATTATATTCAAAACAAGCTACCAATCAACCATAAAAACTAGAGTTGAACATTCATAACTGAAGAATTCAACTCTAAATAACATAAAAGAAACTAAAGTTGAACATTCGTAAACTGAAGAATTCAACTCTTATAGTTTGTTAGATTTTAGTTAATTTGTAACTAACTTGAAGTGTAAGTTAGTAGTAGTATGTCAGCATTTGGTTAGGGTTGGTTAATTATTAGGGTTAATAGGTTGTTAATTATTAGTTAATGGCTTGACATATATGGTAACAGTTTGTTAGTTGTTAGGTTATTGGTAGTTAACAGCCTGTTAGACAGTTAGGACCTGCAACTGATTAGTTCAGTTAGGGCAGGCCTTTATGAGCATGTAACTGCCTTGGTCAGCTGGTAGTTAGAGGCTTTAGGAGTTGTATTTTTGTGGGCTTATATGTTAGATTAGGGCAAGCGTTTGGTTGGCTACTAAATGACTTGGTCAGTTAGCTAGGGCAGTGTTTTTTTGGCATGAGGATTTGGTAGTTAGTAGGTCAATTTTGCTAACCAACTACTATGACAGTTAAACAAAAACTTTGGGTATGTATGATGATTTTTGTTATGTGAATTGTTAGAGCAAAGTGGTTTTGGATGTGTATTGTATGTATGTTGAATGACATGGTTGACTTATGAATCATAATGGTAGGCATAAGTTAGGGCATGGTTTATTTTGGATTGTGAAGTGACTATGTAGGATGAGTTGTGTTATTGGGATATTGTGTATGCATATGTTATTGGCATGGTATGTATGTGTGGGATGTGTATTGTGTTTGAACTGGTCTGATATGTACTTGAATGGTAATGTAAGTAGGTACAGATGAATCATGAGTCATGAGCCAGATGAAATGAAAATAGGTAGGTAATATTTTGGGGTATGACAGATGCCCCTATTTAATCATCTTAAACCTAAATGTACGAATGGTGACAGCTTTTGGAAATTCGAGGTAGAAGAGGATTAAATACAATTAACCGAAAATTTGTCCTTTGAGAAGGGAATATATGTAATGTAATGAGACTAGTTGCATTATTGGAAGTTCATTTGCTGGAGATACAAAATGGAAGACAAATTTTGTGGTGTTTATATACTGAAATACTTAGTTGGGGAATATATCATTCGTAAAAGCAATTTCTGTTATGCATTATGCAGAGCTTATGCTGGACTTATATGATGCATGAGATTATGCATGCAGGCTATTTTTGCGAAGGAAATGATTGGCATCTAGAAGAATAATACTCTTATTTTGGTTTTTTTAGTATGGTGGTGGACTTCGATTCTCCAACATTCGATAACTGGACCAAAGAATTTGTAGTGAAGGAAAGAACTTCGGATTACCACAACTGCTGGAGACTTCATTTTGATTCTTTCCGAGAGAGAATAGTTTATGACCTGATCGGGCAGTCGTCGAGATGCTTTCATGTTTTAAGCGTATAGTGTAGACTACCGGTCTTCCTTTAGGTTTTCAAATAATCAGGGCAATGCAAATTTTTTTTCTTTTATAGCTTTATATTATTCTCCATATTTTGCAGTATTATATGTCAAAAACAATTAATATTTTGCAAACAAAAATACAGGAAAGAAAAGTTGATAGGAGAAAGAGAATGTTATTGAATGTCAAAGAAAGTTTGTACATAAGATGTGAATACGAGGATGCAAAATCCCAGAAGAGGAAATTACAAAAATTGAAAAATAAGGTAAATTGCAATGGTAGATTTATATGAATTTCCAATTATTAAAACCCATGCTATTGTCCACTGTAAGATCCGTATCCCAATACTTTGCTTCAGTTGACGATGACTGGACTTATCTATGCCGTCTGAATTATAGCTGTGAGGGAGTATGCTCAGGTGTTGCAATCAAATGCCTTTATCCCTGTAACACCTCAAAATTTGCCTTTTTGTTTCTAACCTTTTTGGCTTATGCTTCATTTCATGTGCATCGTTATTTCTGCATTTGCATATTTCTTTCGGGAATGGGATCAAGGTATTTTTCAGCAGCTCATGGCGTTATCGGTCCTAGTTTGATTTTCAGCAATATTCAGAGCCAAGCAAATAGCTTTCAAAGTCTTTTTGAGCATTTATTTTGCTCATTAGATGATTTGATGATCAGAAACCCTGGCAGTCAATTTTTGATCGGTTATTCAGCGTCAGGCATTATTAATACAACAGGATATCCCGAGGTGTCAGCAAGAATTTGTGTTCTTTTTAGGTGTTACTCAGTGGAAATATCAAGTTTTGAGTTTTGGAGGTTTAACGAGTTCAAAAACAGCTATCAGAAGTCATTTTTCCAAGTTTCCCTCCAAAAGGCGCCAAAATTCAAAATTTGAACTGTGTAACCGGTTACAGCATATGTGTTAACCGGTTACTCATTCATTTTCAACGTATTCTCAAAGTTTTTGAACTGTGTAACCGGTTAGCAGATATGCTGTAACCGGTTACTCTGGGCGCAGTTTGAAAAAAATTAAGTTTGCATCATTAGTGATCATGTGCTTGGCTTGTGCATGTGTGGAAAGGATCTAGAATTGATCCAATTTCATCATTTTCCATCCAAATTCAAATTCTCTCCATCATTCTTCTACTCAAATTCCTCATTTTCTTTTCCTAATCCATTTTTCACCCCAATTTCCACCCACTTAACCTTACTCCAAACCCAAACTTAACTCCTAACCTAGGGGTTATTTAAACCAATTCATTCCAAACCTCTAGAACCTGGATCATTTTTTCACTCTCAATTTTCAGAATTCTCTTTCAATTCTCTCTCACATTTTCACTCTCAACCTCCATTTTCAACCACACTCAAAGCTCTTCCATAGAGATTAACAAGTTCTTCATTGGAACTTGTTAATTCTTGAGCTAAAGCCACTCATTACCACTTCATTACTGCATTTCATTGGTGATTTTCGTTTGGATCTAGATCTGGAATTTCATAAGTGATTATTAAAAGTGATTTTGGAGTTTTTGTTGCTTATTGCTTGGATTTTCAACTTTTGAGTGCAAGGAGCTTGTGGATCTTGGATTTCTCTACTTGGATTCATCAAATTCTGTTTACAACACTTACCAAAGCAAATCTCAGCTTTGTAGGTTGGTTAATTTCAGATCCACACTCATTTTAGCTTAATTGCAACTTATGCAATGTAGATCCTTGATTTTTGTTGTGTTTTGATCATTTTGTTTGATTTTGATTGTGGATGTTGATGGTTAATGGATCTAAATGATGTTTGAATATTGTGTTTAAACTTAATTTTCGTGCATTGTTGATTACACGATCATTGGACTTGATTACATAAGTGATTTGCTGCTGAAAAGTACTTTTGAAACTGATTTTTTTCACTACTGTCCCAGAGTAACCGGTTAGCAGTTTACACTGGGTATTTTCAGCGCAATTGGAGCAATTTTGAACTGTGTAACCGGTTAGCAGTTATGCTGTAACCGGTTACCACTGAAGCAGAACTTGATTTTCTTGCATTTTCTTGGTTGTTTGGGATCCTTTTCATGTCTAAACTTTATGGATTGATATGATGATGATATGTGGATCATTTTTGAGCTGTTGCACCTCACACTATTTCATGAACACAATTTTCCGACACGCGATTCTTGGACTTGTATCGTTTTTGAACATGCTCGCGTTGTTGCATTCTTGATGCGATGAACACGTTGGACACACATTTGAATCATGTTAATTCTTGGTTAATGCTCAACTTGCTGGATATATGATGCATGATTGATGTTTGCCTCCATGGTTGTTTGTGCATGATTTGTTTTGATCAATGTGTAAATCGTACAATTATGTTGAATGTGCTTGTTCTTGAGTGGTTAACATGATCATGCTTGTTCATCCTTGATATTTGCAACCTCCATGCTTGATTTGCCTTGCTATGCATCTTCATTTGCAATCACTTCTTATTTGGATGCATGCTGCCCTGTTTTTACAGCTGCTGTTCTAAGTTTGTTCATGTGCTGTCTATTGTTCACACTTGCTGGCTGCTGCCTTTTACACGTATTTTATGTTGAATGTGTGTGCTGTTGAAAGCTGTCTTGCTTGTGTGCTGTCTTTAACTGCTGTGCCGGTGCAGAGGCGCTGTTGTAGCTGCTGCTTGTTTGTTTTATTCGCCTTTTCTTCTCCCCCCTTTCACTCTTTCTCTTCCCTTGAATCTCAAGACTTGTTTAAGTCTTGGATTTACTCCCTTAGAGCTACCTAGTCCAACTTAATTTTCGATTAAGCTTGGAGTAGGATTAGCATTAGGCTTCCCTTTGCATGCTAACTTAGGTAGACGTTTCCCTTTCAACCTCAACTATAGGGCCACCATTGCATGATAACATTAGGAACAATTAGTTTCCCCTTAGTGTTTTATTTTCCTTTGAGTCTTCTCTTCTCATCTCATAAAACTTCTAAAACACTTAATAAATATAACGAATATTGCGCTCGAGCCTTAAGTGTAGGAAATAAAGAACGAGGGGTCTCCCCTCCTCTTCTAGAGTGTTTAGCATACGTCCCATTTGGGGGCGACCATGCGATTCACTCGTTCCCGTATGGTAGACTTTAGTGCAATGTAAGTTACAAACTAACTTCAATCCACTTCTGTCTAAAAAACACAAAAACAAACTCAAACCTTTTTCATCCTTCAGGATCGTTCAAGTTCAAATCATTTTCAGAAAAGGGCACGTTACTTCCGTCTCGTCACAAACAGGCATCGACCCTAACTGCCGGACGTGAATCTAACGTTGCTCATAAAAAACACTAACCGACCTCGTTAGGTCGAACTACGACTGCTCTGATTTCCTCTCTTTAGTCTGATTGAGGATACGTAGGCACAAGACGACGATGTCTTGGTGAGCAACCTCCCCCCTTAGTTCGTGTCCGAACTACGTTGACTCTGACTTTCCCATTGCACGAGGGAATACGTAGGCATAGGACGAGCGATGTCCTATCGAGTAACTTCTTTTTCTTTTCTTCTTCGTTTCTTCGTTCCTTTCCGTTCCTATTTCTTCTCCTTTCCAGTAGCAGTGGAGCTCCAGATGACGACACCCTTTGATCGAGACAACAAGCGTGGATCCCATCGGGTACAATGGATGTGTGGAGTGCTAACACATTCCCTTCGTGTAACCGACTCCCTTATCCGTTTCTCTTGGTCGCGAGACCATGCTTTTCCTTCCCTCAGGTTTACGCAGTGTTTCCTTTCCCTCTCTTGGGATAAATACACATTACTGGCGACTCTGTTTCCGCGCCACTTTCGCGTTTGGACCATGGATTAAAATCCTCGGGAGCGACAGCTGGCGACTCTGCTGGGGAAGGGTTGACCTCTTGCTGGTCCATCCCCTTTTGCGAGTCGATCTTAGCGCTTGCTTGTTTGTTTTCATTGGGTGTTTATTTGTTGTGCTTTATTTTGTTGTATATTACTGTATTACTGTTTTACTGTTCTTACCGCATTTATAGCATTGTATTTCATTATTATGCTGTATTGTTCAGCTGCTGGATTTTTCTGTTTGTAGGGTGGGTTGGATTCATGAGAGAAAAGCCCAATACCCAGGCTTGAGCATACACCTATAATTAGCGTGGAAAGTAGTGTGACTTATGTGGCATTTGGCCAGACTTAGTATACATGGAAACTCCACATCCAGACGAGGTTTCCTTGGTAATATTCTATCATGTGCATTTGGGGCAGACGATGGAATATAACCTGGAAAACTATCGACTCTGGCGACCGTCTCCCAAGAACTCAGCAACGCCTCTCCTCCCGAGATGTGATAATGGCAGTCCAGAAATGGAAAACCCATTACACTTGTCGATCCGAGGACCCAATGCTGGGAACTTACTATAGGATGACCTTATTTTTGGGGGAATCAGTGGACAACCTCTTTGTTTGGCGATAGTATTGTACCCCGAGGGATGAATGTACTATTGCTTCTCAAATCGAGAATCCGAGACTGAGGATCCCGTTTTCTAGAACCCACGTGTGAGAGGGGATGGGTGTTTGCAGGTTTGCAGGTGACTTTGACCTTCAACCTACCTGGTTTTCTGGATTTATCATCAGTGTACTGTTGTCATCCTGATATTCTGGCAGTTTGAATGGGCCGTTATTGCGGTGAGAATCGGATATCAAGCTATTAATTAACTTGAATCACAAAACATGAAATTCACCACCGAGCTTTGATTTATCCAAAGGAAAGGGTAAAGATCGAAAAAAACCCTAAGTGCACTATGTAGGAACACAGCTAGAGATCTAAGGTTCGGGGGTTGGTTATACCTAGGGAAGGTGTTAGCATCCTAAGTATCTGTAGTACTCTACAGGAACCTCTTGTTTGTATTTGTGTTATGCTAAAGTTTGCTTGCTAAGGGATCTGCTAAAGGTAAAGACCTAAGGGTATATACACTAAGTATGCTCACCAAGACATCGCATCTCGTACCTACGTATCCTGACAGAAATGGAATCAGAGCATTCGTAGTTCCCCTCAATGGGGTAAAAGGGTGTAAAGAGAAAATGCGGAATCCGAGAAGGCATCGGATGTAAAGGTAAAAAAGGGGTGGAATCCGAGAAGGCATCGGATGTAAAGGTAAAAAGTGGAAAAAAAGAAAAGGTGGCTCGCTAGGATCTCGCAATCCTATGCCTACGTATTCTCAAGATGAACTTGAGAAATCAGAGCGTCCGTAGTTCCCCTCAATGGGGGTAAAGAACTCTTGACTGTGGTCAAGGTTCCAGGGGAAAGTAGGGTCTGACAGCAAGACACCTACCTGGAGTGAGATAAGGGAATGATGGACAAGGTTATCCTAAATGACATGGCAGTCAATCATAGGGTGATCCTTTCCTTTGGAATAAGGTAAATGCAACAGAGGAACTATAAGAAAATGGAATAAATAAACTAACTAAGTTAAAACTAATTGATTAAGTTCTAATTAAACTAATTTCTAAATAACTAATCTATTAATTATAGTCTAGTTAAAAACTAATTAAATTGAATCCTAATTAAGAATTAATTAAGCTAAAAATCTAATTAAAATACTAACTAGCTATTTCTAAAATAAATTAAAACAAAATAACTAATTCTAAGTTAATCTAAATCAAGACTAATAACTATTTAAATTAGAATCAAGTTAGTAAGCTCAGAATTAAACAAACTAAATATAATTACTAATTTAAGAATAATTAACAAAATCTTTACACTAAGCTAAAATCTAAATAAAGAAATTAATCTGATTAAAGTTTATTCTAACTACAAAATTACTTATCTATAGTGGGCCAACGGAAAAAAAAAACAACAACCCAAACCCACCAGAAGAGGCCAGGCGGGTTGTGGGTCGGATTCAACCCGTTTTGGGTTTACACAACGAGGGTCATAAGAACCCTATCTTCCTATCTTCAGCAGCTAAATGAAAACCCAATGTCCAGTTCTCTTTCATCTCTCTATCAGCTTTTCTCCGTCCCTATTCATCATCACCTCGCAATTCCTCCCTCAACTGTTTATCTTTCCCTCGCGGCAGTGTTCAACACTCACACAGAATTTACCCTCATTCTACTATTACCTTCCTCTCTCTCACGCGAACAACAGTACTTCCTCTCAATTGCATCATTTAATCGCCCGGAAAGAAAAAGAAAACTGCGCCATCATCCTCTCGTTTCAACCCCCTCCGTCGCGAGCTTCCTCCATGCCCTCTCTCGCCGCAACGTCGCAACTCTCTCACTCCCGAAACTCAACAATCTCGTTCGTCTTCGCACTTTCGATACGGTTTCTTCTCAAATTCGACTTAAAAGCAAATGAAACAGAATATAACAACAACAGTGCATTATCGATGAGAAGAATGGTGGAGAAATGACTTACAGAGCTAAACGTGAGTATTATAGCAGTATGGCGGAATGGAAGCGGTTCCACAAATCTGTCGTAAACCTGAAGGTGAGGTTCAATGGAAGTTTGGATTGATTTATTTGTTCTGAGTTTCTTTTATTTTTCTGGTCTGATTATGGTTTGAGGATGGGTTGAAAATTGTTTTTGCCGTGAGTCCTTTGTGTGGTGATTTTGGAATTGTTGGGATGTGAGTTTGGTTCAGAGGGAATTTCAGAGGGTGTTGTTGTTATTCACGTGCAGAACAAAGGATCTCTCTTATTTTTTTCGGTTCTGGTTAGTGAGAATGTGGTGGCTGGTGGAGGTGAAGGGTGTTGTGCGAGTGAAGATGAGGAAAGATGAGAGACTGAGGGTTGTGTCGTTGTGGAGAGCAAGAGAAATTATTGCTGAAGGTTGATGAGTTTGAAAGTTCGCAGGTTGATGAAGGTGATTGATACAAGAGATTTTTCTGTGTTTATTTCATCCTCCCCCTTTTATTCTGCTATGGTGTTTGTTTCAATGCTGTTGGTTTTGTCCCGTTTATGGTTTGAAATGTCACTTTCAAATGCAGGGCTTATGTTTGCAATGAAAGCAGAATGTTGCAGCAAGCTTATGTGTGTATGTTAGCAGGTTGTTTCACGTTTTGGTGTAATTCTTGGTTGGTGAGTTTGTACGGTTTAGTCAAAGTGTGTGGGAGCAAACTGTGTTATCGTGCGAGAGGCCTTTTGGAGCAGGGCTTGTGGATTGCAGTACTTTGTAGCAATTGTTGTTTAGCTTAGAGCAGGTTGTGAGCAGTCTGTTTTGACTCTTTTCATTTGGTCATGACCTTTGGTTAATGGGCCTATTGACTCATGACTTGTTTTGAGATTTTTTTTTGTAATTTGTAAAGTGAAAACAAATATATTTATTCTAAAAATTAAATAAAACCTAATCTAAGATAAAAGCCAAATAGAATTAAAGTAAAATTAGAGTTAACATTAAACTAAATTAAATTAATAAAAATTAAATTAATTAAATTAAACTGGACTAATTCCTAAAAGTAAAATTAAATTAAGATTAGTCTAATTAAAACTAAATTAAAAATAAAAAGCTAAAATAAAGTTAAAATTAGAATAAGTTAGAAAATTAAAACTATATTAAAAGTAAATTAAATTAGATGTAAACTAAATTGATTTTAAATAAAAAAATAAAATGACATGGAATGACAAAATCGACTAAAATGCATAATTAAAGATGTTTTAAATGAAAATGCGAAAGAGAGATCGACTCATGATGATATGAAATGATTAGAATCTGAGGATAAAATTTGGGGTATGACAATTGCCCCTATTTAAATATCTTCACCGGATGACATGAATGATGATAATCTTCATGAAATCATGGTGGAAGGTATTTAAATACAGATAACCGAAAATTTTGTCCTCAGATGCACTGACACGATATGCTATGGACAAAAGATAACTAAACTATAATACTGACATGCCATGAACTCTAATATGATGAAAATGATAGAATGATAAATGTAAAATGCAGACAAAAACGAAAGCAGACAGGGACAAAGTCCACATAAGGAGCAATCACTCACTGGGGATGACAACACACTGGGGAACAAAAATAAAACCAGGGAAAACCTGAAGTGATGGAGGAACCGGTTCAGGCGTGATCGGCTAACACTTAAAAAGAAGAGATAACACAAGATCCTCAATGGAAGTGGCACCGAAAAGACGGTCTCCACTAGGGGATCAAATAACAAAGACTCAATCTGGGAGAACATCAAAAAGAGAAAAGAGTATCAGATGGCAAGAGAAAACCAGACATCCAATAATGGCTTTGAATGAAAGACATAATCACAATATCTAATAATGGCTTTAGAGAAAAGTGAACAAAGTAGGGATCCAAGTGTAATACCCCAAATTTTGACCACTTATATTTCCCATCATTGTGAAAATCATCATCACAATATGGATGAACCATCATGCTTCATTAGTCTCCCCAAAGATGGGTGAGCATCCAATACAATCAAAATTAGGGTTTCAAGCCCTCTCTGAGTGCTTAGACAAAGGATCAATCAAGAAATGACATGATATTCAACTTGTCTAATCTCTCAAACATCCACAATGGATCAAAAAGGACTCCCACTTCAAGGATTAAGCACAAGGCTGCTCCCTTCTAGGTGGATAAAGTCTCAAGATCGACAGTGTCACCAAATTAGGGTTTTGGTCGACCAGGGCCTCCAGATGGAAATTTTCATCTGGGCACAAGGCAATGATCCAAAACATAACCTAATATGCTTCATGGAACCTCATGAACCCATGCATCAAGTCAATTTTGCCTCAGGGGATGCATTCATCAAAAATCAGGAATTAGGGTTTCTTGACCTAATTCACCCCTAAGTTGACTTTTGGGACAAACCATGAGCCAAGACCTCAAGAGATGATTTGAGGGTCTCTAATATACCATATTGATCCATTTGGAACAATGGATTGATCCAAGAAGCTTGAGCAACAAGTCTTATTTTCATCTGCACCACAATTAGGGTTTTAAGGGAAAAGTCAACTGTAACTTTGACTTTTGACCAAGACATGCTCCCAAACCCTAATACATGATTGAATATACCCTATGACACCCATGGAACATGTCCATCAAGTTTGATTTAGGTCAAGGACATGATTTCCTGAAGAATTGCACAGTTTGGAATTTATCTGATAAAAAGTCAACTGTGCACAAAAGTCAACTTTGACTTTTTGAGATTTTTCACTAAAATGGATTTTTAACCCTAAAATGATGTTAATGTATGATTTGAATCATCATTCATCAAGAAAAATCAAGAAAAGTGAGATAACTTGTAAAAGGGGTAACCATAAAACTTAGAAATTTTTCTAAGTTAAAAATAAAGTGGCAAAGGTACCAACTTTGGAGGACCATAACTCCTAAACCACAAGGCCATTTTTTCTCATCCAAAGATGGATTTGTAGCCCTCATTATCACCTACAAAAACTTCAACTACAAGCCATTCCAATTCATTAAGGATTTTGAGTTATGGAGTGATCAAAGTGGCTGAAAAGTGAAAATGTCACTTTTTCCAACACTTAGTGAAATTTTCACTAAGTCAGAATTTGCCTCACTTTTTGCCAAATGTAGGGGGATTTTTCACTTGGAATCAAAAGAGATCAAAACAAAACTTGTTCAAACAGTTGTTGTATCATGTAAGAGCTTTCCAAAATGGCCAAGAACATTGCCAAATTCAACCTACATCATGAGATACAACATTGGCAAGTTGCCTTGCTGAAATCTGTCAAAGCAAGGCAGAATTTGCATTTTGGCTCGATTTGCCAAAATCAGCCAATTTCAATTGCTCCAATCCACTTGGACACCTCAGAGGATTGAATCTAAAGGGGACAATCACTGAGCCAAGCCTCCAAGGTCCAAGGAACAAAGAATAACATGTTGAACCTAGAATGGCCAAAATAGGGACAAGACTTCAAATTTGGAATGAGGCATTCAATGGAACCATCAAGGTGGCATGGACTGAGCCATTCTCATCTGAAATCAGTCAAGACTTATCCAAGACCAAGGGGACCAAAGCTCTGTGCCCTAACCTCTAGTCAATGGCTAGAGGAGACTTTCATTTCCATTGGCCAACATTGAGGAAACCTACTTACCAGCTGCCATGCACTATTCCTTGCAAAAAAAACTTGCTCTACTATAAATAGAGCTCAATTGTGGTCAGTTTAAGTACACCAAATCCATCTAACAGATGCTTTCCTCAAAATCTCTTTCTCTTGGCAAAAATGCCTTTCTTAGCAAGGTAGCTATCGGGTTTTGAGTTTGAGAGCAATTCTGCACAAACCAATCACTCACACACCTCACATACATCACATATGAGCTGATCAAACACTCACATAACTTCTGAAACATCAAAATCTCAAAATCACTTGCCATCCACACAAGTTTGAAGTGAAGTTGCAGCTGAGATGCCATAAACTGATCCAGTCCATTTCAATTCAATCCAAGTGTTTAAACACACTCCATATGGTGTAGGGAAGCTGTCCAGATCATCACAACTTGTCTGTAACACCTCCAACTCAAAATCACATCTGCTCTTGCTGTCACGACTTGGAGGTAAGCACATACTTGGTCATCTCTCAATCTATGCATATTTCCTCGCACAATAATTTGGCCATATGTTCATAATCATGCATGGAATGTTTTCCCTTAATTAATTGCATTGTTTGAATCGTGTATCAAAAATCCTAGCCTTCATGCAGAAATTAGGGTTCTTGAGGTTTCTTCGTGATTTCTTGTTGTATGTTTAATTTAAATGAAATTAAAGTACATAGACATGATCGTGAGGTTGAGACGAGCATAATGATATGTGGATTGCATGATATGATTACGTATTCATGGAGATTGGATAGAAAATGCAAATCAGTCAAACCCAGAAAACGCGCGTGTTCTTGCTTGTGTTCTTGGCGCCATTTTCATATATTTGAATATTTGAATTTTGTGATTTTGTTTAATTGATTCAAAAATTAATTTCTCTCTGAGTTTTAATGATTTTGAGTTGATTCTTTTTTTAATAATTCACAAAAATGTTAAAATATTTTATTTTATCAAAAAATCCCAAAAATATTATTTATTTCATATAATTGATATTTTTGCAAAGAATTAATATTTTGATTGTTTTTGGCATTTTAAATATTTTTTCTACATTGATTTTGCAACTTTTAATGCTTTCTAATTATTTTGTAGGTCAATACTTAATTTTTGAAGCATTAATCCAAGATCACAATTTGTTTTCCATGTGTTAAACAATTTTTGATCATTTTAATTGAATTTTTATTCAATTAAATACATTTTGAAAACAAATTAGGGTTTTGGATTAATTCAACCCTCATAAATCATTTTCAAAACACTTTGGGCCTCTATTAGAGTGTAAGACCCAATCCTTTTTTTTTGACCAAATCATCTTTGGGCCTCACTTATTGTATAAGTCCCGATACCGTCAAAAAACAAACGGCGCGATCGTCGCCTTTTCAAAAATCATCTGGGCCTACCCTCGAGTAGTAAGACCCATTTATTCATCTTAAACCTTTTTGGGCCTCTTGAGAGAGTGTAAGACCCATCCCCCCTTGTGCAAAACCATTTTGGGCCTCACTCATTGTATAAGTCCCTCTGTACAAGTAAACGGCGCGATCGTCGCCCGTTTAAAAATAAAACTCATCTGGGCCTACCCTCGAGTAGTAAGACCCATCTCTTTTTCTTTAAACTTTTTTGGGCCTCTTGAGAGAGTGTAAGACCCATCCCTTTGTACAGAAAACCTTTTTGGGCCCCAGTCACTTGTATAAGTCCCTCTGTACAAATTCAAACAGTGCGCTCACTGATAAAACCCTGGGCCTCTCCTTGAGCTGTAAGCCCCAAATCTTTCTTTTTCAAAGCACTTTCTCCTTTGATTTTGAATATACTGTTGTTTTCAATCTTTCTTTGTTGAACAACTAACCAAACAACATGGAAGCACTACAACCGAGTAAGTGGTTATCGCTTTCATTTACTGCTTTCATATTATAAACTGTATTGTGGGGCTTCTCACTGTAAGTCTCCTTTCATAAATTCATATCTACTGTGTAATAATAGTATAGATATTTCGAGTTTCCCCGGCAACTACGTCTAGAACTAGGTGACGCCGTTTCATTTATTCGTAGAAATAGATGCCTAGATCCCCAATAGGAGCACCAGATACAGTCTTCTCTTCGTCTGTCCTCCTTAGGAATCGTCAAGAAGCTCTACTCCCCAAGATGAATGTATTCTCTGTGAATGGCATCTTTGAGTTTCTTCCAAATTCTCGAACTTTCCTGACTTGATCTATTCCTTGTGGATAGCTTGCCTTGAATGTCTCGGGGTTTGGGTACCCACTACGGTCATAATCTCGGACCTTAACTAAGGAACCCTCTTTAAAAGTTAAAAGTCGCTGGATAGTAAACCTCGCACGTTTACCAGTGGTTTTCATCTTTAAAAGAGTTATCTCTCCTAATGGAAAGGAGATGATAGACCCACGGGCTTCTTAAAAGCATCGGCCTCCTCTTGGGCATTATTCAAGGACCCTACGGCTTCTTAGAAGTATTCACAACCTCCTCTTAGGCTTCGTATAATGATCTCTTCCTCCGGGAATGATAGCCTCCTCTTGGGCTTCGTACAAGGACCCGTCGGCTTCTTAAAAGTTTCCAGCCTCCTCTTGGACTTCGTACAAATTGTCCCGACGACCTCCTAGAGGTATAGGAACAGAACCTAGTCATCCTCATAGAACAGTCCTTTCATAGAGTCTACTACTGTTTCTCGAAGCATAGTACAAAAGATAAAACTCTAGACACGGACAATCTAACTTCCTTGAGTCTCAAAGACATTCTCAAGCACCCTTCGTTAAATAGGAAGGAAACCCGCAGACTCGGATAGTCTCGATACCCTTTGGATTTCCCGTTTCCTCAAAGAGAAGGAAATATCCCTGATCCTCAAATTAAATCCCTGAGTACAGTGTTACTCATATAAGAACTGATTTTCTCTTTTAAATCAGTATATTGGATCTGTCACTCAACTGAAACAGTTACAATAGCCTCCATCTCGGGCTTCGTACGAGATACCAAAATTCTCCCCAGTGGAGTCAAAACAACCTTTTAGCCTCTCTCTCGGGCTTTGTACGAGATACAAAAACACTCTTTTACTGAGTATAAAAGATTCTCCAACTGAGTCAACTCTTTGCTAGCCTCCTCTTAGGCTTTGTATAACGATATGCCCCACTGGGTCAAAAACTTTTAGCCTCTCTCTCGGGCTTTGTACGAGACACAAAATAGCCTCCTCTTAGGCTTTGTATAATGATTTTCCTAGCGGAAATTAGCCTCCTCTTAGGCTTTGTATAAGAAAACCACTGGTTGATCCAATCGACCTTTTAGCATCAAAGCTGTGCCTCGTTCGCAGTACACAAACATCAACAACTCCTTTCCCTTCATCTAATCACTGTAAGCGGCAAGCCTCTGGATCATCTACATCCATGCCACTGTCCCTCTTTTAGCATGAGAAATTCCTAAGGAAAGATGGCATTGCTCTACACTGAGTTAAAGTCTCCTCCTTTAGGTTAAAACCCTTTCTTCGGAAATTATGGCATTGCTCGGATCCGCGTATCCCAGTTAAAGTAATTCTCCTTCCCCCTCTTTAGAGATGACAAATTCTCTCTAAAGCCGAGGTCTTTCAGCTTCACGTCTTGGGCTTTGAACAAGACACAAATAGACCTTTTAGCTTCACATCTTGGGCTTTAAACAAGATACAAATCACCTTTCGCTTCACGTCTTGGGCTTTGAACAAGACACCAAAAACACGCATTTCCTCCCATAGAATAGGAGGAACTACGAACACTCTGATTTCCCTGTTTCGGTAAACGGGAATACGTAGGCATAAGATCGAAAGAAAAGATCTTAGCGAGCGCAATCAACAAAAAACCCAAATCCCATATCTCCATCAATCAAAAGCAGTATTTCAAAAACATCAGTCCTAACATCCTAATCCTTATTCCCCGCCAGAAACCTTCTGCCCAGGTAAAAAAGAAAGAAAACCGTATTGGCGAAAATACAAATAACCAGTACAAAGGCCCCCCCACATTGATAGCATCCGTAACCTAACAGACCGCTGTTTAAACTCAGTATGCAAAGCAGGGTTAATTGGAGACATCTATTTCCCTTCCTTATTCAGCTCACAATAGGATAAAAAATGAATCGACCTGTAGTTTTAAGCTCAACCGCAGAGAGCGACCAACGCTTAAGAACCGCGTCCAAAATCGCTCGCTACAGAAAAGTGGCGCCCACCGTGGGGCCCGTTCCTTTCTTTCTACTTCTCTTGTGTGAAAAATTACACAAATGGCGACTCTGCTGGGGAGTCTCCTTTTCTGCCTTAGGACATCATCCCCGTTTTCTACGGAAAATGGGAACTCTACCGAAGATAAAGATTGACCTATGCTGGTCCATCTCTTAGGCAGGGAACCACAGATTGGGGCTTCCGCCGGGGAACCCATTTCTGTCAGGAACTTAAGAATCGTAGCTTTATAAGTCTAGGATGATTAGGACAAATATATATACTTCTTTTCCTAATTGCTATACATGTTTATTTTTCTGCTACTGGGAATGCGTGTGATGTCGCATGTGGTGAGATTGAGTATACACTTAAGAAAAGCCAACCTTTTTCGTAGTGCGGAAGCTATCGGAAATAGCTGTTACGCGATACTACCCTCATTTGAGGCTGGTGATCTATTCTCGGTGAATGGCACTTACTCTAAGATTGCACACAACTCGCTGGCGATCCGCTTATTGTCTGCCTTCCTGGGAGGAGCTGATGATAATGAGTACAGGTACAAAAATCACCCTAGTATAAACCTTTGGGGATGGGTAGAGCCTTAACTTCATGACAACGACCCTCTGACCCCATGTTTTTTCTATGTTTTTGTGTGCTGCATTCATGCATTCATTTAATAAAACATTAAAACATTCAAAAAATTTCTCTTCTAGTCTCTCTGTTTTTCAAATTAAACTAAGTCTGTGATTGCAAATATCAGAGAAAAAGATTGCATTAATGGATTTCGGTAGAAGGAGAACTCACCAGTATACCTTCAAGGTTCCAAAACTAGGGGATTTGAGAAGGTTAGCAAGGATGATCGTTAACCCAGAGGCTTTCAGAGCTAAGCACGGTGGTTTGCTACCACTGTTAAGAGTCCATGTGATTGAGGGAATCATGGATGCGCTCATTCAGTTCTACGATCCGATTTATCACTGTTTCACATTCCCGGATTACCAGCTATCACCAACGCTGGAGGAGTACTCTCATCTGGCTGATTTACATATCACTGATCGAGCTCCATTTTCTGGACTGGAAGAAATTCCAAAGAATCAGACTATTGCAAGAGCAATTCATTTGGACGAGTCTGAGGTCAGGACTCACATGACCACTAAGGGTGGCATCCAAGGTTTGCCAGCCCAGTTCTTGACAAAAAAGGCTCTATACTTCGCTAGTATAGGGAACGGGACTGCTTTTGAAAGCATCTTTGTCTTGCTCACCTACGGGTTATTTTTGTTTCCCAACATTAATAACTTCGTCGATATCAACGCTATTAAGGTTTTTCTCATTGGAAACCCTGTGCCGACTTTGCTCGCAGATACCTATCATTCTGTACACTTGGGAAATTTGTACAGCGGAGGGGAGATCACATGCTATGTACCTTTGCTCTACAAATGGTTTATCTCTCACTTGCCCAAGTCTGCTGCTTTTTGGGATTGCAAGAGTGTCTTACGTTGGTCGCAGAAGATCATGTCTCTCACCAATTCCGATATAAATTGGTGTAATAGGATTTATGAGGGAATCAGAATCATTGACCGTTCTGGAAACTTCCCCAGCGTACCCCTCATAGGAACTAAAGGAGGAATCAACTATCATCCGATATTAGTTCTTCGTCAATTTGGATACCCGATGAGACACATCCCACTGGGTGTTCATCTGGAAGGTCTTTTCTTCAAAGAAGGAGAAAGTGACAGAGCACTAAAGATGGAAATAGTGCAAGCTTGGAAACAGGTTCATAAGAAAGGATGAGAGTCTCTGGGAAAACCGGACTGTGTCTCGGTGGAGCCTTATCTCCATTGGGTACAAACCAGAGCTCTCAAGCTAAAGATGTCTTATCCTCGTTACGGGATTCTTCCGCCGAGGGAAATTGTCATGTACTTCATGACAGAAACTGAAAGGCTTCAGGTTACTCTCAACAAAGTCAAAAGGAAAGAAGATCTTGGAAGAACAAGTACCGCACCCTCGACGTAGAGTGTATCCAGATACAACAATTACTGAAAAAGAAAGTTGCTCTGATTGAAATTTTGGAGCAGCATGCTGTAGAGAATCAAGATGACCAAAGGAATTTGCTCGCTCCTTTCACCTGGCAAAGGAATGACAGCCCGACAACGGCCCAAGCGCCCCGGTCAAAGAAGAGGACTCTGGACCCATTAGTTTAGGTTTCTGTTTCTGTACTTTGTAATCTACTGTATTTCCATTTCTGTAATCCTTCGAATTTCAATAAAAAGGGGTTTCCCCACTGTTTGATATATGCAATCTAATTGTCGAAGTTTATTTTGATTAAAAATACAACAATTAATATAATCATTGCATTCATCATTCTCACATCGCGTATTCTTCTTCCCTACGAATCTCACGTTTGTGTCTCGATTCTAGAGTCAAACTGTCTCATTCGTATAATACTCGGGCCAATCGTCAGAAAAAGATGGATGATCTTGAGGAAGAAAACAGAGAGTTGAAAAAAGAGATCGACGCTCTGAGAGAGGATATGAGAAAGCTTCGTAACGACATGCAAGCCATGGAAGAAGCTCAGCTACAAAGAACTGTGATCTCGGAGATCACCTCAACGCCCATCATAGAAAAGTATGATCCTAGGTATCAGATGCCGAAAGATCGTCCTTGGGGCATGCCTGTTAACTATATCCCGGAAGGATATGTTCCGCCGATCACTGAAGATCAGGGAATCGCAACAGAAGCCGCTGGGCCTGAAGGTTACAAACTTCGGGAAAGCGAAGATGCCAGGGGCATACTCAAGACTCCTGAAGGTTACAAACTTCGGGAGGCGCCAAGACTTACTGCCGTAGTCACGGTACCACCTCCTGTGGTGCACACTGTCCCGGAAGGACAGATTCCACCAACACCTCCTGGTAAGAAGGAAACTATGTTTGACAAAATGGAGGAATTCCAGGAGCAGTTCTTGGAAATGCAGAAAGAGCTGCAAGCCATTCGCGGTCAGGATCTATTTGGAAAGGACGCCGCAGACCTCTGCTTGGTCCCAAATGTGAAAGTCCCGCACAAGTTCCAAGTGTCCGACTTTGAAAAATACAAGGGTAACTCTTGCCCTCAGAGCCATCTGGTGATGTACGCTCGGCGGATGTCAGCTCAGACGGAGAATCAGGACCTGCTGATTCACTACTTCCAGGATAGTTTAACCGGTGCCGTACTCAAATGGTACATGGGTTTAAACCGTACTACGATCAGTACATTCAGAGATCTTGGTAATGCCTTCGTCCAACAATACAAGTACAATTTGGACATGGCACCCGACAGAGATCAACTCAGATCAATGTCGCAAAAGGAAAAGGAAACCTTTAAGGAGTATGCTCAAAGGTGGCGTGAAATTACCGCTCAAATTTGTCCACCTCTTGAGGAAAAAGAGATGACAAATATCTTCTTAAAGACCTTAAGCTCATTTTACTATGACCGAATGGTCGCCAGTGCACCCAGTGATTTCACCGAAATGGACGGCATGGGTGTACGTCTTGAGGAAGCCGTCCGAGAAGGACGTTTGGTAAAAGACACTGGATCAACGAGCAGTACTAAAAAATACGGTAGTGCTCTCCCTAAGAAAAAGGAGCAAGATATTGGGAATATCTCTCTCGGAAAGCAAAGGCGACATTATCAGCCAGTAGCAGCTGTTACTCCTGCTATCGGCCCCGTGCCTGTTCCTATGTATCAACCTCAGATTGCGCAGAGCCAACCTGACCAACAAAGGACACAACAACCTCTTCGGCAGGCTCGTCCTCCATATAACAATAACCGTACAACACGGCCACCAGGATTTGATCCTATACCCGTAACGTACGCAGAGCTGTTTCCGTTACTGCTAGCTAAGGGGCACATTCAGACTAAGTCTCCCATTTCAGTTCCAGAAAATCCGCCTTTCTGGTTTAAGGTGGATCAAACATGCCCTTATCATCAAGGAGGTTCAGGGCATAACATTGAGACTTGTCTCCATTTCAAATCCGACGTGCAAAAGCTTGTTAGGAGCGGGCTCTTATCTTTCAAAGATACGAATCCTAATGTTCTTACGAACCCGCTGCCTCAACACGAGAAAGCTGCAGTCAATCTGATTGAGAAAGAGACTAACAATGTCTATCAAATTCACGATGTACTCTTATTGGGGACCAATCTGGTCAAGATGCATTGTAGACAGAGTGGATATGGCCAGGTGCCACCACACAACTATGACAGTTATAGCGTCTGTTCGGAAAGTAACCAAGGGTGTTACCTTGTGAGAGCAGCTCTTCAGGGTCAGATCGATTATGGAGAAATTCATCCATATCCAGGTTCTGGACCCATCATTTGGTCGCCGAACTACCTTGCCGATCAAGTTGAGGATGTTGTCACGATCTCTGGTCATCACCAGATCAGGGATGTTTTTGCCATCGTCCCTCTACTTGACGAATCTAAAGTTCCCAACCGGGAACGTATCGAGGTTACTTATGACGGTCAGAAAATCAGAAGGTTCCCATAGTCATCTATCTACCGGGGCCATTACCGTATGAATCAGCTAAGGCGATCCCTTATAAATACGGTGCAACAACAATTGAAAATGGAAAGGAAATTCCATTACCCTCCGTCGTGAATATTGCAGACATCAGTCGTGTAACACGGAGCGGTCGAATCTTCAACCGAGGGGTTGGAGAATCCAACAAAGAAAAGGAACTTCAGGCAGAAATTCCTGATCCACCAGTCAGTCAATCTGGTAATCCCAACTTTTCAAAAGACAAAGATGAGACGCTAAAGCTCATCCAAAGGAGTGAATATAACATTGTTGATCAACTGTTACAGACTCCTTCAAAGATCTCAGTATTATCACTGTTACTCAGTTCAGAATCACACAGAGAGGCTCTACAGAAAGTCTTGGAGCAAGCCTTTGTGGAACAGGATGCAACAATCAGACAATTCGATAGCATTGTCTCTAACATCACTTCCTGCAATAATTTGGGATTTAGTGATGAGGAATTACCTGAAGAGGGTCGCCGTCATAACATGGCGCTCAATATCACAGTTAACTACCAGGGCGATGCTTTAGCCAACGTACTGGTAGACACAGGGTCAACCCTGAATGTTATGCCGAAGTCCACTTTGACGCAATTATCATTTAAGGGCCCTCCGATGAGAGTCAGCGAGGTCGTCGCCAAAGCATTCGACGGATCCAGAAAAACAGTTATCGGCGAAGTTGATCTTCCCATAACTATTGGTCCTCACACTTTCCAAATCACTTTCCAGGTCATGGACATCCGTGCAACATACAGTTGTTTATTAGGAAGACCTTGGATACATCAGGCTGGAGCGGTTACTTCAACCCTCCACCAAAAGCTAAAGTTCGTCAAGAACGATCAACTTGTCACGGTTTGTGGGGAACAAGCCTTGCTTGTAAGCAACTTATCATCATCTACTTGTGTGGAACCCGAGGATGTTATTGGAACTCAGTTCCAGGCACTATCGATGAGCAAGGACAGTCAGTTCAAAGAAGGAACTTCAATTTCTTTATACAAAGATGCTATCAAAGCGGTCGAGAGTACCGATACGACAGGATGGGGACGGCTTGTCATCCCTATTGACAATAAAACAAAGAAGGGTCTTGGTTTTTCTGCAACCTGTACTCAGACAGCCGCCAACGATGAAAGTCTTCATCCCCTTCAAAACTTCTTCTACAATGGAGGTTTTCTTTACCCAGTGTCTCAGACAGTTCATGCTATCAATGAGGAAGATCCCTCTGACACAGATGAAGAATGGAAGTCCTACCTTAACAAGGACGGATATATGTCTCAGGAAGAGGTGCCTATGCCTTTTTGCTTTCCTACAGAAAGTCCGAGATTTATACCAAGATCAAATGTCGAAATGATCTACGGAGATTGTGATCCGGAAGGATGCCGTGCTCCGCCAAATTCATTAGAGGAGGACACTCTGATGAAAGACAACTTTGACCACAATTACTATGGCCCGATGGATGGTCTGCCAATGTGGAAGCCTTACCCAGGAAACTTGGGGCAAGAAAGTCAGCCGAGTAATGAAACTCAGCTGAGCATCATTGAACAGAATACCTGTGTCCCCACCATGTCATGGGATCAACACTCAGGTCATTCGGAAACTACTCAACATGAAGATGAATTCGCAACGTTTGCAGGACTAGAATTCATCAACTATGCTTTTCCTTAGGTCAACGTCATCGAGAGGGATGACTTCTCCAGTTCCAAAGAAGTTTGGGACACTTTGGGACAACCAAGTGGAAAATACGACTTCATGGTCAAGTACACCGCTCCCGAAAGCTCTCGTATCAGGCTCGAAGATATCCAGTCAACTGGATGGGGAGATACAGCTGAGAGCACCAATGCTATGCAAAATGCAACAGAGGAATCCTCCTACGACAATTCTGCTTGGGAGACAGATTCCAATGATCCTACTCCACCAGAAATCAGCGTCATTTCTGAAGACAAATCAAGGAAGGTGCCAGACTTTGTGATTCACCGAGGAGTTCGCCGCCAATGGGTTGCCGTCGAGGTTCCGAAGGTTGTTCGTCAGTCAAAGTAATTACCATCTTTAACCTTTCACCCTGCCCAGGTGAAACGGATGTTTTGATAGGGCTCGCTTTCTGTAAATTTCCCTCTTCGCTTTGCCCAAAGCGAGTGAGTTTTGTTTTATAGGGCTGTAGTTTCAAGATTCGACTTGTTCATTAATAAAATAACGTCGTTCTGTAATTTCCGCATTAATTGCTGTTTTCTCTTTTTGCTTTTTCAGAAAATGGTAATCCTAAAAAACATTCAATAATAAAAACAAGCAGTAAAACAAATACACTGCACACACTTGCATTTTCTCTATCTCTTCTAAACACGAATCATCACGTCATGTAGATTGCTTGTTTTATACCCCGTTGAAACATACGATCCGATGCCTTCTTCCAACTTTGAGTTCCCGGTATTCGAGGCTGAAGAAGAAAATGACAACGAAATTCCAGAAGAGATCTCCCGACTACTCAGACAAGAGGAAAGGTCCATTGAACCTCACAAAGAGCCGTTGGAAACGGTAAACTTGGGTTCAGAGCAAGAGAGAAAAGAAATCAGGATTGGGGCACTGTTCAGTCCAACTACCAGAGAGGGTTTGATAAAGCTTCTCAAAGAATTCCCCGATGTGTTCGCTTGGTCCTATCAGGATATGCCAGGGTTGGATACCAGCATCGTGGAACATCACTTACCGTTGAGATCGAAATGTCCGCCAGTAAAGCAAAGGTTGAGACGCACTCACCCGGACGTGGCCATCAAAATCAAAGAGGAGGTACAGAAACAGATCGACGCGGGTTTCCTCGCTACATCTGAATATCCTCAATGGTTAGCCAACATCGTACCCGTTCCCAAAAAGGATGGAAGGGTCAGAATGTGTGTTGATTACAGAGATCTGAACAAGGCAAGTCCAAAGGACGACTTTCCTTTACCACACATTGACATGCTGGTAGACAGTACAGCAAAGTTCAAAGTTTTTTCCTTCATGGATGGATTCTCGGGCTATAACCAGATCAAAATGGCGCCGAAAGACATGGAGAAAACTTCGTTCATTACCCCATGGGGTACCTTTTGTTACAAGGTAATGCCGTTCGGTTTAAAGAATGCCGGGGCAACCTATCAAAGGGCCATGACTACTCTGTTTCATGACATGATACACAAAGAAATCGAGGTATATGTCGATGATTTGATTGCAAAATCAAGAACAGAGGATGAGCACGTTGAACATCTGTCAAAATTATTCGAACGTCTAAGAAAATTCAAGCTCCGCTTGAATCCCAACAAGTGCACCTTCGGTGTCCGTTCAGGGAAACTACTAGGGTTCATCGTCATCCAGAAAGGGATTGAGGTTGATCCTGACAAGGTCAAGGCCATTCAAGAAATGCCTTCTCCGAAAACTGAAAAACAAGTCAGAGGATTCCTGGGACGTTTGAACTACATCTCCAGATTCATATTCCTTATGACCGCGACTTGTGCGCCGATTTTCAAATTACTCAAAAAGAACCAGGATTACGTTTGGTCAGAAGATTGCCAAACCGCCTTCGACAGTATCAAGGAATATTTGTTGAATCCTCCGATTCTATCACCTCCAGTAGAAGGAAGACCACTGATCATTTACCTCACAGTCCTAGAGGACTCAATGGGATGTGTACTTGGCCAACAAGACGAAACTAAACGGAAAGAGTCTGCCATTTACTATCTAAGCAAGAAATTCACCGACTGCGAGACTCGATATACGATGCTTGAGAAAACTTGTTGCGCTTTGGCTTGGGCAGCCAAACTTCTTCACCAGTACATGATTCGTCATACTACTTGGTTGGTCTTCGAAATGGATCCAATCAAGTACGTTTTCGAAAAACCTGCTCTCACGGGAAGAATTGCCCGTTGGCAGATGCTGTTATCAGAATATGACATAGAGTACCACGCTCAGAAAGCCGTTAAGGGAAGTATTTTAGCCGATCATTTGGCTCATCAACCGATTGACAATCAAGAATCAATCGGGTTTGACTTCCTAGACGAAGATGTCATGTATCTAAAGATGAAAGATTGCGATGAACCGCTACCCAGTGAAGGGCCAGAACCAGGTTCCCAGTGGGGACTTATCTTTGACGGAGCAGTCAATCATTATGGAAACGGAATTGGGGCAATCATTGTTACCCCTCAGGGTTCCCACATTCCTTTCACTGCTAGACTTACGTTCAAATGTACGAACAACGAGGCCGAATACGAAGCATGTATTATGGGTCTCGAAGAAGCAATTGATTTAAGGATCAAAAACTTGGACGTATACGGCGATTCAGCCCTGGTTATTAACCAGATAAAAGGAGATTGGAACACATACCAATCAGGATTGATTCCTTACAAAGACTATGCAAGAAGGTTGTTACCCTTCTTCAACAAAGTCGACTTTCATCACATCCCTCGTGATGAGAATCACATGGCTGATGCATTAGCCACTCTCTCTTCCATGATTGGTGTAGGTCGATGGAATGACATACCTAAGATCGACATAATGCGCCTTGAACGGCCCGCTTACATCTTCGTGATTGAAGCAGTCATAGACGACAGACCTTGGTATCACGATATCAAATGCTTCCTTCAGAAATAGGAGTACCCATCTGGGGAACTCAGAAAAGATAGGAAAACCCTCAGAAGATTGGCTGGAAACTTCTTCCTGAGCGGTGACACTCTTTATAAGAGAAATTTTGACATGGTCTTGCTCCGATGTGTCGACAGACCAGAAGCAGACATGCTCATGAAAGAAATTCATGAAGGATCCTTTGGCACTCATGCCAACGGACACACAATGGCGAGAAAAATTCTCAGGGCCGGGTATTATTGGTTGACCATGGAATCCGACTGCTACAAGTACATGAGGAGGTGTCACAAGTGTCAGATATACTCCGACAAAATTCATGTACCGCCATCACATCTCAAAGTTCTTTCTTCCCCATGGCCATTTTCCATATGGGGAATCGACATGATTGGCATGATTGAACCTAAGGCTTCAAACGGACATCGGTTCATTCTAGTAGCCATTGACTATTTCACCAAGTGGGTCGAAGCAGCGTCATTCGCCAATGTAACCCGACAAGTGGTGGTCCGATTTATCAAAAACAATATCATCTGCCGTTATGGTGTTCCAAGCGAGATCATTACTGATAATGGATCTAACTTGAACAATAAGATGATGAAAGAGTTGTGTGCTGAGTTCAAGATTGAACACCATAACTCATCTCCCTACCGACCCAAGATGAACGGAGCGGTAGAAGCGGCTAACAAGAACATCAAGAAGATCGTTCAAAAAATGGTTGTAACCTATAAAGATTGGCACGAGATGCTACCCTTTGCTCTTCATGGTTATCGCACATCTGTCCGCACTTCAACAGGGGCTACCCCTTTCTCTCTAGTATATGGCATGGAGGCAGTGCTTCCCATTAAAGTAGAGATCCCATCAATCCGGGTATTGATGGAAGCTAAGCTCACCGAAGCTGAATGGTGTCAAAATCGACACGATGAACTGAACCTGATCGAAGAAAAGAGGATCACGGCACTATGCCACGGTCAGTTGTATCAACAGAGAATGAAGAGGGCGTTCGACAAAAAGGTCCGACCTCGTGTCTTCAGAAAAGGAGACCTCGTGCTCAAGAAGATACAATCATTTCTCACTAATTCTCGGGGAAAATGGACCCCAAATTATGATGGCCCCTATGTGGTCACGAAAGCTTTCTCAGGCGGTGCCTTGAGACTTGCAACCATGGACGGAGAGGAATTTGCCTACCCCACGAATGTTGATGTAGTCAAGAAATACTTCGCCTAAACTAAAAAAAAAAAAATGTCTCGGTGGATTGAAAACCCGAAAGGGCGGTCCAGGCAAAAGTTAGAGACATGAAAAAAAATCATCCCGATGGATTGGAAATCTCATAGTACAATCCAGGCAAAAGTTAGGGATGATGGCAAGTAACTATGTTCAACAGAGGCAAGTCCCTCAGCAGCAGTTACATCACCTATCGGAGGAAATCTCCAGTCAAAGGTCATCTTCGACAGAAGCTCAGGATGCCCCGAATTCAAAGTTGGTAGAAGGATAGTGGTCGTTATGTTTCAACGTAGCCCTTTTCCCTGTAAATTACCATTTTCTAACTTTGTATATACTCTTTGGAATCACGCGTTTGGCTGATCTCCATCTTATCAATAAAATTTGAGCCCTTGTGCTTTTGTTTGTAATTCTTGCTTGTTTTAGCTTTACAGAACGGTGTTGTTTAAACTTAATCAGCGATTCTTGGAATAAAACGAAAATGAATTTACTTGTTAAAAACTTTTTCTGCTTTTAAATTAAAGATGGCATTTCTTTTGACTGTTAAACATCGAAAGAACATCGATCGCTTCTCCCGAAGTAAGCGAACTTCAAAGTGCAGAATCAAAGTACTCCTTCTAGACCAGTACTCCTGAATGAAGGATCAATAATGTCAGAGACCTTGTTTCGTCTGACATCCTCGGCCGAGTTCTCATCTCCTAAGCCCGATCAACATAGCTCCCAACGGGACTATCTCTCCTAAGCAAGGTGGAATTGCTATTTTGAATCAACGGTACTTCTTCGCCCCGCGATGGCCGAGTATCCAATTGTGTTCATCCATTAGTCTGTATGTCGCGTCTGTTTTGTCAGCATATACATACATACATCATGCATTTTTTATTTGCATTCGCATTTTATATTGCATCACTATCACTTGAGTCGGTCTTGTCCCCTAGTGATAAACAGTTTTCTCAATCGAGTTTGTCAGTTCTTTCCTCGTCAGGAAGTGTTGCGTCTGCACAATCTCGCCACCAGTGTATCTTTAGATCAGAGTCGGCACTTGGCCACTTTGATAACTTGAACCTCTGAAAAGCCAGAGAAAACTCTCAATAAACATCACTCTTCGCCATTGAAGATGATATCCTCGCTTTCCCGGATTAAGGAAAATCCCCAGAGAAAGCCTCGTGATCAGAGATTCGGCAGTACATCAGTATTTCTCCGAAAAGTCGTTGATAAAAAGGTCATCGACACCTCAAAATTGGACCCCATCATATGGCGTTTCTCTGGGAAGATCCCGAGAAAAGTATGATGAAAGATCCCAAACGAAAACAGTCTCTCAAGAGACTTGCTTTCCCTAGTAGAATCGACAAATGGTGTCTCCAACAGAGAAGTTTGTACAACTCTACAAATCAGACGACTGGGTTCCCCAGCAAGTCTGACATCAAAACTTTTTCCACTCAAATGGCATCTCCCCAGGGAAATTCGGCGAGAAGTTTGAAGGAAAGCCGCTATGAATAGCGTCCCTTGTCAAGAAAGTTTATTGACAAAAGAAACTGAGACCAGTTCCTTGGTAGGAAACCAGGATCGAGGGGAAGTTCAAATCAGAAACTAAGACCAGTTCCTTGGTAGGAAACCAGGATCGAGGGGAAGTTTAAATCAGAAACTAAGACCAGTTCCTTGGTAGGAAACCAAGATCGAGGGGAAGTTTATTTCAAAAGATACTGAGACCAGTTCCTTGGTAAGAAACCAGGATCGAGGGGAAGTTCAAATCAGAAACTAAGACCAGTTCCTTGGTAGGAAACCAGGATCGAGGGGAAGTTTAAATCAGAGACTGAGACCAGTTCCTTGGTAGGAAACCAGGATCGAGGGGAAGTTTACCTTTTCTAAGCATCATTGCTTAGCTAAAGAAGATGAATGCGTAAGCTACCATTCATAACCATCATCAAAATTTTGGATATTCCGATATTTAATCCTCTTGCACCCCGAATGCTCGAATACCTTCGTCATTCATACCTTCGGGTCCAAGAAGATTAAATAGGGGCATCTGTAATACCCCAAATTTTGACCACTTAGATTTCCCATCATTGTGAAAATCATCATCACAATATGGATGAACCATCATGCTTAATTAGTCTCCCCAAAGATGGGTGAGCATCCAATACAATCAAAATTAGGGTTTCAAGCCCTCTCTGAGTGCTTAGACAAAGGATCAATCAAGAAATGACATGATATTCAACTTGTCTAATCTCTCAAACATCCACAATGGATCAAAAAGGACTCCCAATTCAAGGATTAAGCACAAGGCTGCTCCCTTCTAGGTGGATCAAGTCTCAAGATCGACAGTGTCACCAAATTAGGGTTTTGGTCGACCAGGGCCTCCAGGTGGAAATTTTCATCTGGGCACAAGGCAATGATCCAAAACATAACCTAATATGCTTCATGGAACCTCATGAACCCATGCATCAAGTCAATTTTGCCTCAGGGGATGCATTCATCAAAAATCAGGAATTAGGGTTTCTTGACCTAATTCACCCCTAAGTTGACTTTTGGGACAAACCATGAGCCAAGACCTCAAGAGATGATTTGAGGGTCTCTAATATACCATATTGATCCATTTGGAACAATGGATTGATCCAAGAAGCTTGAGCAACAAGTCTTATTTTCATCTGCACCACAATTAGGGTTTTAAGGGAAAAGTCAACTGTAACTTTGACTTTTGACCAAGACATGCTCCCAAACCCTAATACATGATTGAATATACCCTATGACACCCATGGAACATGTCCATCAAGTTTGATTCAGGTCAAGGACATGATTTCCTGAAGAATTGCACAGTTTGGAATTCATCTGATAAAAAGTCAACTGTGCACAAAAGTCAACTTTGACTTTTTGAGATTTTTCACCAAAATGGATTTTTAACCCTAAAATGATGTTAATGTATGATTTGAATCATCATTCATCAAGAAAAATCAAGAAAAGTGAGATAACTTGTAAAAGGGGTAACCATAAAACTTAAAAATTTTTCTAAGTTAAAAATAAAGTGGCAAAGGTACCAACTTTGGAGGACCATAACTCCTAAACCACAAGGCCATTTTTTCTCATCCAAAGATGGATTTGTAGCCCTCATTATCACCTACAAAAACTTCAACTACAAGTCATTCCAATTCATTAAGGATTTTGAGTTATGGAGTGATCAAAGTGGCTGAAAAGTGAAAATGTCACTTTTTGCAACACTTAGTGAAATTTTCACTAAGTCAGAATTTGCCTAACTTTTTGCCAAATGTAGGAGGATTTTTCACTTGGAATCAAAAGAGATCAAAACCAAACTTGTTCAAACAGTTGATGTATCATGTAAGAGCTTTCCAAAATGGCCAAGAACATTGCCAAATTCAACCTACATCATGAGATACAACATTGGCAAGTTGCCTTGCTGAAATCTGTCAAAGCAAGGCAGAATTTGCATTTTGGATCGATTTGCCAAAATCAAACAATTTCAATTGCTCCAATCCACTTGGACACCTCAAAGGATTGAATCCAAAGGGGACAATCACTGAGCCAAGCTTCCAAGGTCCAAGGAATAAAGAATAGCATGTTGAACCTAGAATGGCCAAAATAGGGACAAGACTTTAAATTTGGAATGAGGCATTCAATGGAACCATCAAGGTGGCATGGACTGAGCCATTCTCATCTGAAATCAGTCAAGACTTATCCAAGACCAAGGGGACCAAAGCTCTGTGCCCTAACCTCTAGTCAATGGCTAGAGGAGACTTTCATTTCCATTGGCCAACATTGAGGAAACCTACTTACCAGCTGCCATGCACTATTCCTTGCAAAACAAACTTGCTCTACTATAAATAGAGCTCACTTGTGGTCAGTTTAAGTACACCAAAGCCATCTAACAGATGCTTTCCTCAAAATCTCTTTCTCTTGGCAAAAATGCCTTTCTTAGCAAGGTAGCTATCGGGTTTTGAGTTTGAGAGCAATTCTGCACAAACCAATCACTCACACACCTCACATACATCACATATGAGCTGATCAAACACTCACATAACTTCTGAAACATCAAAATCTCAAAATCACTTGCCATCCACACAAGTTTGAAGTGAAGTTGCAGCTGAGATGCCATAAACTGATCCAGTCCATTTCAATTCAATCCAAGTGTTCAAACACACTCCATATGGTGTAGGGAAGCAGTCCAGATCATCACAACTTGTCTGTAACACCTCCAACTCAAAATCACATCTGCTCTTGCTGTCACGACTTGGAGGTAAGCACATACTTGGTCATCTCTCAATCTATGCATATTTCCTCGCACAATAATTTGGCCATATGTTCATAATCATGCATGGAATGTTTTCCCTCAATTAATTGCATTGTTTGAATCGTGTATCAAAAATCTTAGCCTTCATGCAGAAATTAGGGTTCTTGAGGTTTCTTCGTGATTTCTTGTTGTATGTTTAATTTAAATGAAATTAAAGTACATAGACATGATCGTGAGGTTGAGACGAGCATAATGATATGTGGATTGCATGATATGATTACGTATTCATGGAGATTGGATAGAAAATGCAAATCAGCCAAACCCAGAAAACGCGCGTGTTCTTGCTTGTGTTCTTGGCGCCATTTTCATATATTTGAATATTTGAATTTTGTGATTTTGTTTAATTGATTCAAAAATTAATTTCTCTCTGAGTTTTAATGATTTTGAGTTGATTCTTTTTTTAATAATTCACAAAAATGTTAAAATATTTTATTTTATCAAAAAATCCCAAAAATATTATTTATTTCATATAATTGATATTTTTGCAAAGAATTAATATTTTGATTGTTTTTGGCATTTTAAATATTTTTTCTACATTGATTTTGCAACTTTTAATGCTTTCTAATTATTTTGTAGGTCAATACTTAATTTTTGAAGCATTAATCCAAGATCACAATTTGTTTTCCATGTGTTAAACAATTTTTGATCATTTTAATTGAATTTTTATTCAATTAAATACATTTTGAAAACAAATTAGGGTTTTGGATTAATTCAACCCTCATAAATCATTTTCAAAACACTTTGGGCCTCTATTAGAGTGTAAGACCCAATCCTTTTTTTTTGACCAAATCATCTTTGGGCCTCACTTATTGTATAAGTCCCGATACCGTCAAAAAACAAACGGCGCGATCGTCGCCTTTTCAAAAATCATCCGGGCCTACCCTCGAGTAGTAAGACCCATTTATTCATCTTAAACCTTTTTGGGCCTCTTGAGAGAGTGTAAGACCCATCCCCCTTGTACAAAACCATTTTGGGCCTCACTCATTGTATAAGTCCCTCTGTACAAGTAAACGGCGCGATCGTCGCCCGTTTAAAAATAAAACTCATCTGGGCCTACCCTCGAGTAGTAAGACCCATCTCTTTTTCTTTAAACTTTTTTGGGCCTCTTGAGAGAGTGTAAGACCCATCCCTTTGTACAAAAAACCTTTTTGGGCCCCAGTCACTTGTATAAGTCCCTCTGTACAAATTCAAACAGTGCGCTCACTGATAAAACCCTGGGCCTCTCCTTGAGCTGTAAGCCCCAAATCTTTCTTTTTCAAAGCACTTTCTCCTTTGATTTTGAATATACTGTTGTTTTCAATCTTTCTTTGTTGAACAACTAACCAAACAGCATGGAAGTACTACAACCGAGTAAGTGGTTATCGCTTTCATTTACTGCTTTCATATTATAAACTGTATTGTGGGGCTGCTCACTGTAAGTCTCCTTTCATAAACTCATATCTACTATGTAATAATAGTATAGATATTTCGAGTTTCCCCGGCAACTACGTCTAGAACTAGGTGACGCCGTTTCATTTATTCGTAGAAATAGACGCCTAGATCCCCAATAGGAGCACCAGATACAGTCTTCTCTTCGGCTGTCCTCCTTAGGAATCGTCAAGAAGCTCTACTCCCCAAGATGAATGTATTCTCTGTGAATGGCATCTTTGAGTTTCTTCCAAATTCTCGAACTTTCCTGACTTGATCTATTCCTTGTGGATAGCTTGCCTTGAATGTCTCGGGGTTTGGGTACCCACTACGGTCATAATCTTGGACCTTAACTAAGGAACCCTCTTTAAAAGTTAAAAGTCGCTGGATAGTAAACCTCGCACGTTTACCAGTGGTTTTCATCTTTAAAAGAGTTATCTATCCTAATGGAAAGGAGATGATAGACCCACGGGCTTCTTAAAAGCATCGGCCTCCTCTTGGCCATTATTCAAGGACCCTACGGCTTCTTAGAAGTATTCACAGCCTCCTCTTAGGCTTCGTATAATGATCTCTTCCTCCGGGAATGATAGCCTCCTCTTGGGCTTCGTACAAGGACCCGTCGGCTTCTTAAAAGTTTCCAGCCTCCTCTTGGACTTCGTACAAATTGTCCCGACGACCTCCTAGAGGTATAGGAACAGAACCTAGTCATCCTCATAGAACAGTCCTTTCATAGAGTCTACTACTGTTTCTCGAAGCATAGTACAAAAGATAAAACTCTAGACACGGACAGTCTAACTTCCTTGAGTCTCAAAGACATTCTCAAGCACCCTTCGTTAAATAGGAAGGAAACCCGCAGACTCGGATAGTCTCGATACCCTTTGGATTTCCCGTTTCCTCAAAGAGAAGGAAATATCCCTGATCCTCAAATTAAATCCCTGAGTACAGTGTTACTCATATAAGAACTGATTTTCTCTTTTAAATCAGTATATTGGATCTGTCACTCAACTGAAACAGTTACAATAGCCTCCATCTCGGGCTTCGTACGAGATACCAAAATTCTCCCCAGTGGAGTCAAAACAACCTTTTAGCCTCTCTCTCGGGCTTTGTACGAGATACAAAAACACTCTTTTACTGAGTATAAAAGATTCTCCAACTGAGTCAACTCTTTGCTAGCCTCCTCTTAGGCTTTGTATAACGATATGCCCCACTGGGTCAAAAACTTTTAGCCTCTCTCTCGGGCTTTGTACGAGACACAAAATAGCCTCCTCTTAGGCTTTGTATAATGATTTTCCTAGCGGAAATTAGCCTCCTCTTAGGCTTTGTATAAGAAAACCACTGGTTGATCCAATCGACCTTTTAGCATCAAAGCTGTGCCTCGTTCGCAGTACACAAACATCAACAACTCCTTTCCCTTCATCTAATCGCTGTAAGCGGCAAGCCTCTGGATCATCTACATCCATGCCAATGTCCCTCTTTTAGCATGAGAAATTCCTAAGGAAAGATGACATTGCTCTACACTGAGTTAAAGTCTTCTCCTTCAGGTTAAAACCCTTTCTTCGGAAATTATGGCATTGCTCGGATCCGCGTATCCTAGTTAAAGTAATTCTCCTTCCCCCTCTTTAGAGATGACAAATTCTCTCTAAAGCCGAGGTCTTTCAGCTTCACGTCTTGGGCTTTGAACAAGACACAAATAGACCTTTTAGCTTCACATCTTGGGCTTTAAACAAGATACAAATCACCTTTCGCTTCACGTCTTGGGCTTTGAACAAGACACCAAAAACACCCATTTCCTCCCATAGAATAGGAGGAACTACGAACGCTCTGATTTCCCTGTTTCGGTAAACGGGAATATGTAGGCATAAGATCGAAAGAAAAGATCTTAGCGAGCGCAATCAACAAAAAACCCAAATCCCATATCTCCATCAATCAAAAGCAGTATTTCAAAAACATCAGTCCTAACATCCTAATCCTTATTCCCCGCCAGAAACCTTCTGCCCAGGTAAAAAAGAAAGAAAACCGTATTGGCGAAAATACAAATAACTAGTACAAAGGCCCCCCCACATTGATAGCATTCGTAACCTAACAGACCGCTGTTTAAACTCAGTATGCAAAGCAGGGTTAATTGGAGACATCTATTTCCCTTCCTTATTCAGCTCACAATAGGATAAAAAATGAATCGACCTGTAGTTTTAAGCTCAACCGCAGAGAGCGACCAGCGCTTAAGAACCGCGTCCAAAATCGCTCGCTACACCAAGAAGGCATTGGACACAAAGGAACCAGTCATCCAATAATGGTTTTGAATGAAAGGTAAACTCATAATATCCGAGAAAACATTAGATGAAAATGAGATAAAAGGTGAAATCCAAGAAGGCATTGGATATAAAGACACCAGACATCCAATAATGGCTTTGAATGAAAGGTACAAATCACAATATCTAATAATGGCTTTAGATAAAGTGAGCAAAGTAAGGATCCAAGACAGCATTGGATAAAGAAACCAGTCATCCAATAATGGCTTTGAATGAAAGGTATAAATCACAACATCTAATAATGGCTTTAGATGAGTGAACAGAGACTACATTCAAGAATGGCATTGAATGCAAAGAAACCAGTCATCCAATAATGGCTTTGAATGAAAGGTATAAATAACAATATCTAATAATGGCTTTAGATAAAAGTGAACAAAGACTACATTCAAGAATAACATTGAATGCAAAGAAATCAGTCATCCAATAATGGCATTGAATGAGTGGTATAATTCACAATATCTAATAATGGCTTTAGATAAAAGTGAACAAAGACTCGACCTGAAAAACATCAGAAAGAGAGACACATCCGGAAAGGCACCGGATGGTAGAGAAACCGGACATCCAATAATGGCTTTGAATGAAAGGTGTAAATCACAATATCTAATAATGGCTTTAGATAAATGTGAACAGAGACTACATTCAAGAATGGAATTGAATGCAGAGAAACCAGTCATTCAATAATGGCTTTGAATGAAAGGTACGACTCACAATATCTAATAATGGCTTTAGATGAGTGTGAACAAAGATATACCCAAGAAAGCATTGGATACAAAGAAAGAACAATGTCCAAGAAAGCATTAAACAAAGAAATACCCAAGAAAGTATTGGATAAGAGGAAAGAACTTTCAGGAATGGCACTGAAAGTAAAGGCAAATCACTATATTCAAGAATGACATCAAATGATAGTGAGAAAGACATCCAGGAATGACACTGAATGCAAAGGAGAAAACTTATCCAGGAATGGCACTGAATGAACAAATAAGACTTTAAGGAATGATACTGCAAGACATCAAGCAAATTTGATTGGGATTATAGAAGAGAGGAAAAACTTCCAGGAATGGCACTGAAGATCAAAAGAGACAGACATCCAGGAATGGCGCTGGAGTGAAAGAATACAAAGATCCAGGAATAATACTGGAATGAAAGAAGACAAACATCTAACAATAGGACTAGATGCGCAAGGGAACGACAACATTCAGGAATGGAACTGAATGAAAGGACAGGTAATGCTTTGGTAGGCACCAAGTAAGTTGGACTTTGACCACAAGGTAAGACGCGGATAACGACACGACCTCGGGAGAAATGCAAATGAGGATGAAACACTCATGCTATGCATATGTATATGAATCATGCAGATGATTTATGATCAAATGCAAATGCAGGTGCAGATGCTGACGACACAACACGACTCTTTTGGGGAGAAGACAAGACTGGAAGGCTGATTCCTCAACACGGAGATCACTGTCATTCTGCTTGGGACTAGGGATGCTACTGCTGAACACATCATTGCCACACTGGTAAAATGTATCCAAATTGACGATCCTTGTAGGAAGGATAAAGAGTTGCTTGGGGATTCTTCAGGTAAACTGGCCTAGACTAGCTGATTATTGTAGATGAGCTGATCATTGCTTCAGCTTGATTGATTCTGAAAATGACCATTCCATGGTGCTCTTAGAAAGCTTGCCCCAGTCTGAGTCTTGAAAATGATTATTTTACTGTACACTGAGAAAGCTTGCCCTAGTATGAGTCTTGAAAAATCTTATGTATAAACCAATTCTGAGAAGTCATCATTAAACCACAAATCTTGAACTGATCCTCAACAGGATATGGAAGGAACTTGCCCCTGATTGGATCACCGACCAAGTTTCTTAATTGTTTGAAAATTCCTTGAGAAGAAGGCTAGTTTGCAAACAAAAGTATTTGTACAAACATGGTAAATGCTAAGTTCATGCAACTTTTGAAATCAAAATTATTTTGAAAGAGGTGCAAAGTATATGGGATACTGGTCAGAACACGGTGGTTCAAGACATTAAAGTGAAAAGTTTAAGAAATGGGTGTAATGCCCAAAATAGAAGATCTGCAAAGATCTTTTAGAGTCAGTTTACGCAACCTTGCTGTAGTATGCTTTCAAAATAACCTCGCTTCAATTAGGTCTTTTGAGGGTTATAACGTGGTCTAGTTCGCGGTTTAAGAAACAAAGGATAGAGGCTCAAAGTTTATTTGTGACCCACCCAATCTACGTGATGAACTTCAGTCCTATGCTCAGCTAACTCAAACTATGCACTCAAATTCCCATAGGTTAGGAATTGCACTGATGATAGCGACGATGGTTCAAAATTCAATGGACTTGAGATGGCGATCACTGCTTCCTTACAACTTTTGGTTGTCATACAAGCTTGTTCTTTCTTCTTTTCTTTTTCTTTTTTTCTTTTTTTTTGTTGTTGTATAAAGTAAGGTCTTGAGCTTCCTACCTTTCTTAGCTTTTGCCTCGAAATGGACTCGGCTCATTCTTTGGGTAAGGATTTCTTGACGATCTTTCTTCATTTATCACTTTGGGAACAACTTGTACTACATTTATTCATTTAATTAGGAAGAGTTGAAAGGTTGTGAACGCCCAGCTTAATGACTACGGTGAACCATCATTGGCATTTGAACTGAAAGACATCTTCGACACTTGCTTGCTGTGTGCGAAGGAAAATTTGTGAATGCAACCTTTTGTTGAAAGGCGTCTTGAATGCAACTCTTGTATTTAAATGCACAATCAAGTTAACTGAGAACTACCTTGCCCAAGGTTAAAATTGCGGGTTTTTATTTGTAAAGAAAAGAAACTCCTACTTCAAGGCTCGAATGGGTTAAAGAGGGGTTATCTTCCTTATGTCTCCGGTGTTTGGGAGTTGAAACAATGTCTTACATCGTCAACAAAGTTTTGATTTGAAAGCATACTGTTGCGGTGAGAATCGAATATCAAGCTATTGAATTAACTTGAATCACAAAACATAAAATTCACCACCGAGCTTTGATTTATCCAAAGGAAAGGGTAAAGACCGAAAAACCCTAAGTGCGCTATGTAGGAACACAGCTAGAGATCTAAGGTTCGGGGGTTGTTTATACTAAGGGAAGGTATTAGCACCCTAAGTATCCGTAGTACTCTACGGGAACCTCTTGTTAGTATTTAAAGTTTGCTTGCTAAGGGAAGTGTGCTAAGGTAAAGAAAGACCTAGGGGTATATACACTAAATATGCTCGCCAAGACATCGCATCTCGTGCCTACGTATTCTGGCGGGAATGGAATCAGAGCATTCGTAGTTCCCCTCAATACGGGGTAAAAGGGTGTAGAAAGAAAACGTGGAATCCAAGAAGGCATCAGATGGTAGAGATAAAGGTGGAAAAGAAAAAGGTAGAAAAACAAAAAGGTGGTTCGCTAGGATCTCGCAATCCTATGCCTACGTATTCTCAAGGTAAACTTGAGAAATCAGAGCGATCGTAGTTCCCCTCAATGGGGATGAGGAACTCTTGACTGTGGTCAAGGTTCCAAGAGAAAGTAGGGTCTGACGGCAAGACACCTACGTGGAGTGCGGCGACTCCAAACCTAAGGCTAGGTAAAACGGTGAATGAAGTGTCCACGGCGGAACACCTAAATGGAGCACGGAGACTCTAAATCTAAGGTTAGGTTAAAAGGGAAGGCAAGTCTCGATCGCACTGTGGCGTGAGATAAGGGAATGATGGACAAGGCTATCCTAAATGACATAGCAGTCAACGAGAACGACCCTTTTCTTTGGAATGAGGAATAAGAGACAGAGGGATAGAGAGAAAATCTCGAGTGTCAAGAGTAAAATGAATAGCAATATTTATACAGCAAATGCAATGAGAGTTAAATAAAAAATGAATATTAGGAATAAACTAAAAATGAAAATGAGGATAGCCAAGATTAAATTAGAAATTTAAATAAAATCTAAACAAACCAAAATCTAAAAGATTAATATCTAACTAAAAAGCTAATTAAGTAAATTCTAAATACAAATTATGATTAGATTAAAATTATAACAAAATTTCTAAATTAAAACTAAAAATTAAATCTAGTTAAAAAAACTAATGACTAATTCTAAGTAAAAACTAAATAACTAAAATAATTTCTAATTAAAAAGTTAAAATAATTAATAATCAAAATAGAATAGTTTTGGGTTTTTCCTAATTAATAATACTATACTAATTTTGATTTTAAACTAAATAATATTACTAAATTCATTTTTTTTAGATTTTTATGATAACATTATCCTATTTCTTTAGATTCTTCTCTACATTAACACTAATGTAAACCCTAAGAAAAACCTAAGCTAATTTATACGAACACTATAACAACAATAAAACATGAACACATAAAAAATATTATATTTTTACAACATAAATTCACAAACTAAAAATATATATACTAAACTACTAACTATATATGGTATGAACGAAAATAAATGATGAATTATACTCACAAATTCCAAAGCTAGCAAAGGTTGAGCTTGTTGTGTAGAAGAAAGTGAAGGTTTATGGGTGAAGAGGGTGAATGTTTATGGGTATTATGTAAGTAAAAGAAAAGGATAAAATTTGATTCCTAAAAATAACAACAAAAAAAAAGATTTGACTAGAAAAATATGTAATGAATGTGCAAGGTTTTGAGAATGTATGTGTGGTATTGTTGGTCCAAAATGAGAGAAAGAGAGATCTTATTTATAGTGTGAATGAGGTGAGAGTGTTGATGTGGCAATCCATGTGACTTTATGAGAATGGTTCTTGGCCATTGATAAGTCCAAGTTGGCAATCCATGTGAAGTGTTTGTACAACAATGTAGTGGTTCCAACTTACCATTTTTCCCTTTATGGACATGAAGACAAACAAAAATAAAAGTAATAATAATAATAATAATAATAATAATAATAATAATAATAATAATAATAATAAAGCTTAGTAATAATAAAACTAATAATAACAATAAAGCTTAGTAATAATAAAACTAATAATAATAATAATAATAATAATAATAATAATAAAGCTAATAATAATAAAATTAATAATAATAAAACTAATAATAATAAAATTAATAATAATAAAACTAATAATAATAATAAAAAAAAAGAAATAATAATAGTAAAACTAAAAATAATAAAAATGATAATTGAAAATGGTTAGTAAAAAAAGAAATAAAACAAATTAAATTCTAACGAAAAATGCATGATTAATGAGATGTTTAACTAAAATGCGAGACGACTGACTCAAGATAATATGCAAACGATCAGAATATCTGAGGGTAAAATTCGGGGTATGACAGTTGCCCCTATTTAAATATCTTCACCGGATGACATGAGTGATGTTAGTCTTCATGAAATCATGGTGGAAGGTATTTGAATATAGATAACCGAAAATTTTGCCCTCAGACGCACTGACATGCAATGTTATGGACCAAAGAAACAAACTAAGATGCTGACATGCTATGAACTCTAATATGATGAAAAGTGTGAAATGGTAAATGCAAAACGAAGGCGAAAGCAGGCAAGGACAAAGTCCACACAATGAGCAATCACTCACTGGGGAAAAATACAACATTGGGGAAGCTGAAACGAAACTGGGGAATATCTAAAGTGATGAGACAACTGGTTCAAGCGTGATCGGCTGACACTTTAGAAAGAAAAGATAACACAAGTTCCTCAATGGAAGCAGAATCGGAAAGACGGTCTCCACTGGGGAATCAAAAGTCATCATCCATGAATGGAAATGGATGGAAAAGAGTCACAACATTCAGAAGATCATTGAATGAGGTGGGGAAAAAACTGGGAAATACATGAGATAAGCAAACATCAGAGGTATTCAGAAAAGCGTTGAATAGACTCTGGAAAATAACAGATAATTGAGACATTCAGAAGAGCATTGAATGAACTCTGGGACGCATATCAGAGATATTCGGAAAATCATCGAATAAACTCCGCCACACATCCAGGAAAGCATTGGATGTAGAATGGAAACAGACTCGAAAACATTCAGTAGCCGTTAACCAAAGTCAAAAATGAATTGAAGACATCTAGAAGAGCATTAGATGAAGACAAGAATTCTAAAGATACATACGAAACATTTAGAAGAGCATTAAATGTACGGGAAAGGGTTTTGAAAACATATCCGGAAGAGCATCAGATAAGCAACATTATATCTGGAAGAACATTAGATAAACAAGGTCATATTCGGAAGAACATCAGATAGACACAAAAAGTGCTATGGAAAAACATCAGGAGAAAAAGGCTCAATCTGGAAGAACATCAGAAAGAGAAAGGCACATCCGGAAAAGCATCAGATGGCAAAAGAAATGAAATTCTGGAAAAGCATCAGAATTACAAAGGGCTATCTGGAAAAACATCAGATATGTTCTGGAAAAACATCAGAACAAAGACTCAATCTGAAAAAACATCAGAAAGAGAGACACATCCGGAAGAGCATCAGATTGGCAAAGCAATGTCATTCCGGAAAAGCATCAGAATAAACAAAGTGATGTCTAGAAAAACATCAGATAAGTTCTGGAAGAACATCAGAACAAAAGACTCAATCTGAAAAACATCAGAAAGAGAGACACATCCAGAAAAGCATCAGATGACGAAAGCAACGTCATTCCGGAAAAGCATCAGAATAAACAACGGGTTATCTGGGAAAACATCAGATAGGTTCTGGAAGAACATCAGAACAAAAGACTCAATCTGGAAAAACATCAGAAAGAGACAAATAAACGACATCCAAGAACGACATTGGCTACAAAAGAGGAACAAACATATCCAAAAAAACAATCGGATAAGAAAGGTCATATCTGGAAGAACGTCAGATAGACACGACAATATCTGTTTGGTAGGTGCCAAGTAAGTTGGACTTTGATCACAAGGGAAGACGCGGATAATGACACGACCTCCGGAGAAATGCAAATGAGGATGAAACACTTATGCATGTGTATATGAATTATGCAGATGATATATGATCAAATGTAGATGCAGATGCTGACGACACAGCTTGACTCTTTGGGAAGACAAGACTGGAAGACTGATTCCTCTACACGGAGATCACTGCCATTCTGCTTGGGACTAGAGATGCTAATGCTGAACACATCTCTGCCACACTGGTAAATTGTATCCAAATTGATGATCCTTGTAGGAAGTATAAAGCGTTGCTTGGGGATTCTTCAGGTAAACTGCCCCAGACTAGCTGATTATTGTAGATGAGCTGATCATTGCTTCAGCTTGATTGATTCTGGAAATGACCGTTTCATGGTGCTCTTAGAAAGCTTGCCCCAGTCTGAGTCTTGAAAGATGATTATTTTACTGTACACTGAGAAAGCTTGCCCCAGCCTGAGCCTTGCAAAATCTTCTGTATAAACCAATTCTAAGAAGTCGCCATTAAACCACAAATCTTGAACTGATTCTCAACAGGATATGGAAGGAACTTTCCCCTGATTGGATCACCGACCAAGTTTCTTATTTGTTTGAAAATTCCTTGAGAAGAAAAGTTAGTTTGCAAACAAAAGTATTTGTACAAACATGGTAAATGCAGAGTTCATGCAACTTTTGAAATCAAAATCATTTTGAAAAAAAGCGAAGTATACGAGTCACTGGTCAGAAAACGGTGGTTCAAGACTTTAAAGTGAAAAGTTTAAGCAAAATGTGCGATGTGACGCCCCCAATCTATACCCCCAATTAACATGCAATTAAAGCACTAAAAGAAAATTCGAAATTTCGTCAGAGTACATTTGAAATCGCGGCATAGAAAGGGAGGAATCACATCAATTGTAACAAAACATAGCATAACATGCAACACCTGCCCATAATGATATGCAACTGTGGGGTAGCAATCATACAGAGGAAACTTTGTTCCTTACACCCACTTTTCAGAAATTAGAATTAAAGCGGAAAATCTAAAATCTGATTAACATATATACATATACACATATAAACAGTTTGTCATACATCAGGTAGCATATGTACAACCAAAATATATCATCAGATATACAAAATAATAGCACGCGGCCACCCTAACTACCCGGAGTCACATATCAGAGCCGACCGACCAAAATAATGAAGACGCAACGCTTCACAAAAAGGAATACCTGCAGCAGCTCTAATCTGCAACGCCTCATAGAGCGTTATAAAACAGCAGAAGGGTGAGAAAAACAACCATAATATAATTGCATAAAATTATATATATAAACACACAAATGTACAAGTAACACATTCTCACCACAACCACATATAACATAATACCGCACAATTCTCAAGCATCGAATACCATTACACACACACATATACCATACAATCCTCAATCACATTCACAAATTCACACACAATTAATTCATGATTTATGCAATGCACATAGACCGACACAACGACTCTATGCACATGCCATGCGGTACCGACTTCCAATGTCTCATGTCTCATCATCAGTTCACTCAGGAACTATTGGAACCATCGCTCGTTACTGAGAATCTCAAGTAACTCCGCGTCGGGCCTACGATGTTCACCCGTCGCTTTAGGTCCTCAGGCAACGCCTCATATTTTCGAGGCACACGACGTTAAGGATTGCTTTAAGTCTCCAAAGGAGCCCACAATCGTCTATAACCACCGCTTTAAGTCCTCAGGCAGCGCCTCATATTTTCGAGGCACACGATGTTATAGCATATTCCCCTCGGGAATCAAACCATCACTCAGGACGTTTCCACAATGCACACTATGATGTTTGGCATACAATGACCCATGACATTCAATATGCACGCATACATACATTCATTCATCGATAAAACCACACTTTGCACTTATGCCCAAAACAATGCATTTAATTTCCATACGGCCACAAATCACCACAACATCATCTAAACACATGCATTTACATCATACAACAGCACCTTGCACAATATACCTCAATTACGTACAAGTATAACGACAAAAGTCAACAATCGACACTATTCCCGACTTTCTGACATAATTAAATCGGCTAATAATTCCAAAATCATCATAACAATAAAGTACTGCTCAATAGCTACGCAACGATACCAAGAATGTAAAAATCAGACAAACAGATCAAAAGTTACGAACGAAAACGAAAAACTATATTTTGAAAAGTCACATTTTGCAAAAGCTCTGCCCGTACGCGTACCACCATGAGCCATACGCGTATGAGCAGAGGCTCATTTTCCCAAAGATCACGTGTAAAAACCCATACGCGTAATGCCCTCTCTCGTACGCGTATTGCCATGAAATGCTACGAGTATCATACGCAAATGGGCAGATGGCCGAGAAAACAAGCAGCCCATACGCGTATTGCCCTCATGGCTCGCCCACCATACGCGTAACGCCAAGGTTCATACACGTATGAACATACCCCATACGCGTATGACCTGGAAAAACCAGAAAAATTCCTGCATAATTTGTTCCACGATTTTCCACCCAAAAACCTCCAATTCATCATCCAAATCTCAGAAAAACAGCAATTTGAAGTGTAATAACGTACCACAAACATGTATGAACAATCAACAATGCATTCAACAAGATTTTTACCACAATCAAATTCATTTCTAATCAATTTTTTTACACAATCTAAGTTTTACTAATATTCTCCAAATCAATCCAAAAACAAAAATAAAACACATACATAATCGTATACAATCATAGAATAATCGAGTTTCGCACCCTTACCCGATTTAATTCGATTCTAGGAATTGATCTTGATGATTTTCACACTTTTTTTTCAATTTCTCTCTTTTCTCTCTTCTCCTCTTTTCTTCTTTCTCTTTTTCTTTCTATTTTTCTTTTTCTTTCTATCTTACTAACTTAATGAAAATAAGTGGGAAAAGACCAAAATACCCCCACACTCAAATATCTCATAAACGATCCCAAAACGCGATAAAATATATTCCCGCCGAAAAATAACATATTTTCACATAAAAGTCAAAAATACAATAAAATAATAATAAAATAATCCAAAAAGACTCAATAAAACAAAACTGGCAAAACTGGGGCGTTACAATTCTCCCCCACTTAGAAATTTTCGTCCTCGAAAACAATACCTGATACAAACAACTCTGGATACGACTCCCGCATCCTACTCTCCAACTCCCACGTCAAATTACCCTCAGCAGCGCCTCCCCACGCCACTTTCACAAGTGCAATCTCTTTACCCCTCAACCGCTTCACCTCGCGATCCAAAATACTAACTGGTAATGCCTCGACCGTAAGGTTATCTCTTACCTCAACCTCGTCCATAGGAATAACATGTGAAGGGTCCGGAACATACTTCCGAAGCTGTGAAACATGAAACACATCATGCAAATTCGACAGATTCGGCGGCAACGCCACACGATACGCCACAGCACCAACTCTCGCAGATATCTGGTAAGGACCAATAAATTGAGAAGTAAGCTTCTTAGATTTCAAAGCACGACCAACGCCCGTTACCGGCGTAACTCTCAGAAATACGTGATCACCCTCTTGAAACTCAAGATCCTTCCGTCTCCGATCATGATAACTCTTTTGTCTATCCTGAGAAGCCTTCATTTTCTCACGAATAAACTTTACCTTTTCCGTCATTTGTTGCACCAAATCCGGTCCAACCACCGAACTTTCACCTGTTTCGTGCCAACACAACGGCGTTCTACATCTTCGTCCATATAAAGCCTCAAAAGGTGCCATTCCGATACTAGAATGGAAACTGTTATTATACGTGAACTCAACCAAAGCAAGATAACCGTCCCACGCACCACCTTGTTCCAAAACACACGCTCTCAACAAATCCTCCAACGACTGAACAGTTCTTTCGGTCTGACCATCCGTCTGCGGATGATAAGCCGAACTCAACCTCAATCTAGAACCCAAAGCCTTCTGTAAACTTTCCCAAAATCTCGATGTAAACCTAGGATCTCGATCCGAAACAATACTCAAAGGAACCTCATGCAATTTCACCACCACACTGATATAGATCTCAGCTAACCGTTCCAAAGAAAAACTGATGTCAATCGGAATAAAATGCGCCGATTTAGTCAGCCTGTCCACAATCACCCAAATAGCATTATGCCCACGCTGAGTGTTCGGTAATCCCGTCACAAAATCCATCGAAATGCTATCCCACTTCCACTCAGGAATATCCAACGGTCGCAACAAACCACTAGGCCTCAAATGTTCCACTTTCGATTTCTGACAAGTCAAACATGCATACACAAACTGAGCCACATCTCTTTTCAAACCAGACCACCAGAAAATCTTCTTCAAATCTTGGTACATCTTATTCGCACCCGGATGAATACTTAAATTACTCCGGTGTCCTTCCTCCAAAATCATTCTTTTCAACTCCGCATCATCAGGAATACAAATACGACCACGGAATCTCAAAACACCAAAATTATCCACCTTGAAATCCACATTCTCATTCCTCATCAAATCAACGAATTTCAAATCCAACTTCTGTTTCTCACTAACCGACAACAAAAATTCATTAGCAACCTTCAACATTCCAAGCCTTACACTAACCGAAGTCACTTCACATACCAAACTCAAGTCTCTAAACGACTCCAAAAGTTCCCACTCTTTCACCATCATTGCGGACATATGCAACGATTTCCGGCTCAATGCATCGGCTACCACATTAGCTTTACCAGGATGGTAATTCAAGCCAAAGTCGTAGACTTTCAAGAATTCCAACCATCTCCGCTGCCTCATGTTCAACTCTTTCTGATCAAATAAATATTTCAAGCTTTTATGATCACTAAAGACTTCGAACCTTGCACCATAGAGATAGTGCCTCCATATCTTCAACACAAAAACCACAGCCGCTAATTCAAGATCATGAGTAGGATAGTTTTTCTCATGAACTCTTAACTGCCTTGAAGCATAAGCTACAACTTTACCTTCCTGCATCAGAACACCACCCAAACCAATTAAAGAAGCATCACAGTACACAACAAACGGTTCATTAGGATCAGGCAAAATCAGAATCGGAGCTGTCGTCAATCTTCTCTTCAGCTCACAAAAACTCTCTTCACATTGAATATCCCAAATGAATGCTTTGCCCTTACAAGTCAACTGCGTCAAAGGAAGAGCTAGCTTAGAAAGCCCTTCAATGAACCTCCGGTAATAACCAGCCAAACCCAAAAAGCTTCGAATCTCGGTAACGGATCTAGGAGCCTCCCATTGTAGAACTGCTTCTACTTTAGATGGATCCACAGCAATACCATTACTTGAAATTACGTGCCCAAGAAAACTCACCTCAGACAACCAGAATTCACACTTGGACAATTTGGCAAAAAGCTTCCTTTCCTTCAAAACCTGCAAAACAATACGCAAATGCTCTGCATGTTCTTCCCGAGACTTAGAATAGATTAAAATATCATCAATAAACACCACCACAAAACGATCCAAATGCTCGTGGAAAATCCGATTCATGTATTCCATAAACACACCATGCGCATTAGAAACCCCGAACGGCATCACCAAATATTCATAATGACCGTAACGTGTCCTAAAGGCCGTCTTCTGAATGTCCTCTTCTTTCACCCTTATCTGATGATACCCCGATCTCAAATCAATCTTAATAAATACACAAGCACCAACCAACTGATCCATCAAATCACCAATCCTTGGAAGCAGATATTTGTTCTTAATCGTCACTTTATTCAACTGGCGATAATCAATACATAATCGCATACTCCCATCTTTCTTTTTCACCAACAAAACTGGAGCACCCCAAGGAGAAACACTTGGCCTCACGAACCTCTTTTCCAACAACTCATTTAACTGCTTTTTCAACTCCACCAATTCAGATGTCGATATTCTATAAGGTGCCATAGAAACAGGTCTAGTACCAGGAACTAGATCTATCGAAAATTCCACCTCTCTCACCGGCGGCACATCTGAAATATCATCAGGAAACACCTCAGGAAATTCGCACACAACAGGAAACACTTCCAATGAAACTTGGCTATCCACAGTCAAAGATGCAAATAATCCAAACAACTGAGCTTCATCCGCCAAAAGTTTCTTCAACTCTTTGGTTGATAAGAAACTCGAGTCTTCGTCTTCCTCAAGAGAAGGAAACCTTACAAGCTTATGATAACAATCAATGTGCACCCGATTGAATTGCAACCAATTCATTCCCAACACCACATCTAAACCTTCCAACGGTAAACACACCAAATCCATCGCAAAGTCTTTACCATAAATGGTCAAAGGACAACTCAAACACACTAAAGAAGTAGTTACTGACCCCATCGCTGGAGTATCAATAACCATCTCACCATCCATCGAAGACAACCCAAGATTCAAACGTTCCGCGCACTCAGACGAAATAAACGAATGAGTCGCTCCAGTATCAATAATAGCAATTAAAGGCGTATTATTAATAAAGCAAGTACCTCTTATCAGACGATCAGCACTTGAAGTCTGAGTTCCCGCCAATGAAAACACTTTCCCACTAGTCGGAGCTTTCTTCTGATTCGGACACTTCGAGCTAATGTGACCAGGTTCCCCACAGTTATAACACTTCACTACATTCTTCCTTTTACAATCAGCTAAAACATGTCCGATACCACCACAATTAGAACACTTATCCACTTTCTTCCTACATTCCATCTGACGATGACCCAATTCACCACATTTAAAATACCTAGGAGCATTAGACATACCTCCTCCACTTGACCTTCGATCAAAATTTCCCCTTTGTTTACCTTTATCAGCCGGTGACACATACGGACCACCACGGAACTGTTGTTTCCCTTTTCTGTCACTTACACTTTTATAGTGAGCAGAACGAGCCTTACTATCTTCATCATAAATCCTACAGCATTCCACCAAATCAGCAAACCTTCGAATCCTCTGATAACCAATAGCCTGCTTTATCTCAGGACCAAGCCACTTTCATACTTCACACACTTTGAAAATTCAGCAGTCGCTTCCACATAATGAGGATAAAACTGCACAAGTTCCACAAACTTAGCAGTATAGTCTATAACCGACATATTAACTTGTTTTAGCTCTAAAAACTCAATCTCCTTCTTTCCTCGGACATCCTCGGGAAAATACTTCCTTAGAAACTCTCGGCTAAACACCTCCCAAGTGATCTCTTCTTCCTCCTCCTCAGCTTCCAACACCTGACGAGTACTGACCCACCAGTCATCAGCCTCTTCATGTAACATATGAGTGCCCAGCCTCACCTTAACATCATCGTCATCACAATCCATTACCCTGAAAATCCTCTCAATCTCCTTCAACCACAACTGCGCACCATCTGGATCATGCTTCCCTTTACAGACCGGCGGCTTATTCTTTCTAAACTCATCATTTCCTGCAGCATTCGGTGCACCCTGCACAGCTCGTGCCATCGCTTCCATCGCAGCAGCCAAAGCAGCATCATTACGACCAGCCATATTCTGTTCGTCTAAACACAGAAACTATGGTTAAACAACAACTCGTCCAACACAACTCGCCCAATATGCCAGACACAACAGACACAACAGACACCACAAACACAACTGACACGGACGTAGCTCTGATACCACTTAATGTGACGCCCCCAATCTATACCCCCAATTAACATACAATTAAAGCACTAAAAGAAAATTCGAAATTTCGTCAGAGTACATTTGAAATCGCGGCATAGAAAGGGAGGAATCACATCAATTGTAACAAAACATAGCATAACATGCAACACCTGCTCATAATGATATGCAACTGTGGGGTAGCAATCATACAGAGGAAACTTTGTTCCTTACACCCACTTTTCAGAAATTAGAATTAAAGCGGAAAATCTAAAATCTGATTAACATATATACATATACACATATAAACAGTTTGTCATACATCAGGTAGCATATGTACAACCAAAATATATCATCAGATATACAAAATAATAGCACGCGGCCACCCTAACTACCCGGAGTCACATATCAGAGCCGACCGACCAAAATAATGAAGACGCAACGCTTCACAAAAAGGAATACCTGCAGCAGCTCTAATCTGCAACGCCTCATAGAGCGTTATAAAACAGCAGAAGGGTGAGAAAAACAACCATAATATAATTGCATAAAATTATATATATAAACACACAAATGTACAAGTAACACATTCTCACCACAACCACATATAACATAATACCGCACAATTCTCAAGCATCGAATACCATTACACACACATATACCATACAATCCTCAATCACATTTACAAATTCACACACAATTAATTCATGATTTATGCAATGCACATAGACCGACACAACGACTATATGCACATGCCATGCGGTACCGACTTCCAATGTCTCATGTCTCATCATCAGTTCACTCAGGAACTATTGGAACCATCGCTCGTTACTGAGAATCTCAAGTAACTCCGCGTCGGGCCTACGATGTTCACCCGTCGCTTTAGGTCCTCAGGCAACGCCTCATATTTTCGAGGCACACGACGTTAAGGATTGCTTTAAGTCTCCAAAGGAGCCCACAATCGTCTATAACCACCGCTTTAAGTCCTCAGGCAGCGCCTCATATTTTCGAGGCACACGATGTTATAGCATATTCCCCTCGGGAATCAAACCGTCACTCAGGACGTTTCCACAATGCACACTATGATGCTTGGCATACAATGACCCATGACATTCAATATGCACGCATACATACATTCATTCATCGATAAAACCACACTTTGCACTTATGCCCAAAACAATGCATTTAATTTCCATACGGCCACAAATCACCACAACATCATCTAAACACATGCATTTACATCATACAACAGCACCTTGCACAATATACCTCAATTACGTACAAGTATAATGACAAAAGTCAACAATCGACACTATCCCCGACTTTCCGACATAATTAAATCGGCTAACAATTCCAAAATCATCATAACAATAAAGTACTGCTCAATAGCTACGCAACGATACCAAGAATGTAAAAATTGGACAAACAGATCAAAAGTTACGAACGAAAACGAAAAATGATATTTTGAAAAGTCACATTTTGCAAAAGCTCTGCCCGTACGCGTACCACCATGAGCCATACGCGTATGAGCAGAAGCTCATTTTCCCAAAGATCACGTGTAAAAACCCATACGCGTAATGCCCTCTCTCGTACGCGTATTGCCATGAAATGCTACGAGTATCATACGCAAATGGGCAGATGGCCGAGAAAACAAGCAGCCCATACGCGTATTGCCCTCATGGCTCGCCCACCTTACGCGTAACGCCAAGGTTCATACACGTATGAACATGCCCCATACGCGTATGACCTGGAAAAACTAGAAAAATTCCTGCATAATTTGTTCCACGATTTTCCACCCAAAAACCTCTAATTCATCATCCAAATCTCAGAAAAACAGCAATTTGAAGTGTAATAACGTACCACAAACATGTATGAACAATCAACAATGCATTCAACAAGATTTTTACCACAATCAAATTCATTTCTAATCAATTTTTTTACACAATCTAGGTTTTACTAATATTCTCCAAATCAATCCAAAAACAAAAATAAAACACATACATAATCGTATACAATCATAGAATAATCGAGTTTCGCACCCTTACCCGATTTAATTCGATTCTAGAAATTGATCTTGATGATTTTCACACTTTTTCTTCAATTTCTCTCTTTTCTCTCTTCTCTTCTTTTCTTCTTTCTCTTTTTCTTTTTATTTTTCTTTTTCTTTCTATCTTACTAACTTAATGAAAATAAGTGGGAAAAGACCAAAATACCCCCACATTCAAATATCTCATAAACGATCCCAAAACGCGATAAAATATATTCCCGCCGAAAAATAACATATTTTCACATAAAAGTCAAAAATACAATAAAATAATAATAAAATAATCCAAAAAGACTCAATAAAACAAAACTGGCAAAACTGGGGCGTTACATGTGATGCCAAAACAGATGATCCGCAAAGATCTTTTGGAGTCAGTTTACGCAACCTTACTGTAGTATGCTTTCAAAATAACCTCGCTTCAATTAGGTCTTTTGAGGGTTATAACGTGGCCTGGGTCACGGTTTAAGAAACAAAGGATAAAGGCTCAAAGTTTATTTGTACCCACCCAATCTACGTGATGAACTCCAGTCCTATGCCCAGTTAACTCAAACTATGCACTCCAATTCCCATGAGTTAGGAATTGCACTGATGATAGTAATGATGATGGTTCAAAATTTAATGGACTTGAGATGGGAGTCACTGCTTCTCACAACATTTTGTTGTTTTTTTTGGTGAGGACCTCAGTCAACTCGTTTTATCTTTGAGGATTTTGGTAACCTCTTGAATGATTTTTGTTATCCCTAACTTTTGCCTGAACTGTGTCATTTGAGCTTACAGCCAGCGGGATGCCCCAATTTTTGCCTAAATCTCCTTCATAGGTTTTGACTTAGTGGGCTTTTATTTTGATTTTTTTTTCACTCTCTCTTTTTTTAGTGACTGCCTGGCTTAAGGATTACAGTGAACCACCATTGGCGTTTGACTTGAAAGGCATCTTCGACACTTGCCTGCTGTGTGCGAAGGAACATTTGTGAACTTTGTCGAAAGGTGTCTTGAATGCTACTCTTGTATTTGAATGCACAATCAAGTTAACTGAGAACTACCCTGCCCCAAGTTAAGATTGTGGGTTTTTATTTGTAAAGAAAAGAAACTCCTACTTCAAAGCTCAAAGGGATTGATGAGGGGTTATCTTCCTTATTACTCCAGTGTTTAGGGATTGAAACAATGCCTTACATCGTCAGCAAAGTCTTTTATTTGAAAGCATACCGACAATAATTATGAATATTTTGTTTTATTCATCCTCCCTCCAATCTTTGCATAATCAAAAGAAAGTGGACAAGAGAATTTTTTTTTATTTTATTTTTCATGAAAGAGGAAGCATTAAGAAGTGAATAGCAAACACAAATGAATTGAATCAAAAAGTTGCAAATGCTTATTTCATTAATATGAAAGCACAAACATAATTTGGAAGCAAACAGCCAGTACAAAATAAGGAAAATGCAAACAATAAGAAACAAGGCCTAGTGAATAGTCAGAAACAAATATGAGTTGTCCTATCTGAAACACTGGCTTTTAGGAAGATAACATGGTGAAGTCGAATGAAGCTTCACTTTGTGTGATCTGGCAGCATTGTGCTCATAGAGAGAGTTCTTGAAAGTAGCTCGAGTAGTCTAGGCTGAAGTCGACTGAAGCTTCACTTGCCGCACCTGGCAGATGGTTGTTCTTGACATTCGGCATCTGATGTTAGCTCTAGTCCTGTATCGGTGTCGAGGAATCAGCTTGACGACTCACGGGTGATACTGGAAGATAGAGACAGCTGGAGATGAGCCACTAGACGAACAGACATATGCAATGAATCATGCGAAGATACAAATGATATGCAACGCAATGCAAACAGGATACAAAACACATGCAACATGATTAAAGGTTTGAGATCACGACATGGAGTCTGGGTAGAGAACCAATCCAAGGGGTGTGTACTAGGGTTCATAAACTGTAGAACAGGGTTCTAAGAAGTTCCCAGAGTCGACAATCCATCTTTCGGATTTTAAGGATTTCCCAGATGACTTGGTAATCAATAAAATTCTCAAGAGGATCTCGTCTGAGTGTAGTATCGCGTGACAACCAATTCAGAAATAGACTTCATCATGGTCACCGTACTACATCCTAAAAAGGCTTAAGTGGGGTTTAGTAACTACGGTTCTCAGAATCACGGGCACCTAGGTCGAGAGTAGCAACGTTTTCACGAACAGATTCGTTCAACATGACTAAACTCTCAAAAGGGCCTCAACTGAGTGATGGTGTCTCAGTTCAACTTTTCAGGACTCGACTCCCTCAAAGCCTCCTTGAATATCATCGTCCTATCATAAGTGTACGCTCAAGTCCGGGTATAGGACTTATCTCACCACTCAAAGTAACAACCCAGCATACAGAAAACCCAAGCACGACGGGCATATATATACAAATATAAATATACAAGTATACAAACAAGCAAACATGTAAATAACACAAATACAAACAAGATAGGCTTAACCCTCTTAGGGGAGAGTATCCCCAGTGAAGTCGCCATTTCTGTTGCGGTGAGAGTCGGATATCAAGCTATTGAATTAACTTGAATTACAAAACATAAAATTCACCACCAAGCTTTGATTTATCCAAAGGAAAGGGTAAAGACCGAAAAACCCTAAGTGCGCTATGTAGGAACACAGCTAGAGATCTAAGATTCGGGGGTTGTTTATACTAAGGGAAGGTATTAGCACCCTAAGTATCCGTAGTACTCTACGGGAACCTCTTGTTAGTATTTGTGTTATGCTAAAGTTTGCTTGCTAAGGGGAGTGTGCTAAGGTAAAGAAAGACCTAGGGGTATATACACTAAATATGCTCGCCAAGACATCGCATCTCGTGCCTACGTATCCTGATGGGAATGGAATCAGAGCATTCGTAGTTCCCCTCAATACGGGGTAAAAGGGTGTAGAAAGAAAACGTGGAATCCGAGAAGGCATCGGATGGTAGAGAAAAAGGTGGAAAAGAAAAAGGTAGAAAAACAAAAAGGTGGCTCGCTAGGATCTCGCAATCCTATGCCTACGTATTCTCAAGGTAAACTTGAGAAATCAGAGCGATCGTAGTTCCCCTCAATGGGGATGAGGAACTCTTAACTGTGGTCAAGGTTCCAAGAGAAATTAGGGTTTGATGGCAAGACACCTACTTGGAGTGCGGCGACTCCAAACCTAAGGCTAGGTAAAATGGTGAATGAAGTGTCCACGGTGGAACACCTAAATGGAGCACGGAGACTCTAAATCTAAGGTTAGGTTAAAAGGGAAGGTAAGTCTCGATCGCACGGTGGCGTGAGATAAGGGAATGATGGGCAAGGCTATCCTAAATGACATAGCAGTCAATGAGAACGACCCTTTTCTTTGGAATGAGGAATAAGAGACAGAGGGATAGAGAGAAAATCTCGAGTGTCAAGAGTAAAATGAATAGCAATATTTATACAACAAATGCAATGAGAGTTAAATAAAAAATGAATATTAGGAATAAACTAAAAATGAAAATGAGGATAGCCAAGATTAAATTAGAAATTTAAATAAAATCTAAACAAACCAAAATCTAAAAGATTAATATCTAACTAAAAAGCTAATTAAGTAAATTCTAAATAAAAATTATGATTAGATTAAAATTCTAACAAAATTTCTAAATTAAAACTAAAAATTAAATCTAGTTAAAAAAACTAATGACTAATTCTAAGTAAAAACTAAATAACTAAAATAATTTCTAATTAAAAAGCTAAAATAATTAATAATCAAAATAGAATATTTTTGGGTTTTTCCTAATTAATAATACTATACTAATTTTGATTTTAAACTAAATAATATTACTAAATTCATTTTTTTTTAGATTTTTATGATAACATTATCCTATTTCTTTAGATTCTTCTCTAAATTAACACTAATGTAAACCCTAAGAAAAACCTAAGCTAATTTATACGAACACTATAACAACAATAAAACATGAACACATAAAAAATATTATATTTTTACAACATAAATTCACAAACTAAAAATGTATATACTAAACTACTAACTATATATGGTATGAACGAAAATAAATGATGAATTATACTCACAAATTCCAAAGCTAGCAAAGGTTGAGCTTGTTGTATAGAAGAAAGTGAATGTTTATGGGTGAAGAGGGTGAATGTTTATGGGTATTATGTAAGTAAAAGAAAATGATAAAATTTGATTCCTAAAAATAACAAAAAAAAAAGATTTGACTAGAAAAACAAGTAATGAATGTGCAAGGTTTTGAGAATGTATGTGTGGTATTGTTGGTCCAAAATGAGAGAAAGAGAGATCTTATTTATAGTGTGAATGAGGTGGGAGTGTTGATGTGGCAATCCATGTGACTTTATGAGAATGATTCTTGGTCATTGATAAGTCCAAGTTGACAATCCATGTGAAGTGTTTGTACAACAATGTAGTGGTCCCAACTTACCATTTTTCCCTTTATGGACATGAAGACAAACAAAAATAAAAGTAATAATAATAATAATAATAATAATAATAATAATAATAATAAAGCTTAGTAATAATAAAACTAATAATAACAATAAAGCTTAGTAATAATAAAACTAATAATAATAATAATAATAATAATAATAATAATAATAATAATAATAATAAAACTAATAATAATAAAATTAATAATAATAAAACTAATAATAATAATAATAATAAAAGAAATAATAATAGTAAATCTAAAAATAATAAAAAAGATAATTGAAAATGGTTAGTAAAAAAAGAAATAAAACAAATTAAATTCTAACGAAAAATGCATGATTAATGAGATGTTTAACTAAAATGCGAGACGACTGACTCAAGATAATATGCAAACGATCAGAATATCTGAGGGTAAAATTTGGGGTATGACACATACCAACAACAATTATGGGTATAACGTTTTCATCATCATCCCTCCAATCTTTGCATAATCAAAAGAAAGTGGACAAGAGAATTTTTTTTTTGAAAGGGAAAGCATTAAGAAGTAAATAGCAAACACAAATGAATTGAATAAAAAAGTTGCAAATGCTCATTTCATTAATTGCGAAAGTACAAACGTAGTTGAAAGCAAACAGCTATTACAAAATAAAGAAAATGCAAACAACAAGAAACAAGGCCTAGTGAATAATCAGAAACAAATATGAGTTGTCATGTCCGAAACACTGGCTTTTAGGAAGATAGCATGCTGAATTCGACTGAAGCTTCACTTGGTGTGATCTGGCAGCATTGTGCTCATAGAGAGAGTTCTCGAAAGTAGCTCGAGTAGTCTGGGCTGAAGTCGACTGAAGCTTCACTTGCCGCGCCTGAGAGATGATTGTTCTTGACATTCTGCGTCTGAAATTAGCTCTAGTCTTGAATCGGTGTCGAGGAATCAGCTTGACGACTCACAAGCAGACTCTGGAATATAGAGACATGGAGATGAGTAACTGGACAGACAGACGCATGCAATGAATCATGCAAAGATGCAAATGATATGCAATGCGATGCAAACAGGATACAAAAACACATGCAACAGGATCAAGGGTTAGAGATCACAGCATGGGGTCTGGGTAAGGGACCAACCACAGGTTGTGTACTAGGGTTCTTGTATCTGTAAAATAGGGTTCTAAGAAGTTCCTAGAGTCAACAACCCATCTTTCGGATTTTATCGACTTCCCGAATGACTCGGTAATCAATAAAATTCTCAAGAGAATCTCGTCTGTATGTAGTATTGCGTAACAACCATTTCAGAAATAGACTCCTTCATGGTCACCGCACTACGTCCTAAAAGGCCAAGTGGGGTTAAAGGTAACTAAAGTTCTCAGTTTTGACAGCACCTATGTCGAGAGTAGCACGTCTTCACGAATAGACTCGTTCAACATGGCTAGACTCTCAAGTGGGCCTAAACTGAGTGATGGTGTCTCAAGTCAACTTTTTCAGGAATCGACTCCCTCAAAGCCTCCTTGAATATACCATCGTCCTATCATAAGTGTACGCTCAAATCCAGGTATAGGACATATCCTCACCACTCAAAGTAACCATCCTGCATACAGAAAACCCAAGCACAAACAGATATATACAGATATATAAATATGTACAGATATACAAGTAAGCAAACATATAAATAACACAAAGACAAACAAGATAGGCTTAACCCTCTTAGGGGATGTCCCTAGTGAAGTCGCCATTTCTGTTACGAAACATGAAATTCACCACCGAGCTTTGATTTATCCAAAGGAAAGGGTAAAGATCGAAAAAAACCCTAAGTGTGCTATGTAGGAACACAGCTAGAGATCTAAGGTTCGAGGGTTGGTTATACCTAGGGAAGGTGTTAGCATCCTAAGTATCTTTAGTACTCTACAGGAACCTCTTGTTTGTATTTGTCTTATGCTAAAGTTTGCTTGCTAGGGGATCTGCTAAAGGTAAAGACCTAAGGGTATATACACTAAGTATGCTCGCCAAGACATCGCATCTCGTGCCTATGTATCCTGACGGAAATGGAATCAGAGCATTCGTAGTTCCCCTCAATGGGGTAAAAGTGTGTAAAAAGAAAATGTGGAATCCGAGAAGGCATCGGATGTAAAGGTAAAAAGTGGAAAAAAGAAAAGGTGGCTCGCTAGGATCTCGCAATCCTATGCCTACGTATTCTCAAGATGAACTTGAGAAATCAGATCGTCCATAGTTCCCCTCAATGGGGGTAAAGAACTCTTGACTGTGGTCAAGGTTCCAGGGGAAAGTAGGGTCTGACAGCAAGACACCTTCGTGGAGTGCGGCGACTCCAAACCTAAGGCTAGGTAAAACGGGGAAGAAGTGTCCACGGAAAAGTAGGGTCTGACAGCAAGACACCTACGTGGAGTGAGATAAGGGAATGATGGACAAGGTTAACCTAAATGACATGGCAGTCAACTATAGGGTGATCCTTTCCTTTGGAATAAGGTAAATGCAACAGAGGAACCATAAGAAAATGGAATAAATAAACTAACTAAGTTAAAACTAATTGATTAAGTTCTAATTAAACTAATTTCTAAATAACTAATCTATTAATTATAGTCTAGTTAAAAACTAATTAAATTGAATCCTAATTAAGAATTAATTAAACTAAAAATCTAATTAAAATACTAACAAGCTATTTCTAAAAGAAATTAAAACAAAATAACTAATTCTAAGTTAATCTAAATCAAGACTAATAACTATTTAAATTAGAATCAAGTTAGTAAGCTCAGAATTAAACAAACTAAATATAATTACTAATTTAAGAATAATTAACAAAATCTTTACACTAAGCTAAAGTCTAAATAAAGAAATTAATCTGATTAAAGTTTATTCTAACTACAAAATTACTTATCTATAGTGGGCCAACAGAAAAAAAACAACAACCTAAACCCACCAGAAGAGGCCAGGCGGGTTGTGGGTCGGACTCAACCCGGTTTGGGTTTACACAACGAGGGTCATAAGAATCCTATCTTCCTATCTTCAGCGGCTAAATGAAAACCCAATGTCCAGTTCTCTTCCATCTCTCTCGATCAGCTTTTCTCCGTCCCTATTCATCATCACCTCGCAATTCCTTCCTCAACTATTTATCTTTCCCTCGCGGCAGTGTTCAACACTCACACAGAATTTACCCTCATTCCACTATTACCTCCTTCTCTCTCATGCGAACAACAGTACTTCCTCTCAATTGCATCATTTAATCGCCGGGAAAGAAAAAGAAAACCGTGCCACCATCTTCTCGTTTCACCCCACCTCCGTCGCGAGCTTCCTCCATGCCCTCTCTCCCCACAACGTCGCAACTCTCTCACTCGCGAAACTCAACAATCACGTTCGTCTTCGCACTTTCGATACGGTTTCTTCTCAAATTCGACTTAAAAGCAAATGAAACAAAATATAACAACAACAGCGCATTATCAATGAGAAGAATGGCGGAGAAATGACTTACAGAGCTAAACGGGAGTATTATAGCAGTATGGCGGAATGGAAGCGGTTCCAAAAATCTGTCGTAAACCTGAAGGTGAGGTTCAATGGAAGTTTGGATTGATTTATTTGTTCTGAGTTTCTTTTCTTTTTCTGGTCTGATTATGGTTTGAGGATGGGTTGAAAATTGTTTTTGCCGTGAGTCCTTTGTGTGGTGATTTTGGAATTGTTGGGATGTGAGTTTGGTTCAGAGGGAATTTCAGAGGGTGTTGTTGTTATTCACGTGCAGAACAAAGGATCTCTCTAATTTTTTCCGGTTCTGGTTAGTGAGTGTGTGGTGGCTGGTGGAGGTGAAGGGTGTTGTGCGAGTGAAGATGAGGAAAGATGAGAGACTGAGGGTTGTGTCGTTGTGGAGAGCAAGAGAAATTATTGCTGAAGGTTGATGAGTTTGAAAGTTCGCAGGTTGATAAAGGTGATTGATACAAGAGATTTTTCTGTGTTCATTTCTTCCTCCCCCTTTTATTCTGCTATGGTGTTTGTTTCAATGATGTTGGTTTTGTCCCGTTTATGGTTTGAAATGTCACTTTCAAATGCAGGGCTTATGTTTGCAATGAAAGCAGAGTGTTGCAGCAAGCTTATGTGTGTATGTAAGCAGGTTGTTTCACGTTTTGGTGTAATTCTTGGTTGGTGAGTTTGTACGGTTTGGTCAAAGTGTGTGGGAGCAAACTGTGTTATCGTGCGAGAGGCCTTTTGGAGCAGGGCTTGTGGATTGCAGTACTTTGTAGCAATTGTTGTTTAGCTTAGAGCAGGTTGTGAGCAGTGTGTTTTGACTTTTTTCATTTGGTCATGACCTTTGGTTAATGGGCCTATTGACTCATGACTTGTTTTGAGATTTTTTTTGTAATTTGTAAAGTGAAAACAAATATATTTATTCTAAAAATTAAATAAAACCTAATCTAAGATAAAAGCCAAATAGAATTAAAGTAAAATTAAAGTTAACATTAAACTAAATTAAATTAATAAAAATTAAATTAATTAAATTAAACTGGACTAAATCCTAAAAGTAAAATTAAATTAAGATTAGTCTAATTAAAACTAAATTAAAAATAAAAAGCTAAAATAAAGTTAAAATTAGAATAAGTTAGAAAATTAAAACTATATTAAAAGTAAATTAAATTAGATGCAAACTAAATTGATTTTAAATAAAAAAATAAAATGGCATGGAATGACAAAATCGACTAAAATGCATAATTAAAGATGTTTTAACTGAAAATGCGAAAGAGAGACCGACTCATGATGATATGAAATGATCAGAATCTGAGGATAAAATTTGGGGTATGACAGCCGTTATTCTGGATTTCTGGGTTTCTGATATTTGGAGTCTTATTCAGTCAGCAGAACAACAGCAGTTTTGAGCATCGTGGATACCTTGATCCCATGTTTGCATTTGCATCATCATTTTGCATTCTAACATGTTTGTTCATTTGTAGGGTTACATCCTAATTTTGATTCCGGTTGTCTGAAGACTGTCCATGATGAATACTAGCACTGAAGAGAGAAAGAATATCATCCCGTACAAGTTTCCGGAGCTTCATCTAGATGTTGTTCACAAGATCTCTGCTATGGCAAAACCCGGGGTATTGGCAGACTTTAGAGGAGAATATGGGAGGATTCTGAGTTTCGCTCGAGATGTTACCAACTATGAGTTCAGGGCTCTGCACACTCTGGTGCAGTTCTATGACACTCACCTGCGGTGTTTTCTGTTTGCGGATTATCTTTTAGCTCCGACATTGGAAGAGTATGCTCTCATTTTGGATGTTTTTGTCAAAGAAGAAGCTCCCTTCTATCCTTCTAAGGAGTTTCCCGATCTGGAAAAGGTTTCTGCTGCTTTACGCTTGGATTAGTCTTTGTTGAAGAGAAATGTTGCTAGTAAAGGAGGGTGTAAAGGCTTTCTCACGAAGTTTTTGATCGAGCAGGCTGCTATTTGTGCTAAGGCTAAGTGTTGGTCGGTGTTCAGTGCAATCCTGACTATGTGCATTTATGGAACGACGTTGTTCCCTAATGTGAAGGATTTTGTAGACGTGCACGCTGTCCGGATATTCACCACGAAGAATCCAGTACCCACCTTGCTTGGGGATCTGTACTATTCGATGCATTATAAGAATGAGAAGAGGAGAGGAGGACCTCATTACTTTTGCGCTCCAACTTTCTACAAGTGGTTTTCCAATCGCCTTCCCGAATCTGGGGCATTCGTAGACACCAAAGAAACATTGGATTGGTCAAGGAGATTGATGGGATTAAGAACTGACAACTTGATTTGGATCAGTCGTGATTTGTTCGGCCAAGAGATCCTGATCAGCTGTAGAGGTTACCCAAACATACCTCTAATAGGAAGGAAATGGGGAATTAATTACAACCCTATTCTTGCTATTAGGCAATTTGGGTATGCTTTGAAAGAGCCGCCGAAGGACCAAGATGTTCAAGAGTCTCTATATGTGAGTGGGGAAGCCAATCTGGAAATATTAAAAGAAGCTACAAATACTTGGGGAGACCGCCACGAGAAGGGAAAAACTTCTTTCGGAAAGTGTAACAACAAAGCCTTCCCTTCATACAACGACTAGATTCAGAGGAGAGTAGACAATGTACTTCTACCGTTCTGCAGAGAACCTCCATCTTACCCATGCCGATTGAATCCCCGACCACAATTGAGATAGAGAAGTATAACAAACTATGGGATGAAAAGGAGAAGCTTCGAGAGGAGAACGGTGAGCTTCACAAAGAAATCTACCAGCTGAAGCACGAACGAGGTGAAGCAGTTCATATTGCCAAGTTAAAAACAGAGTTTCTCGCTGAGAAAGAAAAGGAGTTGGCCGATGAAATCACAGCTAGACAGAAGGTAGGACAAGCCTTAAAGGGTGTTAGCAGGGTTCTAAAGTCAAAGAAGGAAGACTTGGCCAAAGCTTCACTAAGAATTCATAGGTTCAATGCTTGTCGGAATACTGCAATCACAGCCAACAAGCAGAAAGAGGATAAGTATTTGGAGTAGATTAAGAGTCTAAAGTTGAAGCTCGTGAAGAGAGACGAGGAGATCTTATCAGGGACGTTCCAAAGACACGCAATTGAGGAGTAACTGAATGAGGCCATAGCAACCATAGAAGAGCTGAAGATACGAGCTGAAGTGAAGAGGCCTAGGGGTGAAGGCTCTAGCTTAGGCAGTGGGTGATACTCTGTAGTTGGCTCTTTCTTTGTTGTATTCTGGGTCACCACCAGAATTATTGGCTGGGATCTTTGTTTCTCTTGTTTCAGACTTATTATCTTGGATTGTAATCTCTGACAGCGATTTTTCTCTGGTATATGAGCAGGAGTTTTATTCCATCTTGTCTTTAAACTGGAATCAAGGGGTGGATCGCCCTATAAATATCCAAACATGTTCATTTGTATTTGCATAATCATAATCATTTTTGCATCGCAGGTGCTCGTCCCGGGTTTTTCTAACCTTTATTTAGTTGCAGGCAAGATTGATAACCAGCCAATTCACCGGTATTCTACTAGATCAAATCAGAGGAGAATTATGGAGAAGATGCAGGCTGATATGGCTGCCATGCAGGCCCGTATAGACCAATTCATGGAGCTGATGCAAGGTGTTGCCCAAGGGCAAGAGAAACTGAGGACTCTGGTCCAACCCTTAGTGGCAAGAGTGGATGAAGACGGGGTTCTTCATGGCGAAATCCATAATGACGTCACTGGTAACGGTACTCAGGGAGGTCCTGCGGGCGTAGAGATCCCTATTCCTGGTGTTGTGATCCCTCCGGGCGGAGGAGAGCAGCTTGTGATTCCTTCTGTTGTGGGAGGAGGAAGTGTTTGTGTTGTTCATGGTCGTCGTTTCGAAGACCAACAAGATGACGTTTTCTCTATGCCAGGCAGGGATGCTGGTCCTCAGGCCGACAATGATCAAAGGTTCAGATTGATTGAAGAACAACTAAGGGGTGTGGTGAATCAGAATTCTGTACGTATGGATCTGGAGGATTTGGGGCTGGTTCCCAGTGTTGTAATTCCGCACAAATTTGAGGTGCCCACTTTTGAGAAATACAATGGTACCACTTGTCCCAAGACGCATGTCAGGGCATACGCGAGGAAGATGGCCGCGTACTCTAAAGCTGAGAAATTGCTGATGCATTTCTTTCAAGACAGCCTGTCTGGGGCATCCTTAGAATGATATATGCAACTGGAGAGATGCCACGTCCGCAATTGGAGGGAGCTGGTGGAAGAGTTTGTCAAACATTACCAATATAATAATGATATGGCTCCCAATCGGACCCAGCTACAGGGTATGTCTCAAAAGGGCAGTGAGAGCTTTAAGGAATACGCGCAGAGATGGCGTGAGCTATCGGCAAGGGTGCAGCCTCCCATGTTGGAGAAGGAGATGCTGAATCTATTTATGGATACTTTGCCGGGATGTTATTATGAAAAATGGTTACCTTGCATGTCAGGCAAGTTTGCTGATTTGATCATGGTTGGGGAGACGTTAGAGGGTGGAATCAAAGCTGGGAAAGTACCAGGTAATGATGGGTCGTCTTCTGGTCAGGGGAAGAAACCTTATGGGAATTATAAAAAGAAGGAGGAAGCAAATTCTGTGTCATCTTACCGAGGTAAAGGAAAGAAATGCCAGAACTATAATCAGCAAGTAGCTTCAGTGACAATTCCTGCAGCGCCTCCACAGCAACAGCAGAATCAGGCTCCTCGCCATTACCCAGCTAGACAAAGAACGGCTGATAGGAATTTTGAAACACCTCACATGCCTTATTCTCAATTGTTCCAGCATTTACTACAACTACAGTTAATCCAGAAGAGGACCTTGGCCCCTCTTACCGGTAATCCACCTCCGAGTTATTATCCCAACGCCCACTGCGACTTTCATTCTGGGGCACCCAGACATCACATCGAGGACTGAAAAGCTTTTAAGCATAAAGTCCAAGACTTGGTGGATTCAAAAGCCATTAACTTTTCAAATGACGCGCCAAATGTCATCCAAAACCCAATGTCGAACCATGGTGGGCCGAGGGTTAATGCGGTGTTAGAGGAGAATGAATCTTTGAATCTGGTTATGGATGTTAATGAATTACGGACTCCTTTGATAGTGGTAAAGGAGAGGTTATTGAGGGGTGGGGTGTCCCCCGGATGTGATGAGATTTGTTCAGATTGTATGTCACAAATTAATGGGTGTGGTTTGTTGAAGTCAGGAATTCAAAAGTTGATAGATGAAGGTCGATTGCAGTTTGACCGGTGTGACCAACAGAAAGAAGTTGTTAGCAGAAAAAATGAGGTTGCTACCATTACTATCCCTTTCAAAACAATCACTATTTCAGGGCCGGTAAGACTAGCACCGGTTATTATTACAGCTCCCGGACCCGTGCCATATGAGAGCACCAAGGCCATTCCTTGAAACTATGGAGCCGAAGTGTTTGTTAATGGACAGAAACAAGAACTGGTGCAAACTTCTGTAGTGAACTCTTGTGTTGAAAATAGTGATGAGGCAGGGGCTATCACGAGAAGTGGTAGGGTCTTTATCCCTTCTGATGATCAAGCTGGTAGTTCTAGACAAGACAAAGGAAGCAGGTTGTAGATAATTCTGTGCAAGTGCCAGTAGTGGATGATTCCACGACAAAACCAATTGATAATTCTTTCTCCGAGAATGTAGAAGAGTTTATGAGACTGATTCGGAAAAGTGATTATAAAATTATTGATTAATTGCATCAGACTCCGTCCAAGATTTCTATCTTGTCCCTGTTATTGTGTTCCGAGGCACACCGAAACGCACTGCTGAAAGTACTGAATGCTGCTTGCGTACCCCAGGAGATCTCAGTTAATCAGTTGGAGGGGGTAGTGGCCCATGTTAATGCGGGAAATGGTTTAGGTTTTACCGATGTTGACTTGACTCCAGCTGGGATAAACCATAATAATGCCCTGCATATTTCTGTTGAGTGTCGTGGATCGTTGATGTCTCATGTGCTTGTGGATATTGGATCCTCTTTGAATGTTCTGCCTAAGAAAGCCTTGATGAAGCTGGACACCCGAGGGTTGATATGCACACCTAGTGATTTGGTGGTGGGCGCTTTCGACGGCTCGAAGAGGTCTGTTTTCAGTGAGATTGTGCTACCAATTAAGGTTGGGCCAGAGGTTTTTGATGCTACCTTCTATATCATGGACATCCAACCTGCTTATAGCTGTCTGCTGGGTCGTCCATTGATTCACAGTGCTGGGGCTGTGACGTCTACATTGCATCAGAAGTTAAAGTATATGGTAGACGGACATGTGGTGACGGTTTTTGGAGAAGAGGATATCATGATAAGCCAGCTATCTACTTTCAAGTATGTGGAGGTGGGTGGCGAAATACATGAAACTTTATGTCAGGCTTTTGAAGCAGTGAAGATCCTCGAGGAATCTCTCAAGGAAATTAGCCAACCTGAAGTGGTAGAGCAGCCTACAGTGGTACATCAGCCGGAGATTTCTATGTCTTCCTTCAAGGATGCTCGGGTCGTGGTTGAAGCCGACAGTTCACAAAAGTGGGGTCAGATTATTGATGTACAGGAAAAGCGGAATACTCATGGACTGGGTTATAAGCCACCCAGGCGTCCTGAAGAGCCTCCCAATTTTTATGGTCCAGTTCGTTTCACCAGTGCCAGTGTGTTCTTTGATAGAATCAATGCTATTGATGAGGATGGGGGTAGTGATTGTGATATGGAGAGTTGGATCCGCCCCTGTTTTCCAGGTCAAAGTCTTCGCAACTGGTCGTCAGAGAGAGCCATTCAAGTGACCGGACCAGAGTAATTTCTCCTGTTTGTCATCTATGTTAATCCTACGTTCTGCCCAAGACGTAGTGATTCTTGTTTGTAGGGCTTGAATGTTTTTTTCATGCTTTTTCTTTATCATTAATAAAGGACGTCTTCGCATTCAAATGTTTTGATCCCTGTTTTTCTGTCTTTTTATTTTTTGCATTAAAACCACATCAAAATGGCAATGTGTTTTTGTTTGATGCATCCATAATAAACATAAATCATCAATCATGCAGGTTTTCTTGTTCAGATTCCACCCATCATGATTCAGCTATGGCTCGATATGACTTCGATAATCCCATATATCAGGCTGAAGAGGGGACTGATGAAGATTGTGAATTACCCGAGGAATTGGCCAGGCTGTTAAAATAGGAGGAAAAGGTCATTCTGCCTCATCAGGAGGAAATCGAGGTTGTTAACTTGGGAACCGAGGACGCAAAGAAAGAGGTACGGATTGGGGCTGCTTTGGAAGACACTGTCAAGAGAATATTGATTGAAATGCTTCAAAAGTATGTTGATATCTTCGCCTGGTCTTACCAAGACATGCCTGGGCTCGACACTGACATCGTGGTACACCGGTTGCCGCTCAAAGAAGGATGTGCTCCAGTTAAGCAGAAGCTGAGAAGGACGAAACCGAATATGGATGTCAAGATTAAAGAAGAGGTTCAGAAACAGTTAGATGTTGGGTTTCTTGCTGTAACAAATTATCCTCCGTGGGTTGCTAATATTGTACCTGTACCTAAGAAAGATGGAAAGGTCAGGATGTGTGTTGATTACAGAGATCTTAATAGAGCAAGCCCGAAAGATGATTTCCCGCTTCCCCACATTGACGTGTTAGTGGACAACACTGCTCAATATTCTGTGTTTTCCTTCATGGATGGCTTCTCTGGGTATAACCAAATCAAGATGGCCCCAGAGGACATGGAGAAGACGACGTTTATAACACCGTGGGGGACTTTCTATTACAAGGTGATGCCCTTTGGATTGAAAAATGCTGGAGCAACCTATCAGCAGGCGATGGTGACTCTCTTTCATGATATGATTCACAAAGAGATCGAGGTTTATGTTGATGACATGATTGTGAAGTCACAAACGGAGGAAGAGCATCTGGTGAATCTTCAGAAACTGTTTTAGAGGTTGAGAAAGTTCAGACTGAGGTTGAATCCGAACAAGTGCACCTTCGGGGTGAGATCTGGGAAGTTACTTGGGTTTATTGTCAGCGAAAAAGGTGTCGAGGTTGATCCTACTAAAGAAAAAGCTATACAAGAAATGCCTGAGCCAAGAATAGAAAAAGAGGTTCGTGGTTTCTTAGGGAGGTTGAACTACATTGCTAGATTCATCTCTCATCTCACAGCCACGTGTGAACCGATATTCAAGTTGCTAAGAAAAGATCAAGAGGTCAGGTGGAATGAGAATTGTCAAAAAGCGTTTGAAAAAATAAAAGAATATTTGCAGGAACCTCCGGTCCTTATGTCGCCATTGCCAGGAAGGCCATTGATTATGTATCTTATGGTTCTTGAGAACTCAATGGGGTGTGTGCTCGGTCAACACGGCGAGTCAGGTAGAAAAGAGCATGCCATTTACTACCTGAGTAAAAAGTTTACTGATTGTGAGTCGAGGTACTCAATGCTGGAGAAAAAATGTTGTGCACTCGCTTGGATGGCTAAGCGTTTGAGGCAATATATGTTAAACCACACAACCCTCTTGATTTCGAAGATGGAACTGATCAAGTATGTGTTTGAAAAGCAGGCGCTTTCTAGAAGAATAGCCCGTTGGCAAATGGTTCTGACAGAATACGATATTCAATATGTTCCCCAAAAGGCCATTAAGGGAAGTGTTTTGTCAGAATATCTTGCTGAACAACCAATTGAGGATTATCAACCGATGAAGTTTGAATTCCCTGATGAACACATCATGTATCTAAAGATGAAAGATTGTGAAGAGCTTCTACCTGATGAAGGGCCAGAAATTGGGTCCCAATGGAAGCTGGTCTTTGATGGGGCTGTTAACTCATATGGTAACGGAATCGGGGCAATCATTACAACTCCACAGGGTTCTCATATACCCTTCACTTCCCGATTAGCATTCATATGCACTAACAACGAGGCGGAGTATGAAGCGTGCATCATAAGATTAGAAGAAGCAATTGATTTGGGAATCAAGAACCTAGATGTTTATGGTGATTCCGCGTTGGTAGTTAATCAGATTACAGGTGAATGGGAAACTCGCCAAGTGAACTTGCTGCCTTATAACAACTATGCCAGAAGGTTGTTACCATTCTTTGACAGAGTCGATTTCCATCATATACCTCGGGTGGAGAATTAGATGGCAGATGCGTTGGCAACGCTATCTTCAATGTATCAGGTGAATCGTTGATGAAACTCCTTTGATCAGAATCATGCGTGTGGATAGACCAACCTTTGTTTTTCCAATTGAAGATGTATCAGATGGCAAACCTTGGTATCATGATATTAAGGTTTTTCTGAAGAGTCAAGAGTATCCAAGGGGTGCATCCACCAAAGATAAGAAGACTCTGAGGAGGTTGGCAGGAAATTTCTTCCTGAATAAAGATGACGTGTTATACAAGAGAAACTTTGACATGGTCTTGCTACGTTGTGTTGATGAACACGAGGCAAACCTGTTAATGGAGGAAGTTCATGAAGGATCTTTCGGTACCCATGCCAATGGGCATGCTATGGCCAGAAAGCTGTTGAGAGCAGGGTATTACTGGATGACTATGGAGTCTGATTGTTTTAAATACGCCCAGAAATGTCACAAATGCCAGATTTATGCAGATAAAGTGCATGTACCGCCTACTCCTCTGAATGTGTTGTCATCGCCTTGGCCCTTTGCTATGTAGGGCATTGATATGATCGGGAAGATTGAGCCCACTGCCTCTAATGGGCATCGTTTCATTTTGGTTGCCATCGATTATTTCACGAAATGGGTGGAAGCAGCCTCCTTTGCCAACGTCACCAGACAAGTAGTAGCCAGATTTATCAAGAAGGACAACATCTGCCGGTATGGAGTCCCGGAGAGAATCATTACTGATAATGGTTCAAATTTGAATAACAAGATAATGAAGGAGCTATGTCAGAGCTTTAAGATTGAACATCACAACTCTTCTCCCTATCGTCCGAAGATGAATGGGGCTGTTGAAACAGCAAATAAGAACATCAAGAAGATTGTGCAGAAAATGGTAGTGACCTATAAAGACTGGCATGAGATGTTGCCTTATGCTTTACATGGTTATCGTACTTCGGTACACACATCGACTGGTGAAACTCCTTTCTCACTGGTATATGGTATGGAAGCAATTCTACCATTAGAGGTTAAGATTCCTTCTTTAAGAATTCTGGCAGACGTGAAGCTTGATGAAGCTGAGTGGGTGCGTTCTAGACTGAATCAGCTGAACCTTATTGAAGAGAAAAGATTGGCAGCCATTGCACATGGTCGGTTGTATCAGAGCAGGATGAAGAAAGCCTTTGATCAGAAAGTGCGTCCTCGGTGTTTTCAGGCTGGTGAATTGGTTTTGAAAAGGATCCTTCCTCCTCAAACAGATCACAGAGGCAAATGGACTCCAAACTACGAAGGGCCATATGTAGTAAGACAAGTTTTCTCTTGTGGAGCCTTATTACTCTCAACTATGGATGGCGAAGATTTTACGTCCCCTGTGAACGCAGACGTAGTCAAAAAATAATTTGCATAAAAGAGACCCGCTGGACACAAAAAGAAAGTCCAGGCAAAAAAGGGGCATTCCGGCGAACCATAAAAAGAAAAGGGTTCGGGCAAAAGTTAGGGATAAAAAGAAAAAAGAATAAACCCGGAAAGTTGAAAACCTTAAAAGGCAACTTTGGCAAAAACGGGTATCCCGGTGGTTTGAAAACCCGAAAAGGGCGATCCAGGCAAAAATTAGGGATTCGAAAGCAAAAGGCTATGATCTGCCCTTGATCTGTGAGCATTCTTTGATACATGGAAATTTCGAAGGAAAGGAATTAGTCCAGTCAGTCTTTTCGAAAGCCAAAACATCTGCGGATAAGCGAGGCATATTGGGTCATAGCTGAATCGAATCATGGTGGATATCTGTTCCCCACATTGCCGACATGTGTATTTTCTTTTATTTTTTGTGCAATTACCTCTTTTCAGGAATTGCTTCCGAATGTAAATGCATATTTACAAGCCAATTCATTCAATAAAATATTCATTTCACTCAAAAGCTTTCCATTTGTGTTTTTACTTTTGCTGTTTTGTTTGTGAAAACGTCCGATATTTTGATAAAACATTGCATGCGAAAATGTTAAGCTTTGCGAAGCATATCAAAAAACAGTGTAAATTGCTTAGGCAACGGTCGTTGTGATGGTAATCGAAGTAGCCTTTTTGCATATAGAACTTTTTGTTGATTTTGTTTGCAGGGGAACAAGTTTGTTCTTCCCCAGTAGAGCTACTCTCCTCGACATTGAAAAGTTCATCCTCCTCAGCAGGTTGTTATTTTCCCCAGCTAGGGTGTCGAGGATTATCTTCTTCAGCAGAGTACAGAAGATTAATTCCCCAGCTATAGTCGTGATTGATTTATCACTTTCTCAGCAAACAATCAGAAGTTGACGCTGTTGCATCCCCAGCAGGAGACTTATGGAATATCTTCTTGGGACAAAGATGTCATTTTCCCCACAGGGCCTGAGCACTCATTCTCCTCAGCCAGTCAGGAGATATTTTTCTCATCAGCAACGGTATGATTTAATCCCCACAAATGAGATAGTTGGATGTTGTCCTCTAGCAGAGTCGATGCCGTCAATTACCGTCTTCCAAGCAGATTGCTAGTAATGGCAGATACTCCCCAGCAGGTGAAGACACAGATGACTCCTACCGGCAGGTTAAGCCCAGTAATATCCCCAAGCAGGTTCGGAATTATCGATTTATTTCCCCAAGCAGAGTTTGGTGGTGATCTTCTCAGTGGATTGTTCAACAGCGATTGATACCCCCAGCAGGTCTTAAGTCCAATTGTTATTGGCATTTTTCAAATCCAAGTTTTGAATTCTATCTTCGGTATAGGTCATTGGTAATCCCCAGCAGAGAGAGCTTCTCTTCGGGTTCCACCTCCAATATTCGCCTTTATCCCTCCCCAACAGAGTGGATCTCCTCTCGAAGTTTTCATCTCCAGCAGAGTGTATAATCAGGATCTTCCTCAACAGAGTGAAGTCTTTCTCGGCAAGGTCTCTTATTTCAGAGGACAATTTAGTTTGTCATCCCGGTAGAGTTACCTTCGTCTTCGGCATTTATTTTGCTGAGGCACTTCTTTTTGCATTGCATAAGCATTTTGGCATGTCATCCTCCCAAATGCGTAGCATTTCCATTTCGTATGGAGCATTACGCCATATAAATTCAAACATATGCATTCGAAACATAAGCCAGGTTTGATATCTTTTACCATTTGCTTTCCCCAGTAGAAAGTAACACAACTCAGGAAATGTTGTTCAACATTACACTGCAGCCAGTAGATTCGTCCTTTTATTGTTATACTCGCCTACAGAGCTGTCTATTTAGATTTCTCTTTTTTTCCCAGCAGACGTATTCCTCTATCCCAACTTTTGGTTGGCCTTGCTTGTTGTGAGTACGCCTTTGGTCGGTGTCCTCGTTATTCTAACTTTTGGTTAGTACCTTTATCCCAACTTTTGGTTGGTCTCCTTCGTTATTCTAACTTTTGGTTAGTACCTTTATCCCAACTTTTGGTTGGTCTCCTTCGTTATTCTAACTTTTGGTTAGTACCTTTATCCCAACTTTTGGTTGGTCTCCTTCGTTATTCTAACTTTTGGTTAGTACCTTTATCCCAACTTTTGGTTGGTCTCCTTCGTTATTCTAACTTTTGGTTAGTACCTTTATCCCAACTTTTGGTTGGTCTCCTTCGTTATTCTAACTTTTGGTTAGTACCTTTATCCCAACTTTTGGTTGGTCTCCTTCGTTATTCTAACTTTTGGTTAGTATCTTTATCCTAACTTTTGGTTGGTCTCCTTCGTTATTCTAACTTTTGGTTAGTATCTTTATCCCAACTTTTGGTTGGTCTCCTTCGTTATTATAACTTTTGGTTAGTACCTTTATCCCAACTATTGGTTGGTCTTGCTTGTGGTGAGTACGACTTTGGTCGGCGTCCTCGTTATCCCAACTTTTGGTCGGTATCCTTTGCTTTATTCCAACTTTTGGTTGGTATGCTTTATCCCAACTTTTGGTTGGTATCCTTTGCTTTATCCCAACTATTGGTTGGTCTTGCTTGTGGTGAGTACGCCTTTGGTCGGCATCCTCGTTATCCCAACTTTTGGTTGGTATCCTTTGCTTCATTCCAACTTTTGGTTGGTATGCTTTATCCCAACTTTTGGTTGGTATCCTTTGCTTTATCCCAACTATTGGTTGGTCTTGCTTGTGGTGAGTACGCCTTTGGTCGGCGTCCTCGTTATCCTAACTTTTGGTTGGTATCCTTTGCTTCATTCCAACTTTTGGTTGGTATGCTTTATCCCAACTTTTGGTTGGTATTCCTTGCTTTCCCAACTTTTGGTTGGTCTCCTTGGCTTTATCCCAACTCTTGGTTGGTCTCCTTTGTTGTGTTCGCCTTTGGTCGACATTCTCGTCTATCCTAACTCTTGGTTAGTATCTTCTATCCCAACTTTTGGTTGGTACCCTTTGTTGAATTCCAACTTTTGGTTAGTACTTTCTTTGTTATCCCAACTTTTGGTTGGTATTCCTTGCTTTCCCAACTTTTGGTTGGTACCCTCTATCTTTAAATCCAAATTCAGCTGGTAGATACTTTCATATTCCCCACAGGGTGCAAATTTTCAGGTTATTTTGGTATTCAACCTCCGTGAATCCCGATTGTCTGAAAGCCTTTGCTTCCATACCCTCGGATCCAAGAAGGTTTGAATAGGGGCAGCTGTAACACCTCAAAATTTGCCCTTTTGTTTCTAACCTTTTTGGCTTATGCTTCATTTCATGTGCATCGTTATTTCTGCATTTGCATAATTCTTTCGGGAATGGGATCAAGGTATTTTTCAGCAGCTCATGGCGTTATCGGTCTCAGTTTGATTTTCAGCAATATTCAGAGCCAAGCAAATAGCTTTCAAAGTCTTTTTGAGCATTTATTTTGCTCATTAGATGATTTGATGATCAGAAACCCTGGCAGCCAATTTTTGATCGGTTCTTCGGCGTCAGGCATTATTAATACAGCAGGATATCCCGAGGTGTCAGCAAGAATTTGTGTTCTTTTCAGGTGTTACTCAGTGGAAATATCAAGTTTTGAGTTTCGGAGGTTTAACGGGTTCAAAAACAGCTATCAGAAGTCACTTTTCCAAGTTTCCCTCCAAAAGGCGCCAAAATTCAAAATTTGAACTGTGTAACCGGTTACAGCATATGTGCTAACCGGTTACTCATTCATTTTCAGCGTATTCTCAAAGTTTTTGAACTATGTAACCGGTTAGCAGATATACTGCAACCGGTTACTCTGGGCGCAGTTTGAAAAAAATTAAGTTTGCATCATTAGTGATCATGTGCTTGGCTTGTGCATGTGTGGGAAGGATCTAGAATTGATCCAATTTCATCATTTTCCATCCAAATTCAAATTCTCTCCATCATTCTTCTACTCAAATTCCTCATTTTCTTTTCCTAATCCATTTTCACCCCAATTTCCACCCACTTAACCTCACTCCAAACTCAAACTTAACTCCTAACCTAGGGGTTATTTAACCCAATTCATTACAAACCTCTAGAACCTGGATCATTTTTTCACTCTCAATTTTCAGAATTCTCTTTCAATTCTCTCTCACATTTTCACTCTCAACCTTCATTTTCAACCACACTCAAAGCTCTTCCATAGAGATTAACAAGTTCTTCATTGGAACTTGTTAATTCTTGAGCTAAAGCCACTCATTACCACTTCATTGCTGGATTTCATTGGTGATTTTCGTTTGGATCTAGATATGGAATTTCATAAGTGATTATTGAAAGTGATTTTGGAGTTTTTGTTGCTTATTGCTTGGATTTTCAACTTTTGAGTGCAAGGAGCTTGTGGATCTTGGATTTCTCTACTTGGATTCATCAAATTTTGTTTACAACACTTACCAAAGCAAATCTCAGCTTTGTAGGTTGGTTAATTTCAGATCCACACTCATTTTAGCTTAATTGCAACTTATGCAATGTAGATCCTTGATTTTTGTTGTGTTTTGATCATTTTGTTTGATTTTGATTGTGGATGTTGATGGTTACTGGATCTAAATGATGTTTGAATATTGTGTTTGAACTTAATTTTCGTGCATTGTTGATTACACGATCATTGGACTTGATTACATAAGTGATTTGCTGCTGAAAAGTGCTTTTGAAACTGATTTTTTCACTACTGTCCCAGAGTAACCGGTTAGCAATTATGCTGTAACCAGTTACACTGGGTATTTTCAGCGCAATTGGAGCAATTTTGAACTGTGTAACCGGTTAGCAGTTATGCTGTAACCGGTTACCACTGAAGCAGAACTTGATTTTCTTGCATTTTCTTGGTTGTTTGGGATCCTTTTCATGTCTAAACTTTGTGGATTAATATGATGATGATTTGTGGATCATTTTTGAGCTGTTGCACCTCACACTATTGCATGAACATAATTTTCCGACACGCGATTCTTGGACTTGTATCGTTTTTGAACATGCTTGCGTTGTTGCATTCTTGATGCGATGAACACGTTGCACACACATTCGAATCATGTTAATTCTTGGTTAATGCTCAACTTGCTGGACATATGATGCATGATTGATGTTTGCCTCCATGGTTATTTGTGCATGATTTGTTTTGATCAATGTGTAAATCATATAATTATGTTGAATGTGCTTGTTCTTGAGTGGTTAAAATGATCATGCTTGTTCATCCTTGATGTTTGCAACCTCCATGCTTGATTTGCCTTGCTATGCATGTTCATTTGCAATCACTTCTTGTTTGGATGCATGTGCCCTATTTTTACAACTGTTGTTCTAAGTTTGTTCATGTTCTGTCTATTGTTCACACTTGCTGCCTGCTGCCTTTTACACCTATTTTGTGCTGAATGTGTATGCTGTTGAAAGATGTCTTGCTTGTGTGCTGTCTTTAACTGTTGTGTCAGTGCAGAGGCGCTGTTGTTGCTGCTGCTTGTTTGTTTTATTCGCCTTTTCTTCTTCCCCCTTTCACTCTTTCTCTTCCCTTGAATCTCAAGACTTGTTTAAGTCTTGGATTTACTCCCTTAGAGCTACCTAGTCCAACTTAATTTTCGATTAAGCTTGGAGTAGGATTAGCATTAGGCTTCCCTTTGCATGCTAACTTAGGTAGACGTTTCCCTTTCAACCTCAACTATAGGGCCACCTTTGCATGATAACATTAGGAACAATTAGTTTCCCCTTAGTGTTTTATTTTCCTTTGAGTCTTCTCTTCTCATCTCATAACACTTCTAAAACAATTAATAAATATAACGAATATTGCGCTCGAGCCTTAAGTGTAGGAAATGAAGAACGAGGGGTCTCCCCTCCTCTTCTAGAGTGTTTAGCATACGTCCTATTTGGGGGCGGCCATGCGATTCACTCGTTCCCGCATGGTAGACTTTAGTGCAATGTAAGTTACGAACTAACTTCAATCCACTTCTGTCTAAAAAACCCAAAAACAAACTCAAACCTTTTTCATCCTTCGGGATCGTTCAAGTTCAAATCATTTTCAGAAAAGGGCACGTTACTTTTGTCTCGTCGCAAATAGGCATCGACCCTAACTGTCGGACGCGAATCTAACGTCGCTCATAAAAAAACTAACCGACCTCGTTAGGTCGAACTACGACTGCTCTGATTTCCTCTCTCTAGTCCGATTGAGGATACGTAGGCACAAGACGACGATGTCTTGGTAAGCAACCTCCCCCCTTAGTTCGTGTCCGAACTACGTTGACTCTGACTTTCCCATTGCACGAGCGAATACGTAGGTATAGGACGAGCGATGTCCTATCGAGTCACTTCTTTTTCTTTTCTTCTTCGTTTCTTCGTTCCTTTCCGTTCCTGTTTCTTCTCCTTTCCAGTAGCAGTGGAGCTCCAGATGACGACACCCTTTGATCGAGACAACAAGCATGGATCCCATCAGGTACGATGGACGTGTGGGGTGCTAACACCTTCCCTTCGCGTAACCGACTCCCTTACCCATTTCTCTTGGTCGCGAGACCATGCTTTTCCTTCCCTTAGTTTTACGCAGTGTTTCCTTTCCCTCTCTTGGGATAAATACACATTACTGGCGACTCTGTTTCCGCGCCGCTTTCGCGTTTGAACCATGGATGAAAATCCTCGGGAGCGACAATCCCTAACTTTTTCCTGGACATTTTTTTGTTTCTTTTTTCCATCCACCGGGATACCCATTTTGCCTAAGTCGCCTTTTGAGGTTTTCGATTTAGAGGGGTTATCATTTTTTTATTTGATCCCTAATTTTTTCCTGGACATTTCTTTTTTTGTCCACCGGGATACCCATTTTTGCCTAGGATGTCCTTTCGGATGTCAACCTAGCGGGATCTTTGTTCATTTCTTTTTAGGCATAATATTTTTTTACTGCATCGGAGTTCACTGGCAGTGGAAACTCCTCCCCGTCCATGGTGGAGTTCACTTCGTAGTTAGGAGTTCACTTGCCTCGTGGATCCGAATATATTGGAGAGTATTTCTTGAGAACTAGATCACCTTCTCGGAATATGCGAGGGCGAACCTTTTTGCTAAAATCATTCTTGAGTCGTCTCTGTGAAGATGTGCATAGTACCTACACTTGGCAATATTGTTGACCCACTAACAAAGCCTCTTGCGCAGCAGAAGCATGATGGCTATACTAGATCTATGGGTATTAGGGGTATGCCTGATTGCCTCTAGTGCTAGTGGGAGATTGTTGGTGTAAGCCCTATAGGCCAATACTTTTGGTACTTGTATCAAATTATTTATTAATAATAAAAGGAATTTCTTCATTATGTTTGTTTTTCCAAAATAATAATGTCCTTAGAATAGCTAGTCCATTTAATGAAATATTAAGTGTGACTTAATCATGAGACCCCATTAAATATAAGGATATTATTCTTAAAGTATCTGTAGCCGAGCTTTATTGTGAAATGGGATAACCTTAAAGCATTAAGACTATTATGTATATAGATTGATGATCATATCTCATGTGAAATTCTGGTACAGATGTGTGGTGTCATAGTGCAATGTCACAACATCGCAATCTGCTGAACAAGGCTATAACAGAAACAATAACACACTAAATTGTTCACCCAGTTCGGTTCAACAACCTACATCTGGGGGCATACCAAGCCAGGAAGGAAGTCCACTATTAGTAGTATTAAATTACAGACTCAACAGACCAGTTAACAATCTACCTAATTCAATCACTACCCAATGACCCTTCTACCTAAGTCCTCCCTAGGTAAGAGACTCCATCTCACTTCCTATCATTACTATGATGTCTAGCAGTCAACTACACCGTCACTGCATCAACATCTTGATTACCAACAACTTGTACAATCATAGAAGACACCCTTCCATGACACCCTTTGGAGTTGATTCAAAGCTTCCTCCAAGAACAATACCAAACTCATTACCTACAAGTTTCTGAGTTAACCACAGTGACCATTTCACAACCCGAGTGGTTCACTTTGACAAAGCCCTAAAGATCTACATCTTGGACCCGTACCAATTCTAGATTACAAGCATTCTATTTATAACTTTTTCCCTCTGGATTTGGGCCTTCAAATCACAACATATCAGCTGCTACAAATCTGCAAAAGATTCTCCTATAAAATAGGTCTTCAATCAACTCTTCCTAATTTATCTCCATATCTTTTTGCACAAAGATAGTAACAAACTATTCTCCATATCTTTTTGCACTAAAATAGTAACAACCTATTCTCCATATCTTTTTGCACTAAAATAGTAACAAACTAATCTTCAATAATCTTCACTTTTTAATTCAGCTGCAAGATCTTCTCCATAAAAATCTCTGATTTGATTTGAATTTAAAAACAGATTTTATCTTCAAATCTTTTTAAATCTTCAGCCCTTAAACACAGCAACAAATCTGCACAAAATCAGATTGCAACAGAAAATATTTCTCCCAAGATATTCGTACACTAAATCTCTAATAGATCTGATCAAATCAAACTTAAACGCGCAGCCCTAAAACATCACCACCTGGTGTTCTAATGTTCTGGTATATTGATGTCAAGACATCGCACGTGACATCACTCTTCAGCACTTTAACTCTTCATCACCTTAACATTCACTAACGTTATGACTCAATGTTAAGACATCAGACACATGACATTAACATTGTTCAACTTTGTTTTACCAAAATTCCAGCCAATACAAGAACTAACAATCTCCCCCTTTGGCTAATTTTGGCTAAAACAATCTCAGCTAATTTCAGCAGCAAAAACCAACAAGCTGCATAAACTCACTTTCAAATCAGCATAGGGCAAACTCCCCCTCAAACCAAGAACCAGCTCACAGCTACTGCACCATATCAGAAAAGGCTTCACAACCACACATTGGCAACTCTCTCCCCCTTTTTAGCCATAATTGGACAAACTCTGAATCTGCCAACCAACATACTCAGAACAAGATCCAGACTCAACAGCTACTATTGAACATTCTCTCCCCCTTTTTGGGCAACAATCGACAAACATTGGGGTAAATGTATACTTCTATTCAATCCATTGACACACAAATCTATAGAACCAGGTCCAAACTGTCAAGCACACCATGAACTTCACCAGTAACATCTTGTCTGACAAATACTTCAACAAAATATCCAAAACAAAATATCAACTCCCCCTATCTAAGATAACCAATGCTCATTTGCAAGAAGAACACCTTAAATGAATGGAAAACATAAGACTCATCTTCATGTCTTCAAGAGCGCGCCCTTGTTCAACACACCTGCTGAACACATTCACTTAATGCTTGATCCTCAAACAATACAAATACCAAAACTCACATGATTCCCTCTTGGTTTGTTATCTTCTCATGCTCCAAAACTCACATCTTGCCAAGCTGATCAACTTTTCTCTGTAATTTCCACAATGAACTCCTTGATCATAACATTTGGAAAATCCAGTCATAGTCTTCATTCATCCAGTCAGGAATGCTTCACACAATCATCCACAAGTTCTGAAGCACACACACAATGCCTTTCACTAAACTCTAAATAAACTCCTCTTACACACACCAAGACAAGTGTGACATCTCCCATCAACAAAGACCCTCACAAAGTCATTCCAAAATCTGCACAAATAAAATCGTCCTTCAGACTCCTCCTCAGAAGCATGTGCGCATATGATTCAAATAATTAGCTTCACATGGGTAGAACCATTCATGTCCACACCAACATGCCATCCAACAGCCTAATGTCATAACATGTTATCTGACATTATCTCCTCATAAGAGGCAACCAATCTCCACAAGCTTGATCAGCATGCAAGTTTCACAATATATGCACCTTTGCTGCAGAATCCATAGACAAGTACTCCCCCTGTCATGGTTAACTAATGCTCTAGATGGAGATAAACATTTGAGCACACTTGTTGAGCACATTCACATATTTTACTTTCACTCTTGGAGAACACATTCAAGTATCCTGACTGGTATGACACTGCTCACAGACTCCACAAATTCTCAGCTTTACTGAGATCTAATCTCTTCAAGAGACACTTGTAGCAGAAAAAGGAACATCTCTTAAAAAATGTTCTGAACAGATCACATCACAATCTCTTCTGACAAGCAACAGCAGTCACTCACACATGAAGTCACATCATGCTATTCATGAAGAACAAAAGGGTCACCATCCTCCTTTAAACTAATTGTTGGATAAAGATCAAAGTCACATAGATCCCCAATTTTCCAAAGGCAGTCATTCCCTATCATACTCTTCATCTTCAGATTTACAAGCAATCAATACCTGATCTACTTCAGTCTTCTCTACATTCTCCATCCAAGGCAGACCTTCTACTTCATCATTCTCCCGTATGACTATGTAGATGCTCCTTAGGCATAATGTAGGCACCAAACTCCTGAACCCGAGCATAATCATCCTTCACCAAGGATATTCAACCAGATAATGTCCCAACACAAGATATCATCACCATGAATCTTGATATGCTCCACCAACTGGACTTACTATTGCATAGTAATCCAAAGAACTAGAGAATTAAACTCTCATCCACCTTCAAGAAGAATAGTCTCCTTGAGTCTTCAACTTATCGCCCTTCTGCCCAAGAGTAACTTGTTCCAAGATAATCCTCAATAATAACCAGCTGCCACACTCTGATTATCTTGATTCTTCGAATCCACTTCTGAGATCAACCAAATGCCATCGTTTGATCACCTTATTCATGAATCCTCATATGAAAAAGCCAACTGCCACAAATTGACCTTTTTCACGTTTGTCAGAACTCTCACAAAGATATCTTAATCCACCAAGGAAACTTGATCTTCAAGTCACATACTTAGACTCCCTAAGCCATGGTCATGTAACATCTTCTCCTTCCTACAGCTCCCGTAAACTGCCATGAGAACGATCTTTTTGAAGCATCCATAACTTCCATTATTGTAGATCGCCTATATCACCAGCTGAGACTTCTGATGTTAAGCCAGATGTCAAAACATTATGATATCCAACTGTTGAATTCAACTCTTCCTTCTGCCACTTAGAAGAACCTCCTCCCTTTGCAGAAACAGATTTCCATGCTCTCAAGGACTTGATTCAATAATCAAGTTTGAGTAGACAACCTCCATCCTGCTTAGAAACTCCAAAGACTTCAAACCTACCACATCTGAATCTTCAGAAAATAAGTAGTCCAAGACTACCCCATAGCAATACCAAAGAAGGTCACTTCCCTTAGTAGAGCCGTCGGTAGAAAACCTGAGATAACTGTCACTTATCCTCGACCTTCACAACCAGAGCAAACACCATTCTCCAACCTGATCCAAGCTGTACCCATCAAGATGTGATGTCTTCATAACTTTCAGCCTTAAAACCAACAACTTGTCTAACTTGAGATGTTGGAAGTCATCAACATTCCACAATCAAACTGCCTCTTATAATCCAAACTCATCCCAGACAATTTGGATGATACTCCATAGTCATCAATCAACCCCACCAGTTGATTCACCTCCAAAGTGCTTAACTCTTGAAAATACTTCTCAACACTCAGACATATACATAGTCTCCCGTCAATGTATATTGTCATTAGTTGAAAGCACATCATTATCAAAGGCAGACAAATACTCAACTATTGTCATGCAAGATACAACATTTTATCTGGTCTGACATCCTTTTTCTGCAAACTTGAGGCACTGATTGATCCTTCTTTTGCTAATCCACCCCACTGATCACTTTAGACTGGGTACGTGGCTTGACCTGATACTTCACCGTGAGCATAACAAACTTTCTGTGGCTGAGAAGGCAAGGACTGAAATAATGTTTCAACATCACCAATCAAACTACACATGAATCAGCGTACTCTAGTATTTCAAGAATCTTCAAACTTTTGATGCCATCCTCATTAGGTTACCACAACTAAGCTTAAGAGATAACTTTCAAGATCTTCACTCCTGCATGAAAACTTTGACAGTGATACTCTTTTGCTTTGGCTCTACCTTCTTCTGATCCTTCCAGCCACAAGGCTGACACCAATTCCAATTGACCAAAGGCTGATTGACATATTAAGCTCAGCTTCTTTCTTACACAACCCAGATGCCTCCTCTTCCAAGTCAGGAGTAGGTTCCAAACAGATGTGATCAACACATTTGTTTAGCCCCCAAGCATCTGTTATGTCACAATCTGCTGGTAGGACATAAGTTATCTTCACACCCAGAAGATCCTTAAACACAACCCAGAGATTGACCTTGTAGGGTTTGAGGCAAAATAAATTACTTCTTTCTTCAGGCCTCTTTTCAACACGCTTATATAAGAGCTAGTTGAAGATGTTCTCATGTATCACCATACCATGTGATACATCTTCAGAACAGAAAGTTGTAGCCTTGACACAAAACCACCAGGAATTTTCCATCAGATATATATATATATATATATATATATATATATATATATATATATATATATGCAGCGGAACATACACCAGAAAACTCCTTTACAACGTAATAACCCTTGTATAAACACGACACTCCAAGTGCACTAGGTCATCATAGGTTTGAAAATAAGTCAAACCACACATCAGCTCACCACTAAAGCTACAGGCCTGATAACTTCATTCTCCACTCCAAGGGATCATACAAAAATATCTATGAACTAACCAAGTCCATAACTATCTTCCTTGCTCATGAACCAGAAAGTATCTTCCCAAGATCTCATCCAGAAATAGACAGGATGCCTGCTCTGATACCAATTGAAATTCTGGTACATATGTGTGGTGTCATAGTGCAATGTCACAACATCGCAATCTGCTGAACAAGGCTATAACAGAAACAATAACACACTGAATTGTTCACCCAGTTCGGTTCAACAACCTACATCTGGGGGCATACCAAGCCAGGAAGGAAGTCCACTATTAGTAGTATTAAATTACAGACTCAACAGACCAGTTGACAATCTACCTAATTCAATCACTACCCAATGACCCTTCTACCTAAGTCCTCCCTAGGTAAGAGACTCCATCTCACTTCCTATCATTACTATGATGTCTAGCAGTCAACTACACCGTCACTGCATCAACAACTTGATTACCAACAACTTGTACAATCATAGAAGACACCCTTTCATGACACCCTTTGGAGTTGCTTCAAAGCTTCCTCCAAGAACAATACCAAACTCATTACCTACAGGTTTCTGAGTTAACCACAGTGACCATTTCACAACCCGAGTGGTTCACTTTGACAAAGCCCTAAAGATCTACATCTTGGACCCGTACCAATTTTAGATTACAAGCATTCTATTTATAACTTTTTCCCTCTGGATTTGGGCCTTCAAATCACAACATATCAGCTGCTACAAATCTGCAAAAGATTCTCCTATAAAATAGGTCTTCAATCAACTCTTCCTAATTTATCTCCATATCTTTTTGAACAAAGATAGTAACAAACTATTCTCCATATCTTTTTGCACTAAAACAGTAACAACCTATTCTCCATATCTTTTTGCACTAAAATAGTAACAAACTAATCTTCAATAATCTTCACTTTTTAATTCAGCTACAAGATCTTCTCCATAAAAATCTCTGATTTGATTTGAATTTTAAAACAGATTTTATCTTCAAATCTTTTTAAATCTTCAGCCCTTAAACACAGCAACAAATCTGCACAAAATCAGATTGCAACAGAAAATATTTCTCCCAAGATATTCGCACACTAAATCTCTAACAGATCGGATCAAATCAAACTTAAACGCGCAGCCCTAAAACATCACCACCTGATGTTCTAATGTTCTGGTATAGTGATGTCAAGACATCGTATGTGACATCACTCTTCAGCACTTTAACTCTTCATCACCTTAACATTCACTAACGTTATGACTCAATGTTAAGACATCAGACACATGACATTAACATTGTTCAACTTTGTTTTACCAAAATTCCAGCCAATACAAGAACTAACAATCTCCCCCTTTGGCTAATTTTGGCTAAAACAATCTCAGCTAATTTCAGCAGCAAAAACCAACAAGCTGCATAAACTCACTTTTACATCAGCATAGGGCAAACTCCCCCTCAAACCAAGAACCAGCTCACAGCTACTGCACCATATCAGAAAAGGCTTCACAACCACACATTGGCAACTCTCTCCCCCTTTTTAGCCATAATTGGACAAACTCTGAATCTGCCAACCAACATACTCAGAACAAGAGCCAGACTCAACAGCTACTACTGAACATTCTCGCCCCCTTTTTGGGCAATAATTGACAAACATTGGGGTAAATGTATACTTCTATTCAAACCATTGACACACAAATCTATAGAACCAGGTCCAAACTGTCAAGCACACCATGAACTTCACCAGTAACATCTTGTCTGACAAATACTTCAACAAAATATCCAAAACAAAAGATCAACTCCCCCTATCTAAGATAACCAATGCTCATTTGCAAGAAGAACACCTTAAATGAATGGAAAACATAAGACTCATCTTCATGTCTTCAAGAGCGCACCCTCTATTCAACACACCTGCTGAACGCATTCACTTAATGCTTGATCCTCAAACAATCCAAATACCAAAACTCACATGATTCCCTCTTGGTTTGTTATCTTCTCATGCTCCAAAACTCACATCTTGCCAAGCTGATCAACTTCTCTCTGTAATTTCCACAATGAACTCCTTGATCATAACATTTGGAAAATACAGTCATAATCTTCATTCATCCAGTCAGGAATGCTTCACACAATCATCCACAAGTTCTGAAGCACACACACAATGCCTTTCACTAAACTCTAAATAAACTCCTCTTACACACACCAAGACAAGTGTGACATCTCCCATCAACAAATACCCTCACAAAGTCATTCCAAAATCTGCACAAATAAAATCGTCCTTCAGACTCCTCCTCAGAAGCATGTGCGCATATGATTCAAATAATTAGCTTCACATGGGTAGAACCATTCATGTCCACACCAACATGCCATCCAACAGCCTAATGTCATAACATGTTATCTGACATTATCTCCTCACAAGAGGCAACCAATCTCCACAAGCTTGATTAGCATGCAAGCTTCACAATATATGAACCTTTGCTGCAGAATCCATAGACAAGTACTCCCCCTGTCATGGTTAACTAATGCTCTAGATGGAGATAAACATTTGAGCACACTTGTTGAGCACATTCACATATTGTACTTTCACTCTTGGAGAACACATTCAAGTATCCTGACTGGTATGACACTGCTCACAGACTCCACAAATTCTCAGCTTTACTGAGATCTAATCTCTTCAAGAGACACTTATAGCAGAAAAAGGAACATCTCTTAAAAAATGTTCTGAACAGATCACATCACAATCTCTTCTGACAAGCAACAGCAGTCACTCACACATGAAGTCACATCATGCTATTCATGAAGAACAAAAGGGTCACCATCCTCCTTTAAACAAATTGTTGGATAAAGAATAAATTGTTGGATAAAGATCAAAGTCACATAGGTCACCATCCTACGTATCTGACTAAAGAATCAGAGCAACCAAAGTTCACCTAACTAAGGGTGAGGAACCATTGACTATGGCCAATGTTCCAAGGGGGAATGAGTATGAGCTCATGTAGAGTTTATGAAACTATTTAAGTCTAAGCTGTAGGGGGGAAAATGAGTACTCAAAGTGATGAGTCTCATATAGAGTTTAAAACTCTAACCTAATTCTAAGTTATAAGGTTGAATGACTATGAGGCCAAGGTGATAATGAGCTATCTATAACCATGAGGTCAATAGAGAGACTTTGACTATGAGGTCAAAGGGGGATGGCTATGAGGCCAAGGTAAGATGGCTATGAGGCCAAGATGAGATCCTATGACTATGGGGTCAAAGGAGAATGGATATGAGGCCAAGGTAAGATGGCTATGAGGGCAATATGAGATCCTATGACTATGAGGTCAAAGGGGAATGAGGTGTGTCTATGACTATGAGGTCGATGGGGAGTCCTATGACTATGAGGTCAAGGGATAATAATGAGCTATCTATGACTTTGAGGTCAATAGAGAGACTTTTCTATGACTTTGAGGTCAATAGAGAGACTTTTCTATGACTATGACAGATGCCCCTATTTAATCTTCTTGGACCCGAAGGTGCGAATGACGAAGGTATTCGGGCATTCGAGGTGCAAGAGGATTAAATATCAGAATATCCGAAATTTTGACGGCGTTTATGAATGGTAATTCACACATTCATCTTTTTTAGCTAAGCAATGATGCTTAGAAAAGGTAAACTTCCCCTCGATCCTGGTCTTCAACCAAGGAACTGGTCTTAGTTTCTGAAATAAACTTCCCCGCGATCCTGGTTTCCTACCAAGGAACTGGTCTCAATTTCTGATTTAAACTTCCCCTCGATCCTGGTTTCCTACCAAGGAACTGGTCTTAGTTTCTTTTTTAAACTTCCCCTCGATCCTGGTTTCCTACCAAGGAACTGGTCTTAGTTTCTTTTGTCAATAAACTTTATTGACAAGGGACGCTACTCGTAGCGGTTTTCCTCAAACTTCTCACCGAATTTTCATGGGGAGATGCCATTTGACGAAAAAAGTTTTGATGTCAGACTTGCTGGGAAACCCAATCCTCTGAGTTGTAGAGGTGCACAAACTTCTCTGATGGAGACGCCATTTGTTTCTACTGGGAAAAGCAAGTTTCTTGAGAGACTGCTTCCGCTTGGGGTCTTACATCATACTTTTCTCGGGATATTCCCGGAGAAACGACATATGATGGGATCCGATTTTGAGGTACCGATGACCTTTTCATCAGCGGTTTTTTCAGAGAAAAACTGCTGCATTGTCGAATCTTTGATTAGGAGGCTTTCTCTCGGGATTTTCCTTAATTCGGGAAAGCAAGGATATGATCTTCAATGGCGAAGAGTGACATCGGTTGAAGGTTCTCTGGTCTTTCAGAGGTTCAAGTTATCAAAGTGGTCAGAGGAGCCAACTTCCATCCAGCCATAAACTGGAGGAGAGATTGTTCAGACGCAATATTTCTTGACGAGGAAAGAACTGACAACTCGATTGAGAGGATTTTTATCACTTGGGAAAAAACCGGACTAGAGTGATAGTGATGCAATATGAATGCGAATGCAAATAAAATGCATGATGTATGTATGTTTATGCTGACAAAACTGACGCGACATACAGACTAATGGATGAACATGACGGGATACTCGGCCATCGCGGGGCGAAGAAGTACCGCTGGTCCCAAAAGTAGCAATTCTACCTTGCTTAGGAGAGATAGTCCCTGCGGGGAATACCATTGATCGGGCTTAGGAGGTAAGAACTCGGTCGAGGCGTGTCAGACGAAATAAGGTCTTGACACAGTTGATCCCTTCATTCAGGCATACTGGGTTAGAAGGAGTACTTTGATTCTGCACTTTGAAGTTCGCTTACTTCTGGAGAAGCGGTTGATGCTCTTTTGATGTTCAACAGTTAAAAGAAATTGCCATCTTTATTTTAAAGCAGAAAAAGTTTTACAAGTAAATTCATTTTTGTCTTATTTCAAGAATCGTTAATCATATCAAAATGTCGTTCTGTAAAGCTAAAACAAATGAGAATTACAAACAAAAGCACAAGGGCTCAAATTTTATTGATAAGATGGAGATCAGCCAAACGTGTGATTCCAAAGAGTATTTACAAAGTTAGAAAATGGTAATTTACAGGGAAAAGGGCTACGTAGAAACATAACGACCATTATCCTTCTACCAACTTTGAATTTGGGACATCCTGAGCTTCTGTCGAAGATGACCTTGACTGGAGTTTTCCTCCGATGGATGGTGTAACTGCTGCTGCTGAGGGACTTGCCTCTGTTGAACATAGTTACTTGCCATTATCCCTAATTTTTTCCTGGATTGTACTGTGATGTTTCCAATCCACCGGGATGATTTTTTTTTTTTTTGTCTCTAACTTTTGCCTGGACCGCCCTTTCGGGTTTTCAATCCACCGTGACGTTTTTTTTAGGAGAAGTATTTCTTGACTACATCAACATTTGTGGGGTAGGCAAATTCCTCTCCGTCCATGGTTGCGAGTCTCAAGGCACCGCCTGAGAAAGCTTTCGTGACCACATAGGGGCCATCATAATTCGGGGTCCACTTGCCCCGAGAATCAGTGATAAATGATTGTATCTTTTTTAGCACAAGGCCTCCTTTCCTGAAGACACGGGGTTGACCCATTTTGTCGAACACCCTCTTCATTCTTTGTTGATACAACTGACCGTGGCATAGTGCCATTATTCGTTTCTCTTCGATCAGGTTGAGTTTATTTTGTCGATTTTGACACCACTCAGCTTCGGTGAGCTTAGCTTCCATCAATACCCGGATTGATGGGATCTCTACCTCGATGGGAAGCACTGCTTCCATGCCATATACTAGAGAGAAAGGGGTAGCCCCTGTTGAAGTGAGGACAGATGTGTGATAACCGTGAAGAGCAAAGGGTAGCATTTCGTGCCAATCTTTGTAGGTTACAACCATCTTTTGAACAATCTTCTTGATGTTCTTGTTAGCCGCTTCTACCGCTCCGTTCATTATGGGTCGGTAGGGAGATGAGTTATGGTGTTCAATCTTGAACTCTGCGCACAACTCTTTCATCATCTTGTTGTTCAAGTTAGATCCATTATCAGTAATGATCTGGCTCGGAACACCATAACGGCAGATGATACTATTTTTGATAAATCGGACCACCACTTGTCGGGTTACATTAGCGTACGACGCTGCTTCGACCCACTTGGTGAAGTAGTCAATGGCTACCAGAATGAACCGATGTTCGTTTGAAGCTTTGGGCTCAATCAAGCCAATCATGTCGATTCCCCATATGGAAAAAGACCACGGGGAAGAAAGAACTTTGAGATGCGTTGGCGGTACATGAATTTTGTCGGAGTATATCTGACACTTGTGACACCTCCTCATGTACTTGTAGCAGTCGGATTCCATTGTCAACCAATAGTACCCTGCTCTTAGAATTTTTCTCGCCATTGTGTGTCCGTTAGCATGAGTGCCAAAGGACCCTTCGTGAATTTCTTTTATCAGCATGTCTGCCTCTGGTCTGTCTACGCATCGGAGCAAGACCATGTCAAAATTTCTCTTATAGAGAGTATCCCCGCTCAGGAAGAAGCTGCTTGCTAGTCTTCTGAGGGTTTTTCTATCCTTCCTTAGTGGCCCAGGTGGGTACTCTTGTTTTTGAAGGAAGCATTTGATATCGTGATACCAAGGTTTGTCGTCTATGACTGCTTCAATTGTGAAGATGTAAGCGGGCCTTTCAAGGTGCATGATGTCGATCTTAGGTAAGTCGTTCCATTGACCTACACCAATCATGGAAGATAGAGTGGCTAATGCATCAGCCATGTGATTCTCATCACGAGGGATGTGATGAAACTCGACTCTGTTGAAGAAGGGTAACAACCTTCTTGCATAGTCTTTGTAAGGAATCAGTCCTGATTGGTATGTGTTCCAATCTCCTTTTATCTGATTGATAACCAGGGCTGAGTCGCCGTATATGTCCAAGTTTTTGATCCTTAAATCAATTGCTTCCTCGAAACCCATAATACAAGCTTCGTATTCGGCCTCGTTGTTCGTACATTTGAACGTAAGTCGAGCGGTGAAAGGAATGTGGGTACCCTGAGGGGTAACAATTATTGCCCCAATTCTGTTTCCATAATGATTAACTGCCCCGTCAAAGATAAGTCCCCACTGGGAACCTGGTTCTGGCCCTTCACTGGGTAACGGTTCATCGCAATCTTTCATTTTGAGATACATGACATCTTCATCTAGGAAGTCAAACCCGATTGATTCTTGATCGTCAATCGGTTGATGAGCCAAATGATCAGCTAAAATACTTCCTTTAACGGATTTTTGAGCATGGTACTCTATGTCATATTCTGATAGCAACATCTGCCAACGGGCAATCCTTCCCATGAGAGCGGGTTTTTCAAATACATACTTGATTGGATCCATCTCAGAGATCAACCAAGTAGTGTGACAAATCATGTACTGGCAAAGACGTTTGGCTGCCCAAGCCAAAGCGCAACAAGTTTTTTCAAGCATCGTGTACCGAGTTTCACAGTCGGTGAACTTCTTGCTTAGATAGTAAATGGCAGACTCTTTCCTTTTGGTTTCGTCTTGTTGGCCAAGTACACACCCCATTGAGTCTTCCAAGACTGTAAGGTAGATGATCAGTGGTCTTCCTTCCACTGGAGGTGATAGAATCGGAGAATTCAACAGATATTCCTTAATACTGTCAAAGACAGATTGGCAATCTTCTGTCCAAATGCAATCCTGGTTCTTTTTGAGTAATTTGAAAATCGGCGCACATGTGGCAGTATGAGGAATATGAATCTGGAGATGTAGTTCAAACGTCCCAGGAATCCTCTGACTTGTTTTTCAGTTTTCGAAGAAGGCATTTCTTGAATGGCCTTGACCTTGTCAGGATCAACCTCAATTCCTTTCTGGCTGACGATGAACCCTAAGAGTTTCCCTGAACAAACACCGAAGGTGCATTTGTTGGGATTCAAGCGGAGTTTGTATTTTCTCAGACGCTCGAAAAGTTTTGACAGGTGGGTCACATGCTCCTCTTCTGTCTTGGATTTTGCAATCATATCATCGACATATACCTCGATTTCCTTGTGTATCATGTCATGAAACAGAGTAGTCATGGCCCTTTGATAGGTTGCCCCGGCATTCTTCAAACCGAACGTCATTACCTTGTAATAAAAGGTACCCCATGGGGTAATGAACGGAGTTTTCTCCATGTCTTTCGGCGCCATTTTGATTTGGTTATAGCCCGAGAATCCATCCATGAAGGAGAAAACTTTGAACTTTGTTGTACTGTCAACCGGCATATCAATGTGTGGTAAGGGAAAGTCGTCCTTTGGACAAGCCTTATTTAGATCTCTGTAATCAACACACATTCTGACCTTTTCGTCCTTTTTCGGAACGTGTACGATATTGGCTAACCATTGAGGATATTCTGATGTGGCGAGGAAACCCGCGTCAATCTGTTTTTGTACCTCCTCTTTGATTTTGATGGCCATGTCCGGGTGAGTGCGTCTCAACCTCTGCTTTACGGGCGGACATTCCAATCTTAACGGTAAGTGATGTTCCACGATGCTGGTATCCAACCCTGGCATATCCTGATAGGACCAAGCGAATGCATCGGGGAATTCTTTGAGAAGCTTTATCAAACTCTCTTTGGCAGTTGGACTGAGCAGTGCCCCAATCCTGATTTCTTTTCTCTCTTTTTCCAAACCCAAGTTGACCGTTTCCAACGGCTCTTTGTGAGGTTCAATAGAACTTTCCTGTTGTTTGAGTAATCGGGAGATCTCTTCTGGAATTTCGTTGTCAACTTCTTCTTCAGCCCCAAATATCGGGAACTCAAAGTTGGGAGAAGGCATCGGATCGTATGTTTCAACGGGGTTTAAAACAAGCAATCTGCATGACGTGATGATTCGTGTTTAGAAGAGATAGAGAAAATGCAAAAGTGTGTGCAGTGTATTTTTTTTTATTACTGCTTGTTTTTACTATTGAATAGTTTTTTTAGGATTACCATTTTCTGAGAAAAGCAAAAAGAGAAAACAGCAATTAATGCGAAAATTACAGAACTACGTTATTTTATTAATGAACAAGTCGATTCTTGAAACTACAGCCCTATAAAACAAAACTCTGTCGCTTTGGGCAAAGCGAAGAGGGAAAATTTACAGAAAGTGAGCCCTATCAAAACAACTGTTTCACCTGGGCAGGGTGAAAGGTTAAAGATGTCAATTACTTTGACTTATAGACGATCTTCGGAACATCGACAACAACCCATTGGCGGCGAACTCCTCGGTGAATCACAAAGTCAGGCACCTTCCTTGATTTTTCTTCAGAAATGACGCTGATTTCTAGTGGAACAGGATCATTGGAATCTGTCTCCCAGGCAGAATTGTCGTAGGAGGATTCCTCAGTTGTATTTTGCATAACATTTGTGCTCTCAGATGTATCTCCCCATCCAGTTGGCTGGATGTCTTCGAGCCTGATACGAGAGCTTTCGGGAGCGGCGTACTTGACCATATAGTCGTATTTCCCACTCGGTTGTCCCAAGGTGTCCCACACTTTTCTGGAACTGGAGGGGTCATCTCTCTCGATGACGTTGACCTCGGGGAAAGCATAGTTGATGAATTCTAGTCCGGCAAACATTGCGAATTCATCGTCGTGCTGGGTATTTTCAGAATGACCTGAGTGTTGATCCCATGACATGGTGGGGACACAGGTATTTTGTTCAATGATGCTCAGCTGAATTTCATTACTCGACTGACTTTCTGGCCTCAAGTCTCCTGGGTAAGACTGCCACATTGGCAGGCCATCCATCGGGCCATAGTAATTATGGTCAAAGTTGTCTTTCATCAGAGTGTCCTCCTCTAATGAGTTTGGCGGAGCACGACATCCTTCCAGATCACAATCTCCATATATCATTTCAACATCTGACCGTGGTATAAATCTCGGACTCTGTGCGGGATAGCAAAATGGTGTAGGTACCTCTTCCTGAGACATATAACCGTCCTCATTAAGATATGACTTCCATTCTTCATCTGTGTCGGAGGGATCCTCCTTATTGATAGCATGGATTATTTGAGACACTGGGTGAAGGAAACCTCCACTGTGGAAGAAATTCTGAATGGGATGAAGACTTTCATTGTTAGCAGCTGTCTGGGTACAGGTTGCAGAAAAACCAAGACCCTTCTTTGTTGTATTGCTAGTAGGAATGATAAGCTGTCCCCATCATGTTGTATCGATACTCTCGACCACTTTAATAGCATCTTTGTATGAGGAAATCGAAGTTCCTCCTCCGGATTGTTCATCCTTGTGTGGCGAAAGCGCTTGGAACTGGGTTTCGATTATCCTTTCCAGTTCTACATAAGTGGATGACGATAAATTACTGACGAGCAAGGCCTGTTCCCCACAGACTGTGATGAGTTGACCGCTCCAGCCTGATGTATCCAAGGTCTTCCTAATAAACAACTGTACATTTCCCGGATGTCCATGACCTGGAAGGTGACTTGGAAAGTGTGAGGACCAATAGTTATGGGAAGGTCAACTTCGCCGATAACCGTTTTTCTGGATCCGTCGAACGCTTTGACGACGACCTTGCAGGTTCTCATCGGAGGGCCTTTGAATGATAATTGCATCAAAGTGGACTTCGGCATAACATTCAGGGCTGACCTTGTGTCTACCAGCACGCTGGCTAAAGCATCGTCCTGGCAGTTGACTGTAATATTGAGCGCCATGTTATGACGGCGACCCTCTTCAGGTAATTCCTCATCACTAAATCCCAAATTATTGCAAGAAGTGATGTTAGAGACAATGCTATCGAACTGTCTGATTATTACATCTTGTTCCACAAAGGCTTGCTCCAAGAATTTCTGTAGAGCCTCCCTGTGCGCTTCTTAACTGAGTAACAGTGATAACACCGAGATCTTTGAAGAAGTCTGTAACAGTTGATCGACAATGTTGTATTCACTCCTTTGGATGAGCTTCAGCATCTCATCCTCATTTTTTGAAAGGTCGGGATTACTGGATTGACCGACTGGTGGATTGGGAGCTTCTGTCTGAAGTTCCTTTTCTTTGTTAGACTCTCCAACTCCTCTGTTGAAGATTCTACCACTCCGTGTTACACGACTGATGTCTGCAATATTCACGATGGAGGGTAATGGAATTTCCTTTCCATTTTCAATTATCGTCGTACCGTATTTGTAAGGAATAACCCTAGTTGATTCATACGGTAGGGGTCCCGGTAGATAGATGACTATGGGATCCTTCTGGTTTTTCTGACCATCGTACGCAATTTCGATCCATTCCCGGTTGGGAATTCTTGATTCGTCAAGCAGAGGGATAATGGAAAAAACATTCCTGGTCCTCTGATGATCAGAGATGACGACAACGTCCTCAATTTAACTGGCAAGGTAGTTCGGAGACCAATTGATGGGTCCGGAACCTGGATATGGACGAATCTCTCCACGATCCACCAGCCCTTGGAGAGCTGCTCGCACAAGGTAACACCCTTGGTTACTTTTCGAACAGACTCCACAACGTTCATAATTGTGTGGTGGCACCTGGCCACGCCCACTTTGAATACAATGTAACCTCACTAGGTTAGCTTCCACGAGTCGGACATCCTGACTTTGACGCCGAGTGGGGTTTCTGTTATTGATACTAATTTGCTAAGTATCTTCATCCATGTAGATTGGCATCCACCAATGATTTAACAAGTGCTAAAGTGCTTCCTGGACAAGGGCACATCCCTGATCGTTTTCGCAACCCGCTTAACAGCTGTGATAATTATGTGATATCAGGAATCCGAGTCGGACCTGCTCAGCATGTAGCTCTACCAAGTTGGTATTCATCAAGCGAATGTCGAAGATTTAAACCATATTGATCTGATAGGGATTCCTATCGTGGTAGTCCTGGATCCATCCAAGATCCATCTGACGCTGGAGGGCCTCCTGTATGAAAGAGCATCCCTATTTGTTTATCGAGCAAGTCAGACAAGAACTGTAATCGTGCCGCGGCAGATTATGATATTGGCTTTGCCTTAAATGCATTGCCACCAGGTTGACATTCATCGCACGGATGTCGTGGTTCTGAATGACGTTGGAATTTGTGTAAACCATGTTAACTCCATAAACTCGGTGCTCTTGGATCCATCCGAGATCCATCTGTTCCTGTAGAGCTGCTTGCACCACAGAACATCCTTGATTGTTTTTAGAGCAGACATCACACTGGTGATAATTATGAGATGGCACATGGCCGTATCCACTCTGTCTACAATGCATCTTGACCAGATTGGTCCTCAACAAGAGTACATCGTGAATTTGATAGACATTGTTAAATTCCTTCTCAATCAGGTTGACTGCAGCTTTCTCATGTTGAGGCAGCGGGTTTGTGAGAACATTGGGATTCGTATCTTTGAAAGATAAGAGCCCGCTCCTAACAAGCTTTTGCACGTCGGATTTGAAATTGAGATAATTCTCTATGTTATGCCCTGGTTCTCCTTGATGATAAGGGCATGTCTGATCCACCTTAAACTAAAAAGGCAGATTTTCCGGTACTGTAAGAGGAGACTTAGTCTGGATGTGCCCCTTAGCTAGTAATAACGGAAATAGTTCTGCGTACAACATGGGTATAGGATCAAACCCTGGTGGTCGCGTTGTGCGGTTGTTATTGTATGGAGGACGAGCCTGCTGAAGAGGCTGTTGTGTCCTTTTCTAATTAGGTTGGTTCTGCGCAACCTGAGGTTGATACGTAGGAATAGGCGCAGGGCTGACAGCAGGAGTCACAGCTGCTACTGGTTGGTACCGTCGCCTTTGCTTTCCGAGAGAGATATTCCCAATATCCTGCTCTTTTTTCTTAGGGAGAGCACTACCATATCGTTTTGTACTACTTGATGATCCAGCGTCTTTTACCAAACGTCCTTCTCGAACGGCTTCCTCAAGACGAACTCCCATGCCCACCATCTTGGTGAAGTCACTGGGTGCACTGGCAACCATTCTATCGTAGTAAAATGAGCTTAAGGTCTTTAAGAAGATTTTTGTCATCTCTTTTTCCTCAAGAGGTGGACAAATCTGAGCGGCAATTTCGCGCCATCTCTGAGCGTACTCCTTAAAGGTTTCCTTGTCCTTTTGTGACATTGATCTGAGTTGATCTCTGTCCGGTGCCATGTCCAAATTGTATTTGTACTATTGGACGAAGGCAGTACCAAGATCTCTGAAAGTGCTGATCGTGGCACGGTTTAAACCCATGTACCATTTGAGTGCGGCACCGGTTAAACTATCCTGAAAGTAGTGAATCAGTAGGTCCTGATTCTCCGTCTGAGCTGACATTCGCCGAGCGTACATCACCAGATGGCTCTTAGGGCAAGAGTTACCCCTGTATTTTTCAAAGTCGGGCACTTGGAACTTGTGCGGGACTTTCACATTGGGGACCAGACAAAGGTTTGCGGCATCCTTTCCAAATAGATCCTGACCGCGGATGGCTTGCAGTTCTTTCTGCATTTCCAGGAACTGCTCCTGGAATTCATCCATTCTATCGAACATAGTTTCCTTCTTACCAGAAGGTATCGGTGGAATCTGTCCTTCTGGGACAGTGTGCACCACAGGGGGTGGGATCGTGACTACGGCAGTAAATCTTGGCGTTTCCCGAAGTTTGTAACCTTCAGGAGTCTTCAGTATGCCCCTGGCATCTTCGTTTTCCTGAAGTTTGTAACCTTCAGGCCCAGCGGCTTCTGTTATGATTCCCTGATCTTCAGTGATCGGCGGAACATATCCTTCCGGGATATAGTTAACAGGCATGCCCCAAGGACGATCTTTCGGCATTTGATACCTAGGATCATACTTCTCCACTATAGGCGTTGAAGTGATCTTTGAGATCACAGTCCTTTGTAGCTGAGCTTCTGCCATGGCTTGCATGTCGTTACAAAGCTTTCTCATATCCTCTCTTAGAGCGTCGGTCTCTTCTTTCAACTCTCTGTTTTCTTCTTCAAGATCATCCATCTTTTTCTGACGATTGGCCCGAGTATTGTACGAATGAGACAGTTTGACTCTCTAACCAAGACACAAACGTGAGATTCGTAGGTAAGAAGAATTCGCGATGTGAGAATGATGAATGCAGTGATTATATTAATTGTTTTTTTGTTGTTTAATCAAAACAAACTTTGACAATTAGATTGCAAATATCAAACAGTAGGGAAACCCCTTTTTATTGAATCCAAAGGATTACAGAAATGGAAATACAATAGATTACAAGGTTCAGAAACAGAAACCTAAGCTAATGGGTCCCGAGTCCTCTCTGAAGAGAAATCGGGTGCTGACTCTAGTACTTTCCTTTTCTTTGACCGGGGCTCTTGGGCCGTTGTCGGGTTGTCATTCCTTTGCCAGGTGAAAGGAGCGAGCAAATTCCTTTGGTCATCTTGATTCTCTACAGCATCCTGCTCCAAAATTTCAATCAGAGCGTCCTTATCTTTCAGTAGTTGCTGTATTTTGATGCACTCTACGTAGAGGGTGCAGTACTTATTCTTCCAAGACCTCCTCTCCCATTGAACTTTGTTGAGAGTAACTTGAAGCTTTTCAGTCTCAGTCATAAAGTACATGACAAACTCCCTCGGTGGAAGAACTCCATGACGAGGATAAGGCATTTTTAGCTTGAGAGCTCTAGTTTGCACCCAGTGGAGATAAGGCTCCACCGAGACACAGTCGGGTTTTCCTAGAGACTCTCGTCCTTTCTTATGAACGTGTTTCCAAGCGTGCACTATTTCTGTCTTTAGTGCTCTGTCACTTTCTCCTTCCTTGAAGAAAAGACCTTCCAGATGAACACTCCGTGGGACGTGCCTCATCGGGTATCCAAATTGACGACGAACGAGAACTGGATGGTAATTGATTCCTCCCTTAGTTCCTATAAGGGGTACGTTGGGGAAGTTTCCACAACGGTCAATGATCCTGATCCCATCATAAATCCTATTACACCAATCTATGTCAGAGTTAGTGAGGGACATGATTTTCTGCGACCAACGTAAGGCACTCTTGTGATCCCAAAAAACAGCAGACTTGGGAAAATGGGAGATAAACCATTTGTATAGCAGAGGTACACAGCATGTGATCTCCCCTCCACTGTACAAATTCCATGAGTGTAGTGAATGATACACATCTGCGAGCAAAGTCGGCACAGGGGTTTCCAATGAGAAAAACCTTAATGGAGTTTATATCGACGAAGTTATTAATGTTGGGCAACAAGAATAACCCGTAGGTGAGTAAAACAAAGATGCTTTCAAAAGAAGTCACGTTCTCGATACTGGCGAAGTACAGGGCTTTCTTTGTCAAGAACTGGGCTGGCAAACCTTGTATGCCACCCTTAGTGGTCATGTGAGTCCTGACCTCGGACTCGTCCAAATGAATTGCTCTTGCAATGGTCTGATTCTTTGGAATTTCTTCCAGTCCAGAAAATGGAGCTTGATCTGTAATGTGTAAATCGATCAGATGAGAATATTCCTCCAGCGTTGGTGCTAGCTGGTAATCCGGGAATGTGAAACAATGATAGACCGGATCGTAGAACTGAACAAGTGCATCCATGATTCCCTCAATCACATGGACTCTTAGCAGAGATAACAAACCTCCGTACTTGGCTCTAAAATCCTCTTGGTTTGTGATCATCCTCGCCAAACCTCTTAAATCCTCTAGTTTTGGAATCCTGAAGGTGTACTTATGAGTTCTCCTTCTACCGAAATCCATTAGCGCAATCCTTTTCTCTGATATTTGCAATCACAGTCTTAGTTTATTTTGAAAAAAACAGAGAGACTAGAAGAGAAATTTTTTTTTTGAATGTTTTAATGTTTTTTAAATGAATGCATGAATGCAGCACACAAAAACATAGAAAAAACATGGGGTCAAAGGGTCGTTGTCATGAAGTCAAGGCTCTACCCATCCCCAAAGGTTTATACTAGGGTGATTTTTTGTACCTGTACTCAAAATCATCAACTCCTCCCAGGATAACAAACAGCAAGCGGATCGCCAGCGAGCTGTATGAAATCTTAGAGTAAATGCTATTCACCGAGAATAGATCATCGGCCTCAAATGAGGGTAGTATCGCGTGACAACTATTTCTGATAGTTTCCGCACTACAAAAGGGTTGGTTCCTCAGCTTCTCAGACGTCACAATCGGCCCATTACCTATGAGAGGGAATGGGTTGCATTGGGAAGCCTACACTGAGGTTGATGGTCGACCTCGTCGCCATCACTTATCTTAAGTGTATACTCAATCTTTCCACATGCGACATCACACGCATTCCCATTAGCAGAAAAATAAACACAGTTATCAATTAGGAAAAGAAATATATATATATTTGTCCTAATGTCCTAGACCTTTTAAAAGCTAAGAATCTTAAGTTCCTGACAGAAAATGGTTCCCCGGCGGAGACGCCATTCTGTGGTTCCTTCCCCACTTAAAGGGTTTTTTGACCTAAGATCCTAGTGAAGTCAACAAAGAGTCCTATCCCAGAAAGTAAGAAATATCGGCCCCATGGTGGGCGCCACTTTTAAAGTTTCCACCTAATAAATGGGAAGAGAACAAGATCTCGCTACAAAGGTGAGACAGATCCAAATGACACTATCCCCAGTAAAGTCGCCATCTTTCTGTAGCGAGCGATTTTGGATGTGGTTGTGAAGCACTACCGCTCTTTGGTATCTACAGCTCGATTCATTTTTTATCCTATTGAAGCTGATGAAGGAAGGGAAATAGATGTCTCAAATTAACCCTACTTGCAAACTGAGGTTAAACAGTCAAAACTGTTGGTTTACAGATGCTACAAAGATTCGTGGTCTCTATTAGGTTTATTTTGTTAAAAGTAGTGTTCGGTCGATCGGTGGGAGGTTAAGATGTTAGGACGAATGTATGAAAGTATGGGATTTTGGGTTTTTTTTAGTGTGCTCGCTAAGATTTTTCTTTCAATCTTATGCCTACGTATTCCCGTTTACCGAAACAGGGAAATCAGAGCGATCGTAGTTCCCCCTATTCTATGAGAGGAAATGGTGTTTTGGTGTCTTGTTCAAAGCCCAAGACGTGAAGCTGAAAAGGTGGTTTATATCTTATTCAAAGCCCAAGATGTGAAGTTGAAGGGTCTATTTGTATCTTGTTCGAAGCCCAAGATGTGAAGCTAAAAAGGTGTTGTCTTCAGAGAGAATTTGTCATCTCTAAAGAGGTTTGTTTGTCACAACTGTTTATAAAGGAGAATTACTTTAACCGAGATATATGAATCCGGCAATGCCATAATTTCCTTTATAGGGGATTTCCAACCTGAAGGAGAAGACTTTAACTTAGTTTCGAGCAATGTTATCTTTCCTTAGGAATTTCTCATGCTAAAAGAGGGACAGTGGCATGGATATAGATGATCCAGAGGCTTGCCGCTTACAGCAATTAGATGAAGGGGAAGGAGTTGCTGATGTTTGTGTACTGTGAACGAGGCACATCTTTGATGCTAAAAGGTTGATTAGATCAACCAGTGGTTTTCTTATACAAATCCTAAGAGGAGCCTAAAAGGTTTTCCTTATACAAAGCCTAAGAGGCGGCTAAAAGGGAGTTGACTCAACAAGAGAGTCTTTTATGGTATCTTGTACGAAGCCCGAGATGGAGGCTATTTGACTCAACAAGAGAGTTTTTTTTGTATCCTGTACGAAGCCCGAGATGGAGGCTAAAAGGATTGTGACTCAACAAGAGAGTCTTTTTTGTATCTCGTATAAAGCCCGAGATGGAGGCTAAAGATGGTGACTCACCAAGAGAATATTTTATACTCAACAAGAGAGTGATTTTGTATCTCGTACGAAGCCCGAGATGGAGGCTATCTGTTAGCTCTGCTGGGGAGAATCATTGTATAAAGCCCAAGAGAGAGGCTATGGTGCTGTTTTAGTTGAGTGACAGGTCCAGTATACTGATTTAAAGAGAAAATCAGTTCTTATATGAGTAATGTTTGCACTCATGGATTTGTTCTAAGGATCGGGGTTATTTCCTGTTCTTTAAGGAAATGGGAAATCCAAAGGGTATTGAGACTGTCCGAGTCTACGGGGTTCCTTCCTATTCTTGAAGGGTGCTTGAGAATGCCTTTGAGACTCAAGGAAATTAGACTGTCCAAGTCTAGAGTTTCATCTTTTGTACTATGCTTTGAGAAACAGTAGTAGACTCTTGGAAAGACTGTTCTATTAAGATAACTGATTTCTTTTCCTATACCTTTAGGAGGTCGTCGAGACAATTTGTACGAAGCCCAAGAGGAGGCTGGAAACTTTTAAGAAGTCGAGTGGTCCTTGTATGAAGCCCAAGAGGAGGCTATCATTCCCGGAGGAAGAATCATTATACGAAGCCTAAGAGGAGGCTGTGAATACTTCTAAGAAGCCGACGGGTCCTTGTACAACGCCCAAGAGGAGGCGGGGATGCTTTTAGGAAGCCTGTGGGTCCCCAAATCCCGAGAAATTCAAGACAGGCTATTCACAAAGAATAGATCAAGCCATGAAAGTTTGAGAATTTGGAATAAACTCAAGAGATGTCATTCACGGAGAAAAGATCATCTCTGGGGAATAGAGGTTCTTGAAAAGTGCTTTTAAGAAGCCGATGGGTCCCCAAACCCCGAGAAATTCAAGACATGCTATTCACAAGGAATAGATCAAGCCAGGAAAGTTCGAGAATTTGGAAGAAACTCAAGAGATGCAATTCACGGAGAAGAGATCATCTCTGGGGAGTAGAGTTTCTTTGACAACTTCTACGAGTGACAGTCTATGAAAGGGTTCACCGAGAATGTTGCCTTTCATTTTTCCTTATTGTTTAACCCCAAGAGGAGGGAGGACTGTGTCTGGTAATCCTATGGGGATCTAGTTTTGACTATTTAAGAGTGATCAACGGGCTTAATGCTAGACGTAGTTGCCGGGGAAACTCTAAATATCTATACTATTATTACACAGTTGATATGAGTTTATGAAAGAAGACTTACAGCGAAACAGCCCCACAATACAGTTATATGTATATGAAAGCGGTAAATGAAAGCATATAAACACTTACTCGGTTGTAGAGCTTCCATGCTGTTTGGTTAGTTGTTCAACAAAGAAAGATTGAAAACAATAGTATATTTCAAAATCAAAGGAGAAAGTGCTTTGAAAAAGAAAGATTTGGGGCTTACAGCTCAAGGAGAGGCCCAAGGTTTTATCAGTGAGCGCACTGTTTGAATTTGTACAGAGGGACTTATACAAGTGACTGAGGCCCAAAAATTGTTTTCTGTACAAAGGGATGGGTCTTACACTCTCTCAAGAGGCCCAAAATGTCTTAAAGAAAAGAAATGGGTCTTACTACTCGAGGGTAGGCCTAAGATTTGTTTTTTCAACGGATGATGATCGCGTCGAACTTTTTGAAATACAACGGGACTTATACCATAAGTGAGGCCCAAAATAGGTTGTATTTACAAAGGGTTGGGTCTTACACTCTATTAGAGGCCCAAAATAAAAATAGTGGGGCTTATAACACGAGGGTAAGCCCAAATGTTTTTTCGTTTAAAATTGCGATCGCGCCGAGATTTTTGAAAACGCAGTGGGTCTTATACAATGCATGGAGGCCCAAAATGGTTTGGTTTTCAAAGGGAGTTGGGTCTTACACTCTAATAGAGGCCCAAAATGTTTTGAAAATGATTTATGAGGGTTGAATTAATCCAAAAACCCTAATTTGTTTTCAAAATGTATTTTAATTGAATAAAAATTCAATTAAAATGATCAAAATTGTTTAACATATGGAAAACAAATTGTGATCTTGGATTAATGCTTCAAAAATTAAGTATTGACCTACAAAATAATTAGAAGTCATTAAAAGTTGCAAAATCAAGATGGAAAAAATACGCCAAGAACATGGACCAAGAACACACGCGTTTTCTGTCTTGCCCAGATTTGCATTTTCTATCCAATCTCACTGAATACTTGATCATATCATGCAATCCACATACCAATCAACTCGTTTCAACCTCACGATCATGTCTATGGCAATTAATTTCATTTAAATTAAGCATAAAACAAGAAATCATGAAAAATCCTCAAGAACCCTAAATTCTGCATGAAGGCTGTGATTTTTAATGCACGATTCAAACAAAGCAATTACTTGAGGGGAAACATTCCATGCATGATTATGAACATTTGGCAAAAGTATTTGCGAGGAAATATGCATAGATTGAGAGATGACCAAGTTTAGGCTTACCTCTAGGTCGTGACAGCAAGAGCAAATTGATTTCTGAGTTGGAGGTGTTACAGATGAGTTGTGATGATCTGAACAGCTTACCTACACCCTATGGAGTGTGTTTGAATGCTTGGACTTGATGGAAATTGGCTGGATCACTTCATGGCATCTCAACTGCACTTTGGTTAAAACCTTGAGCAATTGACTGGTGATTCTGAGAAATCAGTGTTCCAGATGTTGTTTAAGTGTTTGATCAGCTCACATATGATGTATATGAGGTGTGTGTGTGATTGGTTTGAGTGGAATTGCTCTCTAATAAAAAACCCGATAGTGACTTGCTAATAAAGGCATTTTTTAGAGTGAGAAGTGGATTTTGAGAAAGGCAAGTGTTGTAGGCCTTTGGTGTACTTAAGCTGATCACAATTGAGCTTTATTTATAGTAGAGCAAGTTTGTTTTGCAAGGAATAGTGAATGGCAACTGCTGAGTAGGTTTGGCCAATGTTGACAAATGAAAATCCAAGTCTCCTCTAGCCATTGACTAGAGGTTAGGGCACAGGTTGCTGGTCCCCTTGGTCTGGGATAAGTCTTGACTGAATTCAGTTGAGAATGGCTCAGTACATGCCACCTTGATGCTTCCATTGAATGCTCCAATCCAAAATTGGAGTCTTGTCCCTATTTTGGGCAATTCTAGGTTTAGCATGCTATTTCTTGTTCCAAGGACTTTGGAGGCTTGGCTCAGTGATTGCCCCCTTTAGATTCAATCCTCAGATGTGTCCAAAGTGATGACAAGGCTTGGAATTGGCTGATTTTGGCAAATCGACCAAAAGTACAAAATTCTGCCTTGCCTTGGCAGATTTCAGCAAGGCAACTTGTCAATGTCATATCTCATAGCTCAAATTGAATTTGGTGATGTTCTTGGCCATTTTGGAAAGCCCTTACATGATACAACAACTGTTTGATCATATTTGGTTTTGATACTTTTTTGATCCAAGTGAAAAATGCCCCTACATTTGGAAAAAAGTAAGGCAAAATCTGACTTAGTGAAATTTTCACTAAGTGTTGGAACAAAGTGACTTTTCTTGATTTTGATCACTCCATAACTCCAAATCCGTGAGGAATTTGGACATAGGTCAGTATGAAGCTTTTGTAGAGGGCAATGAGATCTACAAATCAAGCCTTGGATGGAAAAAAATGGCTTTGGGGTTTAGGAGTTATGATCCTCCAAAGTTGGTACCTTTGTCACTTTTTTCCATAACTTAGAAAATTTTCTAAGTTTTTATGGTTACCCCTTTTACAAGTTATCCCATTTTCTTTGATTTTTCTTGATGAATGATGATTCAAATCAAACATAAACATCATTTTAGGGTTAAAAATCAATTTTTGTGAAAAATCTCAAAAAGTCAAAGTTAACTTTTGTGCACAGTTGACTTTTTATCCGATGAATTCCAAACTGTGCAATTCTTCAGGAAATCATGTCCTTGACCTAAATCAAACTTGATGGACATGTTCCATGAGTGGTATAGAGGATATTGAATCATGTCTTAGGGCTTGGGAGCATGTCCTGGTCAAAAGTCAAAGCTACAGTTGACTTTTCCCGCGAAACCCTAACTGTGGTTCAGATGAAATTCAAACTTGTTGCTCAAACTTCTTGGATCAATCCATTGTTCCAAATGGATCAATATGGTATAGTAGAGACCCTCAAATCATGTCTTGAGGTCTTGGTTCATAATTTGTCCCAATCGCTAATTCCTGATTTTTGATGAATGCATCTCCTGAGGTAAAATTGACTTAATGATTGGGTCTATGAGGTTCTATGGAGTATATTAGGTTATGTTTTGGATCTTTGGCTTATGCCCAGATGAAAATTTCCATCTGGAGGCCCTGGTCAACCAAAACCCTAATTTGGTGATATTGTCGATCTTGAAGCTAGATCCATCTAGAAGGGAGCAACCTTGTGCTTAATCCTTGAAGTGGGAGTCTTCTTGATCCATTGTGGATGTTTGAGAGGTTAGACAAGTTGAAGATCATGTCATTCCTTGATTGATCCTTTGTCTAAGAGCTCAGAGAGGGCTTGAAACCCTAAGTCTGATTGTAGTGAATGCTCAACAATCCTTGAGGCACTTGGTGAGGCATAAAGGTACATCCATATTGTGATGATGACTTGCACAATGATGGGAAATCTTAGTGGTCAAAATTTGGGGTATGACGCATGGTACATCTTTGTAGCTCCCGGATGAATACTCAAGTTACTCCAATGACTTTCTTCCAAGATTGCCTTTTTCAATTCCTCATTATCCGGTACACGAATTCTGCCCCGGAATCTCAACACACCAACATTATCCACTTTTAAGTCACTATCCGGATCATCTCCTCCTGTAGGCATCAAGTCCACTAATCTCACATCCAGTTTCTGATTTTCCTTAATTACATCCAAAAAGTCATTATTCACTTTCAGCATACCCAATCTGATACTTCCCGGTGTAGTTTCACAAACCATACTCAAATCTCTGAACTGTTCAATCAATTCCATTTCCTTCACCATTAACGCAGACATATGGATTATCTTCCGACTCAGAGCATCTTCCACAACATTAGCTTTTCCCGGATGGTAACTCAAATTGAAATCATAATCCTTTAAGAACTCTAACCACTTTCTCTGCCTCATATTCAATTCTTTTTGATCGAATAGATACTTTAGACTCTTGTGATCACTGAATACTTCAAATCTTGACCCATACAAATAATGTCTCCAGATTTTTAACACGAATACCACTGCATCTAATTCCAGAACATGAGTAGGATAGTTTCTCTCATGCACCCTCAACTGTCTTGAAGCATAAGCCACTACCTTGCCACCTTGCATCAACACACCGCCTAATCCCATTTTAGACCCATCACAATACACTACGAAAGAATCATTCGGACTTGATAAAATCAACACTGGTGATGTAGTTAATTTCTTCTTCAGTTCCTCAAAACTCTCCTCACAGGCAGCATCCCAGACAAAAGCTTGATTCTTCCTGGTCAAATGAGTCAATGGCAACGCCAATTTAGAAAACCCTTCCATGAATCTTCTATAGTAACCTGCCAAACCCAGTTTCTAATCTCCGTTGCGGTCTTCGGAGTTTCCCACTGAAGTACTGCACTTACTTTAGAGGGATCCACCGCTATACCATCACCAAAAATCACATGACCCAAGAAACTCACAGTCTTCAACCAGAATTCACACTTCGAGAACTTTGCAAATAGTTTATTATCTTTCAACACCTGCAATGCAATTCTCAAGTGACCTGGGTGCTCTTCGTCAGACTTAGAATAAATCAGTATATCATCAATAAATACCACAATAAACTGATCTAGATAAGAATGGAAAATACGATTCATATATTCCATAAATACCCCCGGCGCGTTAGACACTCCGAAAGGCATCACTGCATATTCGTAATGTCCGTAGCGAGTTCTGAAAGCAGTCTTCTGAATATCACCTTCCTTTACTCTAATCTGATGGTAACCCGACCTCAGATCAATTTTGCTGAAAACACGAGCTCCTACCAGCTGATCCATTAAGTCATCAATCCTCGGAAGTGGATACTTATTCTTAATGCTCACTTTATTCAACTGACGGTAATTAATGCACAGACGCATACTACCATCCTTCTTTTTCACCAACAACACTGGAGCTCCCCACGGTGACACACTTGGTCTAATAAACTTCTTATCGAGGAATTCCCCGGCCTGAGATTTCAACTCTGCCAATTCTGATGCAGACATCCTGTACGGTGCCATAGAGATAGGTCTGGTACCCGGTACAAGATCAATAGCGAATTCAACTTCCCTTGTCGGAGGCAACTCCGTGATGTCATCTGGAAATACTTCAGGAAATTCATCCACTACTGGTAATTCATTAACTGAAGTCTTGCTTTCAACAGATAACGAGGCAAACACAGCAAACAGCTTCGCTTCGTCCTCCAACAATGTCCTCAACTCCTTGCTAGATAGCGAATCTACTAATGCTTCCTCTTCAGGAGTAAGAAACAGTAACGTCTTCCTGAAGCAATCAATATACACCCGGTTGAACTCCAACCAGTTCATTCCCAAAATAACATCAAGATTACCGAGTGGCAAACAAATCAATTCCACTTTGAAATCTCTACCAAACATGGTCAGCGGACACTTCAAACACACCAAAGAAGTAATCACGGAACCAATAGATGGAGTTTCAATTGTCATCCTCTGCTCTAGAGTAGATGGCACAATCCCTAATCTCTTCACACAGTCAACAGAAATAAACGAGTGCGTTGCACCCGTGTCAATGATAGCAATCAAAGGGATATCATTAATAAAGCAAGTACCTTTGACGGAACGCTCCTCATCAGTGGATTGAGCTCCCACCAAGGCAAACACTTTCCCACCAGTCTGAGACGCCTGAGACTTCTTCGGCTTCTCACAGTGAGTGCTGATGTGACCCTCCTCTCCACAATTATAACAAGTAGGCATAGTGGCTCTGCAATCAGTTATAACATGACCTGCTTTGCCATACTTGAAACACTTCTTCACCTCATTCTGGCAGTTGTTAGCACGGTGACCCGCGCCACCACATCGGAAACACTTGAGAGTATCAGCACCTGCTCCCTTCTCCTTTGGTTTCTTTCCCACATCAGTTTTCTGTTTCCCCTTATCAGCTGGAGCACTGTAAGGAGTACCTCCAAATCTCTGCTTACCCTTCTTCTCATTCACAGCCTTGTAATGAGCAATTCTTGCTCTGTTATCATTATCATAAATCCTGCTTCTGCTCACCAGCTCTGGATAGTTTCTTATCTTCTGACAAGCAATACCCAATTTGATATCGGGACGCAGCCCGTTCTCAAACTTCAAACACTTCGAAGTCATCGCTTCTTCAGTATTGTAATGAGAACAATACTGAACCAACTCCTCAAACTTAGCGGCATACTTTGATACTGTCTTATCACCCTGTTTCAGCTCCAAAAATTCAACCTCTTTTGCACTACGAATGTCTTCCGGAAAATACTTTTCCAGAAACTCAGCTTGAAACACAGCCCAAGTAATCTCAGTACCTGTAGCTTCTAATCTCTGACGACTATTGTCCCACCAAGCCTCAGCCTCTCCTTCCAGCATATGCGTACCAAACGTACCTTCTGAGCATCACTGCATTCCATGGTCCTGAAGATCTTCTCCACAGCCTTCAGCCATTTCTGTGCAGCCTCTGGATCCAAGATACCTCCCTCTTAAGTAGGCGACTTGTTGCTCTGGAACTATGCTAAGTCGCGAAACTGAGCACCTCCAGCCTGATTGGTGTTCTCTACAGCCTATGCCATGGCTTGCATAGCAGCAGCAAGAGCAGCATCATTCCTTCCTGCCATACTGTTCAACAATCAACATAAGGTCAGAACACCAAATCAACTCCTATTCTAAGGACAGACTCAACTATAACACCTGGCCGGAAGGACCAACCAGGCTCTGATACCAATTGTAACACCCCACTTTCCCATTTATGAAAAATACATAAAATTCTATGAAAATAATTAGAGTTTTTTTTTACACCAAAATAAAGTAGGATGCCACATTCATGAAAACAACATCAAAACTCCTTTTATTGAATGAAATAAACAGCGGAAAATAATTTATTTATTTATTTCACGACCACATGCCAACAACTCAAGAAAACTCCACATAACATCGTGGTTCACCATAAATTCATCAAAATAAAGATACGTAACAAAAACAATAACAAATAACAAATAACTGAAATCCCCATAAAATCCTGTGTTACATATCAGAGCGACTCCTACGACTCGAACAAGCAACACGTACTCCAGCAACCTAAGTACCTGGGTTATCTGTACTCCCGAAGAAGCACAGACACAACAACAACAAAGGGGTGAGAACTACATTCAATATAAAAAGGTGAATAATACATATAAGAAGTAGCATCTCACATAAATCAACAACATGCAATCACGACCTACTGTCACATTCAATCACCATCAATCAACAAATAACAAATGCAATGCGACACGATACGGACACAATGCATGTGGTACCAACGTCACCATGGTTTATTCAATCGAACCCGGATAAATCACATACACCCCTACTTGGCAATGATTTATCCCACCACACTCCTCAAGGGAGTTCGGACGAATCATATACATTCCTCCTGAGCAATGATCCATCCCACCAATAATGTGTATGCATGACTCAATGCACATAACAACACATGTATGACACATTCATACATCTACACGATCCTACCGATCACACCTAAGATTTACATTCTTTCTCACTTACACCATAATCAACGAATTCTCGCGAGTCATCATAATTCATCAAATACTAATTAATTCCTAAAAATTATCAAATTAATTAGTTTCGTCACCGAAATTATATTTCTCAGCTTCTGACACCTAATCCCAACCTCTCAAACGAAGAGAAACCGAATCAGAAGCGAAAACGGGAAAGAAATCGCGAAACGGTGAAATTCTGCACACTCGCTGGTTATACGCGTATTGCCCTAAGCCATACGCGTATTACCCAGTTCTCTCGCCCATTCCTACGCGTACCAGACGCGTAAGGCATCTTGCCTCGCCCTGCCATACGCGTATCGCCTAACCTCATACGCGTATGGGCACAGAGCCATTTCCCTCACAATTCCATCTTCAGATCTGGATACGCGTATAGCTACCCCACACGCGTATTGCCAAGCCACCATACGTGTATCCTTACGCGTATGGGCAAAGGGTCGTGTCAACTCCTCCTCGTGGCCTCTCCTTATGCATAATGACTCCTTCTCCTGCCAGCCTTACGCGTATCAACACCCTCATACGCGTATGGCCAGATCCATTACGCAATTTACCATTTTCCACACCAGACTATGTTCTGCTACGAATTTCACTAGTTTTCACTCCAAACCAATCCTAAAATTGATTCTACATTGATTTTAGGTCCTATTGTTCATCTTCTCTCTTGTACTTATTGTTATTTCTGTGCTTTTGTGGTTGGCATTTATTTTGCTAAAACTATTATAGCAGCAAGAAGTTGAAACATGAAGTTCTAATTTGCTGCATTCAACATGTCGAATGAAGATGTCCCATACCTGCTCATAGGACATCGCGTTTGGATTCAGTTTTTTTTAAGCAGATTCTGTTGCTGTGAATTGTTACAAATATTCTGTGAATATTTGGTTATCCTATGTGGCATCCAAAGATTTTTGGATTGTGATTATTTGTTGGTTTTTCGGATTTGCTGCCGTTTCTAATTATGGAGACATAATAGGAAACTTTGGATTGAAAACCTATTTTGTTGGAGTTAATTTTGCAGATTTGTGAGCAGTCTATTTGCTGCGTTTTTGAAGCCCAGTTCAGTCTAGATTAAATGCTATATATTGACTGATGTTAACCTAGTTTAAGTGTGGAACTTACTTGTGTTTTGTTAGGGTTTTCGAGTGTATTTTGTGAGCCTAACTGGTATCATTATGATAACAGTATAAGGACTGGTTTTTGTGTTGTAAGTTCTGTCAGTTACTCATAAGCTTTTAAGCATTGAGTCTCTTGTGTGTCAATTCTCATAAGCTGTGAAGTATTGAGAATTGTGTGTTTTGAAAGTGTGACTTTCGGCTTGTTACTTGTGTGGAAAGATACCAATCACGGGTTGTGGTTGCAGAGGGATTTGAGGAGGGCCTCATACCTAGGTGAGTCTTATGTAGAAGTAATAGGAAGGGTAGTGATTAAGTGAGCAGATTATTCAGTTATTGTATGATCTGTGAATTGATACTATCGTATATTGGTTTCGTCCCTGGCTTGGTAGCCCCCAGAGTAGGTGTGTTAGACCGAACTGGGTAAACATATCACTGTGTTATTTACTTTCTGCACTGTTAATCTTTTGTTATCTTGTTCATTGTGTTGGATATCAGTGTCTCAACATCTGTGTAGGACATCTGATATCCGTGCCAGAATTTCAATTGGCATCAAGAGCTTGCACCCTTATTTGGTTTTGGGTGAGATTCAGGGAAGGTACTTTCTGGTACAATGGACAAGGATGGAGGATTTCTGAACAAACCACCTTTGCTTGATGGTTCCAACTATGACTATTGGAAACCAAGGATGATAGCATTCATCAAATCCATGGATGATCAAGCATGGAAAGCTGTTATAAAAGGATGGGAGCCCCCAAAGGTTAAAGATGAAAAAGGTACCCCTACTGATGTGGTGAAGGAAGAGGAAGACTGGGATGATGCAGATTACAAAGGGTCCGTGGGAAATTCCAAAGCCATGAATGCATTGTTTAATGGTGTCAACAAGAATATCTTCAGGTTGATTGAACATTGCACCATTGCAAAAGAGGCGTGGGAGGTCTTGAAGGTTGCTCATGAAGGGACCTCAAAGGTGAAGATGTCAAAACTTCAGCTTCTCACTAGCAAGTTTGAGAGTTTAAATATGAAAGAGGATGAGAGCATTCATGATTTTCACATGAACATTATTGAGATAGCTAATGCCTCTAGTGCCCTAGGTGAAAAGATGTCTGACAGCAAACTAGTCAGGAAAATCCTCAGATCTCTACCTAAGAGATTTGACATGAAAGTGACTGCTATAGAGGAAGCTCAGGATATAGACAAGATGAAAGTGGATGAACTGGTGGGATCTCTTCAAACATTTGAATTAGGGATCAGTGAAAAGTCTGAAAAGAAGAAGAGCATAGCTTTTGTGTCAAATGCTGGTGACTCAGAAGATGAAGGTGACCTGGTCAGAGATGAAGGGGTGTCTAAAGATCTGGTATTGCTTGGAAAACAATTTAACAAAGTGTTGAAAAGGATTGACTGGAAGTCGAGAGTAAATGCTCAGAACAAGTCACTCGACATCAGTAAGAACCAGGACGGAGGCAGAAGATCTAGAACTGAAGAAGACTCCAATCAAGGGAAGAGAGTTCAGTGTTTTGAATGTGAGGGATATGGGCACATAAAGACTGAGTGTCCCACGTATCTCAAAAGGCAGAAGAAGGGCTTATCAGTGTCTTGGTCAGAAGAAGAGTCTAAGAGTGATCTTGAAGAAGAATCAGCAAAATTGGTGACAGCCTTGACTGGGATCTGTAAGGCTGATGGAGAAACTACTTGTGAGTCTGACTCTGACAAAGAATCCTATGTTGGAGAACTCACTAAGGAAGAAGTCTTCACAGGATTTTCAGAGTTGTGTATCAAGAATGAAGAAAGGTGCCAGATAATATTGGAACAGAAGGTTCTGATAGCTCAACTAGAAGCTGAGAAGGAAGAACATCTATCAACCATTGCTGATCTGAAAGAGGAGGTTGAATGGCAAAAGTCAAAACTTGACAATATGACCAAATCTATAAAAATGCTGAACAATGGTACCACGCAGCTGGATGAGATTCTTCAGACTGGGAAAGAAGCTGGAAATGTGCAAGGCCTGGGTTTTAACAATCAAGCAGAGACTTACAAGAAGCCTGTATTGAAGTTTGTTCCTCAGAAAATAAAGCAAGAAGAGGGGATGTCAAATCACATGTTTCAACATCAGATGAAGCATCAGAAAAGAGTTTGTAGATCAAAGTATAAACCATGGAGATGCCATTACTGTGGAAAGATTGGTCACTTAAAGTCCTTTTGCTACAAGCTGCACGGATATCCCAAAACTGCTCAGCAACAAAATAAAGGACAGAGTTGGGGTAAAGTGAAGAGAAGATGGATTCCTAGACAAATGATGGCTGGTATCATAGCACATACCTCTCTTAGAGCATCTGCAAGAGAAGATTGGTACTTTGACAGTGGTTGTTCAAGACACATGACTGGTGTGAAGAAATTCCTGTCAGATATTAAGCCTCACTCCACCAATTATGTCACTTTTGGGGATGGATCAAAGGGTGAAATAAAGGGGGTTGGAAAGCTGGACTACACAGGACAACCAAATCTGGATCGCGTTCTATTTGTCAAAGGGCTGACCGCAAATTTAATCAGTATAAACCAACTGTGTGATGTAGGTCTCAAAGTAAATTTCACCAAATCTGAATGTCTAGTAACCAATGAGAAAGATGAAGTTGTTATGAAGGGAACCAGGTCTAAGGATAACTGCTATCTATGGAATCCTCAAGAACCTGAAAGTCTGTCTACTTGTTTGATGTCAAAGGAAGATGAAACCAAACTGTGGCATCAGAAATTGGGTCACTTACACCTGAAAGGGATGAAGAAGGTTATGTCAAGTGAAGCAGTTAGAGGTATTCCCAAGCTGAAGATTGATGAGGATAAAATATGTGGTGAATGTCAAGTTGGGAAGCAAACAAGGGTGTCACACAAGAGGCTTTAACATCTTACCACAACTTCTAGAGTTCTAGAACTTCTTCACATGGACTTAATGGGACCTATGCAGGTTGAAAGTCTTGGTGGGAAGAAGTATGCCTATGTTGTCGTAGATGACTACTCCAGATTCACTTGGATAAGTTTTATCAAAGAAAAGTCTGAAGTATTTGCAGCCTTCAAAGAGTTGTGTCAAAGGATTCAACGGGAAAAGGATTGTGGTGTTATTCGAATCAGAAGTGATCATGGGAAAGAATTCAAAAATAGCAGGTTTGAAGAGTTATGCTTATCTAAAGGAATCACTCATGAATTCTCATCACCGATCACTCCTCAGTAGAATGGTGTGGTGGAACGCAAGAACAGGACTATACAAGAGTGTGCAAGAGTCATGATTCATGCCAAAAAGCTTCCATATCATTTTTGGGCTGAAGCCATGAATACTGCGTGTTATATACACAATAGGGTGACTATCAGATCAGGTACTTCTGTCACTCTTTATGAGCTATGGAAAGGTAGAAAGCCAAATGTGAAGTATTTCCATGTGTTTGGGAGTAAGTGCTATATCTTGGCGGATCGTGAGCAGAGGCGAAAGATGGATCCTAAGAGTGAGGAAGGAATATTTTTAGGATACTCTACAAACAGTAAAGCATATAGGGTATTTAATTCCAGAACTAAGGTGATGATGGAATCCATAAATGTGGTGGTTGATGACTCTGACAAAAATGAAGATGTCCCAGATGATGTTGGAGCATGTCTGCCCATGAACAATGAAACCTCCCAAGACATTGAGTCTGTAGAAGATAGTGCTTAAGAAACCAACACTAGACCTGAGAATGAAGAGGTTGAGGATGCTAACAGGGGACCCTCTATAAGGATTCAGAAGGATCACCCTAAGGAATTGATTATTGGAGATCTGAATGAAGGTGTAAGAACCAGAACGAGGGAGATTGTGTCAAATGCATGCTTTGTTTCAAAGATTGAACCAAAGAATGTTAAAGAAGCATTGACAGATGAGTTCTGGATAAGTGCTATGCAAGATGAACTTTGTCAATTCAAGAGGAATGAAGTCTGGGAAAAGGTACCACGACCAGCAGGAACAAATGTGATTGGAACAAAATGGGTTTATAAGAATAAGTCTGATGAACAAGGAGTTGTTACCAGGAACAAAGCCATATTAGTTGCTCAAGGATACACACAAATTGAAGGAGTAAACTTCGATGAAACGTTTGCTCCTGTGGCTCGATTGGAATCCATCAGATTGCTGCTAGGAATGTTTGTTGAAATTTAGATTGTTTCAAATGGATGTCAAGAGTGCCTTTCTGAATGGCTATCTTAATGAGGAAGTCTATGTTGAGCAGCCTAAAGGGTTTGTGGATCCAAATTTTCCTGATCATGTTTTCAAGCTGAAGAAGGCTTTGTATGGGCTGAAACAAGCTCCACGAGCTTGGTATGAAAGACTGACTAAGTTCTTAGTCAACAATGGATACAGGAAGGGTGGTATTGATAAAACACTTTTTGTCAAGGAGAAGGATGGGAAACTAATGATTGCTCAGATTTACGTAGATGATATTGTGTTTGGTGGGATGTCGGATGAAATGGTCCAACATTTTGTCAACCAAATGCAGTCTGAATTTGAGATGAGCTTGGTAGGTGAGTTGACCTACTTCCTTGGATTACAAGTCAAGCAGATGGAAGATTCCATTTTTATTTGTCAGAGCAAATATGCGAGGAACATTGTGAAGAAGTTTGGACTGGATAATGCCAAGCATAAGAGGACTCCTGCTCCTACTCACTTGAAGTTATCCAAAGATGAAAAGGGAGTGAATGTTGAACAAAGTCATAACTCTAGAACATGTGAGCACAGAAAATCAGCTTGCTGACATATTTACCAAGGCTCTGGATGCAGTTCAGTTTGAAAACCTAAGGAGCAGACTTGGGGTTTGCATTCATGAAGAACTATAGCAATTAATGTTCCTTCTGGCTGCCAGAGTGGAAAGAATAAAGGAGGTTCTGGTAGTGCAGTGTGTGAATGGAGGGAAAATGCTGAAGTTTGAGCATGACACTTGGTCATGTGATGTGGCGTTTATTCTGGTTTATTTTTACTTTGACTTGTTCTACTTGCCTTTGTCATATTTATGGCTAAAAAGGGGGAGTATTATGTTTGTTTGTTTGTGCTTGGATGCTTGTGCTACTGCAGTAGTTGAGGGGGAGATTGTGGAATGTTGCTGCAGTTGAGGGGGAGTTTTGCTATGCTGCTATGATATGTTGTGTGTTGTGTGTTGTATGCAGCTGAAGGGGAGTGCTGCTATGCTGGATGTTTTTTTTGCTGTGTGATGTTGGTATTTCGCTGCTGTCTGATATGGATGTTTTTTTTGTGTGTTGCTTGCTGCTTCTTTGAAAGTTTTTGTGTGTGTAGTTTTAGCCAAAATAAGCCAAAGGGGGAGATTGTTATTTCTGTGCTTTTGTGGTTGGCATTTATTTTGCTAAAACTATTATAGCAGCAAGAAGTTGAAACATGAAGTTCTAATTTGCTGCATTCAACATGTCGAATGAAGATGTCCCATACCTGCTCATAGGACATCGCGTTTGGATTCAGTTTTTTTTAAGCAGATTCTGCTGCTATGAATTGTTACAAATATTCTGTGAATATTTGGTTATCCTATGTGGCATCCAAAGCATTTTTGGATTGTGATTATTTGTTGGTTTTTCGGATTTGCTGCCGTTTCTAATTATGGAGACATAATAGGAAACTTTGGATTGAAGACCTATTTTGTTGGAGTTAATTTTGCAGATTTGTGAGCAGTCTATTTGCTGCGTTTTTGAAGCCCAGTTCAGTCCAGATTAAATGCTATATATTGACTGATGTTAACCTAGTTTAGGTGTGGAACTTACTTGTGTTTTGTTAGGGTTTTTGAGTGTATTTTGTGAGCCTAACTGGTATCATTCTGATAACAGTATAAGGACTGGTTTTTGTGTTGTAAGTTCTATCAGTTACTCATAAGCTTTTAAGCATTGAGTTTCTTGTGTGTCAATTCTCATAAGCTGTGAAGTATTGAGAATTGTGTGTTTTGAAAGTGTGACTTTCGGCTTGTTACTTGTGTGGAAAGATACCAATCACGGGTTGTGGTTGCAGAGGGATTTGAGGAGGGCCTCATACCTAGGTGAGTCTTAGGTAGAAGTCATAGGAAGGGTAGTGATTAAGTGAGCAGATTATTCGGTTATTGTATGATCTGTGAATTAATACTATCGTATATTGGTTTCGTCCCTGGCTTGGTAGCCCCAAGAGTAAGTGTGTTAGACCGAACTGGGTAAACATATCACTGTGTTATTTACTTTCTGCACTGTTAATCTTTTGTTATCTTGTTCATTGTGTTGGATATCAGTGTCTCAACATCTGTGTAGGACATCTGATATCCGTGCCAGAATTTCACTTATTATTACTAATCAAGAATTACAGGTCTTAGAGTTAATTTCCTCTCCCTAAGCTGTACCAACATTAGGGTCTACAACAGTCAAGATCAAACAGCATCAACAACATCAATATATCAATGATTCAACAGTTTAACAACACGAATTTCAACACAGATTCACAAGTATACACCTCAATCATACAACAACATATAATCAAATAATTTCTTACGGGGTTAAGGACTCCCCACTACCCTTATACGATCAATTCACCAAATAATAAACAATTCCCCCTTACCTCGAATTTGTTCAGAAATCTGCAAAGGAATTGAGAAGAAAACTTGCCCTAGCCCTTGTTCTTCCTCTTCTTAGCTTTTCTCCTTCTCTCTAAAATTCTGGTTATGCTAAACCCTTACCAATTTCCACTAATTAATCTCTAATTACTAAACTGCCCTCATTAATTCTATTTTCCCATTATCCACTTAATTATATCGGATTTTATTTTACTAAATAATAATAACCATACTAATAATAATATTATGAAATATACTATTAATAAAATAATAATAATAATAATAATAACAATAATTCCACATAACTAACATCACCCTCCATGCACTCAGACACGCACCCTAAACAAGGCCAACAATTAAAATAAAACCAGACGATTAAATAATTAAAAATGGGGTGTTACAAAAGGTATTTAAATATAGCAAAACGAAAATTTTGCCCTTAGATGGAATGCAGATGCTAAGGACAGGCAACAGACATGCCTATGCTGACATGCCATGAACTCTAGTATGATGATATGATGTCGTGATAGTGCAAAAAATGCAGACAAAATAGGACACCAGAGATAAAGAGCAAACCACCACAGGCGGGCATTGTCGGGGAAGGATGAAGGTTGGTATCCATGGGGAAAAATCACTGGGGATACAGGCTAACCGACAACAGAGACTCACCGGGGAGACTCTAAGGAAATATTGGGAATAGAAAAGAAAAATTGAGGGAGGAAACCTTATAGGTCCTCACTGGAGGTAGAAGCCAGAGAGGTATTCTCCACTAGGGAAAAATCCAGGGAGATGGACGACAGGTTCATATGTGATCGGACGACACTGGGGAAAATAAAACACATTCTTACTGGGCATGAAACCAGAAAGAAGACATGATCTCCAATGGGGATCAGTTTGAAATAAAAGGATAGACGTCCGACAAACGATTTTCTAGGGATTTTTTATACTGAAGAGTTTAAACGGGATCTTCAAGAAAAACCAGAAAAGACAGAGACGACCTCGCATGTGCCAAATGAAAAGATGACTGGACTTTAGCTGGGAATAAGGTTAATGAACCATTAATGATTTGGAATCGGGTACCAATATGAGCTGGATTTTTGGATACCAGTATGAGCTGGATTTTTGGATACTAGTATGAGCTGGATTTTGGATACAGTATGAGCTGGATTTTTTGGATACCAGTATGAGCTGGATTTTGGATACCAGTATGAGCTGGATTTTTGGATACCAGTATGAGCTGGATTTTGAATTTTATGTTCATATCTGACCAAAATTCACATCTGACCGTAGGTTTCGGTTTATATCTGACCTGGTTTTCAAACTTCGGGTTCATATCTAACCTGAGATTTAGGTTCATATCTGACCTAGTTTTCAAACTTCGGGTTCATATCTGACCTGAGGTTTAGGTTCATATCTAACCTAGTTTTTAAATAATGCCAGCAATTACTAGACTGGGTATCCATATGAGGAGATTAAGTATCAGCTAGGTTGGTACCGGGGTTGCATAAATGAAGATTAGACTTCCTGGGGAACACCAATTATGGTTGCAAAAAGGTTGGATAGCACCAGAGATAAATAAGCTTCTCATAAGAGACTGCCATTTATCGCATAGAAGAACAAGACTCTCCAAGAGATTGCTACTTGTCGTTGGTTATAAATTCCAAAGAGATGTTGATATCACAACACTGCTGGAGAAATAATTTTGTCTTCAACGAGGATCTATAAAAGATTCTTCCTGCATAGTGCAAAATAAATGCACGCTCCAACTAGGTTCAGCAACCTACACAGGCATAATAACACACTTGCCATGGGCCGAAAATTGATCTAGGAACAAACTAGAAAGATAGGGTTAAACAAGACTCCAACCATTGAGGAATGAGCTCAAATGGGGATTTATCTTATCCAAGCATGGAAAAGATAACTAAACCAACCATCATCCACAAGAACCAATCTCTGTAGGGAATTCAGAAAGATGGGCATTTTATGCATAGGGCTGACGACTCTATTGGAGAGAATAGACAAACCCAGTCACTTGGGGAGATAAACACCAAAGTGATCAAAACATGTAAACACCGGAAAGGGAGCAAAAATGCTAAGATGTTATGCATATGAGTGCATGTATGCCATGCTTATGCTTATGCTGACAAAACAGACAAAAGGAAGCGAAACTGGAGATGAAATAAACATCTTGACAAGGATACCCAGCCAAACTCATCAGATTGGACCATTACCGGGGATGAACTTGTAAAACAAGTAGCTCTACTTCAAGATTATGACCTTCTCTTTGGGAAAAGTATTGTTCCACTTGGTATAGCATCACGACTTCACTTAAGATTGCAATCATGAGCTTGATTTCTTTACAGGATGAGGAAGATCCATGGAGATTTTCCAAGATCGACTGAAGCAGCAATTTACTGGGGAGCTGGAAAAGGATACCACAAGAATAGGGTCATTCTACGTCCTGACTTGCATGATGATCACCATAATGAAAAACGACTCTTGCAATAGGTAATCTTCAAATCTTCTCTGCCCCAGATTGCATGGTCTTTTGGGAGAAAATACCAAGAGGATTTTACAGAAGAATCGGCATACAAAATGCTTTAATTTCTTCAAACTCTTTGAGAGATTCATGGATCTCGGTATAACTGTCCCAGATTAACTACACTTGCACAATAAGGTATTTGGACTTGTTCTTCAGACTGTGGGAGTAACAACGGGGAAACAAACTTGTCCCATGCTAAGTAGATGCCCCAGACTAACTGACCTTTGAGAGATTTGTCTAATCTCGACCTGGCTGCTTCTGATTAACTGGTCTGCGAGGATAAGTCATCAAAAGGATTTCACAGAAGAATTGGTATACCAGATGCTCCAATATCTTCACACTCTTGAAGAGATTCATGGATCTTGACATATCTGCCCCAGTTTTACTGCATTTATACAACAAGGTCCTTGAACTTGTTCTTCATACTGGTTGATCAGTGAAGGAGGTGCCCCAGACCAATTGACCTTTTAGAGATTTACCAAATCTCAACCTGATTGCTCCTGATTAACGGTGTTGGCGATACAAAGTCCTCAGACTACGGTAGAAACCACTGGGGAACACACTTGCCCCTGTTGGTAGGTCATTGGAGTCTAAACTTGTCATAAGATGACCTCAAGAAGGCTTGCCCCAATATCCTGAATTTGAAGAGTTTCTCCCCCTGATTTAGTAACTCTTGAGATGCTGGATCTGTGGAGGAGATGCCCCAGACTGAGCCCTTTATCAAGTCAAATTCCCTAGCTGGCTGCATTTGTTGGGATTCCTTTGATATTGAATTGTCTTGCAAACCAGTATTGTTCATTAAAAATTGGCAATTTCAATGTAAAATTTATGCAAGCTTTTGAAATCAAGTTTTATTTGATGAAACACATACAGTGGAATGACTAAATAATAATAAAACAAAGGTGGATCTAACCAGTTACGAAATGACAGATAAAGTGATCTACACACGCAAATAGCAAAGATCATTAGGAGTCAGGTTAATCGACCTTGATGTAGTATGCTTTCAAAACAACCTTACCTCAATTAGGTCTTTTAAGGGTTGTATCGTGGCCTGGTTCACGGTTCATGAAACAAAAGATAAAGGCTCAAAGTTTATTTGTCCCTACCCAAACTCCGTGATAAACTCCAATCCTACGCTCAGTTAACTTAAGTTATACATTCAAGTTCCTATAGGCTAGGAATGAGCTGATGATAGTTGATGATGATTCACACACCTTTGTAGTCATTACTCCCTTGTAGAATTTAGTTATCCTTTATTTGTTGAGGTTTTGAGACCTCTTCTTGTCTTTAATGAGGTTTTGAGACCTCTTCTTTGTCTTCTGAGGTTTTGAGACCGCTTCTTTGTCTTCTGAGGTTTTGAGACCTCTTCTTTGTATTTGTTAAGGTTTTGAGACCTCTTTTTTATCGCCATTTGATTTGAGAGAACTGACTGGTGTCTTGCATGAAGCGCTTGCATTCAGATGCATAACCAAGTTAAACTGAGAACTACCCTACCCCAAGGTTAAGATTTACGGGTTTTTGTATTTTGTAAGGAAAGAAAACTCCTACTTCTAGGCTCGAAGGGTTAACGAGGGATTATCTTCCTTATTTCTCTAGTGTTTGGGAATTGAAACAATGCCTTACATCCTCGACAAGGTTTAATCGAAAGCATACCACAATAATTATGGATATGATGTTTTCATCATCCTCCCCAATCTTTGCTTAACAACAATTTGATAGAGATAAGTGGAATAAAAACAAGATAAAGACATTTATTTTTGTTTTTGTGAACATAAAAATAAATGAGTGAAACGAATGGACTTAATCAAAAGGTACGTAAGCATTTCATTAATCTTGTCAATTTGAAAGTACAACAATGCTTATAAGTGAATACAAATTCAAAGTGAAGGAAATACAATTGAAAATATTGAAATGGACAAACTACAGCCAACTTTGGGGAATCGATTTCAAAAAATTTCAGTTTCCGAGCTCAATCGGGGGAACACCTTCACCACTGATCACTAGTTCCTTGTGATACAGAACTTTGAGAGGATTCTCAAGTCTTTTGCCTTTTGCATGAAGAGTTGAGACATTGACATTTGATGTACCTTCCTGAGGTTGTAGTGTTCTTAGCAGGTTTAGCAGTCTCGCTTCGAACTCTTTGCACTCCTCAATGGGATGCCCCTTTGTCCCAGTGTGGAATCTGCATTCAATCTCCAGGCAATCTTCTTCAAGGATCAGATCATTGTCATAGATCAGCCTTTGCACAGTAGCTTCTAAGGCTCGGCACCCATCCAAGTCATGCCCTTCAGCTCCCTTGTGGAATTCACAAGTTAGGTTTGGATTATGCCAAGGTCCTGGCACGGGGTTGAGGAGTCGAGGAGTTACCAACTTGTTCTGTATCAACAGTGGAAAGAGTTTACTCAAAGGCACAGGGATAGATTGGCAGTTAACTTGGCCTCTTTTGATAGGGTACTTCTTCTTGCTTTGGCTTCGGGAACCTCGAGGAGAAACAGTCGTTGGAGGCTGGAATGCCCTTTTGGTAGAAATCTAGTGACGACGAGATTCTGGTACAAGACCAAGATCAAATGCTGGCTGGTATGAAGTCTCTCCAAAGGCAGATCCTTGGCATGGGAGAACCACATGAGATGGCAAACGATTGTTGATTTGAATGCCTTAAGACGTGAATGAGATCCTCTCAGAGTCTAACAGATTATGAACCTTACTCGGGAGCACCTTACAGTCTTCAGTTGAATGCCCCTGTGCCTCAGCATGGTAGTCACATCGAGCATTGGCGTCAAAGCCTGGTGGATATGGAAATGGTATGGGCTTTAATTCTTTTGGTACCATCAATCCTCCTTTGATCAAAACTGACAGTAATTGACTGTACGACATTAGTAGCTGAGTGAAATTTCTTTCTGGCTTTCTTGGCCTTGGTCGTACATGCTGGCGTGGTTGACGGTGGTCTGGCCCTTGATACTGAGGAGATTCTTGAATCGGAGGATCCACAAGAGGCGATGAACTGACCACCTCTCTGGGAGTGACAGAGGGAGCGTGCTCCTCTTTTTTCATCAGAGCTTGCAAAGTCTCCAGAACCCAATTCATCTGGCATCTGAGGATTCTGACTTCCTCTTTCAAGACTTCTTGGTTCTTCAGAACTTCATTCATTGTTGCCATTGTCTTGAATAGGTGATAGGTATACTTCAGACATAGAAGAAGAAAGGAGACTCAAGACTGAGAGATGCAAATGAGATGCGAATGCGACGACATGCGCATGGGATGAAAATGCAAGCCCAAATGGTTTCAAGGAACTCAAAGGCAAGTTGCAAACATTTTGAAAGATGAAGAGTTTGGCTTTAAAACCAATGATCTTTATTGATCTTGCAAGGGAAAAAAGCACTTGAATTCCTTGGAACCAAAGCGCTAACATGAATGGATAGATGTATGCATAAACACAAACACATGTACACACATCAAAACACACAAGTCCTAGGTTTAGGAGTCACATGAGTGGAGCCATAGTCATACCCATCCCAATAGGTGTGTGCTATAGGTTCACAATTTGTAGAACAGGGTTCTAAAAGTTCCCAGAGTCGACAACCCATCTTTCGGATTTTATCGATTTCCCGAATGACTCGGTAGTCAATAAAATTCTCAAGAGAATCTCGTCTGAGTGTAGTATCGTGTGACAACCATTTCAGAAATAGACTCCCTCATGGTCACCGCACTACATCCTAAAAGGCCCAGTGGGGTTTAGAGATAACTACGGTTCTCAGTTTTGACGGCACCTATGTCGAGAGTAGCACGTTTTCACGAATAGACTCATTCAACATGACTAGACTCTCAAGAGGGCCTCAACTGAGTGATGGTGTCTCAAGTTAACTTCTTTGGGAATCGACTCCCTCGAAGCCTCCTTGAATATACCATCGTCCTATCATAAGTGCACTCAAGTCCGGGTTAGGACTTATCTCACCACTCAAAAGCACCATGCCCACATAAGAAACCAAGCAAATATGCAGATATATACAGATATGTACAAATATAGCAAACAAGCATAAATAACATAAGCAAAACCAAGGTGGGCTTAACCCTCAAAATTTTCATGTCCCCAGTGAAGTCGCCATTTCTGTTGTGGTGAGAATCGGATAACAAGCTATTTTATTAACTTGCATCACAAAACTTTAAATTCACCACCGACTTTGATTTATCCAAAGGAAAGGTTCAAGATCGAAAAAACCTAAGGGGGGAGATCTAAGGTTCGAGGGTTGGTTATACTAAGGGAAGGTATTAGCACCCTTAATATATGTAGTACTCTACAGGAACCTCTTGTTTAGGTTTGTGTTATGTTATGTTTGCTTGTTAAGGGTAAGGTAAAGACCTAAGGGTATATACACTAAATTTGCTCGCCAAGACGTCACATCTTGTGCCTACGTATCTGACTAAAGAATCAGAGCAACCGTAGTTCACCTAACTAAGGGTGAGGAACCATTAACTATGGCCAAGGTTCCAAGGGGGAATGAGTATGAGCTCATGTAGAGTTTATGAAACTCTCTAAGTCTAAGTTGTAGGGGAGAAAGTGAGTACTCAAAGTGATGAGTCTCATATAGAGTTTAAAACTCTAACCTAATTCTAAGTTATAAGATTGAATGACTATGAGGCCAAGGTGATAATGAGCTATCTATAACCATGAGGTCAATAGAGAGACTTTGACTATGAGGTCAAATGGGGGATTTCTATGAGGCCAAGGTAAGATGGCTATGAGACCAAGATGAGATCCTATGACTATGGGGTCAAAGGAGAATGGCTATGAGGCCAAGGTAAGATGGCTATGAGGCCAAGATGAGATCCTATGACTATGAGGTCAAAGGGGAATGAGATGTCTCTATGACTATGAGATCGAGAGGGAGTCCTATGACTATGAGGTCAAGGGATAATAATGCGTTATCTATGACTTTGAGGTCAATAGAGAGACTTTTCTATGACTATGAGGTCAATAGATGATTTTTCCATGACTATGAGATCAATGGAGGGTGGCTATGACTATGAGGTCAAAGTTTGCCTATGACTATGAGGTCAAAGGTTAGAGGTAGCTTTATGACTATGAGGTCAAGTTTGAGATCCTATGACTATGAGGTCAAAGGAGAATGAGCTACCAATGACTATGAGGTCAAAGGTTGCCTATGACTATGAGGTCAAGGTTAAGATGACTCTATGACTATGAGGACATGAGAGATTCCTATGACTTTGAGGTCAAAGGAGAATGGTGTTTCCAATGACTATGAGGTCAAGGGCTACCTGTGACTATGAGGTCAAAGGTTAAAGATGTTGCCAATGACTATGAGGTCAAGGGCTACCTATGACTATGAGGTCAACGATTAAAGATGTTGCCAATGACTATGAGGTCAAGGACTACCTATGACTATGAGGTCAAAGGTTGAAGATGTAACTCTATGAATATGAGGCCATGAGAGATTCCTATGACTATGAGGTCAAAGGTTAAAGATGTTGCCAATGACTATGAGGTCAAGGGCTACCTAGGACTATGAGGTCAAAGGTTAAAGATGTAACTCTATGGCTATGAGGCCATGAGAGATTCCTATGACTATGAGGTCAAAGGTTAATGAGCTTTTTATGACTTTGAGGTCAATAAAAAGACTTTCCTTTGGAAGGAAGGGGAAGGATAACATCTTGTAAACAAGAGTTACAGTGAGGTTGAAATATAATGAAACATATGAGTACAAGAATTCCAGAACAGTAAACATTTATCAATATAGGAAATGAATTTCCAAGTATGATTATGGTAAACAAGGATAAGTGATCACATGAATATGACTAGTATGGCAGAGAAAACATTCTCACAGTTTGGAAACAAAGACATTTAGATTTAGAGTCATCCAACTTAGCAACAGAGGTCAAAAAATACAGACAACATTCTCATGATTAGGCCTTGCTCAAAGTCAAGGAACAAAGTTTCATAAATCGCAGCATACTCCAAAGAAAACTCATTTTAAAGCCAGTGGTCACACAAATATGCCAAGTATGGCAGAGAAGGCATTCTCACAAAAAACAAAGACATTTAGAGTTATGCAGCTTAGCAACAGAGGCCAGAAAAACAAAGATAACACTCTCATGATAAAGTTTTGTTAAAGTCAAGAAACAATTTTTAAACAAAATTTCACAAATTACAGAATACTTCAAAAGAAAATTCTTTAACATCTTTAAGAAAATAGTTGATTTTATTTACAGAAAAGTCTGAGAATTAAAAAGAAACTATGCACATTTTATTGTCCTTTTGAAATGTTTAGAGAAGAAAATAGGAATGAGAGGTAAAAAGAAAATGGAATAAACAAATACATAAAGGAAAAAAAAGAAAAAGAAAATAATAAAATGGGAAAAGGAAGGCACCCACCACACCAATCTTCATGGCAGGTGCCACTAGTGGGTTTTTTACTATGGCAGGCGCCACACCCACCATCCCACTAGTGGCTTGCGCCACACTTACCCTACAGTGGTGGCTTGCGCCACCCTCACCCATGGCAGGCGCCATGTGGGTTTTTTTTAGTGTGTGCTCTATATTTTTTTTTGTGTTTTGTGTGTTAATGGTGTGGCGAGCACCACCTAAGCACGTTATTTTCTAACATGGGGAGTGCCACTACAAACTTTTTCTTGTTCAGTTTTCTTTTAAATACAAACACGAATCCAGAGTTCACAATATTTGAAACAAATTTACACATTTATGATTTACAATATTTATCACAAAATCAAATTAACAATGTTCATCACAGAATCAAGCATTAACAAGATAGAAAATATGGTAACATTATGAGGTAAATATGATCATGGTATGGTAAACAGAGTGGAAGAGAGTGTGATACCTAGTGGAGAAAGTCCACTGCTTCTTCACGGGCACAAGTTTTTGGAAATGGTGGATGAGCTCCCCCTCCTTCAAAGATCAACTGCTACAGAGCTAGCCCTTCTTTCCTTTAGTTTCCCAGAAAGAGTCACAAGTTACTGGTGGTTAGGATATTGGGTGTTTGATGGTTTGAAGTGTTTACAGAGGGAATGAAAATGGTGAGTTCCTTGCAAGTTTTGAAGATTACTTGCAGAACTAAGAAATTGAGAGGTGGAGAGTTTTTTAGAGAGTTTCCTTTGTATCTTTCTCGGTGTTTTTGTTGTGTGTTGAACAAAGGAGAAATGGTCTCCTTTTATAGGCAAAACAAATTGGTATGGGTATTGGAGACACAGTGGTCAAAAGCTTTATCCGTAGGGGAAAAATTAGGGTTTGCATGGCACTTCCTTCAGCCTTTGAACTCAGTCAACCTTGGGGATCACTATGCTGAACCATGCAGCGGAGGATATAGTGCAGGTCTGTTACTTTCATCCTTCAATATCCACTCCAAAAACTCTTTTAATTGTGTCATGAGAGAGAAAGTGAAAAGAGGTAATAGTTGGAATTGAGGATTACGGATTCCCTGAGCTTGAATACAGGTCTCCTATGCTGAGCCTCTTTTATTTCATTAATCCAATATGGTGTCCCAGAAATCTTTTGGCTACATCAGGAGAGAGTGAGCTCAAAGAGGCATTATTTAATGACTTCACACAATTGCCTTACAAGCAAGGTATCTTCAGATTTTTTTCAAATAATACAAGAGGCACATGGAATGGATTAAGTGCATAATGCCTTGTTACTAAACCATACGTAAACACCATTTTAAATTCTCATAACTTTATGGCCTTTGATTCAAATGACAACATTTTGGGCCCAATGGAATTTTGAGATAAATCACATGTCCATGAAAAAAGAAAATGTCACAAGAACAAACTTAGGAAATCTAAGTTACAAAATCTAATCCTCCCATGGCACCAATTTGAGATGTTGCACTTTGGTGAATATTTATCCAAATGAAAAATTCTTGCACTTAAGAGAAAATCTTTAAGACCCATAGGTGGATTCCATGGATGTTCATTAACACATGGAATGATGTCCCAAGACTTGGGATCACACTTTGCTTGACATGAAGGCAATGGTTAACTTGTCTTGACAAAACATTTGATTTCTTCTTGAAAAAGAATTCTTGGATGCATGTAGATTCACATGGTTGCATTTGGGACCAAAAGATGTCTTAGGGAGACCTTGTCCTCTTTATGTAAACCCTAACTTCCATAATAAAAATAGACAACTTGCAAAATGAAGTGGTTAGTTAATAATGCACACATGATTGAAATCCAAATGTAAGTGCAAGATAATATGACATCTAAGGGGTAAAATTTGGGGTACAACAATACCGCTCACTGTTTATTAAGTTAAATGTCTTATTTAATATAATTGTCAACGTCGCAAAAACCTAAAGGGTCACACACATAAGGACAAATTGATAAGAGGTAGAGTAAATAAGGAACACCGTAAGGTACGGTTCACTTAAGTAAATGTGGAACACAGTAAGGTACGTGCACTTAAGTATAATACAGAATGTGGTAAGGTACCACGCGCTTAGGTGATATACAGTACACCATAAGATATGGTGCGCGTGCACTTAAGTGGACTTTTTAGCTTACAGTCCACACAAGTGGTTCTAGGAATAGAACCCTTGTGTAGAAGCATTCATTCTTGATGAAAATTAGGACTGTGAAACCCTAACCATATTTTCATTCATTCTCTCTCTCTCTCTCTCTCTCTCTCTCTCTCTCTCTCACACACACACACACACACACACACTCAAAGCCTTCAATTGTAGCAGCTAGCACTAAGACTGAAGGAATCTGTTTGTGTGGACTGAGTAGAAGTGTTGTTCATCATTCAACGCTCGTGATCACTCCTTCGATTCAGCATCAAAGGTTTTATCATCACAAGAGGTAATGATTTCTATCACTGATCATGCCCATTTGTAAGGATCACTAAAGGGAAAATTTTAATTTTCGCTGCATTTTGGATCGCGATTTCCCTTTAGTGGCATCAAAGCCACTTACGAAACCATGCATCTGATAACTATTTATTTTCTGCACTTTCTATTTTAATTCAATTAAAACACAAAATAAATTAAATTATAATCGAGTAATTGAATTTTGGTATTAGGCTGTGTAAGATTTAGATGATCGATATTGACTATGCTTCAGAATCCGACTTTAGTATGGTGAAGTAGCGATATATCGATCGTCCTTAACTCAAATATCTCAAATAAAAAGCATTAAGCATAAGCAACAACTGAATAAAATTATAATTCAAAGGATTCATACAAAGTCAAACCAACATATAATGCCAACAAGATTGAATAAGGTTCATAATCACACAACCTAACCTAAGAGAATTTAGCTACACATTATTCAGAGAAAATACCACAATTGATAGATAAAAATAACATGAGAAGTCCCTTGAAGAGATGGCCTCCAACGGCTTCAAATGCTCTAAAAATCTCTGTTTGTGCTCCCAAATTCATGTTCTCTTCTCCAAAATTTGTAACCCTTATCAAAAAGGAGAAAATTCCCTTTTAAAGCTGTCAGAACGTGTCAGAACATATCAGAAAACCCCATAAAAAGAAACCACCGCATGCATTATAAAAGCATCACGCGCGATGCATCTTTGTCGCCTCTTTTGCGCACGCGATAGCGTATGATGGTGCGCGTTATTATTCCAGTAGCTGTGTGGAAAATCACCTTTTTTGCACAAGAAAATTCACTAAGACCCATTCTTTCATACTTGGCTATTTTTCACTCATTCTTGGGTTTTTGTTCTTCATTTTGGCTCATATTTCGCTCGTTTACCCCGATTCTTCGACTAATTAGATGCAATGACGGATTGTCATCATCCGTGTAGATTCTTTCACGGGGTGGGACACTCATGCAATATATTTTCTCTCAAATTATTTAGTGATGTGTACAACGAGATCTAGTGAGTCGCACTTTATGTATAGATCTATCTCCTTTTAATTGCTTGTTGTCTCCTTGCTTGCCACCCACCGAGTTTCCCTGATCCTTTTTTCCTTTCCACGTCCTTGGCCAATAGTTTCTCTTTGTAGTTAATATATAAACGAGCTCGAGTGAGGTGGTCACTCATGCTCCCCACACCCTTTAATCCTAACCTTTTACAGAACATACATTATGTCCATAATCCCTTTTCGAATACCCAACATTTTGGGCCGCCCCCTACTTCCACAACTACTTTAGTGGACTTGTTAGTGTATTCTCGAAGGATTTGTTTCTTCTTTTGGTGGATTTCACTAAGGATGGATATCGTTTTTCCTTGACATTTTCATGTGGTGAATTACATTGTGAATGCATCACACAATTTTCTCCAAGAGTTGATGGAAAAGTTTTTCAATGTCCTAAACCATGTCATGGAGGATCCCTAGAGGGTCAATATAAATAACGTGCATTTCAACACACTTTTGGCATGATGATAATAGAGCATAGTGTCCACATGTTCCACATGTACGTTTTGGTCTCTAGTAACGTCATAGTTTTCCTTCTTTGGTGGCTTATCTAGACACTTTGGGATCTTGTAGCCAATTATGTGTTTGGTGAAATAATTCTTTCGGTTGTGGGAGGAAGATTAGTGGGCGGTGCTTGCTCGTTTTTCCTTTAAGAGTGGTGTGAAGGGGATCTCCTAGGATGACTATCTTAAAGAAGAGTGTGGTTACTATCTCTCCTTCCCGAGTCATAAGGAAGGGAGTAATGACCATGATGAAGGCGATGCTCTAGTGATTCGGGGCTCTTCTTTGATGCAGAAACATCAGGAATGACCCTAAGTATATCCCAGAGGTTATTGTATTGTTGTATTTCCAGTTTAGTAGCGAGTCGCGACATAACCTTTTGTTGGTTTTCTTCTATAAGAAGAAGTCTCTCGTTGAGAAGATACATGTTTTGCTGGTGCACCATATTATATATGATGTTTATTGGTTTGTTTGTGCCTTGCATTCACAGTGTTGTCTGTATTCACTGGAGGTTTTGAGACATTTTTGGTTCCGACAAATGCAATTGTGGTGGAGGTAGATGTGGTTTTGACGTTTGGCCTTTGAATAACTATTAAAATGACTATAGGACTTGGAAAGTTCTTTATCCAACGGACACAGGGGTCGGGATCTAGTGAGAGGCGGCGACTAAAGAAGTCATTAGGACTGAATCACCCTCCAGGGGGGAGGGTATCTTCAAATGCGAGAGTAAGGACTGATGCGATGATGTAAATCATAGGGAAGACATTGCGATGAACAAAATATCTATTCGCTTTGGAAGGTACCATTTCTGAAAGATAAAAAAGTTAATGTTGATCAAATCGGTTAACAGAAATGGTTACGGCCGTGCAACAGAGAAAATTAAAGAAGCTTAGCATGAAGTTTCGTGAGAATCATGAGAAGATTCTCACTGACGGTGTCACTACACTGGTGTGGAACTGAGAATTGGTAATATGTTAGTGAAGTCCATTGCGGAAGGTCTTTGGCATGGTGGTTAAGATCTATGATGAGCGGAGAAGGACGTGTACATAAAGTTAACACTTCAACGCTCAAGTAAGTGAAGTCAAAGAGAATGAACTTGCAAGTAGGTAATAAGTTGTACCTTAGTGTGACGCGGAGTCACATTTATATAAGAACGACAATTAAAACTGTCTCAATGATCATGATGCCATTGCGAGGGACCGATTGATGGATTTCAACGATTAAGATGAGAGTAACGTCTAACTTTAAAGCAGGACTTCCTAGTCAAAGTACAAATGTTGCTCAATATGAATAGGCAGGATTTTGGATTAGATCTTCTTATTGGACCGATCTTATTTGTTGTTGTGGGAATGTGAAAATTGGGAAATATATGTGATGTGATATATATGATTATTCTCATCGCATTAGCATCATTCACAAACAGTCATCTTCTTTTTATTTATGAATAGGGCTTATGCACCAATATCGTTTCTTTCAATTGAAACAATGATGGAAACGAATTCTAAACCAGTGAAAGTGAAAAGATAATAGGTCTTATCCCTTGAAGTGATTTTTATTTAAATCTGAACCAGTCTTTTTCCAACAACAAATAAACATATATTATTAATTTGTGAGGAGGAAATAAATCAGTCTCTTAACCAATATAAACCCTAATAAAATGGAGATTTCCTACATAGTCCATATTTGAATTATGAATTTATGATGGAGCATTTCATCATTTGATGATATTTTTGAATAACAACAATTTAATGGAAACATCACTTAATCTTGTCTCATATAATGACAACCCACCCCACCATAATATTAATTGGCGTTGACTTCATTACCATCTCATTATTAGCCAAAACCTTATAGCTAATTAATCTCCCTATAAAAGCCGTTTGAGTCTCTTCTATCTTCTCACACAAGACCACAGATACATATAGCAAATCCATAATGAAGTTTCTGGCAATTGCACTTGTGTTTTTGTTAGCAAGCTCTTGTATGGCAAATGATAAAAGAAATTTAGTGCCTCATAAGTTTGAAAACCATCAAGGCACAGAAAGAGGTCGTAACAAACTCATTGATCAGAATAATCACCGCCATCATCGGAAGAACTTTGGCAAGCCTGGGGGAACTAGCCAGTTTGGTATCAATGACGATAATGATCATCATTACATTCCTCGCAAGGATTATGGCACGCATCCGGGCAATGAATGAAATTGTATCATATGATGAAGAAGATATGTATAATAATAAGTTGAATGTTTGCTTATTAAGTCTGTTTTAATAAATATCGCATCTATAACCGTTTACACTTGAGTCTTCATAATCTATTTTTATGTTTAGTAATAAAATAATATTAAATAATTTTTGTAGAAATTTTTAAGAATATATTGCAGAGATAGAGTTTTTATTTTTGGTGTAATTGAATTTCATTATTGTGAAAAGTTAGTTATAAGTAGGGTTTAAAAAAAAAACGTCATGGCAGCGTAAATGTTTTCGCGATTTTGGTTAGTACAGGTGTCGTGATACTAATTATGGTCGTCGCGACGTGAATTAACCACAATTTGTTCTTTAATATAGAAAACTGTGATAACGATATTGGTATCAACATCTGGTAAAACCGTTTTGTCACGGCTGTTTTTGCGGCCACATACTGTTTTTTAAAACCCTAGTTATAAACTACCAACTTTTTGTCTTTTATAGGGTAAATTAGGAAGACCTCCTATAGCAAGTGAAGGACTATACAAACTGACAATCGTCAATTTTGATAGTTACAACAAATAGAAACATTAGCTTAATCTAGCATTACATTCAACACCCCACACACGCACAAAAAACTTAAGGGAAGTTGGCTATCCATAGTTGGTGTCTTAGTTCTAAGAATTTTGTAGGAGCTAAAGGCTTAGTGAGGACATCAACTAGCTAATCAGAGTCAGGAATGTGAAGAACTTTAATTAGCTTTGTCATGACCTTCTCCCTAAAAAAGAAAAGGTCAATCTGTATATATATTCTTGGTTCTTGAGTACATAATGGGGTTGTGTGCAACCAGGACAACAAATTGGTTATCACAAAAGATAACAGGAGGCTTGGTGGTGATGTAGAGCTCTTGAAGAAGAGTTTGAATTCAGAGCAAGTCAACAGTTGCCTGAGCTAGGCTCCTACATCCAGACTTAGTGCTAGACCTAACAACAACTGGTTGTTTTTGGACCACGAAGATATCAAATTAGATCCAAAGTAAATGGTTTCACCTGAAGTGTTTCTTCTGTCATCAGGTTCAATTGCCCAATCTACATCATAGAAGACTTGAAGAGAAGAATAGGCAATAGGATAGATAGGGGAGAGAAGCAAGCCATCTCCAATGGTACCTTTTAGGTATATGAGAATTTTCTTGACACCAATCCAACGTGCTTCAAGAGGATGTGCCATAAATTGATACACTTTTTGACTGCATAAGTGATGTCAGGCCTTGTGATAGGGGTATATTGCAATGCTCCTACCACAAACCTGTATATATAAGGGTCTGGCAGAATTCCATAACTATTTTTCTTTAGTTTGCAAATGGATTGCATGGGAGTAGTCATGAGACAAAATTCAAACATTTTTTTCAGAAGGAGATCTATAAGATACTTGGCTTGTGTTATAAGATAGGTCCATTTAAAGCTTCATTACTCTCTGTTGTGAAAAACGATACCGAAATAACAAAGTATATTTGGTTTCTTGAACACCTAGAAATCCACAAGGGTAGAAAAGAAGGAAAAACTTGAACAAACACACGAAACCCTATTAGGGTTCACAAAGGAAGAGAAAAGAGGAAGAAGAATAGAGAATTGGTTAAATCTGTTTTACTATTCACTTTCTCAATAGGATTCAAAGATTACAAGTGAATACCAACAATTAACCTCTCTCAACCTAATAAGGTTTTGTCAAACCTTAGGAAGAGAGACTAGTATGCTATTTATAATAAACCTAACATACTAAACTAATGGGCTTTTTAAGAATTACCCATTACAAGCTAACTTAGGGTACAAGCTAACTTAAACAATTGGATCCATAACACAAGGCCCAATTCGATCTCCTACATACTAGAATACAATTCGACTACAGCATGTAGGTCTTCGACAACAGCATGTGAGCGGACTTCGACGACATGCTAAAACTAGAGTTCGATCCAATATCTCACAAATCTCCACCTTGGATCTAACTTTATATCCTCAAGAAATAAATTAGCTTTCTTCATGCAGCTTTATCAACTGCATACAATGGAAAAACTTGCAACTGGGCAATGTCTTGGTGATCATATCAGCAGCATTATAATCTGTCAAAACCTTTAGCACTTGGACTTCTCCACGCTCGATTACCCATCTAACGAAATGCAGCCTCACATCAATGTGCTTGGTTCGCTCATGATAGGCTGAATTCTTCGACGGGTGTATTGTACTTTGACTATCACATTTAACAATGATAATTGGACCTTGAAGTTTCAGCTCCTTTGCAAAACCTTCAAGCCGCAATGCTTCCTTTACAGCTTCAATTAGGGCAATATATTCCACTTCAGCGGTTGATAAGGCAACAACCTTCTGAAGTGTTACTTTCCAACTGATTGTTGTCCCAAACATAGTGAACACATATCCAGAAATAGATTTTTTGGAATCCATACAACCTGCATAATCAGAGTCGACATATCCTTCGATTGCTGTTTTACTATCTTCACCCAAGGCTCCACCATAAATTAGGACTCTATTCAGAGACCCATTTATGTACCTTAAAATCCACTTCAATGCTTGCCAGTGAGCCTTTCCAGGATTCGCCATGTACCTGCTTACAAGACTTACTGCATATGTTATGTCAGGTCTAGTACAGACCATATCATACATCAAAGAGCCCACTATATTAGCATATGGAATGTTATTCATATAAGATCTTTCGACATCAGTATTGGGACACTGATCTATACTCAGCTTGAACTGAGGGTTTGTCGGAGTCACAACAGACTTTAAATTCGACATGCCATACTTTTCGAGAATCTTCCGTACGTATGCCTCTTGAGATAAGCATAATTTCGACTATTTTCTATCTCTTCGGATGTCAATCCCAAGAATCCTGGACGCAGCTCCCAGATCTTTCATGTCAAACTCCTTATTGAGTTCAGCCTTCACCCTCATTACATCTTCGACATTGTTGCTTGCTATTAGAATATCATCCACATAAAGCAACAAAATGACAAATGAACTACCAGGTCCAAATCTGAAGTAAACACAATGGTCGAATTGACTTCTAATGAAACTTATGCGTGCCATGAACTTGTCGAATCTCTTATTCCACTGTCGAGGAGATTGTTTCAGTCCATATAAAGATCTCTTCAGCTTGCACACATAATTTTCCTTCCCCTTTTTGACATACCCTTCAGGTTGCCTCATCGGGATTGTTACATATGAATCACCATACAAGAACGCAGTCTTCACATCCATCTGTTCCAGTTCAAGGTCGAACTGTGCCACCGTGGCAAGCAACATTCTAATGGACCTGTGCTTCACAACAGGAGATAGCACATCATTGAAGTCGACACCTTCTTTCTGAGTGAACCCCCTAGCGACCAATCTTGCCTTGTATCTCTTCGACGTCACTCCTTCGATTCCTTCCTTAGCTTTGAAAATCCATTTACAGTTGACTAACCTGGCTCTAACAGGTTTCTTGATTAGTTCCCATGTGTTGTTGTCATGAAGAGATTTTATCTCATCATCCATGGCCTTCAGTCATTCAGTCTTCTTTCGACTCCTCATAACTTCCTTATAGTCTCTAGGTTCTTCATCGAGAACCTCACTTGCAGAGATTAAGGCATAAGCTATAAGATATGCATACCCAAGTCTCTGAGGTGGCTTGATGACTCTCCTTGACCTCTCGCTTGCTAGCAGGTAGTCATTATCAGTCTCTTCATCTTCAACAACATCTTCTGCTTCTTCTTCGACTTCATCTGGGGTACGCAATTCAGCATCAACATGCTCCACCTCAACAGGAATCTCTCCCTGTTCCAGCTCTTCGTCAGCATCATCAGTTTTCTTGAAAGTCATCTCAGCTTCATTGAAAACTACATCTCGACTGGTGATACACCTCCTGTGACCTGGCTCTAGGCAGCATAGCCTATAAACATATATTATTAATTTGTGAGGAGGAAATAAATCAGTCTCTTAACCGATATAAACCCTAATAAAATGGAGATTTCCTACATAGTCCATATTTGAATTATGATGGAGCATTTCATCATTTGATGATATTGTTGAATAACAACAATTTAATGGAAACATCACTTAATCTTGTCTCATATAATGACAACCCCACCATAATATTAATTGGAGTTGACTCCATTACCAACTCATTATTAGCCAAAATCTCATAGCTAATTAATATCCCTAAAAAAGTCGTTTGAGTCTCTTCTATCTTCTCACACAAGACCACAGATACATATAGGAAATCCATAATGAAGCTTCTGGAAATTGTATTTTTGTTTTTGTTAGCAAGCTCTTGTATGGCAAATGATAAAAGAAATTTAGTGTCTCAAAAGTTTGAACACCGTCAAGGCACGGGAGGAGGTCGTAAGAAAGTCATTATTCAGAATAATCGCCATCGTCGGAAGAACTTTGGCAAGCACGGTGGAACTAGCCAGTTTGGTATCAATGACGATAATGATCATCATTACATTCCTCGCAAGGATTATGGCACGCATCCGGGCAATGAATGAAATTGTACCATATGATGAAGAAGATATGTATAATAAGTTGTAATATTTGCTTATTAAGTCTGTTTTAATAAATATCGCATCTATGACCGTTTATACATTAGTCTACATAATCTATTTTTATAGTTAGTAATAAAATAATATTAAATTATTTCTGTTGAAATTTTTAAGAATATATTGTAGAGTAGGAGTTTTTATTTTTGTTATAATTGAATTTCATTATTGTGAAAAGTTAGTTATAAGTAGGGTTTTAAAAAACGTCACGGTAGTTTGAAGGTTTTCGCAATTTCAGTCAGAACAAATGTCGTGATACTAATTGTGGTTGTCACGGTATAAATTAATCACATTTTTTTCTTTAATATAGAAAATGGTGATATTGGTATCAGTATCTGCCAAAACCGTTTTGTCGTGGCCGTTTTCGCGATTACAAATCGTTTTTTTAAACTCTGGTTATAAGCTACCAACTTTTTGTTTTTTATAGGGAAAATTAGGAAGATCGGCTATAGCAAGTGAAGGACTATAAAAACTGATAACTGTCACTTTTGGTAGTTACAACAAATAGAAATATTAGCTTAATTAATCTAGCATTATATTCAACACCTTTCACACGCATAGACAAACTCAGTGGAAGTTAGCTACCCAGAGTTTGTGTCTTAGTTCCAAGAATTTTGTAGAAGTTAAAGGCTTAGTGAGGACATCAACTAGCTAATCAGAGCCAAGAATGTGAAGAACTTGAATTAGCTTTGCCATGACCTTTTCCCTAACAAAGAAAAGGTCAATCTGCATATTCTTGGTTCTAGAGTGTATAATAGGGTTGTGTGCAACCAGGACAACAAATCGGTTATCACAAATGATAATAAGAGGCTTGGTGGTGATGCAGAACTCTTGAAGAAGAGCTTGAATCCAGTGCAAGTAAACATTTGCTTGAGCTAGGCTCATGTATTTAGACTCGGTGCTAGACCTAACAACAACTGGTTATTTTTTGGACCACGAAGATATCAAATTAGATCCAAAGTAAATGGTTGCACCTGAAGTGCTTCTTCTGCCATTTAGGTCGGATGCCCAATCTACATCACAAAAGACTTGGAGAGAAGTTGAGGCATTAGGAGAGAGAGTGGAGATAGAGAAGTAAGCCATGTTGAATGGTACCTTTTAGGTATATGAGAATTCTCTTGACAAAATGTGCTTCAAGAGGATGTGTCGTAAATTGACACATCCTGTTGACTGCGTAGGTGATGTCAATCCTTGTGATATGGGTATATTGCAATGCTTATACCACTGACCTGTATATATAAGGGTCTGGAGAAACTGCATAACTAATTTTTTTGAGTTTGCAAATGGATTGCATGGGAGTAGTCATAAGATAAAAGTCAAACTTTTTTTTTCAAAGGATATCTATGAGATACTTGGCTTGTGTTAGGTGATAGGTCCCTTTGAAGCTTCATTTACCTCATTGCCAAGAAAGTAGTCAAGATCACGAAGGTCATTGACCTCATTGGCTTGTGTTGAATTGAGATTCTGTATTGTTGGGGGATGGGTAGTCCTTCCAAGTGCGATTATCAGCGACACCAATCGTTGTGTGCCCCTAAAATGTAAATACCTTTTGATTTCGTCAATTGGTTCATTGAAGATCCCAAGGCTTCGGGTTCTTCGCATTCAACCAAAATGATAAAAAAAAGTATAAAAAAATTAATGACAGAAAAAAAATAGTATTATCAATTAAAATAGAAAAATCAATATCAAATAGTCTCCGACAACGATGTCAAAAGCTTAATACGCCGCAAGCATACGATATTTATAAAAGTAATAAAAAAAGTATTGTTTCACTAGGACTAATTGAGTACTAAGTTTTTGTTTAATGTTGATTAGCCAAAAAGTCATATTTTAGAAATTAAATAAAATATTACATAGATTAAGTAGAGCAATGCCTCTTAACTTTGTTTTAGAAAATTTTAATTTCCAAAGAAATAAAAAAAAAAGTTATAGGTTGTTTTTTCTTTCAAAGCATATGATTGTATTTTACGTCAATGAATCCCTTATTTTTATGGTATGGTTCAGCAACAAGACCCGTTAAAATTTGTTATTTGTATTGGTATGTGTTTCTCGAATATGCCTAAATTATTTTCATGTTTCTGACTATTCGTCTAGTTTTTATGCTTGGATATCGACCTTCATCTTTTAGACCATCACTTGATATCTAAAGTTGCTTATACTTTTGTAGAGACATTTATAAAGCACGTAAAAATCAGATTGTAAAACAAAAATTTGTAAACATAATTTTGGGATTCTCCAATGGAGTGTTTGAAAAAATAAAAAAACGCAGAGAAAAATAAAGTAGGAACAATGTAGAAAATATGATAGATCTATATACAAATGAGGTTCAAAAATCATCTTTATGGCATACAACCCTAACGATGGATAATTACACGAATTTAAGTCATGGCCCTTATGATCAACTTTTGGCCTACATAAAATACATGCATTTTTTAGAAATACAGATCACATGTATTTATCCTTATTTCTAGCTCAATTTATATGTTTTCTCCTTTCTTTTTTTAGGAATCTTCAGTATTGGCCTTGGTCACTTTGATATGCGCAATAATTCTTTGATTTCCACAATCTTCTTAAATACAAAAAGCAACAATCGTCATAGCATAAAATGGAAATAAAATCATATAAACACATGCAAATCCGAATGATAACAATTTTTAAAATGCTATAAAAATCAAGCATATCACTTGCTTCACTACTCATGATACTTGACTTGTCTTTTCTTTATTCAATTGTCATCATCAAAATATTTAAAAAACTTTTACCTACACAACACATAAAACCACATTCTCCCTTTTGTTAGTGATGACAATCCATCTCTTAAAGAGGTGGTTGACCATAAAAAATATAAATGAACAAAATGGAGTAGTTAACTCTCACTCACACATAAAGAGAGTATACTCTAATCCCCTTAAGAGTATACTTCTCTCTCTCTCTCTCTCTCTCTCTCTCTCTCTCTCTCATTATAAAAAAATGGGAAAGAAAGAATAAGAAAAAGATCTAAACATCACATAGAACACAAATATCGCATTGATAAATGGTACAAGGAGAATGTAAAGAAATACTTAACAAATTAATCCATACATGATTGATTTGAAACATCTAAATAAGTTCTTATGCAAAATAAATTTTCTTTAGGAATGTGTTTTGTAAAAATATCTTCCAGTTGATTAGATGAAGACACTAAATCAATTAAATAATAAATTTTTTCGACATGATTCATAATGAAATTGTGTTTAATCTCAATGTAATTCGTTCAAGGGTGAAATACCTGATTCTTACTGAGTTTAATGGCGTTATGTTGCCACATTTTATCGGGACCGTTTCAAGATTAACTCTATAATAAACTAATTGTTGTTTCATCCAAATAGCTTGTGCACAACAGCTATCCACGGCGATGTATTATGTTCCAATTGTGTATAACGCAACACTTGATTGTTTCTTACTATGCACGGAGACAAGCTAGTTCTCAAACAAGTCATAATAAATACTAGTAATTTTCTGATCTATAAGTGGTGTGCTAGTGAGATACCTCATGATGAGTTTGATCTCAGAGAGGTATGATTTTTGGGGATTTACTTGATAACATGCTCATAGATAGACAACACGCATAATATCAGTAAGTAAAGAAAGGAATCGATCATAAATTGATATTTTCTTTCTTTAACTGCTTTTCCTCCTTCGTCCTTATCCAGACTACACAAAGAGTTCATTGGAGTTGAGTTTGGTTTTGGTTTTTCCATAATGAATCTTATTAATAGTTCTTTACAATATTTAGCTTGTTTGATGAAGGTTCCTTCCTTTGATTGATGAATTTGTAACCCATAAAAGTACCAAAGGTTCCCGTCATAGACATTTTGAATTTATTCTTCATCATATAAAAAAATCATGCATAATGGCTCATTAGTAACACCTAATATAATATCATTGACATATATTTGCACAAGTAAAATGTCATGCTCGATTTTATTAATGAAAAATGTTATACCAACTTTTCCTCTTTGAAAATTATTTCTAAGTAGAAACTTTATCAAACATTCATACCAAACTCTAGGGATTGGTTTTAGACCGTAAAGAGTCTTTTTCACTTTGATGACATTATTAGGAGAAGATAAGTTTACAAAGTCAGAAGGTTGATCAACATACACATTCTCTTGGATATAACCATTCAAGAATGCGCTTTTTACATCCATTTAAAAAGAGTTTGAAATTTTAAAATGTATGAAAAATCTAAAAGCATCCATATGGCTTTTAATCTAGCTATATGGGCATAAGTCTCATCTAAATGTATGTCTTCTAGTTAAGTGTACCCTTTCACAACATGTTTGACTTTATTTCTTAAAATAATGTCATTTTCGTTCAATTTGTTACGAAAGAATCATTTGATCACAATCACTAGTTTTGTGATAACCCACATTTAGTGGGTTATTATTTACCTTAGTTATGTCTTATTGTTAGTTTTATTACCTTTGTGGTTATTACTTTCAGTTCATTTTAGTTGTTTTATAGAAATTAGCTTGGGGCACTATTGAAAGCATATAAAGTGGTGAAAGTTATTTTATCGTCTCCACAGGGATTATTCTGATATCACTTACCGTTTTATAGTTCAAAGAGTTTTAAGTAAGGTTTTCAAAGGTGTTTTGTTTGGTATCAAAAGTTTTCACAAGTTTTATTATCAAAGAGTACAGTTTGAAAGATGTTTGTTTAACAAAGCATATCAAGAATAGATTTCATCAAAACCTAACTTGCATATATTCTATTAATCAAGCATGTGAACTTGTTTCTGATCAATATAATCATGTACCCTCTCAATACCGTTTAGGTCTAAAGCAGTTTCGTGAGTATTATTGTATCCATCACTAGATGATGTTTCATGCTAACTACCAATACAATAATCTTTAAGATTGATACAAAGCAAATATCAACTCACAAATTTATGTATAGAGTTTATTCTTTGATAGATGAATATCTTAGGTCAAGTTTTGCAAAATCTATATCTAGAGTGATTCAAAACAAAGATATATCATTAAGAACAAAGATATTCACCATATATTCATCATCAACTTGTTCACATACAAAAGATTAAAGAAAATACATACAAGAGCAAGGAAGACTACATATACCCTTGATACAAAAGAGTTTAGCTACACATCACCATGGTAGCTTGCTTCACAAGTAAGAAAGAAAGCTCTTTAGTGTCAAAGTCGAAAGATCGAAGATTGATGCTCCAAAGTTTTGATTTTTACCCCTTTTGTAATTTCTAAGCTTCTAGACCTAAAATATCTTCTCTAAATATGAAAAGTGAAAGTTGTTTACAAAATATCTACAAAGTTATTTTATATACAAGTGCCAAGAAGTGCCTCAAAGTGACACCTGGCTAAGCCCACGCAGAGCGAGCTTAGCGCGGTTAGTAACCAACAAGGCAAAATCTCAGAAAGCGCGCTAAGCGCGGTATGACCGAGCTAAGCGCAGTTTGGTTCATTTAGCTACTGCCACCTCTTCAAAAGGGCGCTAAAAACCGGGCTAAGCGGCCTCACACTGGAAACCGGGCTAAGCGAGCTTGCAACTTCAAAACTTCATAAAAATGATCTTCTTCTTTGCTTTGGCCCTCCTTTCCATTCTTTTGTGTCTTTTTTTATGATGTTCAAGCTTAATTCCTACACAATAACACACAAATCAAGGAATCCAAAGGTATATGCAATTATATTGAAGATTCACACATTTTCATGGAATAATTCAATTAAAACACAATTAAAGAGTTGAAAAATGCCAACAAAGATGATCCAATTTAAGGCATATTTGGCATTCAACATGCACAATAGGTGCTCTCTTTTGTTAGTTTGATTTGTTTGTTGCTTGATTTTAAGGTTAGTTCTATCTTGCTAAAGCAAGACTGTGGTGGACAGTACCTGGAGTGCAAGCTGTAACAGCAAGATGGACTTTGCCAAGAAAATTAAATGGAGAAAGCAACTAAGTCCCGAGGGAAAGTTTGGAATGAATGACGTCTTGGAGGGAAACATTGCTTTGTACTGAAGGAAATTAATTTGAATTAAGTGGATAAGTTCAAAGAAGCGCTAGAAGGCAAAGACAGTACAATAGAACAACCAATACTTTGCGTGCTCTGCAAGATAGGACAGTGCCGCCTGCACTCTGCTATGGCAACCTCTCAGAAGACACTTTGTCTCCCACAATTGTTCTCTTCTACCTGATTCCTTAGAGGCTAAGCAGAAATAATGTTTAGAAAGTGTTTATTTTGTTAGTGGGCTTGAGGTGATTTCTTTATTTTATGGCCCATAATTCAAGACAGCAACAAGAAACCATAGTGGAGGACTATAAATAGACTCTGTTGAAGATTGTAAAAGAGAGTTCAGCATTATTCCAAAATAGAAAACATATGTTAAAAGCGTAAGGATAGTAGAGAGAATAGAGAGTTTCTTCTTCTCACCATTTCATGTACCAGTTACTGAGCCCTGGCGCGACTGGAGTCATCCCTTGCTGATTATCCCTCTCAAGGAGTCCTCAAGCTACTCTTAGATTTACATTTCTTTTTTTAGTATTTGTTTAAGAATGTATCTTTTGAGAACCATGTTTGTAGCTTATACTCAGCTCATCATGACCTAAACATTTTGTATGTTGAGCAATGAAAAGTTAATGTTATGATGTTTTTATGTTAAGTGAAGTGTATTTAGTGCCTTGTTTTATTATGTGTTAACTTGTTTACAAATCTGATTCTTTGAGTGATCAATTTAGAAAAAGACAACAGCTTGTTGTTGTGAGAGATCCAACAACATGTGGATTTCATAATAAAAGTAGTTAAAAAGAGTAGGATAGAGATGTTCACTTGATTAGTTCACTTAGAGATAAGTAACTACAATTATAAGGGTTTTAGAATATAATAGACGTATTTTAAGGTAATAAATGTGACTTATAGATTTGTTTCATTACCTTAATAATACATATTTTGATGTTGTAGAATTAATACACATTTAGATCACTCTGACCTTTTGTGGCACGACACTATACATCATAAATACATAGTTACATCATTAACATTAATGGACATTGGGTCAACATGCACTCTATGATATCATTTCACCCTTACTTTACACTTTTTAGATCTGACTTAAAGAAGAAAGATTAAACTTGTGACATTCATATATTATTTTTATTCTTGCTCATGCTTAAAAATCAAAAGATAATGTATTACAAAATCAATCCAAGTAACATTCACTCTCTGTGCATACAATATCCTTACTTTTTATCACTTACTATTTTTAAATATACATATATACATATGACACATTTACAAGCAACATTTAGACAAAAGTTTAATATCACATTTTCAAATATTATTTCCCTCAAATTGATACAACACAACTTGAATAACAAAAGACTATTGTTTGTCAATAAATATTTCATTAACGTCATAAAATTAAGTATTTGATTAAAAGAGTATTAAATTGTGTCTCCCTGATTAAGAAAGATTAAGAGAGTATAAAATTGTGCCTCCCTGATTAAAAGAGTATTATATTTAAATTGTGTCTCCCTGATTACGAGAGATTAAGAGAGTATTAAGTTGTGTCTCTCTGATTAAGAGAGTATTAAGTTGTCTCTCTTAAAAATAAATTTAAATTGTGTCTCCCTGATTAAGAGAGATTAAGAGAGTATTAAGTTGTGTCTCTATGATTAAGAGAGTATTAAATTGTGTCTCTCTTAAAAATAACATATCTAATTAAGAGAGTATCAAGTTGTGTCTTCCTTAAATGTATCCCCCATAACTTCGAATTGACCTTTTGTTGCCTTTCATTCCTTTAGTAGATCATGTTAACAATTGTTTGATTCTTCAATTTGATTTATTTAAATTTAATTTTGATCTTGAAGTTTATCTTTGTCTTCATCATTTTCTTGATCTTAACCTTTATTTTGGTGTTCTTCAACATACCTACTTCTGTCGTCGGACTTGCTAGGAACATGCATGGCATAAACATACTCAAACACTTGCACCAAGCACACCTAAGGACAAAAATATAATTGAGCACAACCCAAAATTACAAAAGTGATAGCATAGGTTTGCATAAAAACTAAATAAAATATAAGGCAGAGAAGAGTTGCATAAAAGACGTGGCAACACAAGCCATATTCGCAAAACAAGAAACCCCAAGAAAGTTGCATCAGCTATTTATTTTAGTCTATGTTACATACAAGGCAAGATCATCATCCTACAAAGTCATGTATCATTTGCCCTCCAAGATGATGATGATGTCTAAATTGAACCTCTTGGTGCTGAACACCTTCAACACCATGCCTAAGTCCTAATGTCAATGAAACAGACCCAAGTGATCCTCCAACATCATGTCCACTATGTCTATATGGCAAAAAATCCATCAGTGTTCCATCCATTCTTGAATTCATTTCGCATTCCAATTTCGACCGCTTCTCGTCTCTCCATTGCTCTGCTTCATTTAACGCATTTTCATCTGCATTTCTATCTATCGATGAACCAAACTCCATATCCTGAATTTGGTTTTCAGGTATTGAATGCATGAAAAACCCGTTCACTGTCTTATCCATTTTAGGTTGGTTGCATGAGCCACCATCAGCGCCGCAAGTTCCTTCATTACGATTGGAATTCTCATTTGTACCTGTTGTTTTTTTGTCGAGCATGTGTACTTCCTCAACCATAGGCTTCCACACACGAACTCGAGCATTGATAAACCAATTTGATACCTAAGGGAACCAATTCCAATATAAATAAAAATTGCATGAGCTAAAACAAAACAATAACGAGCAAAAATAAAAATGCAGCATATCCCTACCTGGTTTCGTGAAAGACCTGTCTTAGTAGCCAACATGTGTTTATCGGTGTCCGTAGGATAACTGCAAATAACCATAAGTCAATCTTAATTACTTCCTTGACAAACAAGATATAAAAAGATTCATGCATATAAAAATTTAAACATAGACACAAAAAACATACGGGTGAAGAAAATGTTCAAACAACCAAGCTCTAAGAATCGCGACAGCACGTTCGGGGAAGCCTCTTTGAGGCCTCCAAACATGCTGTTGTTGTGGATCATGAAAACCTGTTGGAACCCTCTCAATTTTGTTTTTTTGCATGCTTTGGTCCATGTACCTTACGCTTGCCACATTATTAGTGTCAGCAAGGTGAGTACTATTGTTTGTGGTGGCTATGGAAGAATCATTCTGCATGACTTCACTTAAAAGTTTGAGCTGATTTGAAATAGAATTGTTTAGGCATTTGAAGTGTTTCGATACTATCTTCAAAGCCAAGGTGATGTAAGGAGTAGCTGAATTAAGACCTGCAACTGATTCAAATGATGAAAACACCATTTGCATTTGGTGTTGATACTGCTTGTATCTCCGGCTGACCTATCATTACACATACATAGCCCAAAAACAATGTCATAACCAATTTTCTTACTATTGTTACTATAAAGTAAAGTTTCTGAAATGAATGAATCAAAAACAAATAGACAGAAATGAAAACCATAAAACCAGTTTTCTCCAAAACATGAACTATACTCATTTTAGCTTATAATTAAGTGTATATTAGAAGTGGTAAAAACAAACCTCTTCTTGCATGTACACAAGTTTTGCTTTATTTTGTTGATAATCTGGCCTCAAAGAAACACCAAAACTACTTCTGGATCCCCAATCAGCACTATTTTCTTTTGTAACATGAAACATAGATGATGAAGAACATGAATGACTGTCTTTAGAAGCATCCTCAGTCTCTGAAACATCACATGTTGACACAAATTTTGGACAGCAAACCTCAGACAATAAATTTTGAGCAATCTTTAAGAATCTTGAGCTCTTAAGAATAGTAGCATAACCAGTGAAAGGACCAAGAGGACCCACATTTCCATAACTAGTAGTCTTTGAATTAGGTATTATTCCAACCACCAAATCTTGAAGTGGTTTTCCATAATCTCTAGAAACATGAGCCTTAGATGAGAGTGATAACGATAAGCTCTGTGGATTTGAATCTGTTTGATTTTTCCATCCAAACTCCAACTGATTAGGTTGGTGTTGAAGTTCTGAAGCATTCACAACACAAATCTCTTGAGCATTGTTATGATGCATGAGTGATGTCATGTGAGAATCTGAACTACTGGAAGTGATAGACTTGACAATATCTTGCAAAGAATGATTCTGATATAGTGTTGAAGAAGTGGGAGTATGATGCATGACATGACCTAGTTGCTTATCACCGCCATAAACACAAGGAAGAGAATTTGTAGCATTATTTAAAAACCTATCAGTGACTTGATGTTGAACAGTACTGTTTCTCCAATTTCCAAAATCACTCGCATGCTTTTGTTCATGAGAATGAAAATCAGTCAAAGAACTGGCATACGAACCATACTGCTGCTGTTGATGATGTTGCATCATGAATAACCTACTTGATTCTTCAGTACTTGCACCTAGTTGCTCCTGATACTCCAAAGGATTCAAAGTAGTAAAGAAGTTAGGGTTTTCTGATGAAGAATAAACAACAACAGGCTCCTCATGGTTATAATAACCATTTCTAAAGCTTCTAACTTGAACAAGATCCTGCATGTTAAACTTCTAGGGTTTAAATGTTGCTAGGGTTTGATCCAATGCCAAAGGTCCACAACGCTTCAAAAAATTTCCCTCCTGCAAACAACATATCCAACACACCATGAGAGAAACACATGAAGATCTAAAGAGAAAAGTAAATAAATTACAATAAAATAAAATAAGTTAGGGTTATAGTAAGCTAAAAAGAAGCTAGGGTTACCAGTACTGTAGATGTATGTATCTATGGTGATGCTTGGTTTGGTTGCAGATTTATACCATGAATCAGTACTAGTTTTCAAAAAGCTAGTTACATAACACTACACAATCATTCATTATGATCTAGTATATCATAAACTAACGTAAAGTTAAATCTTCAAAGCTGTAACTCAAAAAATGAGGAGCTAGGTCTGTATGTTCTCAACATTCAACACTTGTGTCGTGTTGTGTGTGGTTGGGGGCCCTCCTCTTCCACCTTCCATTTTTCTTGTCTGTCTAGTTTTTTTACTTTTTGAAATTCTGTCCCTCTCTATAAAGTTGTGGAGGGTTTATATTCTGATTGCTACTGTTAAAAGGAACGAAAGTAATTTGATTTTAGTATTAGTTTGATTATAAAATTAATATCTTGGCATCATCTTTTTTTTTTGGTTATTCATTGAATTTAATATATAGTTTTCAAAATCATATGAAATGAATTCATGGAATCAACTTTTTATTTAGTACTATTAATGTGAATAACTTGAAATTTAATTAGTTTGGTTGACACAAATTTCGGAGGACTCAGTATTATTAAGTTTGTTTTTAATGTTTTTTTATAAAAGAATATTATGAAGTGATGTTTTAGTTTATGTTAGATGCTGTATTACTTCAATTTTTAGTATAAAAAAATACAAGTATTAAATAATTAATATATCAAAATTATATAGGAATTAGATATATTGATTATTCAATATATTTAAAATGTAATAGAAATTTAGAATAAAGATTGATGGAGTGGTTTTATAAAGTTTTGAGCTAAAATAAATAATGTGTGGAGTTATAAATTATTATCTCTATGGTGAATAACTAATTACTAATAAGTTTTACTCAAACTTCTTTTTATAAAACTCTAAATTATTAATATCTTGGGTACTGAACTAATATTTATTGAGAATTTACACAATTGTAAAAAAAAATATCTATAGTTACGGTTGAAAAAAAAGTTTCATCATGGTTGGCTATAACTAATTGTGTAATAGAAAATATGTTAATTTTTTTTTTTTGGGTTGGTGGAAAATATAGATGTTAATGAAGTTTCACATTATTTAATTTTATGAATAAAGAAAGAGTTTAAGATTAAATATAGGATATAAATTCTTTGAAGTCCAACATCGCTTGATTTTGTGAAAAAAGAAGGAGTCCAAAATTATATATAGGATTTAAGTTTTTCACTCTAAAATGCACCAGTCAAAAACACTTTAAATTTGTATTTGATTTTTTTTGTTCTCTTATACTATTGTATTAGAGTGTTGTAAGATATAGTTAAATATTTGTTTTGGAGAATGTGAGTGTACTAGAGGCTTGGATTAGTTGAGGGTATATTATGTGTTATAACAATTTTCATATAGTGTTATTCTCTGGTTGTCTATTGACAACGACCGTGGTTTTTTCGACTTTGCAGTTTTCACAATATGTTATTGTGTTGTGATTGTGTTCCTCTTTTTTTCTCTATGTTTTGTTTGTTTTTTTCAACAGTTGATATCAAAGCTTTTTGTTCGAATCAGAGATAAGTGTTCTTAGTATGCTCTATGGTTGCAGTTTTGTCTGATCTTCCACATCAGAAAATAAGGGTAGTGTTGTGAAAGAGTTATTAAACTGTAGTCAGAAATTGCATTATGCAGTTTTGGCTAGAGAAAATTGATGGAATTTTTTTTTTCTTGTGGAAAGTGCTAGTCAAAGATGTGTTGATACAATCAAGATTACACGAGGTGCAAGATTATGTCTGTGGTTGAAGATTACACAAGTCAAAGATGTCACTATTACAAAAATACACATTTGGTAACATAATACTACTACGGTTATGCTTTTCATCGTTGTAATATCGCAAATTGGATGCACCTGATATATTTTTTATGTTTTGGAAAGTCATTTAATCACGGTTGAGATAAACAATTGTGGTGATAAAGTAAGTGTTACAAGCTTTGAATCCTAGCAACTACATTTTTTTTCCATTTTTCCTATTACAAAAAGCGTGTGTCACTTAATTTCATAAATAAATAAAAAATTGAAAATTATTTAACCACAGTTTTACTTTTTAACCGTTGTAATAAGATCAACATTTCACTCCGGTTGGATATAACAATCGTGGCCAAAGGTTTTCCTGATAAACTTCATCTTCATCTTCACGAGATGATAGCGATAGCGATAGCGAAATCTTCATCTTCACAATCTGCGTTCATTTGAATCTTCATTCTTGATAATCTTCACTATCTTCATTATTGGTCTCTTCCTCTTCGAAGTACGGTATGTTTCGTGAAAACTTCACTCTCTTCCTCATCCTCCTAACTCTTGATAATCTTCACTATCTTCATTCTTGTTTGATTTTGTGGTCTGTTTCGTGCAAAGTTCATATGCTTTATGTTTTGTTATAGGATTTAGCAGTGAACAAAAATATTATAATTTTGCTACAATGGATATCCATATGCTTAAGATTTAGAGTTGTATTATTGTTATGAATACGCTTTAGGTTTACGATATGTTTTAGTTTAGTTTTTCTTCATATTTTCATTAATCAAAAGGAAAGAGTACAAGATTCTTGGATTACATAATTTTTTCCACATCGGAACAATATCTTCTAGAACTACAGAAATCTTCCTAATCTACGTCTCGCTCCTCAGTAACCTTATCTGAGTCATAGTAAACAATCTTCCTCGACACCTTTCTCTTCTTCTTCTTCAGCATCTTCTTCTTCTTCTTGGCCTTCCTCACCCTCAGTGCATCCCTGATAGTAGTCGATCCAAATAGCTAGATCTCCTCAGTTGACTGCTGATGGTGTTGTATTGTCGTCATGGTTTTGTTCTCAACAGTGACTTTTGTTGACATAATGCTCTTAGCCTTCTCAGATGGAGTACTCATGTTGCTATAGGAAGTTAAGAAGAATAGGTTGAAGATGGGAAAATTCAGTATATGAAAGTGTGCATTTATAAAAAACGTTGAAGATGAAACATCTGATGATTTAATGCTTGCAATGATTACTTCTGATGGTTGATATTCTTGAATGACGTGTGACCATCTTGAGAAATGAAGAAAACTTTCAATCATTATAGTCATTTCTCTCTTTTGGGAAGAGCAAAGGTTGTTCTTGTATTTTTATCAGAATTTAATTTTTCCCACGTATTTTTCATTTGCAAAGAGAGTAGTGCATCAGATATTTGCAAATGGTTGTCACGTATGCCTAAGTTTAATGTAATTACTTTTAGTTCCTAAGTTTTTTATGTCAATTGTTCTAACACTATGGTCAATTGTTCTTCAAGGTAAACATCTTCCCGATAATAATGATGAAAATCAACCATCTGAAGATGTAATAAACAAGAAAACTCTAACCAGATTGTATTTGTTCTTTAATGCCATATGTAATAAAGTTTTTGATTTCAAAAAAAAAATAGATGAATTAGAAGATGAAGCTACCATAATCTTGTGCAATTGGAGATGTAGAGTGAACACTGTCCAGAATAATATATATATCAAAAAGGCGTTGTTGAGAATCGAACTTGGGATCTTTAATATATTATAACAGTTAGTTAAAGCAACTGTGGTAATATGTCGCGCGCTTTCAGGTTTTCTGCAACGGTCATATGACAGGGATTGTAAGTAACACATATACAACCACACGCTACTTCACAACGGTGGGTCACACATGATGGTGTCTCTTTTCCAACCGTTGTTGATATGTTTTTTGTAGTTGTGTGTTTTGATTTTGTTATTTTTCTCCTTTTATATGTAACTTTGTTAGAATAAGACACTTGATTATATATTCTTCACATGTAGAATTAAATTTGTTCACATCATTTGATATTTAGAGCTTGTCACTAATTGGTAATATTTTATCATTAATTCATGTTTTCATGTATTTTGTGTTCTAGAGAAATTTGAAATTTTAAGTTCATTGAATTACATTTTGATTTAAATCTTTGTGAATATTATGTTATTAGTAGTTTATAAGTTTTATAATTGGGTTAAATATGTTTTTAGTCTCCATAAATAGAGCATAACTCAGTTTTTAATCGCCCAACATTTTTCTTAATATTTTTCGTACACGTCTTTCTTGCTAACGTCTGTTAACAGAAGTTGATTTGGGATGCCACATGAAATTTTTTTGTGACTTGACATACACCTGACAATGTCAGTGTGGTAAAGATGTTGGCGTGGCATGTCACTTAACTAAGGACAACGTCATAATGGAACCCTAAAAATGGTAGTCAATCCATAGTTAAAGTCGTAGCTAATATGTAAAAAATTCAATCTTTAAAATCTCAAATATAAATTTCTTCAAATTTCTTCATCCTTTCATGATTTTTTGCATGCATCTTTATCATTTTATAAACATCTCTCCTACAAAAATTAAAGTTTTTTTTATGAATTAAATATAAATTGTGTAAACGCCTATTTTTCATGAAACAGAAACAGAACAAATATTGGCCAATGATAGAATTTTTAGTTAATATTTTTCAGATATTTTTCTCATAAACCATATAATGGATCTACAAAGTTACATAGCATTTAGAATAAATATCAATTTATTTTGATTTTTTAGCCGAAAATGGATCTTCTTGTGTCGATGCATCCTCCCCAATCAGCATCACTAAAACTAAGAATTCGCAAATCAGATGATTTAGACAAGAAAATGCCACAAGCAGGAGAATGTTTGAGGTATCACAGAACACAAATTGCAGCTCAATAGTGTGCTTCAGTGGGAGCACTCATGAATTGGCTAAGTTGTTGTGTGGCAAATGCAATATCTGGACATGTTGTGGTGAGATAAATCAACCTACCAACAAGCCTGCGATATGCTGTGATGTCAGAAAAAGCTGAGCCATTATCTTGTTGAAGACGGATGGAAGCATCTAGAGGAGTAGAAGCTGGTTTACAACCAGTAAGTCCGGCATTTTGAAGAAAATCAAGGCAATACTTCCTTTGGCATAGAGTGACGCCCTTATAGGATCGAGTTACCTCAAGGCCGAGGAAGAATTTGAGTTGCCCCAAATCTTTGATGTGAAATGAGTGATGCAATGCTTTCTTTAATTCTTCAAACACAACCAATGAGGTGTCAACTAAGATGATATCATCCACATAAACTATAAGAGCTGTGAATGAAGTGAAGTCAGATTTAGTGAAGAGAGTGTGATCAACATGAGCATGTGTGAAACCTTGAGCCTTAAGATATTTGGTTAATTTTTCAAACCATTGCATATTATCCTGCTTCAATCCATAGAGGGACTTGGCAAGTTTGCATACTTGGCCTGATTTAGGAGCTGTGACACCTTGGGGAATTTTCATGTAAACTGCTTCATGCAAATCTCCACGAAGAAATACATTATTTAGATCTAATTGATGTAAATGCCAACCATGTATAGCAGTCAGGGCCACTAAGACACGAACAGTAGATAACTTGGCAACTGGAGAGAAGGTTTCAAAGTAATTCAAACCTTCGGTTTGGTTGAAACCTTGAGCCATAAGACGTGGCTTGAATCTTTTTATAGATCCATCAGCATGTCTCTTGATTTTGTAGACCCATTTGCTACCTATAGAAGAAGCATCAGAGGGTAAATCAACACAGTCCCATGTATGATTTTTGTTGAAGCATCAATTTCATTCTGCATAGCTTGAACCCATCGAGGATCCTTGGAAGCTGCCAAGTAATTGGTTGGTTCATTCTCAAAAGAAAGAGACATGATGTAAACTTGATGAGTAGGAGAAATTTTGGGATTGGACAAACATTTTTCTATAGGATATTGGCATGATGATGAGACAAATGAATTACATATGTAGTCCTTTAAATGAGTTGGTGTTTGAGTGACACTTGTGGATTTTTCTGCTTTGTTGAGGTTGAGGGATAAGTGTGGAAATATGTTGGTCATTATCTTGTTTAATAGGTGTGGTATCATGTAAATTGGTTGTGTCAACAGGATTGGACAAGGTGATTTGTGAGTTATCAGTATGTTGTGCAAGTTTATTTTCAGTAATTGAAATTTGTGAGGTATCAGTAGGTTGTGAAGATTCATTGTTGACAAGTAAAGGAACATGTGGTAGTTCAGAAGTAGGATCAGAAATATGTGTATGTACTGCTTCTGATTCAATGACACTAATTGGTGAATGGTGATCATCAAGGTATATATTTGTGGGCATATTTGTGGTAGAGTGATTAAGATAGGGAAATTCCATGTCAAAGAATTTTACATTCCTAGAAATAATGATTTCATGATTAACTGTATCTAAAAGTATGAACCTTTTATACCTGCCTTGTAACCCAAGAAAGCACATTTTCTTGCCCTTAAATCAAATTTATGTATGTTGTTTGGCAAGGTGGAAGCATAACTCAAACAGCCAAATACTCTTAGAGAACTTAGATCAGGTGTAGTACTATACATGAATTCATAAGAAGACTTGTTCTTTAGGACTTTAGTGGGAATTTTATTCATAAGAAAAACTGCATGGAGGATTGCATAAGACCATAATTTCTTTGGCAAACCTGACTGAAACATGAGTGCTCTACTGATGTTTAAGATATGTTGATGCCTCATTTCTACCCTACCATTCTGCTGAGCAGTATAAACACAACTTCTCTGACGTATGATTCCTTTTGAAGCATAATATGCAGGCATAAGCAGCCCAGTTCCATTATCACTTCTAATAGTTTTGATCTTTTTGTTGAATTATGTTTCAACCATGGCTATAAACTCTGTTATCTTTTGACTTACTTCAGCTTTGGATTTCAACATAACAACCCAAACATGTTTGATATGGTTAACTAAGATAGTTTAAAAAAATACTTGAATCCGTGCACATAAATAGTATTGAATGGTAATATATCAATGTGAATTAGATTAAATTGATTACAAGCATTATTATTACTAATAGGAAAAGGAAAACATTTATGTCTAGCTTGTTGACACACATCACAAGCCTTGTGAATGCTGCTAGGTATGTAACTATACATTATGCTCATACATTTCATTCTATCATATGATGGATGACCTAATCTCAGGTGCCACAAAATAGCTGGAGCTACATCACCAGTTTTCTTATTGGTAAAGACACTAGAAACAAAGCCTATATTACTATCTCTTTGAGATGCTTCCAAGTAATATAGTCCATCAAGCTCTCTATCTGAACTAATCTTCATCAAATCCTTCTTTGCCTGTATAACACATTTGTCAGTTTCAAAAACTAGGATGCAATCTTGCTCTCTACATGGTTTTAAAATTGATAACAAGTTAACTTCAAATCGTGGCAAATATAGGACATCTCTAATAATAAACTCATTAGATAATTTCACATCTCCACATATTGACGCTGTTATAGAATTACCGTTGGGAAGATTAACCATTATATGATTAATCTTATCATGCTTAATAAACCAATCTAGAGAATGGCATATATGATGTGTAACTCATGTATCTAAAATCCATATTACACTACTATTTGCATTAAATCTAGCAATGTATGATTTACCTCCCTTTGCAAGATTGATGGATCCTGGATTCTTCTCAAGAAGCTCCATTAAGTTCTGGTATTGCTTATTTGTTTATGTCATGCTTCCGTTGTCACTTGTTGATGCAACTGCAGTTTTACTATCTGATTCTTGTAACAGTTATCAACTATATGACCTGTTTTACCACAGTAGGTACAAACTTTCATATTTCCTCTTCCTCTTCTAGCATTGGAACTGTCATTTCCTCTACCTCTTCCGATTTTTTTTGCTCCATCTACTGTATTAACCATGCCAGATCCATCTTCAGTTGTATTATTACTTGAAAATATGGTGCCACATATCTTCCTTTCTTGTTGCATAACCATAGAAAACACTTTGTTTATGAGGCAAAGGATCCATGAGCAGTACCTGTGAAACCACTCCATGAAATTCTTCATTCAAGCCAATCAAGAATTGGATAATTTTGTCTTCAGCTCTAAAACTTCTACTGTTTCTCATTGCTAAGTAGGCATAAGCCACACGACATGTCACTACTACAAAAAAAACCCATTTAACAACGGTTGGAAATGACATATAATGACGCGGGCGAAGGCGTTGTTATGTAGAGTGTTGTTGTATATGCGGTACGTACAATGACGGCCCAGTAACCGTTGTAAAAAAATGGAAAATGTGCTACCTATAATGACGGTTATTTTAAATACCCGTTGTTGTATGTCTTTTAATAAAATAAAAAAATATATATAGCATTAGCACTACCTATAATGACGGTTATTTTTAAAAAAAACCGTTGTTGTATGTCTTTTAATAAAATAAAATAAATTGCAGCATTAGAACAAGAACAACAGCAAGAACATCAAGAACAACAATAAGAACAAGAACAATAGTAAGAACATCAAGAACAACAATAAGAACAACAACAACAACAACAAGAACAAGAACAAGAACAAGAAAAAGAATCAGAAGAAGAAGAAGAAGAAGAACAACAACAACAACAACAACAATAATAACAATAATAACAACAAGAACAACAACATCAACAAAAACAACAACAATAATAACATTAATAACAACAAGAACAACAATAATAAAAAAGAATAACAAGAACAAAAATAATTAAAAAAGAACACCAATAACTAACATTGCTAACTCGAGTTCTGAAATTTGGTTTAGTGGAGAAATAGAGTATCGTAACTGAAAGATGATGTTTGGAGGTAGAAGATGTAGTTCGTCTGAGTTTTAGGTTTTACGCGGATCACTAATAGTAGTGTCTTGGCCGTTGATAATCACTAAATAGACGATCAAGATTTGTTTAAGGATAGTGAATAAACTCAATATGCGCGCCACCTATAATGTTGGTAATGAGAATTAAAAAAATAAGTAAAAAACCAAAAATGCTGGTGCTGGGATTTGAACCCATGACAAGACGCTACCTTTAATGATGGTTGGTTTAAATTATCCGTGGTGAAAGGTCTGTCATCATTTTGAAAAAATAAGTAAAAAAAGCTACCTATTACAACGGTTGGTTTAAATACCCGTTGTGAAAGGTCTGTCAGCATTTTGAAAAAATAGGAAAAAATGATTAAAATAAATTCAGAAAAAACTAAAAACACGAAATTTAATCTAATTAGGTAAAATAAGAATTTTGAGATTTTTTTTAGAATTTGTTGAGACTATGAAAACAGTAAAAAAATTCATTAAAAATAGAAAAAAGATGAATTTGGGGTTTTGAGGGTGAAGTCTCGTAACTCTTCTAGAGTAAGGGACTAATGATCGCACGATTTTTCTGCTTCAGATGCACGAAACAGATCTAAAAAATGAGACGATTTTCCCTAAAATCGATTTTTTGAAGTGCAAGACCTAAAACTAAATTATTGGCTATAATGACGGTTGAAAACATACCAGTGGTGAAAGGATGTGGGGATTTTGAAATAATATGTAAAAAACCATAAATGTTGGTGCTGGGAATTGTACCCATGACCATGCGCTACCTATAATGACGGTTGAAAACATACCCGTCGTGAAAGGCCTCACATTTCACCACAGTTTGAATATTAACCGTCATTAAAAGCCTTTTAACGAGATTAAAAAAAAAACGCACATCTATTACAATGGTGTATAGGCAATCCGTTGTAAGTATGGCGTTGTTGTTTGCGCATTTTGTAGTAGTGTGTATAACCTGGCATTGACCTGTATTGATCTAGTTCCTCCCATAAGCTTCTCAATTCAATAAAATAATCTGAAACCTTCTTGCTTCCTTGTTTCAAATTAAAAATTTCTTGATGTAATTAAGAAACACGAATTCTGTCATCTCTCATGAATCGATCCTTAAGATCATTCCACATATCCACAACATTATCAATAAAGGCCACACTCTGAGCAATTGATGGGATTATTGAATTGATGATCCAAGTATGCATAAGATTATTGCATCTTTGCCAAGCTACATAATTGAGATCACTCTTATCAGGAACCTCAATTGTTCCATCCACAAATTGGAACTTGTTCTTCATGGCTAGGGCTTTGTTAAGTGACAAATTGTGCATATTTTAGATAGTATTGTGTGGCCCTTTTCAATGGTTTCCTTGATATTTTAGTATTAAATCTATTAGTTTTAGTGTAAATATACAAGTTTCTGATTTTATTGTAAATATTGTGAATTATGATCATTTTGATGCTTTTTGACAGGTCTTCTTGCTTATATTTGATGATAGGAACCTATGATGAAGAGGCAGTAGCTAAGGATCCTTGATCGCGCTTAGCGCGGGCAGGACCGCACTTAGTGCGCTTTAAGGCGGTTTAAGTGTATTTTATGTGAGATCGTGCTTAGCGCGAGTGTAATAAATTTCATTCTTTCTAATTTTAATTTATCTCTTTTTTGTAGGTATTCAAGCAAATATATTTTGTCATTGTTGTATAGAACATTGAATAAGTTTTCCAACGCTTCCGATCGTGCGTCAATCGGAGTTACGGTTCGAAAGTTATGAAGAAAACAAGAATTGTTATTTTGGTGATGGCGCTAAGCGCAGGGTTCGCGTCTTTTCAACCCTTATTTAAGTCACTTTTCAGCATTTTTTAGGTTATGTTGTTGGGAACTTTTTACCCCCAACTTCATCAAACACATTCTTGAGTAGATTTAGCTTAGAAACAACACATGGAGTGTATATCTTGACGATCCGGAGTCGAATCCACTTCAATCGAAGTTGACAAATCGTGAGATTTGTGTTCTTCTTCCTTCCTCTCTATGTATTTTTCATTTGTTGGGGTTTTGTATGTAAGTTTATCTTGATTGTATGTATATTTATGGATCTTTGTATAAAATCTCTTTTACAACTCTTAATCGATGTCATCTTTGATTTAATCTTTATCTTAATGGGTTTGATTTGCTATAGACATATACTTTTCGAACTCGACCTAAGATGAATGTCAATTGGTTGTGGGAAATGGTCTAATATTCACATGTGTGTCGGATCTTAATGCTCCGTGTTGTTGAGTTGCGTGAGACATCACCTCCGAGAGAATGTGGTTGAACTCTCAACGTTTGTGTTAGACATAACCTCTTGTTGTGAGCGATACGTGGGGATTTTGGCGTGTGATTTAGGTTGCGTGCATTTGATCCATATATTTTTTAGTACATGATGGTTAAAACGAAATACAACCCCTGACGAGTTTTCTCATGTCTTAATAATGTATTTATTTTCATGTTTTATGTTTTTCCTTTGCATTTTATCCCAAACCATTTAAACCCAAGCTTAGAGATGTAGAGATTGTCGAACACCATTCTTTCCCTCGCACCGATCCTTGTGGACACGATAAATTCCCAGAAAAATACTTCCAAAAACTTTTGTTGCTTGCCGCGTTACGGCTTCAGCAAAATGGCGCCGTTACCGGGGATTAGTTTTGATATTGAATTGCATTGCGATAGTTTCTATGTTTCTAAGCTTTGTATATACTTGTTTATAGTTGTTTTCCATAAGTGATCGTATATATGTGTTTTCCATCATGTTTATGTGTGTGTGTGTGTACATATTTTTGTTTTTGGTTTACGTTTGCTCAAGTGTTACAGGTTTTATTTGGTATCTATTGGTGAACGAAGCAACATGGAGGAGCTTGTACGTAAATAAGGTGTCGAGCTAACGACGTGAAACAATCGCTTATTGGGAGGTAACCCAATAATTCTTGAGTTTGTACAGTTTTATGTTTAGTAGTATAGTTAATTTAAAGTGAAAATGGATGAAGTGAATGAGAGAAAGAACCAATTTTGAAAAACAAAATTTTCCTGCCCGCGCTTAGCGTGCCTTGTTTTGCAAAGAAAAATCTCTCATTTTCCATCTGCTTTCACCAATTTTGGTATTTGTGTTTAGTTTGTTTTAATTAAATTTTGTTAGGTTGTTAGAATAAAATTTTGTGTTTGCTCTCAAGTTTGTTTTTGATTAGCTTGAGGATGCATTTTGTGATTTTCCAAGTTTGATCGTTTCAACTTGCGAATGTATGGTGATGATGTTGCTTAAAGTTTGGTACATTTACAAGGCATGTGTTTATCACTTTCTAGACTATGACATGTACATGAAACTTAGGCTTTTTACAAATTCCATGCCATTCATTCTTTTGTACTACTTGTTCATGAATTGAATCACTTTAGTTCCTACCCTAATTGTGAGGAAGCTTTCCATTGTTCATATATGCGCGGAGTACCAACATTCTTGTTTTAGCTAGATTTTATTATGTTTAATCTTTTATTTGTATTGATTATATGAAAGCATGAAAAGGATTAAGACACTTGTTTTATTTTGAGCACAACCACTTGGCCAAATAGTCAATTTACCCTGTGAGTGTGTGAGCATTTGTTAAACCCCTTTGAGCCTTTTTGTCAATATCCATGTTGCATTTGAACTTGATGTTTGTCTATGAGCATTTAGTTCACTTTTTGAATGGATTTTGATCCTTGTTTTCTTGAACCCTCGACCATGATTTATAGTTTGAATTTTTACCTTGCCTTAGAAAGTAGGGAGTATTCACACCTTCATGTTGGTTGAATTCAAGTTGGGGAGAGAAATGTTTTCTTATTTATTTGTTAGTTGCTACGAGGATCTGAAAAAGAAAATAAAAGAAAAAAAATGTGAAAAAAAAGAAAGAAAAAAGAGAAATGCTTTGAAAAAGAAAGAAAAAATAGTAGCAAATAATTTTGCTAAATAAGTTATGTATTTTGGTGTAGCAACCGGGATAAGAGAAAAAGTTGATTGAAATTTTGGTGATTGAGCCTTTATGAATTGATCACTCCCTTCGGATTAGGCAAGTTTTTGTTTCAATTACCTTTAGAAATTGCCCCTTGTTTGTTAGCCCGACCACATTACAACCTTGAAAAGCCCTTGTGATTCTTGCCTTTGTATGTTCAATGTGAATTTTTGGATGAATGCATAATTTAGTCTTTTGTTTTCAAGATTGTTGTGTGAGTGTCAAATTCGTCATTTTGTGTGTTTTTCATCCACTGATGAATTTTTGCTAGGTGTGATTCATGATTGAACTCGTGTTATTTTGGAATGTTTGGCATGATTTTTGTATGTAGCGTTTGTTTCGTGGTTATGTTATCGTTGTATTTTAGTGGTAAGTTTTGCTTTGCATGTACGTTTTTGTGTTGAACCATACATTTGCTTTTTGTTTCTCGAAACTTGTTGACTTGTGATTGCTTGGTCATTACTTTTGTTTCTTTGAGTTGTTTGATTCTTGTTTGAGGACAAACAAGTTTAAGTTGGGGAGAGTTGTTAAGTGTCAAATTATGCATATTTTAGATAGTATTTTGTGGCCCTTTTCAATGATTTCCTTGATATTTTAGTAGTAAATATATTAGTTTTAGAGTAAATATGCAAGTTTTCGATTTTATTGTAAATATTGTGAATTATGATCATTTTGATGCTTTTTGACAGGTCTTCTTGCTTATATTTGATGATAGGAACCTATGGTGAAGGAAAGAAGGCCTAAAATATCATTTTTGAGACGATCGTGTCGGTAACCCATGCTTAACGCGTTTTTCAGCGCGGGTTCAGCACGATTTTGATGAAGATGGGGTAGCTAAGGATCCTTGACCGCACTTAGCGCGCTTTAAGGCGATTTAAGTGTATTTTAGGTGAGATCGCGCTTAGCGCGAGTGTAATAAATTTCATTCTTTCTAATTTTAATTTATCTCATTTTTGTAGCTATTTAAGCAAATATATTTTGTCATTGTTGTATAAAGCATTGAATAAGTTTTCCAACGCTTCTGACCGTGCGTCAATCGGAGTTACGGTTCGAAAGTTATGAATAAAACAAGAATTGTGATTTTGCTGATGGCGCTAAGCGCCCTCATAGAGCGCTTAGCGCGGTTCGCGTCTTTTAAGCCCCTATTTAAGTCAATTTTCAGCATTTTTTAGGTTATGTTGTTGGGAACTTTTTACCCCAACTTCATCAAACACATTCTTGAGTAGATTTAGCTTAGAAACAACACATGGAGTGTATATCTTGACGATCCGGAGTCGAATCCACTTCAATCCGAGTTGACAAACCGTGAGATTTATGTTCTTCTTCCTTCCTCTCTATGTATTTTTCATTTGTTGGGATTTTGTATGTAAGTTTATCTTGATTGTATGTATATTTATGGATCTTTGTATAAAATCTCTTTTACAACTCTTAATCGATGTCATGTTTGATTTAATCTTTATCTTAATGGGTTTGATTTGCTATAGACACATACTTTTCTAACTTGACCTAAGATGAATGTCTATTGGTCGTGGGAAACGGTCTAATATTCACATGTGTGTCAGATCTTAATGCTCTGTGTTGTTGAGTTGTGTGAGACATCACCTCTGAGAGAATGCGGTTGATCTCTCAACGTTTGCCTTAGACATAACCTCTTGTTGTGAGCGATACGTGGGGATTTTGACGAGTGATTTAGGTTGCGTGCATTTGATCCATATATTTTTTAGTACATGATGGGTAGAACAAAATACAACTCCTGACAAGTTTCCTCATGTCTTAAGAATGTATTTATTTTCATGTTTTATGTTTTTCCTTTTGCACTTTTATCCCAAACCATTTAAACCCAACCTTAGAGATGTAGAGATTGTCGAACGACATTCTTTCCCTCACACCGATCCCTGTGGACACGATAAATTCTCGGAAAAATACTTTAAAAAACTTATGTTGCTTGCCGCTTTACCGCTTCAGCATGCTCGCCTCATCTTCATCGACCATGGATGGTATTTGTCACTAGATAACGCAGGAGTGACACAAACCGTTGATGAGTTTTCTGAAGGATGAACATAATAGGGATCAAGTTGATCCTGAACTTGATTGTTGTTATTTCTCGTCATATCAACACAATGCAAACAACAAGAAAAAGGTGAAAAAATGAAACAAATCAATGCAAGATCAAACCAAGAAATGATGCTTTAAGAAGAAATAGCAGAGAAGAGAATAAACGATGATTGTATCATTGATCAACAAATCATAGCACAACAAAAATAGAGCAGGACGAACCTGCTCTGATATTATCTAAGTAAGTACAAAACTCCATTGATGGAGAAAAAAGAAGAATGAAACATGAAGATGAAAGAGTGAAGAATGGAAATAGATTGCATTGATTGAACTAGTAGTTAGTTACAACATGGTTATATATAGTTACATGAATCTAACTACCTATAACTAACTAATCAAATGATAGAAGGTGCATGGTGTATTCATGGTCATGCACTAGCTTCATGCAAAGTGGATCTTTCTTGTTCATCATCAATATTATCCACTAAGGTTTAAAATTTTTATATTTAATTCATTCCATGTAAAAAAAATCTAATTTTTGTGGGAGAGATGCTTATAAAGTGATAAAATTTCATGCAAAAATTCACAAAAGGATCAAAAAATTGAAGAATTTTATATTTGAATATTTAGAGATTGAAGTTGATACATATTAGCTACGGCTTTAGCTACATATTGATTACCATTTATGGTGCTCAATATGATGTGACCTTATCCACGTGGCATGTCACGTTATAATTTTTGTCAAGGTGGTGTTGTCACATGAACACCCAATCACCAAAAAATGTCTATGTGATGTGTCACGCCAGCTTCTATTGACGAACATTAACAAGCACTACTGCAAAAAACACATGTTACCTCAGGCGCAAATGGGATTTTACCTCGGTGATACAAGCGAGATAACGAAGGGCGTCATGAAAACTTGTTACTTGACCCCTCGGTTTCTTATTAGCCGAGGGGATAGTTGAAATGATTTTTGGTTTGATCACCAGCAACAACATTTTTATATTTTAAAAAGTAGAGCCACATACCATTACTACAAAAAATATATTTCATGACAATGCTTTCACCTCACCTAGCAGAAAATCAAAGCATAATTCTAGGACGCGCCATGATTTATTTCTTTTTAAAAAATAATAGCTTTTCCCTCGAATATTGAATATAAACGAGGGGAAAAGTATCCGTGACATGCTTCGATTATCAGTAAAAGCAGTTTAAGTGTTATTTTTTTATTTAATTTTTGATTTGTTAATTAATTGGTCTATTCCTCTAGTTTCTTTAATAACCAGGGGTTAGATTTTACTATAAAAGCCATCGTTAATTAAGTTTTTCCCTAAACCTAACCGCTGCAATCTCATATACATCATTCTTTAGGATGGATTGCAAACCTTAAAAAATCTTCAAGGTTCTGTGTTGTATGTTTTTCTTCAAACACTAACCTTGAACAAAACATTTTTTCCAGCTTTTGCAATCCATCTCACATAATATTTTTATGTTGTTGTTGTTGTTGTTGTTTTTGTTGTTGTTGTTGTTGTTGTTGTTGTTGTTGTTGCTGTTGTTTTCACCTCTCTTGCAAGGTCATTGCTAGGTTTTAGGATAATTTTCCTATGTTGTCAATCAAAGAAAACACTCCATGATTTATTGCTTCCATCGGTTGATAATGTTGAGAAAGTGGTGAATGGTAAAAAAATTGAAAGAAAAAAACATTACGTGTTACTTTCAATTTTTCACTATTCACCCTTTTTTTATGCAAGTAATATAGTACCTCGACTTTATAAGTCCCTAGTTTATTTTATTTTTTAATTAATATTAAAATAACATTTCCCATCGATTTAAAAAAAACTAGGGGTATAGTTACTCAGTTAACCAACAACGAATTTATGCCATACATTCATAAAGTAATAATACCCAGGATATTGCCAACACACAAATCCACCATAAATACTCTATATCCAATAAGACCGCGAACACCACTACTATATATCTTGGACGCTATCTTGTGAAACTCAAACATTTATATGAAAGTGTTTTCCATGAAAACATTATTAACAAAAGCTTATCTTTATCATGATAAGCTACCTTTAGGTGTACTAGAGATGCTACCGCATCTAGCTTTGACAAGAAGAATCTTCCCAGGAAACCTCTAAAGGCACGCCTACACAAAATTATAAGAAAGTTAAGGATTACCTTTCTCTCACTCGCTCATTCTCTAATCATCAACGTCATATCTATTGTTCCACTAGAGTGAGTTATCAAATATTTCTGCTTAATTCCTATATATTATAATGTGTTAGCGTAGAGGACATTGCAAAAGCTTCCCTCACCCACTAGGATTCTTGTCATGTTTCAATCAACGATAGTGGTTGATCAGTGCACTTTCATGCACATTCTTTCATGCACTTTCTTTCACTATTCTAGAGTGTCTTATGTTATTTTTACTATTTTATTTTGTTTCCAAAAATTAGTTTATGTTTACCTTTATTTTAATATCATATTTAATTTTTTAACTTAAATAGTTATTTGATACCTTCTCATTGAACATATCATAACTTGAGCTACGAATATTGAATTGACGCGTTCTATTATGCATCGGAAAGTTAGGAGGAAAAGCTACAAGTTTCATGTTGAAGTCAAAAGCATATTCGGAGTGCATAAGACTCAAATAATTTGTTTTAGTACCAAACATTAGGAAATAATTAGTGTTAGGCCAGTTTTGGGACGATTTTTAGGTTTTCTGACCCGATTTGAATTAGAATCTAAATTATTGTTTTGTTTAACCTAAGTCTACCTATGTTATTGTTCATATTTTTCACTATTCACGAAATTTCTTGCTTTGTACGATTTTCATAGAAAACTTATCCCTAAGGCAAATTCTGGTGATTTATGGGTTCCACCGCTTTGAGGTTATTTTAATTCCAATTCAATTTTGATTTTTGTTCAATTATGTCTATGAATTTGTTTGCTTAATTTGATTTCCTTTGTTTTCTTAATTCGATTGCTTCTCATATAATAAAATTGATTAAATTTGATTGTATGCATGTTCCTAAGTTAATCGCGTGTTAACTTAGCTTATTCGTTAACTTTGCCTAATCTTTAAACCATTATGCTTAATGCGGTAAATAGGAACATAATTCACATGATATTGATAGAGCTTGTCTAAATGATTTCATAATTGAATAGGATCGAAGTCGCTTAGGGGATTGGAGTTACAATAGCCAATGATAAGTCGGAACCCAAATCAGTATGATTGGTCATTTTAGCTTATTCGTAATCAAATCCTTTTTACTGTTATATTATTTGAAACATGAACCTTAAAACTCCCATGGTTTTCAGTTGGTAAAAATCAATCAAAGAGTCCTTGTGATACAACTCTCGAGTGCCACTTCCCTAAACTATAGTTTTTATTTACTCGTTTTTGACCCGTGTGCGACATCAGATCAAATTGGCGTCGTTGTCGGTGAATCTTGTCAATTTTAACCAATATTATAGTCATAGGTGTTAATTCTTGCATTTTGGCCCCTCCGTTTTTGCTGTTTTGGTCAATTCGCGAGAACTCGTTAGACCCGATGCAAAAACCCGATTTTTCAGTAAAATCGTCCAGGAATCAAAATTTTACCACCCTCAAAACCCCCAATTCCTTATTTTTCTAATTTTTTAATGATTTTTTTTTTCTATTTTCATAGTTTCATAAAAATTCCACAAAAACTCTCAAAGTTCTTATTTGACTTAATTAGATTACATTTTTTTAATTATTTTTTGTATCTTATGTTAATCGTTTTTTATGTTTTTCAATTGTTTATGCTTAATAGAGACATTGTTAGTATTTTCCTATTTGTTGCTGCATTGTTGAATTAATCATGGCTACTGGATATGGTTGTTCTGACTTGTTTGATTTTGATCCTGAAGTTGAAAGAACCTTACACACATGTTGTATTAAGCTAGCACTAGTTCACCACCCATTAACGATATTGATTATGATTCTGTGTTTTCTCATTTTTTGTTTGATTTTGATTTTGAGTTTAACATGACTGATCAAAGGACTCTAAGAGAACTGGTTGCACCTGACATGAATGATAATGATTTATGTATTGAATATCCTGATGTTGCGGTACCTTTTGAATTGAAATTTGGTTTAATACATTCGTTGCCAAGGTTTAATGGTCTTGTAATGAGGATTCGTATAAGCATCTGAAGGATTTCCAGGTTGTGTGTTCTACACCTTAAAGATCTGAAGGAATCATAGAGGAACACACCAAGCTCAGAGCATTCCCGTTCTCACTTAAAGGAGCTGCAAAAGATTGGTTATATGATCTTGAGCTGTATTTTGTCACATACTGGAATGATCTGAAAAAAGTGTTTATAAAAAGATTTTTCCCTGCCTCAAGAGTTGCTTCAATTAGAAAAGATATATGTGGTATTAGACAACTTGACTTGGACTCATTGGTCGAATATTGGGGGAGATTCAAACAATTAATGTCTAGTTGTCCTCAGCACCAGATTACAGAGTTGTTACTTATCCAATACTTCTATGAGGGATTGCTACCAATGAATAGTGGTAGAACACTTGTTGATAAAACTCAAACTGTTGCCAAAGCCTTGATTGAGAACATGTGACTTAACTCCCAACAGTTCCCAACTAGAAACAATTTTGTGGTCCAAACAAAAAGTGTAAATGAGATTCAGGTTTCTTCTTCCAAGAAGGCTCTAGAAACCAGACTTGATGAGCTTGCTTCTTTAGTGAAATAGTTAGCAATGGGTAAAGCTCAAATAGTAAAATTGTGTGGTATTTTTACTTCTCAAGAATACCTTACCGATACATGTCTATTCTATAAGATAAGTCATTCACTGAGTTACCTCAAGCATATGCAGCAAACCTTTACAATCAAGGCAACAATCTGAATATGTACAACACTCTTGACCTATCCACTAACAAGAATCATCCTAACTAAAGAAACCATACAAACCTTTCGTGTTGGAATCCATCCACACAGTAACTTAGTCAACAACAGTTGATGTTACCGCTACCACCACCACAAAACCCTCCACAAGTAACCACCTATGCACCTTCCGAACCTTCACTAGAGGACCTTATCAAGCAAATGGATGTAAATAATCTCCAATTTCAACAATGAACAAATTCTAGTATTCAGACTTTGTAGACACGGGTTAGATAACTTGCCACTTCAATGAATGTCATGCAACAAGCTCAAGGATCAAACCAACTACCTGTCCAAATAGTAGTGAATCCAAAAGGCCCTAATCTGAGTGCAGTTTCTTTGAGATCTGGAAAGAGTGTTGAACCAGCCCTATCTCCTACCCCAACCCCAACACCAGAAAAAAATAACAAAGTTGTTGAGCCCAAACTTGAGCCCACACCTAATTTTGATTCTGACGTTGTGGTTGAAACTGAAAAACAAAAAGAGAAGGAATATGTACCACCAATCCCTTTCCCATAGAGAGTAGTTACAGCTAAAATGATGGATGAGGAAGATACGGATAAAGAGATATTGGATATATTTAGAAAAGTAGCGGTAAACATTCAACTTCTTGATGTGATTAAGAAAATTCTAAAATATTCCAAATTTCTGAAGGACTTATGCACTCACAAGAGGAGATTGAAGGGAAATGAGAGATTCAATATGGGAAGAAATATTTCAGCCTTCATCCAACCTAAAGTGTCCAAAAAGTTACAACTGAGCGAAATGTCCCAGCTATCACTCAGGCCATGCTCCAAAAGTGCAAGGATCCAGGAACTTTTACTATTCCCCGTACCATTATGGGTAGTAAATTCAAAAATTGCATGTTGGATTTAGAAGCTTCTATTAATGTTATGCCTACTTCTGTTTGTAATAATCTTGATCTTAGTCCTTTGTAGAATACAGGTTTAACCATTCAGTTGATGAACAGGAGCAAAGCTTGCCCTACTGGAGTAGTAGAAGACGTACTTGTTCGTTAATGACTTAATTTTTCCTGCAGATTTTTACATTCTGGACATGGAAGGAGAAACTTATTCAAGGAGGACTCACATCATCTTAGGCAGGTCATTCATGAAAACAGCAAAAACAAAAATTGATGTTGATGATGGAACAATGTCCATGGAGTTTGGTGATATCATTGTTAAGTTTAACATATTTGATTCTATAAAACACCCCATGGAAGAACATTATGTTTTTCACATTGAGTTTCTTTCTGATTTAGTTGATGATACTTATTCTGAGTTGTTAAATAATTTTCCATCATTCTCAGAATTTGATAATACTTACTCATGTGATTCATGTACTTACACTAACCTTTACTCTGTTTGTGCTGAGATTGATTCTACCTTGCAGGTTGATGTTTCTCATGTGGATGAAGTTATAGATGAAGTTGTTTGTGCAGTTGAAGCTCTCGGTATCTCGACTGTCCCAAACACACCATCCATTGAACAACCTCATTCCTTAGAGCTTAAACCACTTCCTGAAAATCTAAAATATGCTTATTTATAGAGGAATGAAAAGCTACCGGTAATAATTTATTGTAAACTTAATTTTGATCAAGAAGAAAAGCTTTGTAGGTTTTAAAGAAACATAAGAAGGCGATTAGATAGACCTTAGCTGACATACTCAGTTTTAGCCATTCCGTGTGTATGTATCAAATTCTACTTGAAGAGAGAGCTAAGGGGGTGAGGTAGCCCCAAAGGCGACTTAACCATTTAATTTTTGATGTTGTGAAGGAGGTAACCAACTTATTGCAAAAAGGTATCATATATCTTATCTCTGACAGTAATTAGGTGAGTCAATGCAGGTTGTACCTAAGAAATATGGACTCACAGTGGTAAAAAATAAAAATAATGAACTTGTTCCCGCTAGAGTTCAGAACAGTATGAGAGTTTGTATTAACTACAAGTGGTTAAACTAGGAAACTAGAAATGATCACTTTTCTTTGCCTTTCATTGATCAGATGCTTGAATAATTGGCTGGTAAATTGCATTATTATCTTCTTGATGGTTTTTCAGGTTATTTTAAGATCTATATTGCACTAGAGGATCAAGAAAATACAACTTTCACATGCCCATTCGGTGCATTTTCTTACAAGAGAATGCCCTTTGGTATGTGCAATGCTCTTGGCACTCTAGCGATGCATGATTAGTATCTTAATTTAGTGAAAATTGCATGGAAGTGTTTATGGATGATTTCACTGTTTTTGGTTATTCATCTGATGCATGTTTGAACAGTTTAAATATGGTTTTAGAGAGATGCATCGAAACTGACCTTGTTTTGAATTATAAAAAATGTCATTTTATGGTTCAACAAGGAATTGTTTTGGGTCAAATAATTTCTAAAAAAGGAATTTCAGTATATCCTGTTAAGATTGATGTGATTTTTACACTATCTTACCCATCTCGCATTTGCGATATTCGTTCTTTTCTTGGTCATGCAAGTATTTACTGGCGCTTCATAAAGGATTTCAGCGAGATAACACTTTTATTGCCAAACTTGTTGAAAAATGATGTCACTTTTAAATTTGATGACAAATGGGAAAAGACGTTTGATTTCTTGAAGAAGGCATTGACCTCTACTCCCATTATCCAACCTCCTAATTGGACCCTCCTTTTTGAAATAATGTGTGATGCATCTAACTATGCAGTGAGGGCGATCCTTGCACAAAGGGTGGACAAGGTTGCCCATGTTATTTATTATGCTTCTAGAACTTTGGATTTTGCACAGGCTAATTACACCACTACTGAACTTCTAGCTATTGTTTTTGCTCTTATTAAATTCAAATCATATTTGATAGGTTCCAAGGCAGTTGTTTTTACTGACCATGCATCTTTAAAGTACTTGTTGAAGAAACCAGAAGCAAAGCCGAAATTCATTTGGTGGATGTTGTTGCTCCAAGAGTTTAATGTAAAGGTTAAAGATAAAAGTGGAGCTGAGAATTTAGTGGCTGATCACTAAAGCAGAATAGAGCGGGATGAAGATCCGTCTCCCATTCATGATGATTTTCCTGATGAGCAACTTTTACAGCTGCATGAGGTAACTCCTTGGTATGCTGATTTAGTTAATTATCTTGTTGTTGGATTTTTTTCCTACAGTTGCATCTAGGACACAAATTCACAAACTCAAAAGTGATGCAAAATATTATGTGTGGGATGATACATACCTGTGGAAATTTGGTAGTGATCAAGTTATTAAAAGGTGTGTCCCCGGCTATGAGATTGAATCTATTTTGCATCTTTGTCATACTTTTCAAGTAGGGGGACATTTTGGTCCTTAAAGGATTGCAAGAAAAGTCATAGACTCAGATTTCTATTGGGCCACTATTTTTAATGATGCTTATGAGACTTACTGCACTTGTTAAGAGTGTCAGATAACATGTACAACCATCACTCGTAAGAGTGAAATGCCTTAGCAACCTATGCTTTTCTGTGAGGTGTTTGATGCATGGGGAATCGACTTTATGGATCCTTTTCATGTATCTTTTGATTTTGTTTACATTTTACTAGATGTTGATTATGCTTCAAAATGGGTTGAAGAAATCCCCACTAGGACTAATGATTATAAAGTTGTTGCAGATTTTTTCAGGTCCAATATTTTTTTGCAGGTTTGGAATACCTTGCGCTATCATAAGTGACCAAGACACTAATTTCTGTAACCGCACTCATTCTGAAAGTATGAAGTTATGCACATGGTCTCTACTGCATACCACCTCCAAACTAATGGGCAAGCTGGGATCTGAAACAGGAAAGTTAAATATATTTTAAAAAAGATGGTGCAGCTAAATAGGAAGGACTGGAGCCACCGTCTAGTAGACGCACTTTGGACTCAAAGAACAACTTGTAAGACACCAATATGGATGTCTCCCTATCAACTTGTTTTTGGTAAGGCATGTCACCTCCCTGTAGAAATTGAGCACTGTGCTTATTGGATGGTCAAAAGTTGTAATTTAGAAATGCAGAAAGCAGATAAGGAAAGAAAACTCCAATTACAACAGCTTGAAGAGCTTAGGCTAGAGGCCTATGAAAGCTCTATAATTTATAAAGAGAAAACTAAGTACTTCCATGATAAGATGATTTCTTAGAAGAAATTTTCTGTTGGCCAAAAAGTCTTACTATTTAACTCATGTCTAAAAGTCATGGTTGGGAAACTTCGATCTAAGTGGATTGACTCTTTTGTTGTTACTAATGTTTTCTCTCATGGTGCAGTATAAATAAAAGTGCAGGTACTAATAAAGCATTCGAAGTCGATAGGAAGCACCTGAAGCTATTCCATGAAAGTTCGGTGCTTGAAGATGCAACCATAAAAGAGCTTTCCTTAGAAAAGCCCACCTATACTGCAACTTGATCAAGGAGTCCTTCTTCCTTTCTCTCACTCTTATTTTATATTTATGTTCTTTCATTGAGGACAATGTGTGTCTTAAGTGTGGGGGAGGGAACCATTACTTTGTTTTCTTTCATTCAATTTTCCTTGTTTTTACTTATTTTTGTTTGTTTTCTTAAATAAAAAAAATAAAAATTGCATGATTTTCATTGGTTTTCGGGTTGCAAGTGTTGTGTGAGTAATTTCTCTATTCTATAGATTAAAGACTCGTGGTGTGATGTGATTGATTTGCTGTGCATTCTTAGTATGATAGGTAGGACTAAACTCTGAATTGTACATCATTTATAGTTAATCATTACCTTTTGTGAGATTTTGAGCATTTTAATATATAACATACAAAAAGCAATCTATTTCTTCTTATTTGATTTCACTCATGTTTGTTAGTCACTTTATAACTTGAATTGACTCTTGTTGAAACTTTTTGTTTACTTGTGCAAACTGATATGATAAAGGCAACTTATTTTTATTTTGTAGCTAGTTAGCCAAAAAGCCAACCCTGAATAATATCATCCCTTATTTGAAAACCCCTTGAACATATTTATCCCATTCTTTGTTTAAAACTAATTGCAAATCTAAAAGTAAAAAAACAATGTTTATCACCATATTCAAAGGGTTGAAAAAGTCTTGTTTGAAGTTATGCGAGGTTGAATAGTTGTTATGTTTCAAAGGATGACAGAAAGGAAGAAAAAAAAAGAAAAAGAAAAAAATAAAAAAATAAAAAATAAAATAAAATAATTGGAAAAGAAAAGAAGAATGATAATTCATTTTCCTTCTAAAAAAAGAAAAAAAAAGAAAAAAAAAAGAAGAGAAAAAAGTTGTTGTTGTTGTTTGAAAGTGAATTTGATTTTATTTAAATGCAAATGAGTTCCCAATAATAGTAATGGTGTACACATTGATGACTTAGGATTCACACGGGTCGACCTTGGCAAGGCATCTTTTATGACCGAACCATTCATCATGGCTTCTTAAGCAAAACAAATTTTCTATGTTACCGACCCATCGGACATATCGGGGGAAATGGTCAATCGTTCTCCAAGGAAAACACATTCCTCTTAGTGATGGAAGTCTTGATATTTCGTCCACACCTTCTTACACAACACAAGTCCCTACCTCATATGATGAAGTTGATGGAGATGTCGTGTACGCTGTTCGAATCGATCATGAAGAAGGCATATGGGAAACTTAACAAGTATGTAATTTACTTATTCTAATATATTAATTATATATTACACTTTCTAAATATTTTTACTAACAAGTATAATTATTTGAAATCATAGGTCTTTAGAGTCAAGACACCAAGGGACAAGAAACCAAAACACCAAGTTACAATTATGTGATGTTATGTACTATGTAAACTGTAGGTTGTTTATTCTGTTAAATTGTAAGATATTTGTTACAATTAACTATGTGATACTATGTAATGTGTAAACTCTAGGCTGTTTGTTCTGTTAAATTGTAAGATATTTGTTACAATTGAATATGATACAATTATGTGATGTTATGTAATGTGTAAACTGCAGGTTGTTTGTTATGATATATTGTAAGATATTTGTTACAATTGCATATACAGTTATGTGATATTATGAATATGATACAATTAACATTATTATGATTACTTTATCACAAATGTTAGTTATATTTTCTGCTGTGATATGGTGAACAATAATACAGGTAAAAAAAGGGATTAATTATAAAATCAGGAATCTTTTTATTAAATTTGCAGAATATGTAACAACGGTTATACACGATAACCGTAATAATAACTTATGCTTTAACAACAGTTATACTACACAACCGTTACAATATCTCGCGCGCTGTCCAGAAAAAAATAAATATCAAAACAGCGCAGCTGGGAATCGAACCTTGACCACTTGATTACTGGTCCGTGATTGTACGTATCATATATACAACGACACTCTACATAACAACGCCTGTGCACGCGTGATTACATACTTTTCCCAACCGTTGTTAAATGGGTATTTCGTAGCAGTGTTAGTACAGCTCCTGCAATTTCTTTCAATTTCTTTTGTCCCTTTGAATTTTAACCTAGTATCCCCTTAGGATTTATCTCACCCTTACCTTGACCAAATTACAACTCGAATAAAAGTCCTTTTGATCTTTATGTGCATGTATTTCAAATTGTGGATGTTAAAGTCTTTTTAAACTTATGGTAGTGCTAATTTTCATGATGTGCTTTGTGTGTAAACAATTAACTTAAACACTTGATAGTTGAGAGAATTTGCTTTGACTGTGAGGATGTTGCTACTTATGATGTACTCTTCGGTAAACTATTTTCTTATTTGCTTTGACTGTCACAAGAAGTTATTCACTAACACCATTTCTCATGAAGTTTGGAATGAGGATTTTACTCACACCCTTGTGATCTTTAAAGTTCTCTGAATTTGCATGCTCTGTTTTTCTCTTATTTTTCTATTTTGAATTTTAATTTTAGAATTTTGTTCGGAGTGCAAAACTTCAAGTGTGGGAGAATTTGATCAGTGCATTTTCATGCACATTCTTTCATGAACTCTCTTTCACTATTCTAGAGTGTCTAGTGTTATTTTTACTGTTTTAGTTTGTTTCCTATACTTAGATTATGTTTACCTTTATTTTAATTTCGTATTTAATTTTCAGCTTAAATACTTATTTGATACATTCACATTGAACAGATCATAGCTAGAGCTACGAGTATTGGATTGACGTGTTCTAATATGCGTTAGAAAGATAAGATGAAAATCTACATATTTCATGTTGAAGCCAGAAGCAGATTCAGAGTGCCAAAGACTCGAATAATTCGTTTTAGTACCATACTTTAGAAAATAATTAGTTTTGGGCCGTTATTTTATGTTTTTGGATCCGATTTGAATTAGAACCCGAAATCTTGTTTTGTTTAACCTAAGACAACTGCTGCTACTGTTCAGATTATTCATTATCCACGAAATTCCTTACTTTGTACAATTTTCATAGAGAATTAATCCCTAAGGCAAATTCTGCTGATTTATGAGTTCCACCGCTTTGAGGTTATTTTAATTCCAATTCAATTTCGATTTCTGTTCAATTCTACCTATTAATTTGATTTCTTAATTCAATTGCTTTCGTTACCTTAATTTGATTTTTGCTCATAGGATAGAATTGATTAAATTCGATTGTATGCATATTTATAATTTTAATTGTGTGTTAACTTAGCTTATTCGTTAGCTTCGCCTAATCTTTAAACTTTCATTCTTAATGCGGTAAACAGGAACATAACTCACATGATATTGATAATGCTTGTCTAATTGATTTCATAATCGAATAGGATCGAAGCTGCTTATGGGATTAGAATTACAATAGTCAGTGATAAGTCGGAACCCAAATTAGTAAGATTAGTCGTTTTGGCTTATTCGTAATAAAATCCTTTTTACTGTTATATTATTCGAAACATAAACCTTAAAACTCCATTGTTTTCACTTGGTAAAAATCAATCCAAGAGTTTTTGCGATAGGACTCTCGAGTGTCGCTTTCATAAACTATAATTTTTATTTACTCGTTTTTTACCTGTGCACAACAGCGGATCAGTGATCGCTAGAATCAGAGGTAGATCAAAGTTTGAAATTCCATTTATCTTTTCAAGATTTAGAATTCCTAACTCCAAATCAATATTTGATTTGCTGAACCCCAATATATGTCATTAGAAGGTATTCTAATGAGGGGCGGATGTTGGATGCCGCTGCACCACAGATCTCATTGATCGGTGCTAATTGACAGAGAATTAAATTATAAGATGGAACAGATCTCTTGGACATGACTAACAGATTTAGTGCTTTTGCTTTCTCTCTTTCGGTAGAGATATGATTTTGGATCGAAGATGGACTGTTCGTAGAATTTCACGGAAATTCAAATCAATTCCCTCAAATTGTGTCATTGTTTCGTTATAGAACAAGAATTGGAAATAACCATATTGTGCGAAATTCTAATTAGGTGATGTTGATCTCTGATACGATGGCGTGAGAATGAACCTACAAGGTTAACACCCAAACATCAAAGTCAATTCAAAATTCAAGATAAATATTATAAAAAAATAAAGATAAAAAAAATATATCTTACATTTTGTGCGAGATGACTTTTATATATATAATTTTTCATAGTGAATCCCATATAAGAAAATTGGATCTCATACAAATGAGACAAAGTGTGCCTCAATCTAGTAGATTTAAGAAGAGTGATCCAAATAATACTAACTCAGTGACTCACAAAATCAATTAAACATTAGAAAAATATGAATTTTGTTGAACATTTGATGATAATTGAAAATTATTGTCTGAATTCAATCTTTAAAATTTAATTGTAATATAATATTAATAAATCCATTTTTTAAAATAATAATTTATTTAATATTTAAAAAACCACTATTACTAACAAAATAGTAAAAATAAAAATTGAGCATGATTGTGGAAAAAGAAGATACAGTAGCTATTTTATACTGTATATATTTACTTAATAATCCTGTTTAATACAGTATAAATGTGAAAGCCAGTAGATGAAGTTGGGCGTAGCGTATGAGGCAACTGGAGACTACGTCACCTGCAGATTGTACGCTGTTGTTTTCAGTGGAAAAGAAAGAAACAGACACTTTTCGGGTTTCCAACCAAAACAGCTTGCACTTTCAGAGCTGCAGCATCATATCTTTTGCTTAAACACCATCAGTGTCATTAATTTGCCATTTACCAATACCTTGTTTGAAAAGATCACTCACACTAAATTCCTAGTCCACAAACCCTCTCATTATTCTCTCTCTATCTCCTCAAACAAAACAAAATTTCTCACCATGTGCCATGTTCCCTTTTTTTGATATATTTATGAAAAAAAAATAATGATTCTTATACACATGATATAACTTTATCAATGTTATAATATGGGTTGATACTTTGTGTAAAATATCTTTTTGACAATAGTGGTAGACAATAATATTATAGTGACAGATAGAAAAGGAGATTATTTGAACCGTATATTTCTAACACTAAGAAGTTAGAGTCTTTTTACACAACAAGAAGTTATAGCACTGTGTTGGTGTGGTTGCAAGAGATTGATCCACGTGGTAGAGTGTTGATTGCTTAAACTACATTTGAGATTTCTATTTTGAGGCCATTTCATAGGTAATATTGCACGCAAAACGCATTAAAGATGCCAAAAAAGATGTAACGTAACCCATACTATTCTTCTATACCCATCCATCTTTCCATCCATTGTCCTCTATTTCTAGAGCGTAATCATGCATGCATGTCTCTTCAAACTCAAATAAATCTACAATTAACAGAAAAAGAAAGAATAATACTCTCCTATACACTAATATAGCTATAAAACTAATTGCACTGAGGTGATAGTATCCCATCACATCAATACATAAACCCTAGCTAGGTTTTCATACAGTATTCGCAGTTGGGGCATCATCAAACCATTTGGTTTCAGGCCCTGTCTCACTCTTGATGTCCGGAACTGGCTGAGAGAGACCATAATAGTGGCAGAGTAGTAATTAACACAGCTCAGTGCGTGTCACTATCAAATGTCTTTCTTTCTTTTCTTTTTGCTTATCATCATCACTCACCCTACCTCACCTTCTTTATCTTTACTTTTGCCACTCTAATTTATCTCTATTCACACCATTGCCATTCCTAGTCCTACCAGTATGTACCTGCATTTTTTACAAAGAGACTCAATCATCATCATCGGCATGTTGATTGTTGCTAAAGAATTCATAAATAAGTACAAGTATTAATAATTCATAGTGTAAAAAAATAGTGGTAATTATTAATAGAATTAAATATACAACACATCATATAAAATGGAAGCGAGTTTCACTTTATTTCATATAATATTATTTTTATTCTCTTTATAATATATTAGCGTCCAAACGGGCACTCCCGTGCCCGTTTGTCTGCTTTTTTTAATGCGCACAGCAGAAAAAAATAAACGTGTGTATATTATATATGAGGTTTTTATCGTACTTTACATTAAAAATAATATTTTTTTACACAACATATACGTGTGCATATTAATGTACTTATTGAATACAACTACATTTATTATTGGTGTATTTATTCAGATACATATTAAGTATTGTTTGCAATATGTAATATTCACGCTTTAAATTTTGTTTGAATTCAGAAAATCGAATTGTAACGTGACTTTATTCAACCAGTTTTTTCAAATAAATAAACATAAACTTTAACAGAGATATTAAGTTAACGGGTTATAAATATAACTTACACAATAACTTCTACTATTAACTTCCTATCTAACGGGTTATAATATAAATGAATATTTTTTATTTAATTTAAATTTTAATCTAAAGATTTACACATTATACTGTTCTCTATAAAGATTTAATAGAATTAAATATGATTATATATTTCTTAAAACATATTATATTTTACAAATTGAGAACTACATAGTGAGTATAAAATATGGAAATCAACCGGATTCTAAATAAAAAACAGCACATCAAACTTTGTATTCATAATCATTAAAATAATTGATTTAAAAACCAACAATTAATAAGAGAATAACATTAAAATAATTGATATTCAGTTTAAAATACATATTTTATTCTTTCAAACAATAAATAGATAACAATAAAAATAGTCATTCAGCAATAAATAGATAACATTAAAAATAGTCATTCAAAATTAAGAGAAGATATTTAAACAAAAAATCTAATAAATATGAATATAATGTTATTAAAAAAATAAAACTGAAACAAATATGTTTCAATAAATCAATCTTACTTGTTGTGACCAATGTGTGCATCTTTTTAAAATAAGTAGTTTGTGTTCTGTCCACTTAAAAAAATATAAAGTAATAAAAAAGAAAACAGAAGAATTAGAAGGAGAACATAGAGAGACTTATTAAATTTCTTCAAGATATGCTCTCTTTCATCCAATGCCTCATTTTCTTTTTCATTTTGTAGAAGGCGATGGAGTTGCTATGCCAAAGTAGGATGGAGTTGCTATGCCAAAGTGGGGACATCTCTTTTTTCCATGGTTCCTCATTCTCCTTTCTTTCTATATGCAGATGTACACCGTCAAATAATTTTTAGTTGCATTAATTTCAAAGAAAGATTTCAAATTGAAGAGAGTAAAAAAATTATAGAAGTTATATTTCTAACACATCAATCAAGAAATTATTGTAATTTATAACTGCTTGATTTGAAGGGGTCTAAGTTAAGACGTTATTATATATTGTCATGCAGTTAATAACTGCACATTGGAAGTTAACAATATTATTTTGAATTTCTTTGGCAATAAAATAAAATGAACCACAAAAATGAAAATGACGGGCAAATAGAGAATAAAAACAGGCTAGACTAAAATAGTATATCTCCATTCTATATAGTTATAGATATGCATAAGCATAAAAATATATATGATAAATTTTTTTTATTTTGATTTTAATTAAAATTATGTGTATTTAAATTTGTGATATGTATGTAAATATAATTTTTAATCGGAAGTTAAAATCAGTTTTTTTTCAAATAACTAATTACTTTTAATTGTGTATAAAATTCAAATATAAAATGGGGGGAGTAGTTATTTTTTCTTTGTGTAACTTTTAGGTAGTTTTGAAGGGCAAAAGAGAAAAAAAAAATAGGCTACACCAAAAAGATGTTTTGCCTTTATATATATATATATATATATATATATATATATATATATATATATATATATATATATATATATATATATATATATATATATATATATATATATATATATATATATATATATATATATATATATATATATATATATATATATATATATATATATATATATATATATATATATGATTTAATAGTAATATATTAACAGTATAAAAATATTTTATACTGTCATCAAATGAGAATATATTATTTTGCCATATTATACTAGTATTTTAAATTTTATAATGTGACTTACCGGGATGCATCGTCGTCATTGATTGACAATATAAAATTAACTTACACTGTCAGTGCATAACCCATTTTCTTATATATATATATATATATATATATATATATATATTACTCTCCTAAATGTACAATTTAACATTAAATTTGGAGTAAACAAAAAAATTTACAAAAGATAACTTTGAACATATAGAGAAAAAACATAAAATTTTAACATTTAAAAAAGATTCAAATTTTTTTTATATGAGATAAATTGAGACTCGCCAATTATGTATATTTAACACTAAATTCCTAGTGCATAACGGCTGTCATTATTAATACTTGTAATTTTGAAGATATTTAACAATCCACTAAATTCATATTTAAGATATTTAATTGTATACTTTTATAATTAAAAAACAATTCAATAATTACTTATTATTATTAGAAAAATATTTAAAATTTATTGAATAATCTGGGATTGGTCTTTATATATATATATATATATATATATATATATATATATATATATATATATATATATATATATATATATATATATATATATATATATATATATATGGGCACGCATATTGGATTCAACTTTAAAACTTTAAAAATTGCACACTCTTAAAATCGAAGTTTTCACTATTACATCAATTAGAAATGTGCATAATTCTTAAACCAAACTAAATAGATGGATTAGTTTGATTCTTAAAATCACTTTTACAAAATCAATTTATTTTTCTAAAACCGATTTATGATCGGTTTGGTTAATCAGTTGTATGCACTAAAATAAATCAACTTTTGTTTAAACCAATTTAAAACCAAAATTCTCTCTAACTTGTTTTGATTAAAACTCAATTTTCAATCCTATAATCTCTGCTGAGACATTTTCAAAAGTTACATAGCTCAATAAAATTGAATTGAATTAATAAATAATAATTATGAAACAGAAATGCTAAAAATATGTAAAAAAATTTCAAATTTCAATATGAAAAATTAAAATTGATTAATTGCACGATATATATATATATATATATATATATATATATATATATAACTTATCTAATGAGAATGAAAAAGTTATTTGAGAATTTGAGAACGAAACACATTCATCATATTTAAAAAGGAAGGTTAATATTAAATCATTTCCTTCACTAAATCATGTGTCAAAAATTCAAAAAATCAGACCCTTTTAAGAGAAGGGAGAAATAAATAATCAGTTTTAAAAATATATTTTAATTCAATGGTCTAGATTCATTTTTATATTTTCATATAAAAATAGCATTCTAATATAATATATATATATATATATATATATATATATATATATATATATATATATATATATATATATATATATATATATATATATATATATATATATATATATATATATATATATATAATCTCACTAGTTTCTCGTTCTCATGAATATGCTCTCTTTATAGTATTTTACACTTACCATCTTCATGACTCCATCCATTTCACTTTTTCATTTTACAAAAGTAGAAATAGATTTCTAAGAGGAAACATATGATTTAAGGAAAGAAGCTAAAAAACAACTCATAATCATATAATTTCAATTTATAGAAAACTAGTAAGATACTCGTGCTTCCGCACGGGTAAAATTATTTGATATAATATTAAATATGTTTAAATGTAAATTTGAATTTATATATGTATTTCATTTTAAAATTAGTTATTAATTTTAAAATGAACAATAATTATATAAATACGATTGTAATCTATAACAATATATAAAGGCAAAACATCTTTTTGGTGTAGCCTATTTTCTTTCCTTTTTTACCCTTCAAAACTACTTAGAAGTTACACAAATAAAACTTAACTACTCCCTCCATTTTATTTAAATTATAGACAACTAAAAGTAATTAGTTATTTGAAAAGAAAATTGACTTTAACTTCCAATTAAAAACTACATTTAAATAACTTCTCCTTATAATTTATGTCTTTCATTTTTAACTCATTAGGTTTATTAAGTTATACAAATTAAATTCTCTCATTCAAAAAACATATTCAACCTAACTTCTTCTCTGGTTTTGCAGTAACTTATTCTCTGATTTTGCTTGGCCATACTTAAAGACAAGGTTGATTAAAACTATTTGCCTGAAAGCATTGATTCACTATCTCACCCTCTAAGTTAGTTCATAATGTACCCTTTATTTGTAATGAGATTAAATTTTTTTTGCACAAACAACTGCGCAGGATACTCACTCGACAAAAGCCAGAGAGCATTTAATACAGCAAACAAAATGATGATAGACAAAGGAAAAAAGATGATGTCCATAGAAATAAAAAATGGAGAAGAAGGGAGACTGTCTGAGGAAAATTGGAATCCAGACAATGTTCATGATGATGGTAGAAAAGAGAAACCTACAATTTGCAGATAACATAATATGGATTGCGAATCACACAATGATTTCTGTTACGGTCGATTATTAGGGTATTTAGATTCTTCAATCTAATTTTTTGATTTGCTTTATTTATTTATTTTCATTTACTGTTTTGTTCTTTTTGCACAAATCCATGTCTGAAATTGGGGTTTGAAAATTGAGATTATTGAATTTTTTTTTTTTGATTTCTAATACTTTAATTTTTCTTTCTATTGTAAAAGAAAAATGAATCATAATCTCTTAGGAAAGAAAAAAAGGTGCGCCCTAATTTCTATGATCAAATAATTAGAATGACTATTTTAATTAATTTTTTAAAATTTGGTTTCCTCAAGAATACAAACTTGGTGCTCCAAGATATCTCTGCATGTTTCCAACCAGTTATCATTTCATGCTTTGTTTTTTTTTCATTACTAATGTTCCACACACTCGCACTCATGACATAAGGATAATTTTTGCAATCTTTTTTCATAGTCCTGAATCCGAACATTTATACCTTAATTTTTTAACAAAGAAAACTCATATTTTTAACATAGAAAAGAGACGGATAAACATAATTTTTAACAAAATTTAATTATTATTTTCTAATTTGTACTTTTTAATTAATTTATGGTAAGTATTATATTTTAAAATTTGATGATGAGTATCTTCCATTAGATAAATTATTTCAATGGTTATAATTTTAGTACATTGACTTATATATTTTTTATATATTGTGTAGGTTGTTATTGAGATTAATCTCTAATCTTGCCATATATAAGACTCACATTCACAAACAAAACTACAGTTTGTATCAGATAATGTTAAATATAGGCTTTAGAGTTTATATATATATAATCTCACTAGTTTCTCGTTCTCATGAATATGCTCTCTTTATAGTATTTTACACTTACCATCTTCATGACTCCATCCATTTCACTTTTTCATTTTACAAAAGTAGAAATAGATTTCTAAGAGGAAACATATGATTTAAGGAAAGAAGCTAAAAAACAACTCATAATCATATAATTTCAATTTATAGAAAAAAACATTTACTATATTATGTTAAATGTGGGGGAGAGTCTAATTTTGAGACCATGAATGTAAACACAAAACTCTATTCAAGAAAAGACAATTAATGAATTTTTTTTATCTTATCAATGAAATCAACATTTATGATTTTTTTTAATTAAATATACATTATCTTAATTGACATTTATGAATAAAACAGAGAGAGTTAAAAAATGGACTAAACATTTATAATTATATATTGTTTTTAAAAATTGAATATTGATATTTTGGGGTTTTAATAAAATGGATATGGGTTGGTTTTTTAAACCAAATAATTGTGGGCTTTTAAATAGCTACATCATGAGGCAAGAGGAGAATTCAACCTGACAACCCCACTTTTATATATATATATATATATATATATATATATATATATATATATATATATATATATATATATATATATATATATATATATATATATATATATATATATATATATATCATATTAGAATGTCATTTTTATATGAAAACATAAGAATAAATCTGAATCATTAGATTTTAAAATGAATGGGAGAAATTATGTGTCAGTTTTTTTCTCTCTCCTCGATCATTTATTTTATTAATGGAGGAGAGAGAAAAACAAAAATTACACATAATCTCCATCATATTATAAAAATTGGATGATTTGTCTCCCAATAACTTCTTTCCTTATTTAATCAATTTGTATTTATTATAATGTTTATATGATGTTCTATAAATATGACCAATCTCATTGTATACGATAGACCAATGAAATAATACATAATCATTCTAATCTTTCTATCTTCTATTTTATATTCTTTCTCCTTATTTTATAACATGTTATCAGCAGCACGGTACTCTACCATATGAAAGGTAACTAACTATCTAAGAAGTGATACAAATAATTTGATAATGAATGTCTAACTATATGAAACTCCAAGATTTAGAAGGTAACATTACTATTATTTTTTTTGTTTCGTAATATATATTTTTAATTCTACATATTATGTATTGATATATTGATTAGAAGAAAAAAATCAATAATGATTTTCATGAATCCCAGAAGGATTGGATGAATAATGTTAAAATATCTCTGAAATACTATTAAATAATGTGTTTGTTATATAGTTCTTGAAGAACTTAACAAATATCCTTGAAGGATAGAAAAATAATAATTTATTATATAGTTCCTGAAGAACTAATCACGATCCCTGAATGATAGAAAAATAATAATTTATATAGTTTTTGAAGAACTTGTAATGCATTCCCGGAGGATTACACGAAAATTGTTTCTCTTTATCATTGATTGAAGATCTATGATCTACCTCTCGAAAAAAATTATATATATTATAAAGGATCCCTAGAGGATTGTTCAAAGAATGAATTACTTTTATTCATTCCTCAAAGAACGGTTATCCTTTGATGATTGATAAGAAAATGATTATTCTGTCTCCATTGATCATAAAAGTATCAATGATGATTTTCATGGATCTTAGAAAAATTGACAATCACAGAAGGATTGCATGAATAATATTAATAAATGTAAATTTATTAAGATTGAAAAATATATATTATATACAAATTATTTTATATTTACTAGAGATTGAAACAAATTAGAAGAATAAAATCATATGTATCATGGTAAACCAAATGTTTATAAATCACACTTAAGTGTGTTGTTGGCAAAATCGGTTGGGTCATCTCAAATGTATTATAATGTGAGAACTAGTTTTGAAAAACTAGAAGTTTCTACAATCACGACTACAAAACGCGTAAACAACGACGCCTTGCTCACAACGCTTCATCCCTACACCGTTGTGACATATCTAAACTAAGGCGCGGTTGTATTTTATTTGTTTATTGAATAAAAATTATCTGTATATAACAACAGTTGATAAACCAACTGTGGTGATTATTTGTATATAACAACGGTTGATAAATCAACCGTGGTGATACCTTCAAGCTTTCATGTGTTCGAATCTCAGCGCATTCATATATATTATTCCTTTTATGTTAAAGCGCGCCTTTACTTTTTTATTTACTTTTAATTAAAAAAATTAAAAGTTATGACTATGGTTGTTTATATACACCGTTGTGATATATTTTATATGTTTTTTTAATTTTTAATTCTAAACATAACTCTGGCGCTTTAATATGAAATTTCATTATGAAAATAATATATCATAACGGTTTAAATTGTTGACCGTCACAGTAGCTTTTCAATATTCTCCAAGCTAGCTAGTTTCATTGTCTCTTCAGTATCCTTTTTTCCATTGAAAATAGAAACTAGACGAAACGTTACACGATTTCAACCCTAAACCCTAATGTTCAATACTGTGAAAAATACACGATTTCAACCAAAGCTTGCATCATCAGTATCCCTTTGTTGTCATTTTCGTCATCATCGTCACGATCGTAAAGAAAATAGAAGATTACGCACATACCAACACCGTCGTCATCATCGTCACCGTCGAGAAGGAAGATAACAACAACACTGTCATTGTCGTAAGGAAGGAAGACAACAACAACACCAACACTAACATCGTTTACTTCGTCGTCACGTTTAGGGTACGTAAAATATTTTCCCCATGCATTTATAGTAAAATCTTTTGCCATTGTTGTTCATGTTGTAGTTGTTGTTTTTGAACTTAGATGCCGACCTTGTCGAGTTCTTCATCAGAAACCAGCGAAAAAACTCAAACAAATGAAAGGTTAGCCAATGAAACTCAAACAACTGAAAGTCAAACGAAAAGATCACAAAGAGGTGTCACAATGATGCCCCAATTCATATCCGTCCGCAACTCATCTCGTGTAAAAATTCCGATCGAGTTTGATTCGCACTACAGATTAGTGGATTGTCCACATTACTCTACTTTTAGGAGTTATGTTGTGTTCCTTGCACGTAGCAAAGTCAGTATACTGATTGATGATTGGAGAGAAGTGGATGTTAATGTCAAATATAGCATATAGACAGACGTTAAGGTATTTCATACTATAATTTTCATATATTTGATATCACTACCTATAGTTTCTAATTCATACTTATATATTGATTTAATGTAGTTGAATTTTGAGTTTACCGATGACTCAAAATTGAAAAGAAAGTGGATAAATTATGCCGGTGTTCGTTGGAGGGAATTTAAGTCACGACTCACGGCTGACTACATTACAAACCCTAAGAGTGCTCTTCAACCTCCATGGAATCGGTATAGTTTTTTATCGAAGAAGGTGTGGCACAAGTTTGCGAAGAAACGCCGTTCTGAGGAATTCAAGGTTAGTACTAGTCTTATGTAACCTATAATGTTATGCTAATGAGTTATAGATACTAATCATACACATTTTTCACTATGTTAATAACAGGCTAAAAGCGAAGTAGGAATTCAGAACAAGGCGAAAAACATGTACCCTCATAGATTGTCTCGTGGGGGTTACAGGAAACTTGAGAAGAGGATCCTGCAGGAAAAACTACAAGAAGAAGGAGATGGTGACATTCCATCTCCACCTTCAAGATATGAGAAATGGAAGAGGGCTCGATTGAGACCTAATGGAGAGTACACCTCTGAGGCTTCAAGAGTAGTTGCTGAGAAAATTGTAAGTATATCTTTTGTTTAAATGCGTTTGCTTATGTAAGTTGCTCATGAGTTGTTATTTAAATGCGTTTGCTTATGTAAGTTGCTCATGTTGTGTAGGATAATTTGGTTGTGGCGGCCCGTGAAGGAACATTTGTTCTGGAAGCACGACATGACATATTAGTCGAAGCTATCGGAACAGCTGAGCATGGAGGTCATGTCCGTGGTGTTGGAGACGGTGTCGGCTTGAGGTCATACTTTGGATCTCATAGAAGAAGCACCGAAACCGCTGAATTTCTTGCTCAACGACAAAAGATTGAGAATGTTGAGAAGCAATTGACGGAGCAAAGGAGGCTGTTTGAAGAGGAGAGGGAAAAAAGGGAGAAAGAAGTGGAAATGTTACAAGAGTAGTATTCGGTATGTGTCGTAAATCGCGCTTATTTTTGTATGATATATATTGTATGTTCTAATTGAATATATTGTGCTTATTTTTGTTTTATGTTCTAATTGAATGTTTTGATGTAGAGATTAAGTGAAAGCCTCGAACAACGAACTAATGAAGATCATCGTTGCGTTGGTGATGATCAAACTCCAAGTAGAAGTGTCATAAATCACGCTTCTACAAAAGGGAGTAATTGTACAACCCCTCCCCCTGTAGATAACCGCAATGGGATATTGGACCCTAGTCCAAATGAAATAACAAGTTTATACTTGTCAATTTCAACAACAGACCTTGCGCAAGCTCTCCCGCTAGAACATTGCCCTAAATTGGATTTAGTGTATTACACTCCTGAAGATGTGAGGGATTTTCTCGCAGAATATAAGTGGCTTGACATATCTATTTTGCAAGTTTGGTGCATGTAAGTATATAGTCGAATATACATGTCATTATAGAACATTATAATTTTTTGTATTTTCTCCCTTAATTTATTCATTTTCTTTGACCATTTAGGTACATTCACCGTGTTTGTATATAATTGAATAAATCAAGTACCTATGGAATCTTGGACCCAAGTTTTATTGCTTGGGCGTATAATGATAAAAATATCAGAGAAAAGTACTTGAAAAGCCGGCTAAATGACGGAGGAAAAGAATGTTACTTTGCACCATTCCTATGTAGGTTAGTATTGTTGTAATTTATTTCTATATTCTATATTTAGTTTTGTTTTAGTAACAACTAATAATATATATATATATATATATATATATATATATATATATATATATATATATATATATATATATATATATATATATATATTCTCATGTTCATTCAGTGGTCATTGGTAATTAATCGTAATATCGTTTAGGACAAATACAGTGACATTACTGTGTTCCTTGCACGATCCACTCCACAAACCAATGAAAGATCTTGTATTAACGTAAGTGTCTTTGTTTAATATCATTTTCTTTGCCATTAATTGTAATTAGTTTATCATGTAATATGTTTAATTCAATTTTCAATGTGCAGTATTGTGGAGCAAGTTAATATATTAAATAATGTTAGAAAAAAGCCCACATACCTTGCTCCTAAAGTAAGTGGCCCGATTACCTGTTTATTTCATTTACATTCATGCATGTGTGGTTGTATTCATGTTTTTATATTCATGTAATTAGTTTGGCATGTTGCTAAAGAATTCATAAATAAGTACTAGTATTAATAATTCATAGTGTAAAAAAATAGTGGTAATTATTAATAGAATTAAATATACAACACATCATATAAAATGGAAGTGAGTTTCACTTTATTTCATATAGTATTATTTTTATTCCCTTTATAATATATATATATATATATATATTGTTCTGGACTGGACCAATGGCTAGACATGGCCCAATCCACTTCTGCTCCAAAACGGCGCAAATTGCCTAAGTCCAATCCACAAAGGGGCAGAAGTTACCTTTCTGCCCCTCCAACCGGGCAGGGACTGCATCGCTCCTCCCCGAAAATGCTGCCCGTTACGCACGACTTATCTACTCCCCGAACAAGTGATGGCATGTGCCCGAAACTACGCTTATGCCCGACATAACAGCTAGTTTCGGGCACCCTGCCCGACATAACGACTAATTTGGGTAGTTACATATTCTTCGGGAAAATGCTTATTTCGCCCCGAAAATAGGACCGTTGGCCACGCGATGGGGGCTCTATATAAACCCTCTCGCTTGAGAGGGTCAGGTATCGAATAATCACCCTTGAAACACATACTTGTACTTGCCCCTTTTCTCTGACCCTTTCTTACTTGAGCGCCGGAGTGCCTTGCAGGTACACCCCCTTCTCCTCTCCATACGACCAGCACCTCAGACGTACTTGGCGGCCCATTTCTACAAGATCTGATCCAGCCTTCACGATCGGTGGCACCGTCTGTGGGAACATTGTTCTCCCTATCTTTCTTTCCCTGGAAACTGAAGATCAAAGCAAATTTCAAAGATCATCATTATGGCCTCTCAAGGTCACGCCAAAGGTGCTCTCCAAACCACTGTCCTCCCCGTCAACAAGACTGACGTTGACGACCCATCATCTCTTCTTCGTGATGCCTGTTTTATGAGGGACGGGGCCACAACTTATCCTTCCCCTACCCCTGCTGACCGCAACAACGATCAGCCTTCGCTGGATATCCAGCCCATTCCTGTTCTGCCCAACGCCGACCCGGTCGTGGCGGCCCTCCTAGAGGCGATCAACAAAACCAACACCCTGATCCTGCAGCAGAGCGAAAGGACCGGGGCGTTAGAAGAGTCCAACCGTCCAAGATCCCCTCCTCCGAGGAGGAACAAGCGACGATCAAGGAACCCGCAACCCCGGAGAGAGGTCGACCGAAGACTACGCCAAGAACCTAACCCTCGCGCCGTCCGGAAGCGTGACCAGGTTTCCCCGCGTAACCAGCACTCTCCCCGCCACAAGAAGACTCGAAGGAACGAGCAGTCACCCCCGGCCAAGCCTAAAGGCCGGGCCCGTTCACCTTCTCCCTGAAGTAACCGCTCACCTTCTCCCCGAAGGAACCGACACCGCGAGCGTACCCTTCGGTCCCCGTCATTCACCAGCTCCAGCAGCAACGATGAGCCTCGCGGCCCATTGTCCCAGGAAATCCTAGCCACCCGTCTCCCTAAGGGCCTGGAGAAGCCCCCGTCACTGGGCACCTACGATGGGACTACTGACCCCGACGAGCACATCGAGAACATCGATGCGCTGTTAGACTAGCGAGGTGTACGGGGCGCCATCAAATGCTGGTTATTTCCGACCACGCTCCGAAAAGGGGCGATGACATGGTATAAGCAGCTGCCCGAAGAGTCCATTACCTCATGGAGGAAACTAGGCAGAATGTTCTCACGGCATTTCACAGCTTCTCGCCGTCACCCTAAGACTGAGGCCTCCCTCGGAGCCATAATCCAAGGAAAGGACTAACCTTTTCGCACATATATCGAGAGGTTCAACAAAGAAGCAGTACAGGTCCCTACAACGGACAAGATAAAAAAATTTCTGCTCGAGCAAGGACTCCGCCCGGGCTCCGAGTTTTCTAAAGTCGTCGGCCTTGCACCGCCGAGGAACCTAGATGCCCTCCTCCTCAAAGCCCACTTGCACATTCAGTACGAAGAGAAGGTTGCGACCAGCAACGTCCGAGCATCACGCCATCAGGAGAACACTCAGGCCTCTAGAGGCGAGGAAGCCTCAACATCTCGTCGAGGTGAAAGGAGGCGCGAGGACCGTCCTCGGGACTCCCGCGACAGCAAGGGGCCCTCCGGGCGATTCCACGACTATACCCTCCTGACCGTCTCCAGGGAGAATATACTGTCCGAGTGCGCGAATTCAAAATTCAAGCAGGCAGGGGTCCGCTTCCCCAAACAACTGCCGACCAAACCCAACACCGACAAATCGAAGTACTACCATTTCCACAAGGGTCGCGGCCACACTACTGAAGACTGCATCCATCTGAAGGATGCTATCGAGATACTGATCAGGGACGGCCACCTGAAACAGTTTGCGAAGAAGAAGGACACTCCTCGACAGGACGCCCAGGAGTCCAAGAAAATAGAGGAAGAGGTACCCTCCTCGGAAGAAGCCAACATCCAGGTCGCTATGTCCATATCGCGACCAGAGGACTTCTACGTCCCGGACAAGCTCAGCGCCCCTGCTTATTTCGTGGCCCACAGCCCGTGGGAGACGTTTACCTCCGCCATGATTATCTCTGGTGGGGGGACTTCAACAAAGTCACGGTGGGCTCCGTGAAATGAAAGTTCAAGCATCTGATCAACATAAGCTCTAATAAGGTGACCACGCTCGATAAGGCCCAGAAGGGATCTATCCCCATCTCCTTCTATCGGGAAGAGCTCCTCGGGGGGTCTCCAAACTCGAGCATACCTTTGCTCGTCAGAGCCCGAATGGCGAACTTCGACGTTCGCAGAATCCTCGTCGACCAGGGAAACTCGGTTAACATTATGTACTCCCAGCTGTTTTTAATACTTCAGCTGGACGAATCACACCTTACCCCCTATGTGGGGTCTGATTTACAGGGATTCAACGGGTCAATGACCAAGTCATGGGGATACGTCGAACTAATTGTAACCTTCGGATCAGCTGAGATGACCAGATCCGTCAAGGTATAATTTCTGGTAATCGACTGCCCGTCGCTTTACCAGTGCATATTCGGAAGACCAACTCTGGCCGAGTTGGTAGTTGTGCCTTCAACAGTCCACCTTGTCATACCCCAAATTTTGACCACTAAGATTTCCCATCATTGTGCAAATCATCAGCACAATACAGATGTACCTTTATGCCTCATCAATCTCCTCGAGGAATTGTTGAGCATTCACTACAATCAAGCTTAGGGTTTCAAGCCCTCTCAGAGCCTTTAGACAAAGGATCAATCAAGGAATGACATGATCTTTAACTTGTCTAACCTCTTAAACATCCACAAAGGATCAAGAGGACTCCCACATCAAGAATTAGGCACAAGAGTGCAAAATTCCAGGTGGATCAAGCCTCAAGTTCATCTAATACAAAGTCAACTGACGCAGAAAGTCAAAGTTTGACTTTTTGGTCAACTATGAGCTTCACAAGCCATTACTCAGGAAAATATGATGGATGATTTAATTTGATCAAATTTAAATCAAGAAATCATGCAAAATTACAAAATTGATCAAATTGAAAGAAACTTAGAAATTTTTTCTAAGTTAAAATCATGTTCAAGTGCACAACTTTTCAAGGTTGTAACTATTGATCCAAGCATCCATTGATTTTGAGTAAGAGCTACTTTTAAAGAGGGTATTTGATACTTCAACATTGTAGAGGGAATCAACTCAAAATATCATAAGGATTGAAAGATATAAGTGATCAAAGTTGAGAATTCTTAATGTCCAATGTTCTGACATTGCATATGGACATCATTAATATTTTTTCAGCAAGAATGCCCCAACTTCAAGGACGTTTTTCTCCATGATCCAAGTTGAACCAGGTCTGGAGTCAAACATGAAAGTTGAAGTACGTTGTCTCAGCTTTCCAGAAAGGTGTAGAACGTCCTTGTAGCATACTCGAGCAGGGAGATATGATTTTCGCAAGAAGTAGTGATAAAGCAGAATTTTCATGACAGCTTTTAGGACAGATTTGACTACACAAGTTCAAGACCATTTTTGATGACTTTGCAAGCTGAACCAAGACCAAAGTCAAACATCAAAGTTAAAGTATGTCATTAGGGCTTTCCAAAATGTATTAGAACTCCCATTAATTCAACTTGAGCAAGGAGTTATGAACCTCACAACAGGCCTTGCTCGAGCTGATTTTTTAGGACAGATTTTGTGCACTTTTCTTGTGCCACCCAATTTTCAAGCTTTGTCACCATGCAAGACAAGCATCAAAGATGCAATTCACTTCAATTCAAAATATCATAGTGGATTAAAATATACAAGTGATTAAAGTTTGGAATTATTAATGATCAAAGTTGTCAAATGTTTCAACATTTCATGGGGCATCATTAATATTTTTTCAGCAAGAATGCCCCAACTTCTAGGACGTTTTTCTCCATGATCCAAGTTGAACCAGGTCTGGAGTCAAACATGAAAGTTGAAGTACGTTGTCTTAGCTTTCCAGAAAGGTTTAGAACGTCCTTGTAGCATACTCGAGCAGGGAGATATGATTTTCGCAAGAAGCATTGATAAAGCAGAATTTTCATGACAGCTTTTAGGACATATTCGACTACACAAGTTCAAGGCCATTTTTGATGACTTTGCAATCTGAACCAAGACCAAAGTCCAACATCAAAGTTGAATTACGTTGTCTCAGCTTTCCAGAAAGGTGTAGAACGTCCTTGTAGCATACTCGAGCAGGGAGTTATGAATTTTACAATAGGGCTTGCTGCAGCTGAATTTTTCATGGGGCAGATTTGCACACTTCTTGTGCCACACGAATTTCCAAGCCTTGTCATCACTTTGGACACCTCTGAGGATCAAATCTAAAGGGTATAATCACTGAGCCAGGCCTCCAAAGTCCTTGGAACAAGAAGTAGCATGCTATTCCTAAAAATCCCTAAAAGAGGGACAAGACTCCAATTTTGGATTGGAGCATTTAATAGATGCTTAGAGGTGGCATGGACTGACACATTTGCAACTGAATTCAGTCAACATTCCTCCAACAAGTAGGGAACCAAAGCTCTGTGCCCTAACCTCTAGTCAATGGCTAGAGGAGACTTGGATTTTCATTGGCCAACATTGGCCAAACCTCTGCTGCAGCCACCATTCACTGTTGCTGCGAAAACAAACTTGCTCTACTATAAATAGAGCTCCTTTGTGTTCAGTTTGAGTACACCAAAGCCATCAAACAGATGCTTTCCTCAAAATATCTTCTTTCACCTCAAATTTGCCTTCCAAAGCAAGTAATTCTGAGTTTTTGAGTTAGAAAGCAATTCCACTCAAACTAATCACACACACACCTCATATATATCATATGTAAGCTGTGCAAACTATCACAAGTGACCTGTAATCACAAAATCACAAAGTCACTTCTCAAAACCTCAAAATGGCACTTTTTTGCATTTTTCAAGCCATGTCATGATTCAGTCACTTTCCAAACCAAATAAAACCTCAAACACACTCCAAATATCATTCTTGAACTGTCCCAAATGGTTCCCAACATCTGGAACACCATTTGAGAGAGTTGCTATTTTGGTCACTTTTAACCCCTTTTGCAAGAAAGGGACAGTTTGTGTTTTTGCAGGTACCGATTGATTCCAATCATCCTAAAAGCTTCTAAGGGATCATTTGAGTGTGTCTAAAGCATCAAATCATTTCTGGAACAAGAGGCTTGATAGATTGCACAAAAAGCTCAAAAAGAGGTAAGCATCACAACTTGGAATCCTAGAAATCATGCATTGCTTTGAAGTCCACTGATCATACACATCTCATACATGTTGTATATGTTGTATTTGGGCTAATTCACCATGTAATTCATGCCTGTATCAAAGTGTAGCACAGAAAATGCAATTATAGGTCCTTTTCAAAACCACTATCGGGTTTTGAGGAGGGAGTGTGATAATTGGATTCCTTGTGAAATTCTGGGCCAGATGCATATAAATTTTGTCTCAAATTATTGAGATTTGAGAAAGTTATGGGTGTTGGAAGTTTGATAAAAAAGATGTTGAAAACTCATGAGTGATGTCTCATGAGTGATGTTGTGACATCACATTCCTCTTTTTCTTAGTTTATCTTCAAAACTCAACCAATTTTTTCACATAGCAAAAATTATAATTTTCCAAATCTGTTTTACACACTTGTTATTCATACTCCATAATATTTTAATCCACCAAAAAATCACAAAAAATATTATTATTTGATATATTTTTAATATATTCAAAAATATTGTTTTAAATTGTTTTAAATGCTTTTAAAATGATTTCTTTTTCTTGATTTTTAAAACCAAAATGATTTTAAATATTCATGTTGATAAAATACTTTTTCATAAACCTTAATCACTGTTTATAACATGATTAATGATTTTATTTGATATTTTCTACTTGATTTTTCTTTAAAAAATGCTCTTTAAAAAATGAAATTAGGGTTTTTGATTAATTCAACCCTCATCAAACGTTTTCAAACATTCATGGGCCTCTAATAGAGTGTAAGACCCAATCCTTTGTAAATACAAAAACATTTTGGGCCTCACTTATTGTATAAGTCCCGTTGTATTTCAAAAAGTTCGACGCAATCATCATCCGTTGAAAAACAAACCTTGGGCCTACCCTCGAGTAGTAAGACCCATTTCTTTTCTTAAAACTCACTTGGGCCTCTATTAGAGTGTAAGACCCAACACCCTTGTACAGAAAACCTTTTTGGGCCTCATTCGTTGTATAAGTCCCCCTGTACATTTTCAAATAAACGGCGCGATCGTCGCCTTTTTTAAAATAAACCTGGGCCTACCCTCGAGTAGTAAGACCCATTTCTTTTTCTAAAAAATTTTGGGCCTCTATTAGAGTGTAAGACCCAATCCCCTTTTAAACAAAATAATTTGGGCCTCACTTATTATATAAGTCCCTCTGCATTAAAAGAAAACCTCGGCGCGATCGCCATTTTTAACGAAAAAATCATCTGGGCCTACCCTCGTGTTATAAGCCCCACTCTTTTTCTTTAAAAACTTTTTGGGCCTCTTGAGAGAGTGTAAGACCCATCCCTTTGTACAGAAAACTTTTTGGGCCTCAGTCACTTGTATAAGTCCCTTTGTACAAATTCAACAGTGCGCTCACTGATAAAACCCTGGGCCTCTCCTTGAGCTGTAAGCCCCAAATCTTTCTTTTCAAAGCACTTTTTCCTTTGATTTTGAATATACTGTTGTTTTCAATCTTTCTTTGTTGAACAACTAACCAAACAGCATGGAAGCTCTCTACAACCGAGTAAGTGTTTATACGCTTTCATTTACCGCTTTCATATACATATAACTGTATTGTGGGGCTGTTTCACTGTAAGTCTTCTTTCATAAACTCATATCGACTGTGTAATAATAGTATATATATTTAGAGTTTCCCCGGCAACTACGTCTAGAACTAGGTGACGTCGTTTCGTTTATTCATAGAAATAGACAACTAGATCCCCAATAGGATCACCAGATACAGTCTTCTCTCAGGCTGTCCTCATTAGGAATTGTCAAGAAACTCTACTCCCAGAGATGAATGTATTCTCCGTGAATGGCATCTTTGAGTTTCTTCCAAATTCTCGAACTTTCCTGGCTTGATCTATTCCTTGTGAATAGCCTATCTTGAATTTCTCGGGGTTTGGGGACCCACGGGCTTCTTAAAAGCATCGACCTCCTCTTAGGCATCATACAAGGACCCACAGGCTTCCTAAAAGCAACCCAGCCTCCTCTTGGGCTTAGTACAAGGACCCTACGGCTTCTTAGAAGTATTCACAGCCTCCTCTTAGGCATCGTATAATGATATCTTCCTCCGGGAATGATAACCTCCTCTTGGGCTTCGTACAAGGACCCGTCGGCTTCTTAAAAGTTTCCAGCCTCCTCTTGGGCTTCGTACAAATTATCCCGACGACCTCCTAGAGGTATAGGAACAGAACCTAGTCATCTTCATAGAACAGTCCTGTCAAAGAGTCTACTACTGTTTCTCAAAGCATAGTACAAAAGATGAAACTCTAGACTTGGACAGTCTAATCTCCTTGAGTCTCAAAGACATTCTCAACTGACCCCTTCATTAAATAGGAAGGAAACCCGTAGACTCGGACATTCTCAATACCCTTTGGATTTCCCGCTTCCTTAAAGAACAGGAATAACCCAGATCCTTGAATTAAATCCCTGAGTACAATGTTGCTCATATAAGAACTGATTTTCTCTTTTAAAAATCAGTATACTGGACCTATCACTTACTTAAACAGTTACCTTAGCCTCCTCTTGGGCTTTGTACAATGATCCTCCCCAGTGGAGTCAAACAACGTTTAGCCTCTCTCTCGGGCTTTGTACGAGACACATAAGAGACTCCCTCGTTGAGTCAATCACCCCTTTCGCCTCCATCTCGGGCTTTATACGAGATACAAAAAGGTTCTTATTGAGCCAAACAAGCAACAACCTCCATCTCGGGCTTCATACGAGAGACAAAAAACTCTCTTGTTGAGTCAAATAGCCTCCACCTCGGGCTTTATACGAGATACTAAAAGATTCTCCTGTTGAGTCAACCCTTTTAGCCTCTCTCTCGGGCTTCGTACGAGACACATAAAAACTCCCTCTTGTTGGGCCAATAGCCTCCTCTTAGGCTTTGTATAAGAAAACCACTGGTTGATTCAATCAACCTTTTAGCATAAAAAACTGTGCCTCGTTCACAGTACACAAACATCAACCACTCCTTCCCCTTCATCTAATCGCTGTAAGTGGTAAGCCTCTGGATCATCTACATCCATGCCGCTGTCCCTCTTTTAGCATGAGAAATTCATAAGGAGAGATAGCATTACTCTACACTGAGTTAAAGTCTTCTCCTTCAGGTTAAAACCCCTATAAAGGAAATTATGGCATTGCCAGATTCACAAATCCCGGTTAAAGTAATTCTCCTTTATAAACAGTTGTGACATACAACCCCCTCTTTAGAGATGACAAATTCTCTCTAAAGTTGAGACCTTCAGCTTCACGTCTTGGGCTTTGAACAAGACACAAATAGACTTTTAGCTTCACATCTTGGGCTTTAAACAAGATACAAACCACCTTTCGCTTCACGTCTTGGGCTTTGAACAAGACACCAAAACACCCGTTTCCTCCCATAGAATAGGAGGAACTACGAACGCTCTGATTTCCCTGTTTCGGTAAACGGGAATACGTAGGCATAAGATTGAAAGAAAAATCTTAGCGAGCACACTAAACAAAAACCCAAAATCCCATATCAAAAGCAGTAATTCAAAAGCATCAGTCCTAACATCCTAATCCTTGTTCCCCGCCAGAAACCTTCTGTCTAGAAAGAAAACCGTATTGGCGAAAATACAAATAACCAGTACAAAGGCCCCCCACATTGATAGCATTCGTAACCTAACAGACCGCTGTTTAAACTCAGTATGCAAAACAGGGTTAATTGGAGACATCTATTTCCCTTCCTTATTCAGCTCACAATAGGATAAAAAATGAATCGACCTGTAGTTTTAAGCTCAACCGCAGAGAGCGACCAACGCTTAAGAACCGCGTCCAAAATCGCTCGCTACAGAAAAATGGCGCCCACCGTGGGGCCGGGTCTTTCTAAAACTTCTTTTTCCTTTTCATCTCTTGTGTGAAAACCACAGATTGGGGCTTCCGCCGGGGAACCCATTTTCTGTCAGGAACTTAGGATTCATAGCTTTAAAGGTCTAGGATGTTTAGGACAAATATATATACTGCTTTTCCTAATTGAATATGTGTTTATTTTTCTGCTAATGGGAATGCGGGTGATGCCGTATGTGGAAAGAATGAGTATACACCTAAGATAAGTGATGGCGACGGGGTCGACCATCAACCTTAGTGGAGGCTGACCAACACAACCCATTCTCTCACCTAGACAATGGGCCGGTTGTTAAGTCTGAGAAGCTGAGGAGCCAAACCCTTTCGTAGTGCGGAAACTATCGGAAATAGTTGTTACGCGATACTACCCTCATTTGAGGCTGGTGATCTATTCTCGGTGAATGGCACTTACTCTAAGATTGCACTACAACTCGTTGGCGATCCGCTTGTTGTTTTGCTTTCCTGGGAGGAGTTAATGATAATGAGTACAGGTACAAAAATCACCCTAGCATAAACCTTTGGGGATGGGTAGAGCCTTGACTTCATGACAATGACCCTTTGACCCCAAGTTTTTTCTATGTTTTTGTGTGCTGCATTCATGCATTCATTTAATAAAACATTAAAACATTCAAAAAATCTTCTCTTCTAGTCTCTCTATTTTTCAAATTAAACTAAGACTGTGATTGTAAATATCAGAGAAAAGGATTGCACTAATGGATTTCGGTAGAAGGAGAACTCACCAGTATACCTTCAAGGTTCCAAAACTAGAGGATTTGAGAAGGTTAGCGAGGATGATCACTAACCCAGAGGCTTTCAGAGCCAAGCACGGAGGTTTACTACCACTGTTAAGAGTCCATGTGATTGAGGGAATCATGGATGCGCTCATTCAGTTTTACGATCTGGTTTATCACTGTTTCACATTCCCGGATTACCAGCTTGCGCCAACGCTGGAGGAGTATTCTCACCTGATCGATCTACACATTACGGATCGAGCTCCATTTTCTGGAATGGAAGAAATTCCAAAGAATCAGACTATTGCAAGAGCAATTCATTTGGACGAGTCTGAAGTTAGGACTCACCTAACCACTAAGGGTGACATCCAAGGTTTGCCAGCCCAGTTCTTGACAAAGAAAGCCCTGTATTTTGCCAGTATAGGAAACATAACTGCTTTTGAAAGCATCTTTGTCTTGCTCACCTACGGGTTATTTTTGTTTCCTAACATCAATAACTTCGTCGATATTAACTCCATTAAGGTTTTTATCATTGGAAACCCTGTGCCGACTTTGCTCGCAGATGCGTATCATTCTGTACACTTGGGAAATTTGTATAGCGGAGGGGAGATCACATGCTGTGTACCTTTGCTTTATAAATGGTTTATCTCACACTTACCCAAGTCTGCTGCTTTTTGGGATTGCAAGAGTGTCTTACGTTGGTCGCAGAAGATCATGTCTCTCACCAACTCTGATATAGATTGGTGTAATAAGATTTTTGAGGGAATTAGGATCATTGACCGTTGTGGAAACTTCCCCAACGTACCCCTCATAGGAACTAAAGGAGGAATCAACTATCATCCGGTATTGGTTCGTCGCCAATTTGGATACCCGATGAGGCTTGTTCCGCGCAACGCTCATCTGGAAGGTCTTTTCTTCAAGGAAGGAGAAAGTGACAGAGCACTAAAGATGGAAATAGTGCACGCTTGGAAACACGTTCATAAGAAAGGACGAGAGTCTCTAGGAAAACTGGACTGTGTCTCAATGGAGCCTTATCTCCATTGGGTACAAACTAGAGCTCTCAAGCTAAAGATGCCTTATCCTCGTTACGGAATTCTTCCGCTAAGAGAATCTGTCATGTACTTCATGACGGAAACTGAAAAGCTTCAGGTTACTCTCAACAAAGTTCAACGGGAGAGGAGGTCTTGGAAGAACAAGTACCGCACCCTCGACGTCGAGTGCATCAAAATACAGCAACTACTGAGAGAAAAAGATGCTCTGATTGAAATTTTGGAGCAACATGCTGTAGAGAATCAGGATGACCAAAGGAATTCGCTCACTCCTTTCACTTGGCAAAGGAATGACAACCCAACAACGGCCCAAGAGCCCCGGTCAAAGAAAAGGAAGATATCAGAATCAGCACCCGATTTCTCTTCAGAGAGGACTCGGGACCCATTAGCTTAGGCTTCTGTTTCTGCACTTTGTAATCTACTGTATTTCCATTTCTGTAATCCTTTGAATTTCAATAAAAAGGGGTTTCCCCACTGTTTGATATTTGCAATCTAATTGTCGAAGTTTATTTTGATTAAACCAAAAAAACAATTAATATAATCATTGCATTCATCATTCTCACATCGCGTATTCTTCTTCCCTACGAATCTCACGTTTGTGTCTCGGTTCTAGAGTCAAACTGTCTCATTCGTCAATACTCGGGCCAGTCGTCAGAAAAAGATGGATGATCTTGAGGAAGAGAACAGAGAGTTGAAAGAAGAGATCGACGCTCTAAGAGAGGATATGAGAAAGCTTCGTAACGACATGCAAGCCATGGCAGAAGCTCAGCTACAAAGAACTGTGATCTCAGAGATCACCTCAATGCCCATAGTGAAGAAGAATGATCCTAGGTATCAGATGCCGAAAGATCGCCCTTGGGGCATGCCTGTTAACTATATCTCGGAAGGATATGTTCCGCCGATCACTGAAGATCAGGGAATCACAACAGAAGCCGCTGGGCCTGAAGGTTACAAACTTCAGGAAAGCGAAGATACCAGGGGCATACTGAAGACTCCTGAAGGTTACAAACTTTGGGAGACGCCAAGATTCACTACCGTAGTCACGGTACCACCCCTTGTGGTGCACACTGTCCCGGAAGGACAGATTCCACCGATACCTGCTGGTAAAAAGGAAACTATGTCTGACCGAATGGATGAATTCCAGGAGCAGTTCTTGGAAATGCAGAAGGAATTGCAAGCCATTCGCGGCCAGGATTTATTTGGAAAGGACGCCGCAGACCTCTGCTTGGTCCCCAATGTGAAAGTCCCGCACAAGTTCCAAGTGCTCGACTTTGAAAAGTACAAGGGTAACGCTTGCCCTCAAAGCCATCTGGTGATGTACGCTCGGCGGATGTCAGCTCAGACGGAGAATCAGGACCTGGTGATTCACTACTTTCAGGATAGTTTAACCGGTGCCGCATTAAAATGGTACATGGGTTTAAACCGTGCCACGATCAGCACTTTCAGAGATCTTGGCACTGCCTTCGTCCAACAATACAAATACAATTTGGACATGGCACCTGACAGAGATCAACTCAGATTGATGTCGCAAAAGGACAAGGAAACCTTTAAGGAGTATGCTCAAAGATGGCGTGAAATTGCCGCTCAAATTTGTCCACCTCTTGAGGAAAAAGAGATGACAAAGATCTTCTTAAAGACCTTAAGCTCATTTTACTATGACCGAATGGTTGCCAGTGTGCCCAATGATTTCACCGAGATGGTCGGCATGGGCGTACGTCTTGAGGAAGCCGTCCGAGAAGGACGTTTGGTAAAAGACACTGGATCGACGAGCGGTACTAAAAAATACGGTAGTGCTCTCCCTAAGAAAAAGAGCAAGATATTAGGAATATCTCTCTCAGAAAGCAAAGGCGACGTTATCAGCCAGTAGCAGCTGTAATTCCGGCTATCAGACCTGCGCCTATTCCTACATATCAACCTCAGGTTGCGCAGAGCCAACCTAATCAACAAAGGACACAACAGCCTCTTCAGCAGGCTCGTCCTCCATATAAAAACAACCGTACTACACGGCCACCAGGATTTGATCCTATACCCGTGACATACGCATAACTGTTTCCATTACTACTGGCTAAGGGGCACATTCAGACTAAATCTCCTCTTACAGTACCGGAAAATCTGCCTTTTTGGTTTAAGGTGGATTAAACTTGCCGTTATCATCAAGGAGGTTCAGGGCATAGCATAGAGACTTGTCTCAATTTCAAGTCCGACATACAAAAGCTTGTTAGGAGCGGGGTCTTATCCTTCAAGGATACGAATCCTAATGTTCTCACGAACCCGCTGCCTCAACATGAGAAGGCTGCAGTCAATCTGATTGAGAAAGAGACTAACAATGTCTATCAAATTCACGATGTACTCTTGTTGAAAACCAATCTGGTAAAGATGCATTGTAGACAGAGTGGATATGGCCATGTGCCACCTCATAATTATCACCAGTGTGATATCTGCTCTAAAGACAACCAGGGATGTTCTGTAGTGCAAGCAGCTCTACAGGAACAGATGGATCTCGGATGGATCCAGGAGCACCGCGTTCGTGGAGTTAACATGGTCTATACGAATTCTAACGTCATTCAAAACCACGACATCCGTGCGATGAATGCCAACTTGGTGGCGATGCACTCAAGGGAAAGCCAGTATCATAATCTGCCGCGACACGATTACAGTTCCTGTCTGACTTGCTCGGTAAATAAACAGGGATGCTCTTTCATACAAGAGGCCCTCCAGCGTCAGATGGATCTTGGATGGATCCAGGACTACCATGATAGGAATTCCTATCAGATCAACATGGTTCAGATCTTCGATATCCGCGTAATGAATACCAACCTGGTAGAGTTACATGCTGAGCAGGTCTGACTTGGATTCTTAATATCACATGACTATCAAAGCTGTAAAGCGGGTTGCGAAAACGATCAGGGTTGTACCCTTGTCTAGGAGGCACTTCAGCACTTGTTAAATCACTAGTGGATGCCAATCTACATGGCTGAAGACACTCAGCAAATTAGTATCAGTAACAGGAATCCTACTCGGCGTCAGAGTCAGGATGTCCGATCAGTGGAAGCTAACCTAGTGAGGTTACATTGTATTCAAAGTGGGCGTGGCCAGGTGCCACTACACAACTATGACAGTTGTAGCGTCTGTTCGGAAAGTAACCAAGGGTGTTACCTCGTGAGAGCAGCTCTTCAGGGTCAGGTCGATCGTGGAGAAATTTGTCCATATTCGGGTTCTGGACCCATCAACTGGTCGCCGAACTACCTTGCCGAGCAAGTTGAGGATGTTGTCACGATCTCTGGTCATCACCAGACCAGGGATGTTTTTGCCATCATCCCTCTACTTGACGAATCTAAAGTTCCCAACCGGGAACGAATCGAGATTACTTATGATGGTCAGAAAAATCAGAAGGCTCCCATAGTCATCTATCTGTCGGGACCATTACCGTATGAATCAGTTAAGGCTATCCCTTACAAATACGGTGCAACAATAATTGAAAATGGAAAGGAAATTCCATTACCCTCTGTTGTGAACATTGCAGACATCAGTCGAGTAACACGGAGTGGTAGAATCTTCAACCGAGGGGTTGGGGAACCTAACAAGGAAAAGGAACTTCAGACAGAAGCTCCCGATCTATCAGTCGGTCAATCCAGTAATCTCGACCTTTCGAAAAATAATGATGAGATGCTGAAGCTCATCCAAAGGAGTGAATATAACATTGTGGATCAACTATTACAATCTCCTTCAAAGATCTCGGTATTATCACTGTTACTCAATTCAGAAGCCCACAGGGAGGCTCTACAGAAAGTCTTGGAGCAAGCCTTTGTGGAACAGGATGTAACAATCAGACAGTTCGATAGTATTGTCTCTAACATCACTTCCTGCAATAATTTGGGATTTAGTGATGAGGAATTACCCGAAGAGGGTCGCCGTCATAACATCGCGCTCAATATCACAGTTAACTGCCAGGACGATGCTTTAGCCAGCGTCCTGGTAGACACAGGGTCAGCCCTGAATGTTATGCCGAAGTCCACTTTGATGTAATTGTCATTCAAAGGCCCTCCGATGAGAATCAACGAGGTCGTCGTCAAAGCATTCGACGGATCCAGAAAAACGGTTATCGGCGAAGTTGATCTTCCCATAACTATTGGTCCTCACACTTTCCAAGTCACTTTCCAGGTTATGGACATCCGGGCAACATACAGTTGTTTATTAGAAAGACCTTGGATACATCAGGCTGGAGTGGTTACTTCAACCCTCCACCAAAAGCTAAAGTTCGTTCAGAACGATCAACTTGTCACGGTTTGTGGGGAACAAGCCTTGCTCGTGAGTAACTTGTCATCATCTATTGGTATAGAACCCGAGGAGGTTATTGGAACGCAGTTCCAAGCACTATCGGTGAGTAAGGACAATCAGTTCAAAGGAGGAACCTTGATTTCCTCATACAATGATGCTATTAAAGCGGTCGAGAGTACCGATACGACAGGATGAGGACAACTTGTCATTCCCATTGACAATAAAACAAAGAAGGGTCTTGGTTTTTCTACAACTTGTACCCGGACAGCTGCCAACGATGAAAGTCTTCATCCCTTTCAAAACTTATTCCACAGTGGAGGTTTCCTTCACCCAGTGTCTCAGACAGTTCATGCTATCAATGAGGAAGATCCCTCTGACACAGATGAAGAATGGAAGTCCTACCTATGCCTTTTTGCTTTCCTACAGAAAGTCCGAGATTTATACCAAGGTCAGACGTCGAAATGATATACGGGGATTGTGATCCAGAAGGATGCCGTGCTCCGCCAAATTCATTAGAGGAAGACACTCCGATGAAAGACAATTTTGACCACAATTACTATGGCCCAATGGATGGTCTGCCAATGTGGCAACCTTATTCAGGAGGCTTGGGGCAAGAGAGTCAGCCGAACAATGAAAATCAGCTGACCGTCGTTGAACAGAATACCTGTGTCCCCACCATGTCATGGGATCAACACTCAGGTCGTTCGAAAACTACTCAACACGACGATGAATTTGCAACGTTTGCAGGACTTGAATTCATCAACTAGGCTTTTCCTGAGGTCAACGTCATCGAGAGAGATGATTCCTCCAGTTCGAAAGAAGTGTGGGAAACCCTGGGACAACCGAGTGGAAAATACGACTATATGGTCAAATACACCGCTCCCGAAAGCTCTCGTATCAGGCTCGAAGATATCCAGCCAACTGGATGGGGAGATCTGCCTGAGAGCACAACTACTCTGCAAAATGCAACTGAGGAATTCTCCTACGACAACTCTGCCTGGGAGATAGATTCCAACGATCCTGCTCCACCAGAAATCAGCGTCATTTCTGAAGACAAATCAAGGAAGGTGCCAGACTTTGTGATTCACCGAGGAGTTCGCCGCCAATGGGTTGCTGTCGAGGTTCCAAAGGTCGTTCATCAATCAAAGTAATTGCCATCTTTAACCTTTCACCCTGCCCAGGTGAAACAGATGTTTTGATAGGGCTCGCTTTCTGTAAATTTCCCTCTTCGCTTTGCCCAAAGCGACGGAGTTTTGTTTTATAGGGCTGTAGTTTCAAGATTCGACTTGTTCATTAATAAAATAACGTCATTCTGTAATTTCCGCATTTATTGCTGTTTTCTCTTTTTGCTTTTTCAGAAAATGGTAATCCTAAAAAACAAGTAAAAATAAAAACAAGCAGTAAAATAAATACACTGCACACACTTGCATTTTCTCTATCTCTTCTAAACACGAATCATCACGTCATGCAGATTGCTTGTTTTAAACCCAGTTGAAACATACGATCCGATGCCTTCTCCCAACTTTGAGTTCTCGGTATTCGAGGCTGAAGAAGAAAATGACAACGAAATTCCAGAAGAGATCTCACGACTACTCAGACAAGAGGAAAGGTCCATTGAACCTCACAAAGAACCGTTGGAAATGGTAAACTTGGGTTCAGAGCAAGAGAGAAAAGAAATCAGGATTGGAGCACTGCTCAGTCCAACTGCCAGAGGGAGTTTGATAAAGCTTCTCAAAGAATTCCCCGATGTATTTGCTTGGTCCTATCAGGATATGCCAGGGTTGGATACCAGCATCGTGGAACATCACTTACCATTAAGATCGGAATGTCCGCCAGTAAAGCAAAGGTTGAGACAGACTCACCCGGACATGGCTATCAAAATCAAAGAGGAGGTACAAAAACAGATTGACGCAGGTTTCCTCGCTACATCTGAATATCCTCTATGGTTAGCCAACATCGTACCCGTTCCCAAAAAGGACGGAAAGGTCAGAATGTGTGTTGATTACAGAGATCTGAACAAGGCAAGTCCAAAGGACGACTTTCCTTTACCACACATTGACATGCTGGTTGATAGTACCGCAAAGTTCAAAGTTTTCTCCTTCATGGATGGATTCTCGGACTATAATCAAATCAAAATGGCGCCGAAAGACATGGAGAAAACTTTGTTCATTACCCCATGGGGTACCTTTTGTTACAAGGTAATGCCGTTCGGTTTGAAGAATGCCGGGGCAACCTATTAAAGGGCCATGACTACTCTGTTTCATGACATGATACACAAAGAAATCGAGGTATATGTCGATGATATGATTGCTAACTATAGAACAGAAGAGGAGCATGTGACCCACCTGTCAAAACTATTCGAGCGGTTGATAAAGTACAAACTCCGCTTGAATCCCAACAAATGCACGTTCGGTGTCCGTTCAGGGAAACTACTAGGGTTCATCGTCAGCCAGAAGGGAATTGAGGTTGATCCTGACAAGGTCAAGGCCATTCAAGAAATGCCTTCTCCGAAAACTGAAAAACAAGTCAGAGGATTCTTGGGACGTTTGAACTACATCTCCAGATTCATATTCCTCATGACCGCGACATGCGCGCCAATCTTCAAACTACCCAAGAAGATACAATCATTTCTCACTAATTCGCGAGGCAAATGGACTTCGAATTGTGATGGCCCCTATGTGGTCACGAAAGCTTTCTCAGGCGGCGCCTTGAGACTTGCCACCATGGACGGAGAGGAATTTGCCTACCCCACGAATGTTGATGTAGTCAAGAAATACATCGCCTAAACTAAAAAAAAAAAAAACGTCTCGGTGGATTGAAAACCCGAAAGGGCGGTCCAGGCAAAAATTAGAGACATGAAAAAAATCATCCCGGTGGATTGGAAACATCATAGTACAATCCAGGCAAAAATTAGGGATAATGGCAAGTAACTATGTTTAACAGAGGCAAGTCCCTCAGCAACAGCAGTTACATCATCTGTCAGAAAACTCCAGTCAAGGTTATCTTCGACAGAAGCTTAGGATGCCCCGAATTCAAAGTTGGTAGAAGGATAGTGGTCGTAATGTTTCAACGTAGCTCTTTTCCCTGTAAATTACCATTTTCAAACTTTGTATATACTCTTTGGAATCACGCGTTTGGCTGATCTCCATCTCATCGATAAAATTTGAGCCTTTGTGCTTTTGTTTGTAATTCTCATTTGTTTTAGCTTTACAGAACGACGTTGTTAACATGATTAACGATTCTTGAAATAAAACAAAAATGAATTTACTTGTTAAAACTTTTTCTGCTTTTTAATAAAGATGACAGTTTCTTTTGACTGTTGAACATCGAAAGAGCATCGATTGCGTCTCCAAAGGTGTTCGAACCTCAAAGCGCAGAATCAAAGTACTCCTTCTAGACCAGTGCGCCTGATTGAAGGATCAATAGTGTCAGATGCGACTAATCCATCTGACATCTTCGGCCGAGTTCCCATCTCCTAAGCCCGAGCAGCGTTACCCCCAACAGGGACCGTTTCTCCTAAGCAAGGCAGAATTGCTATCTTGAACCAGCGATACTTCTTCGCCCCGCGATGGCCGAGTGTCCAGTCATGTTCATCTTTTAGTTTGTGTGTCGCGTCAGTTTTGTCAGCATATACATACATACATCATGCATTATTGATTTGCATTCATATTCATATTGCATCACTATCACTCTCGTCGGTCTTGTCCCCTAGTGATAACAGTCCTCTCAATCGAGTTGTCAGTTCTTTCCTTGTTAGGAAAGGTTGCGTCGAACAATCTCTCTCCTCCAGTTTATTTCTGGATTGGAATTGGCCCTTGACCACTTTGATAACTTGAACCTCTGAAAGGCCAGAGAACCTTCAACAGATGTCACTCTTCGCCATTGAAGATGATATCCTTGCTTTCCCGGATTAAGGAAAATCAACAGAGAAAGTCTCTTAAGCAAAGGTTCGGTAGTACATAAGTATTTCTCCAAAAATCTGCTGATGAAAAGGTCATCGGCACCTCAAAATTGGACCCTATCATATGGCATTTCTCCGGGAAGATCCCGAGAAAAGTATGATGTAAGATCCCTAGTGGAAACAGTCTCTCAAGATACTCGCTTTCCCCCAGTAGAATCGACAAACGGCGTCTCCAAACAGAGAAGTTTGTACACCTCTACAACGCAGACGACTGGGTTCCCCAACAAGTCTGACATCGAAACTTTTTCCACTCAAATGGCATCTTCCAGGAAAATTCGACGAGAAGTTTGAGGAAAACCAGTACAAATAGCGTCCCTTGTCAAGAAAGTTTATTGACAAAAGAAACTGAGACCAGTTCCTTGGTAGGAAACCAGGATCGAGGGGAAGTTTATTTCAGAAACTGAGACCAGTTCCTTGGTAGGAAACCAGGATTGAGGGGAAGTTTATATCAGAAACTAAGACCAGTTCCTTGGTAGGAAACCAGGATCGAGGGGAAGTTTATTTCAGAAACTAAGACCAGTTCCTTGGTAGGAAACCAGGATCGAGGGGAAGTTTAAATCAGAAACTAAGACCAGTTCCTTGGTAGGAAACCAGGATCGAGGGGAAGTTTATTTCAAAAGAAAACTGAGACCAGCTCCTTGGCAGAAGACCAGGATCGAGGGGAAGTTTACCTTTTCTAAGCATCTTCGCTTAGCAAAAGAAGATGAATGCGCAAGCTGCCATTCATAGCCATCAAAATTTCGGGTATTCCGATATTTAATCCTCTTGCACCCCGAATGCCCGAATACCTTCGTCATTCACACCTTCGGGTCCAAGAAGATTAAATAGGGGCATCTGTCATACCCCAAATTTTGACCACTAAGATTTCCCATCATTGTGCAAATCATCAGCACAATACGGATGTACCTTTATGTCTCATCAATCTCCTCAAGGAATTGTTGAGCATTCACTACAATCAAGCTTAGGGTTTCAAGCCCTCTCAGAGCCTTTAGACAAAGGATCAATCAAGGAATGACATGATCTTCAACTTGTCTAACCTCTTAAACATCCACAAAGGATAAAGAGGACTCCCACATCAAGAATTAGGCACAAGAGTGCAAAATTCCAGGTGGATCAAGCCTCAAGTTCATCTAATACAAAGTCAACTGACGCAGAAAGTCAAAGTTTGACTTTTTGGTCAACTATGAGCTTCACAAGCCATTACTCAGGAAAATATGATGGATGATTTAATTTGATCAAATTTAAATCAAGAAATCATGCAAAATTGCAAAATTGATCAAATTGAAAGAAACTTAGAAATTTTTTCTAAGTTAAAATCATGTTCAAGTGCACAACTTTTCAAGGTTGTAACTATTGATCCAAGCATCCATTGATTTTGAGTAAGAGCTACTTTTAAAGAGGGTATTTGATACTTCAACATTGTAGAGGGAATCAACTCAAAATATCATAAGGATTGAAAGATATAAGTGATCAAAGTTGGGAATTCTTAATGTCCAATGTTCTGACATTGCATATGGACATCATTAATATTTTTTCAGTAAGAATGCCCCAACTTCAAGGACGTTTTTCTCCATGATCCAAGTTGAACCAGGTCTGGAGTCAAACATGAAAGTTGAAGTACGTTGTCTCAGCTTTCCAGAAACGTGTAGAACGTCCTTGTAGCATACTCGAGCAGGGAGATATGATTTTCGCAAGAAGCAGTGATAAAGCAGAATTTTCATGACAGCTTTTAGGACAGATTTGACTACACAAGTTCAAGACCATTTTTGATGACTTTGCAAGCTGAACCAAGACCAAAGTCAAACATAAAAGTTAAAGTATGTCATTAGGGCTTTCCAAAATGTATTAGAACTCCCATTAATTCAACTTGAGCAAGGAGTTATGAACCTCACAACAGGCCTTGCTCGAGCTGATTTTTTAGGACAGATTTTGTGCACTTTTCTTGTGCCACCCAATTTTCAAGCTTTGTCACCATGCAAGACAAGCATCAAAGATGCAATTCACTTCAATTCAAAATATCATAGTGGATTAAAATATACAAGTGATTAAAGTTTGGAATTATTAATGATCAAAGTTGTCAAATGTTTCAACATTTCATGGGACATCATTAATATTTTTTCAGCAAGAATGCCCCAACTTCAAGGACGTTTTTCTCCATGATCCAAGTTGAACCAGGTCTGGAGTCAAACATGAAAGTTGAAGTACGTTGTCTCAGCTTTCCAGAAAGGTGTAGAACGTCCTTGTAGCATACTCGAGCAGGGAGATATGATTTTCGCAAGAAGCATTGATAAAGCAGAATTTTCATGACAACTTTTAGGACAGATTCGACTACACAAGTTCAAGGCCATTTTTGATGACTTTGCAAGCTGAACCAAGACCAAAGTCCAACATCAAAGTTGAAGTACGTTGTCTCAGCTTTCCAGAAAGGTGTAGAACGTCCTTGTAGCATACTCGAGCAGGGAGTTATGAATTTTACAATAGGGCTTGCTGCAGCTGAATTTTTCATGGGGCAGATTTGCACACTTCTTGTGCCACACGAATTTCCAAGCCTTGTCATCACTTTGGACACCTCTGAGGATCAAATCTAAAGGGGACAATCACTGAGCCAAGCCTCCAAAGTCCTTGGAACAAGAAGTAGCATGCTATTCCTAAAAATCCCTAAAAGAGGGACAAGACTCCAATTTTGGATTGGAGAATTTAATAGATGCTTAGAGGTGGCATGGACTGACACATTTGCAACTGAATTCAGTCAACATTCCTCCAACAAGTAGGGAACCAAAGCTCTGTGCCCTAACCTCTAGTCAATGGCTAGAGGAGACTTGGATTTTCATTGGCCAACATTGGCCAAACCTCTGCTGCAGCCACCATTCACTGTTGTTGCAAAAACAAACTTACTCTACTATAAATAGAGCTCCTTTGTGTTCAGTTTGAGTACACCAAAGCCATCAAACAGATGCTTTCCTCAAAATCTCTTCTTTCACCTCAAATTTGCCTTCCAAAGCAAGTAATTCTGAGTTTTTGAGTTAGAAAGCAATTCCACTCAAACTAATCACACACACACCTCATATATATCATATGTAAGCTGTGCAAACTATCACAAGCGACCTGTAATCACAAGATCACAAAGTCACTTCTCAAAACCTCAAAATGGCACTTTTTTACATTTTTCAAGCCATGTCATGATTCAGTCACTTTCCAAACCAGATAAAACCTCAAACACACTCCAAATATCATTCTTGAACTGTCCCAAATGGTTCCCAACATCTGGAACACCATTTGAGAGAGTTGCTATTTTGGTCACTTTTAACCCCTTTTGCAAGAAAGGGACAGTTTGTGTTTTTGCAGGTACCGGTTGATTCCAATCAGCCTAAAAGCTTCTAAGGGATCATTTGAGTGTGTCTAAAGCATCAAATCATTTCTGGAACAAGAGGCTTGATAGATTGCACAAAAAGCTCAAAAAGAGGTAAGCATCACAACTTGGAATCCTTGAAATCATGCATTGCTTTGAAGTCCACTGATCATACACATCTCATACATGTTGTATATGTTGTATTTGGGTTAATTCACCATGTAATTCATGCCTGTATCAAAGTGTAGCACAGAAAATGCAATTATAGGTCCTTTTCAAAACCACTATCGGGTTTTGAGGAGGGAGTGTGATCTGAAAAAACTACCACCACCATTGGATTCCTTGTGAAATTCTGGGCCAGATGCATATAAATTTTGTCTCAAACTATTGAGATTTGAGAAAGTTATGGGTGTTGGAAGTTTGATAAAAAAGATGTTGAAAACTCATGAGTGATGTCTCATGAGTGATGTTGTGACATCACATTCCTCTTTTTCTTAGTTTATCTTCAAAACTCAACCAATTTTTTCACATAGCAAAAATTATCATTTTCCAAATCTGTTTTACACCCTTGTTATTCATACTCCATAATATTTTAATCCACCAAAAAATCACAAAAAATATTATTATTTGATATATTTTTAATATATTAAAAAATATTGTTTTAAATTGTTTTAAATGCTTTTAAAATGATTTCTTTTTCTTGATTTTTAAAACCAAAATGATTTTAAATATTCATGTGGATAAAATACTTTTTCATAAACCTTAATCATTGTTTATAACATGATTAATGATTTTATTTGATATTTTTTACTTGATTTTTCTTTGAAAAACGCTCTTTAAAAAATGAAATTAGGGTTTTTGATTAATTCAACCCTCATCAAACTTTTTCAAACACTCATGGGCCTCTAATAGAGTGTAAGACCCAATCCTTTGTAAATACAAAAACATTTTGGGCCTCACTTATTGTATAAGTCCCGTTGTATTTCAAAAAGTTCGACGCGATCATCATCCATTGAAAAACAAACCTTGGGCCTACCCTCGAGTAGTAAGACCCATTTCTTTTCTTAAAACTCACTTGGGCCTCTATTAGAGTGTAAGACCCAACACCTTTGTACAGAAAACCTTTTTGGGCCTCATTCGTTGTATAAGTCCCCCTGTACATTTTCAAATAAACGGCGCGATCGTCGCCTTTTTTAAAATAAACTTGGGCCTACCTTCGAGTAGTAAGACCCATTTCTTTTTCTCAAAACTTTTGGGCCTCTATTAGAGTGTAAGACCCAATCCCCTTTTAACCAAAATCATTTGGGCCTCACTTATTGTATAAGTCCCTCTGCATTAAAAGAAAACCTCGGCGCGATCGCCATTTTTAACGAAAAAATCATCTGGGCCTACCCTCGTGTTATAAGCTCCACTCTTTTTCTTTAAAAACTTTTTGGGCCTCTTGAGAGAGTGTAAGACCCATCCCTTTGTACAGAAAACTTTTTGGGCCTCAGTCACTTGTATAAGTCCCTCTGTACAAATTCAACAGTGCGCTCATTGATAAAACCCTAGGCCTCTCCTTGAGCTGTAAGCCCCAAATCTTTCTTTTCAAAGCACTTTCTCCTTTGATTTTGAATATACTGTTGTTTTCAATCTTTCTTTGTTGAACAACTAACCAAACAGCATGGAAGCTCTACAACCGAGTAAGTGTTTATACGCTTTCATTTACCGCTTTCATATACATATAACTGTATTGTGGGGCTGTTTCACTGTAAGTCTTCTTTCATAAACTCATATCGACTGTGTAATAATAGTATAGATATTTAGAGTTTCCCTAGAAACTACGTCTAGAACTAGGTGACGCCGTTTCGTTTATTCATAGAAATAGACAACTAGATCCCCAATAGGATCACCAGATACAGTCTTCTCTCAGGCTGTCCTCATTAGGAATTGTTAAGAAACTCTACTCCCAGAGATGAATGTATTCTCCGTGAATGGCATCTTTGAGTTTCTTCCAAATTCTCGAACTTTCCTGGCTTGATCTATTCCTTGTGAATAGCCTGTCTTGAATTTCTCGGGGTTTGGGGACCCACGGGCTTCTTAAAAGCATCGACCTCCTCTTAGGCATCATACAAGGACCCACAGGCTTCCTAAAAGTAACCCAGCCTCCTCTTGGGCTTAGTACAAGGACCCTACGGCTTCTTAGAAGTATTCACAGCCTCCTCTTAGGCTTCGTATAATGATCTCTTCCTCCGGGAATGATAGCCTCCTCTTGGGCTTCGTACAAGGACCCGTCGGCTTCTTAAAAGTTTCCAGCCTCCTCTTGGGCTTCGTACAAATTATCCCGACGACCTCCTAGAGGTATAGGAACAGAACCTAGTCATCTTCATAGAACAGTCCTGTCAAAGAGTCTACTACTGTTTCTCAAAGCATAGTACAAAAGATGAAACTCTAGACTTGGACAGTCTAATCTCCTTGAGTCTCAAAGACATTCTCAAGTGACCCCTTCGTTAAATAGGAAGGAAACCCGTAGACTCGGACAGTCTCAATACCCTTTGGATTTCCCGCTTCCTTAAAGAACAGGAATAACCCAGATCCTTGAATCAAATCCCTGAGTACAGTGTTGCTCATATAAGAACTGATTTTCTCTTTTAAAAATCAGTATACTGGACCTATCACTTACTTAAACAGTTACCTTAGCCTCCTCTTGGGCTTTGTACAATGATCCTCCCCAGCGGAGTCAAACAACATTTAGCCTCTCTCTCGGGCTTTGTACGAGACACATAAGAGACTCCCTCGTTGAGTCAATCACCCCTTTCGCCTCCATCTCGGGCTTTATACGAGATACAAAAAGGTTCTTATTGAGCCAAACAAGCAACAACCTCCATCTCGGGCTTCATACGAGACACAAAAAACTCTCTTGTTGAGTCAAATAGCCTCCACCTCGGGCTTTATACCAGATACTAAAAGATTCTCCTGTTGAGTCAACCCTTTTAGCCTCTCTCTCGGGCTTCGTACAAGACACATAAAAACTCCCTCTTGTTGGGCCAATAGCCTCCTCTTAGGCTTTGTATAAGAAAACCACTGGTTGATTCAATCAACCTTTTAGCATAAAAAACTGTGCCTCGTTCATAGTACACAAACATCAACCACTCCTTCCCCTTCATTTAATCGCTGTAAGCGACAAGCCTCTGGATCATCTACATCCATGCCACTGTCCCTCTTTTAGCATGAGAAATTCCTAAGGAGAGATAGCATTACTCTACATTAAGTTAAAGTCTTCTCCTTCAGGTTAAAACCCCTATAAAGGAAATTATGGCATTGCCGGATTCACAAATCCCGGTTAAAGTAATTCTCCTTTATAAACAGTTGTGACATACAACCCCCTCTTTAGAGATGACAAATTCTCTCTAAAGTTGAGCCCTTCAGCTTCACATCTTGGGCTTTGAACAAGACACAAATAGACTTTTAGCTTCACATCTTGGGCTTTGAACAAGATACAAACCACCTTTCGCTTCACGTCTTGGGCTTTGAACAAGACACCAAAACACCCGTTTCCTCCCACAGAATAGGAGGAACTACGAACGCTCTGATTTCCCTGTTTCGGTAAACGGGAATACGTAGGCATAAGATTGAAAGAAAAATCTTAGCGAGCACACTAAACAAAAACCCAAAATCCCATATCAAAAGCAGTAATTCAAAAGCATCAGTCCTAACATCCTAATCCTTGTTCCCCGCCAGAAACCTTCTGTCTAGAAAGAAAACCGTATTGGCGAAAATACAAATAACCAGTACAAAGGCCCCGCACATTGATAGCATTCGTAACCTAATAGACCGCTGTTTAAACTCAGTATGCAAAGCAGGGTTAATTGGAGACATCTATTTCCCTTCCTTATTCAGCTCACAATAGGATAAAAAATGAATCGACCTGTAGTTTTAAGCTCAACTGCAGAGAGCGACCAACGCTTAAGAACCGCGTCCAAAATCGCTCACTACACACCTCAAGATGAAGTATTACACTTCAAAAGGGATGATCGCCACCCTCCACGGCGACATAGAAGCTGCACGACGGTGTTTCGAAGTAGCCACAAAGGGGCTCAACGCCATTGCATCCAAGCCAAAGGTATCAACCAAGCCAGCCTTGCCCAGCAGCTCCGAGGAAGCCAAGCCTCTGTTTCAGGTCGACTCCATCGACCTCGACAGCCGCTTCACCGAGGAGGACCAACAGGAGGACCGAGCAGCTTCAACCGACTCGTCCAGCAGCAGCTCTCATCCGATGCGCCCAATCCCAGATGGCAACTTCGAGCTCATTCTGTTCGGCGGTGACCCTCAGTGGGGAGTGAAGATTGGAGCAGACCTGCCCGACATCGCGAGGAAGCAGCTCAAAGCATGCCTCCATGAGAACGCCGACCTCTTCGCCTAGAGCGCCGCCGAGATGCCCGGCTTGGACCCGTCCGTCGCCTCCCACCAACTGAAAATTGACCCGACCGTCAAGGTCGTAGCATAATGTAGGAGAAATCAGTCTCCGGAGAAAATGGAGGCTGCAGAAAAAGCTAATGGCAAATGGAGAATGTGTATTGACTACACCGATCTTAATAAGGCATGCCCAAAGGATGCCTATCCCCTCCCCAATATTGATAAACTTGTTGATAATTCTGTCGGTTTTAAACTTCTATCATTCATGGACGCTTACTCAGGCTATAATCAAATTCCAATGGCGATGGCCGACAAAAAATACACGGCCTTCATGACTGAATTAGGCAATTATAACTACAACGTAATGCCCTTCGGCCTGAAGAACGCCGGAGCGACCTATCAAAGAATGATGAACAAAGTCTTCCGAGGAGTGTTGCGGTGAGAATCAGATATCAAACTATTAATTAACTTGCATCACATTTCTTTGATGTTCACCACCGACTTTGATTTATCCAAAGGAAAGGTTCAAGATCGAGAAAAACCTAAAGGGGGGGGGGGAGATCTAAGGTTCGGGGGTTGGTTACTCCTAGGGAAGGTATTAGCATCCTAAACGTCCGTAGTACTCTACGGGAACCTCTTGTTTTAACTTGTTATGTCTTACTCGCTTGCTAAGGGTGCTACGCTAAAGGTTGAAACCCTATGGGTTAATATCTAAGTATACTCGACAAAGCATCGCACTTTGCGCCTACGTATCCTTATGGGAGTGGAATCAGAGTATCCATAGTTCACCGATCTAAGGGTAAAGGATAGGAACCATTGGCTATGGCCAAAGTTCCAAGGGGAAATGAGTATGAGCTCATTTTAGAGTTCAGGATAACTCTCTAAGTCTAAGTTATATGGGAAAGTGAGTTCTCATGATGATGAGAATCACATAGAGTTCAAAACTCTAACCTACTTCTAAGTTATGATTTCATTAGCTCTCATGAGGCCAAGAAATAAGGATACGTTCTTAAGGTTAAGGTAGGGTGGTTGTTTAGTGACTTCATGAGTCAATTTTAAGAAGGTCTCCCTTTGGAACGAGGGGAACGATAACAGTTGTGAAATTACCAAGAGATAAAGAGTTATAATCAAATATAATGATTTAAAATAGACATGAACAAGATAATCAGATGAGATGAAATTATGATGTCAATGCAAAGTTAGAATCACATATTAGATATGATCAAGCATGATAAACAAAGATAATATGGCAAGATAAATAAAGAAGGTACAATAAAATCTTAGAAAACATTTCCAAATAACATGAATAAAAGCAAATAATATTAAACATTTCCAAACATTTCTTTTTATATTAAAAAAGTAGATTTAATTAGAAAAATATAGCAAATAGAATGAGGGAAAAAGGATGGAAAATGAACAAGTTATGGTATTTGAAATTAAGGCACCAACTTGAAAATAAATGAAAATAACTAAGTCATAAAAAAGAAGGGAAGTGCACTCCTAGGGATTGAACCCAGGACCCTTCGCCTATAGCTCAAAACCAACACCACCAGGCCAACGCGCGCATCTGAACATACAATGGAAACACACATATATATATGTAAAAAGAAGCGAATATCAGAAAAAAAACAAAAGGACTGGGGCGAGGGGGATTCGAACCCCAGTCCTAAGGGTTGCAAGGGCGTGTGATAGTGTGTGCTTGCCACTGGGGTGACTGTTACATCCGGTAATATAACCAACTTAATAAATACATAAGCTTTTCTTGCGCGCCTATTTCAAATGAACCACACAAGCCAACCAACATCAAACTACTCACGATAGTAATATCCATGCCAAGCCATTCATCAGCAGCCATTGTCAAACCAAATGAAACAGAAAGCATGTAATCTAAACTTGAAATCATGAAATTCCACGCACACTAAATATTAACCAAAGGCTTATCCTATAAATCCACAAAGTGAGAATAATTGGTTGTTTAAGCAATGAATTCACACAAAACATAGCAGCAATATATCCAACACATTCTAAGGGGAATCGAGTAGTAACTTTAATGTAATAAACAACCACACATATGGGATATCAAGCAAGCACTATGGACATAAAGTAAGGAATGTTTGAATGTGTAGAGTGATAATTTCTTACAGCAGTGGCAGCAAGCAAACAGTATTCAACACACTCCATTGAAAATCATGTAAGAACATATTTTGAATCAAAACACATGAAGACTAAGGAATCTATAACAGCATGGCAAGTTTTAGTTCATGTATATCAAAATAATCTCAAGACTTTAGCATGCTCAAAGTAGGGTAGTAGAGATGTTTAGGGTTCAAATCACACGATTGACAAGATTTAAAATACAAGAAAACAAAGGACATGTTAGGGCATGATGCAACCAGTTCCAAAGATATTTTCCAAAGTTCAAATAGCAACTCAAACATGTCACAATGAGTGGTTAAGACAAAGACAGGTCAGATCAAGATAATGATGGATTATAAGACTAACCTAACTACTAATGACAGTTCAGAGATGCATCAAAAAGGTGCTAAGGAAATAAAGGCAACAACATCAACAACATAAGCAATTAGTAGTAGATAACAACATGTCATCAAGGCAATTACGTTCCACAAAGTAATGAGCTCACAACAACCAACAATGCTAGCATACCAACAAGATAGCAAGATTCATAAGGTAAGGTCCATAGATTATCAAGCACTGCAGCAAATAGTTATCATTTCAAAACCAAGAATGGCTATACGTATTAAAAACCAAAAAAGTGCTTATCATACATATTGGACATCAAAACAACAAACACTTGAATGCACAAAGCAATAAAAACTAACACAACCATAACAACAGCATGTTAAATGAGGTTTACTTAAATGAAAACATCTTGGAAAACAAACAAACAAACAAACATGTAGATCCAGATTAGCATGGCAATGAGGTTAGTTCAATGTATATCAAGACATCTTCAAGACTTTAGCATGCTTAGTGAAGAGTAACAAAGATGTTTTAGAACTGAAATCATATGGTTGGCAAGGTTAATTTTCAGAATGCAAGAACATAGAGGGATGGATTAGGACATTGCAGTCAGTTCTGAAGATACTCTTAAAGTTCAAAAAGCTATTCAAACATGTTAATCTATTTGTAAAACAAAGAAGAAAGACAAGTAAAACAAAGACATACTCCAAGATAGATCCAACATCAATGACTGGTCTAGAAACATGCTAAATGGGAGTCACAATAGGATGATATCATAGGGTAAAACATCAACAGACAATAACATCAGTGCTGAAAAGTAACTAACATTTAGACCAGTCATGGTGCATTCCACAAGACAAAGATGGCAATTACCAATACTAGCATACAAAACAAAATACAACAAGAGTTCATACATCTTAAATGCATAACAAGGAAAGATCATAAGAATACCAGTCAGTCATAATGTCACATGATGCCAAGGAAAAATGCGTTCAAACATGAAGGTAGAAAGCATAGTGATAAATTATGAGTCAAAGCTAAGTTAAAGGTACACCAATCACACAATGTCAATGCAAGTTATTTAGGTTCATAGTATTTAGTACATCATAAGGCGCATATCAAACATGATAGTGACATTCTAAATCAAAAATAGCTAGCAAAAATGAATTTCATGCAGAAAGTCATACACTCACCCCGTTGTACAAGCATAAATTGGTCATGTTTACAGTGACAAGTATACAAACATCATGATGGTTGAGAGCAATCACATATATGCAAGGATAGGACATGTTACAAGACAATATAACAACAAACTCATTCAAGTGGTAACACTTAAAAATAGGCAGTAGCAAAGGACTTAGTAAAAACCAAATTGGGCAACAATCAAGCAAGCACATTTATCAATCATATATGTATGAAGCCATGATATCACAAAGGCATAACTTCTGAAGTTGACAGTTTCAGCACAATGGTTTCACATGTACAAGATGGAATAGCATAGTATGACAAGTCAAAGAACATTGGGAGGTACATGATTATCAGCAACACAACTCTTACCCTAAACTTCACATTCATGAACACAAACCTTAAACACACACTACCACCATCAAACCAAAGGGCTGCAATACAAGAAACTAAATCACTAAGCCACATAACAGTTCAAACCAACAAACTCAAGCACATGGTCAACCAAAATCAGTGTTAAGGCGAAGTGATGCATACAAATATGAACACATACAAAAGTATCAAGCATCCACAACAATAAAGTTCAAAACCAAAACTTGAGAGCACAAAGTAATCATATATGATGGTGACAGAAAAATCAGTGCTACTTTAACAAAAGCAAACTTAACAACACCAATCAATCATTAAGCCAACAACCAAGATAGATAGGTTCAAACATCCCAAGACTTGGGAGCATAACAGAACTATGTAAAGAAACTAAGATTCATAAGTCCTTTGTTTCAAAATCACATTTAAGCACAAATGATGTCCAAGTAGTTTAACAAAATCAAACATCCAATCTTGACAATACAATACCACGATGAGAACTTGTAATGTTGCAGCCATTTAATGAACAAAACCAGAGGCATTATGACTTAACACCAATGCATACACATGTATCATATCAATGAACAAAACCATCTATTTCATGACATCAAGCCATAAGCACACAAACGACATATTCAAGCATAAATCAGCAAGATACATATGTAAAAGAATAGCAAGATGCATATGACATAATGGTATTAAATGAGCATTTTTAACAAGAAGGACAGAAAACGATACCAAAAACGGTCCACTCCTTGGAGACAAATGCACTGGTTATGCTGCAAAAAATCTCAGAGGTGCAGAGTCAATTCACCACTTCATGTATTGCTTCAGAGCTCCTTACTTGATGTCATATGGAGGGGTATCAGATGAGGTAAGGATTGGGGATGGCGTGAAGAGCTTGCAGGTGGTAGCAGGTTGAATGTTGAAACAAGAAATGCTTCAGAAGCACTTTTAGTGAAGCAAGCCGTTGAAAGCTTAAACGGGCAATGCTCTTGGAGAATTCAAATTGAGAAAATAACGCGCCAAGGATTGAGGTTGAAACGATTTTTGAATGAATTTGATATGCTCGTGTTTGAATTTCTCTTCTTTATTCTGAATTTCGCACACACGACAAAGGAGAAGGAAACAATTTTGGTTGTCTTGTTTCCTTAATGTCCACGCGTCACCTCTTCATTGGTTGGCAATTGAGTTGAAAAGTCAACACAACAATGCTTGATCCTTATTGGTCCTTGGCAATGAATTCAATTCCAATGTAGTTTGTAATACATTTTTGGTAAGTTGGGCCAATCACGTGGGCTCATGAACAAATATGTTAGCATTGGTTTTCTATCTTTTGTTTATAAAAGAAAAAATGATTAGGAAAACAAATAATAGAAAAATAAAAGGTGAATTTGATAAATGACATGGTTATGGATATGGTTTATAAGGATTAACATTGACAAATGGAGAAATTGGATAAAATTGGTTGATAGAGAACTATTGAAATTGGTTAGGAATTAAAGGTGACAATTGAGGGTAGAAATTTGGTTATGGAGAGGATCATGGTTAGGGTTATGGAGACATCTCTTAGAGACTTGCTTGACTCAATGCTCCAACCAAAAATCTTGATTAATCACCTCTTGAATTTCCTTAAGATAACACCTGATAAAAATGAAACAAACACAAACAAAAAACTTGGCAAAAGGGTTAGCTATGCAATATGATTGACCTAATATGAAATGCAAGAGATAAATGGATCTAAGGGTAAAATTTGGGGTACAACAGTTGCCCCTATTTAAATATCTTCACCGGATGAAATGAGAGATGAAAATCCTCATGAAATCAATGGTGAAAGATATTTAAATACAGATAACCGAAAAGTTTGCCCTTAGATGCAAAGACATGCAATGCTACTAATATGATGATATAATGCCATGAAAGATGCAAAAATGCAGACAAAACAGGACACCAAAGAACAAAGAGCTACCAAACACAGGAAAAGCTTCACTGGGGAAGCAAAAAGGGTTAGTATTCACAAGGAAAACTCCTTGGAGATACAGGCTAACCAACGAAAGAGACTCACTGGGGAGACCCAGAGGCAACACTAGGGATAGAAAACAAAAGGGATTCTCCACTGGGGAAAGATCCAGGGAGGTGGACGACAGGTTCAAATGTGACCGGACGACACTGGGGAAAAGACACAATCTTACTGGGCATGAAACCAGAAAGAAAACATGATCACCACTGGAGATCAGTTTGAAATAAAGGATAAACACCCAAAGAAAAGATTTTCTGGGGATTTCTTATGCTGAAGAGTTCAAATGGGATCTTCAAGAAAAGCCAGAAAAGACAGAGACGAACTCTGCGCGCCAGATAAACACCTGGGGTTTAAAAGAGAACAAGGTAATAAATCAAGAATAGACTCTGGTACTCATAAGAGTTGGTTGAGATAACAAATAATTTGCTTTATGAAGAAAACCAGTATGAGCTGGATTTGTAATTTGGTTTAGGTTCATATTTGACCCGAGTTTGAGCAATACAGGTTCACGATAACCTGATATAAAAAGTTGGTTCACGATAACCGAAAATAAACAACTGGGTCACGATAACCGAAAATAAGCAACTGGTTCACGATAACCAAAAATAAGCAACTGGTTCACGATAACCAGAAACAAACAACTGGTTCACGATAACCAAAAAATAAGCAACTGGTTCACGATAACCAGAAATAAACAACTGGTTCACGATAACCGAAAAATAAGCAACTGGTTCACGATAACCAGAAACAAACAATTGGTTCACGATAACCAGAGGTTTAGGTTCACGATAACCTGAAATAAAAGGTTGGATCACGATAACCAGAAACAAACAACTGGTTCACGATAACCAGAAATACAGGCTCACGATAACCTGAAACAAACAACTGGTTCATGATAACCAGAAATACAAGCTCACGATAACCTGATATAAAGTAAATGGTTCACGATAACCAGAAATACAGGTTCACGATAACCTGATATAAACAATTGGCTCACGATAACCAGAAATACAGGTTCACGATAACCTAATATAAACAACTGGCTCACGATAACCAGAGGTTTATAATGCTAGTGGTTACTGAAATGTTAGGTATTCAAATGAGGTGATATAGGTAACAGAACAGTTGCAGGTTAGACTTCCTGGGGAATACTGCACAAAGGGTCAAAATCCGGCGCACAGAGATGAAAGACCGATCACAAGCAAAACAACGACAAAGAACCAAAAACCCACAACAGAGGAAAAAGGAAAGAAAAACAAAACCACACAAACCAAAACACCCAAATGCAAAGATGCTCAATGTTGTGGTATGATGTGAATGCTAAATGATATGCAAGAAACGACTCCAACAGGAGACAACAAGCCAGGAACAGCAAAAAAAAACACCGTGTCCACCACAAGAAGTCACACTGAAATCTGAGCAGGTAGTCAGTCTTAAAGCCAATGCGAGAACACCCTCAATATACTGGGGAAACAACTTCTCAACAAACATCTTGTGTAGGTACTGGTGAGACGTCCTTAATGGTTAGCCATTGTTAAAGCGTTTAAATCAGGGAGATATTGCCAACTTCTTTTAGAGCTCAAAGTTTTCAAAACATTCTGCTTTTAAAACCATTATTAATAAATAAGTGAAGTTTTGCATGAAAATGAAAATATCAGAGTAATGATAAATATCAAACAAAGAATGGCTCAAAATCTGATTTTATTAGAACGGTAATTTGCCAAAAGCGAAGTTCCATGGATCATTACAATTGAAAAATGGAAAAAGGAAAGGATTACATCATATTCAATGACCTACTCCCTAATGACTAAAATTTCCAGAATTCTATGCTGATACAGACAAGAGGGTCTAGATTCTTAGGCGTAGTACTTTCGTACTGAGTCAACATTTACAGGGTGTGTGAGCTGTTCACCATCCATTGTTGTGAGGAATAAAGAACCTCCTGAAAATACAGTCTTTACCACAAATGGACCCTCGTAATTAGGCGCCCATTTTCCACGAGCATCCCTTTGAGATGGCAGAATCTTCTTGAGTACAAGCTCTCCTTCTCGAAATTCCCGGACACGGACCTTCTTGTCAAATGCCTTCTTCACTCTTTTCTGATACAGATGACCATGACATATAGCAATCAGTCACTTCTCGTCAATGAGGTTCAGTTGGTCATATATCTCCCTAACCCATTCAGCCTCATCAAGCTTAGTTTCCATCAGGATTCTCAAAGATGGTATTTCCACTTCGATGGGAAGGACCGCATCCATTCCATATACAAGTGAAAAAGGGGTTGCCCCTGTCGAGGTTCGAACCGAAGTTCTGTATCCGTGCAGAGCAAAAGATAACATCTCGTGCCAATCCTTATAAGTCTTGACCATCTTCTGCAGGATTTTCTTGATGTTTTTATTAGCAGCCTCGACAGCTCCATTCATCTTGGGACGGTAAGGTGAGGAATTATAATGCTTAATCTTGAAATTGTCACATAATTCTTTCATCGTTTTGTTGTTCAAATTCGTTCCATTTTCAGTGATGATCTTGCTGGGAATTCCATAAAGACAAATGATATTATTCTTGATGAAACAAGCAACTACTTGCCTGGTCACATTAGTAAAAGAAGAAGCAGCTTCAACCCATTTAGTGAAATAATCAATGGCCACTAAAATGAAATGATGTCCATTAGAAGCTTTCGGCTCAATAGCTCCAATCATATCAATCCCCCACATAGAGAAAGGCCAAGGGGATGACAACACATTCAACAAAGTAGGAGGAACATGCATTTTATCAGCGTAGATCTGGCACTTATGACATTTCATGGCATACTGGATGCAATCAGCTTCCATAGTTAACCAATGATATCCAACCCTCAAAATTTTCTTAACCATGGCATATCCGTTGGCGTGAGTGCCAAAGGCTCCTTCGTGAATGTCGTGAATCAACATGCCTGCTTCTCGTTTATCAACACATCTTAGCAAGACCATGTCATGATTCCTCTTGTAAAGCACGTTGTTACTGAGAAAGAATTTGGATGACAATCTTCACAAAGTTTTCTTATCCAGATTGGAAGCATTGGCAGGGTACTCTTGGGTCTTCAGATAATTCATGATGTCCTGAAACCATGGTTTTCCGTCCGTCTCTTCTTCAACTGCCTGACAATAAGCGGGTTCGGTCTTGCGCTCTATACTGATGAGAGGCGCTTCATTGTGAAACCTGACTTGCCACATTGAAGCTAACATAGCTAGGGAATCAGCTATGTGATTTTCAGTACGAGGTAGATGACGAAAAGTGATCTCATCAAAACACTTAATCAATTCCATAATGTAAGCACGGTACGGAATGAGCTTTTCATCTTTGGTTTCCCATTCACCCTTGACTTGGTAAATGACCAAAGAAGAATCACCCGTAACTTCAAGACATTGATTCCAAGGTCAATTGCAGCTTCTAGACCCAAAATACACGCTTCGTACTCAGCAATATTGTTTGTGCATCCAAAGTCCAACCTTGCTGTGAAAGGAGTATAACCACCATCGGGGTTTATCAATATAACACCTACACCATGTCCTTTGAAATTGGAAGAACCATCAAACATCATCTTCCATCTATAACTGGTCTCAAAACCTTCATTAGGGCCAGACCCTTCACAATCATTTACTACCATAATGTCTTCATCCGGGAAATCAAACTTGAGCGGTTCATAATTTTCAACAGGATGATCTGCGAGGTATTCTGATAATACACTTCCTTTAATAGCCTTCTGAGGTACATACTGAATATCATATTCTGACAATAGCATATGCCAACGGGCAAGTCTTCCTGTTTAAGCAGGCTTCTCAAAGATATACTTTATTAGATCCATTTTCGAGATCAACAAAGTAGTGTGACATATCAAATACTGCCTCAAACGTTTGGCGGCCCATGCTAAGGCACAACAGGTTTTCTCAAGCAGTGAATAACGACTTTCACTATCAATGAATTTCTTACTCAGGTAATAATGACATGTTCTTTACGACCAGTTTCATCACGTTGGCCCAATACACAACCCATGGATCCCTATAGAACAGTCATGTACATAATGAGAGGTCTTCCAGGAACAGGAGGAATCAAAATGGGTGGTTCTTGCAAATAGTTCTTGAGCTTTTCAAAAGCTTGTTGGCAATCAGAATTCCACTCTACAGTCTGGTCTTTACGGAGCAGTTTGAAGATCGGTTTGCAAATCGGAGTCATGTTGGAAATAAATCTGGATATATAGTTCAAACGACCCAGAAATCCTCTCACTTGTGATTCAGTTCGTGGAGCTGGCATTTCTTGAATAGCTCGTACCTTGTCAGGATATACTTCAATTCCTTTTTAGCTGACGATGAAACCAAGCAACTTCCCTGACCTGACACCAAAAGTACATTTGGCCGGATTCAACTTCAATTGATACTTCCGAAGTCTCTTAAACAACTTCAAGAGATGCTCCAAATGTTCCTCCTCGCTTCGGGATTTAGCAATCATGTCATCCACGTATACTTCAATTTCCTTGTGGATCATGTCATGGAATAAAGTCCCCATAGCTCTCTGGTAGGTTGCCCCTGCGTTTTTCAAACCAAAGGGCATAACTTTGTAATAGTAAGTTCCCCACGGGGTGATAAATGTAGTTTTATCCATGTCAGCTGGGTCCATTCTGATTTGGTTGTAACTGAAAAATCCGTCCATGAAGGAGAAAACTGCAAACTTGACCGTATTATCCACAAGAGTATCGATGTGCGTAGGGGAAAGTCGTCCTTGGGACTAGCTTTGTTGAGATCCCTGTAATCTATGCACATTCGTACTTTACCATTTTTCTTCATAACTGGCACGATGTTGGCTACCCATTCTGGATATTTTGAAACTGCCAAGAATCCTGCATCCAATTGCTTCTTTACCTCATCTCTGATTTGGAGAGACATATCTAGTCTACTTCTACGGAGCTTTTGCTTCACAGGTGGACATTCAGGCTTGAGTGGTAGCTTATGAACTACTATATCTGTATCCAATCCAGGCATGTCTTGATAAGACCAGGCAAACACATCTACATATTCTTCCAAAAGCAGTACTAGCCGTTGTCTGATTTCTGCCCCAAGGGTTGCCCCAATCTTGACCTCTTTCCTCTTTTCTTCAGTGCCAAGGTTGATGACATCCACTTTTTCTTCGTGTGGCTGAAGATCCGTGTACTGATACTCACACATTTCTGCCAAATCATCGGGGACCTCATAATCCTCTTCTTCTTCAGCTTAATAAATGGGTGAATCTAAGTCGATAGTGAGAGTAGGGTCATTGAATACAACGGGATTTAGAATCACTCTACACGATGGAGGGATTTATTTTATTAAAAATGCACAAACATGAACGTAAGAGAAGAAATTTGTAGTTTTGAAAAGGTTGCCATTTTTCTTGAAAATAAGGATGAAGACAAAGAAATTAACAAAACAAACACTTCATTAATTAATAAGATTTAAAAGCGGTGGCCCATACAAAATAATCCGAAAGCCTCGGGCAAGGCTGCGGAATTGAAAACATCAAAGCAAACAAACAAATTACTCTGGCATAGGGTACAAAGTAGGTATTTTAATGGCTTCCCAGTTACTTAAAGCAGCGTCACACCGAAACACCAAATGGTTGATATCTTCATCTTCAGCATCTTCAATAATTGAATGGACTTGCTGTCCTCCACTGACGAACACTTCCTGAATAGTCCTTGGTCCTCCTTTTGTTGAAGCAGCTCTTCCCTCAAAAGTTGGTTTGTAACCCAACCCTTGGTAGTTCTCTCTTTCTGGAACTTCGACGATCTTGCCCCAGCCTTCAGGTACTCCCCCTCGTAGAGCAGATTGGATGCTTTTGAAAGAAGCAAAAAATGGACAATCAGAGGCCACTGGTTCCTTGTCGTCAAGCATAACGACATTAGCTATTTCAAGAGCCTGGAAAGAAGTTTCTAAAGCAACTTCATCCGCTTCAATATAACGAAATGAGGATAAATTACTGACCATCATGTCCTCCTCACCATGTATGATAACTAACTTCTCGTCGGCCACGAACTTCATCTTCTGATGTAAGGTAGAGGTTACAGCACCAGCCTCGTGGATCCAAGGTCTACCTAGCAAACAACTGTAGGCAGGGTTGATATCCAAGATCTGAAAAAGGATGTTGAATGTTTGAGGGCCAATCAAAATGGGTAGCTCAATCTCTCCCATCACCGATCTTTTTAAACCATCAAAAGCTTTGACAATAAGAGAAGTGGGTCTCATTATAGCTTCTTGGTAAGACAGTTTATCAAGAGTTCTTTTTGGAAAAACATTTAATGATGAACCGTTATCTACGAGAACTCTAGCCATTGTTTCCTCCTAACATTTTATTGATATATGTAAGGCAAGGTTATGATTCCTTCCAGCTCGGGGTAACTCCTCGTCACTGAAACGGAGAGTGTTACAAGCTGTGATGTTGGCGATGACATGGTCAAACTGTCCAGCTGTTATATCTTGGGCTACGTGTGCCTGGGCTAACACCTTCTTCAAAGTTGATCTATGAACTGGTGAATTAACTAACAGAGATAAGATCGAAATCTTGGATGGTGTTTGATGGAGCTGATCTATCACTTTGTAATCACTCATCTTGATAATTCTTAGGAACTCTTCGTCTTCTTCTTGAGAAATTACCTCCTTTCCTTTGTCTCCAGACGGTGTGGGGACAACAGTTTCCCTGGGTGTGGTTTCTTTGAAAGAAGGAGTGTATACTCTATCGCTTCGGGTCATCTTCCCAGTTCCAACTATATTAGTCACATCTTCACCAGTAGTTCCCACCTCTTTCCTTGGAACTACGTCTTCAACAGCGATTCCCACCTCTTTCCTTAGAATCACGTCTTCTCATCTTCTGCTACCCATGACATTCTCATAGACCCACGACATTGCCTTGGTCCCTCGGAACCTAAATGGAACAGGTTGTCGGGTGTTACATTGTTTGGAATGATTAATAGTGAAAGCATCAGCCATTCCAGGATTGTTGAAAACTGGTATTGGCTTATTAAAGATGGGAACTACAGACCCAGACTTAGGTGTGTTGGACCCGGATACCTGCCCTCTTGGGTTTGGTAGGTTAAACACAGGCTCGATTGCTGCAACTTTGTTTTCCTTTTCTTTGCTGAACACCTGTAGGAACCCTTCATTGATCAGATACTGAACATCATCTTGGACTAAATGACAGCCCTTGATACTGACATTACATTCTTCACAGTCATCATGGCAAACTTCAACTAGCCCAGCTTTAAATAACTTAGCATGAAAACTAATACCTCATCCTTCTCATCTTCTATGGCATTAGCGGTCCCATGGTTTGGAAAAGGATTATTCTTCACATTCGGTTGATTATCAGCAAATGAAAGAATATTCTTCTCCATCAAAACTTTCACTACATTCTTCAACGCTAAACAGCCTTCCAAGTCGTGACCAGCACCTCCTTGATGAAAAGCACAAGTCGCATTTGGGTTGAAGAAAGGCATAGATTTCTTGGTTGGCGGTCCCAAAGGTCTAGTAACGATCAACCCTTACTCCACTAAGGAAGGGTAGACCTCTGTATATGACATTGGTATAGGTGGAAATGCTGGCTTTCCTCATTTCCTCTTGTGGGGAGAATTCTGCTGTGGAACCTGTGGTTTTGGTTGTTGATAATTCTGGTTTATAGGCCATTGCTAATGAGCTGTTTATTGATATGCTGGCACCTGCTGTGCTGCTTGGTGGTTAAAAGTAGGCGTAACAGCAGCTACGTAAGGTTGTTGAGCATACTGCATCTGGTAGATTGGATGCTGAGAGAAGTTTGGTCTCTGCTGTTGCTGATACATTGGTTGCTTCCATCGAGGGCTCTGGGTCTTTCCTGCCATGACGACATTAGTCTCTCATTCCCTCTTCTTATGAGAATGACTAGGGGATTTCTTAGTACTGACGCCAGTTGAACTACTCGGAGAACTGATCACTTTTCCGCTTTTTAATCCTGCCTCTACCTTCACGCCAATTGCGACAATATCAGCGAAATTATCACTGACACTGCTGATGATTCTCTCATAAAATTCAGGTTTTACTGTGTCTACAAACCAATCAGGCAACTCTTTCTTAGTCAAAGGTGGTTCGACCTGAGAAGCAGTCTCTCTCCAATGTTGTGCATATTCTTTGAAAGTCTCAGTACCTTTCTGAGCCATGCTCAATAGCTGCCTAAGGTCAGGGGCTAAATCCATATTATACTTGTAGTGTTTCACAAAAGCATTAGTCACATCCTGGAAACAATGGACCTGGGACTGGTCTAGACTCAAATACCACTTAGCAGCAGCCCCCTTCAAACTGTCCTGAAAACAATGGATCATCAGCTTGTCATTGCGTACGTGTGCGACCATTCTTTGGTAGTACATGATCAAATGAGATTTGGGACACGTGGCCCCTGAGTATAACTCAAAACTTGGTAACTTGAATTCGGGTGGAATTACCAAATCTGAAACCAAACACATGTCTTTGATATCAGTACTGAATGCATTACTCAACTCCATTGCCTTCATCTTCCTCTGCATTGTTTCAACACTTTCTCTCAATTTCTCGTGTCTATCATCTCCTTCTTCTGACACATCAACGTAATCGTAGGGCTGGTGGTTTTGGAAAACCAGATGCACTTGCGTTTGTACTGCTGGTGGAGCATAAGTAGGAATAGCTTGCAGAGTCTCATTAACCAAAGGAACTGTTTGTTGTGTTGTCAAAGGAACAGTAGCACGGATAAAATCTTCTGGCATGCCCAAAGTGGGATTTGTGACAGGGATGATAGGAGGTTCTACCGTTGTAGTGACGATTTCAGAGACCACTGTGGCCTGGGTGTCCATCTTTGCTTTCATAACATTAATAACCTCGAGGATTTGTCCCATCCCTCCTCGTATCTCATTCAATTCATTGTTGACTCTGTCCATTTCTCCGTATATCTCTGACATTCTGAATCGAGCTTGGGCCCGGGTGTTGTAGTTATGTCTGGGATTCAGTGTGACGATTCTGGAGAGAACACGGCGACATAAGACAAAGACAAGGAAAGAAATGCACATGAAGATGCAAATGAGGATGCAAATGCAAATGCAGGCTAAACTATCAAGAAACCAAAGAAATTTTGCAAATAATATAGACGATAGATTCTTGACAACATAAACTTCTTCATTCAAGAGTCTGGTGAGCATTACATCAGGAGCAGTGTATCCTCATACTCCAAGTACATAAATAGAAATACATCAAAATGAAAGGGAACATTAGCAACAAAAGAAACAACAACAGTAATACTAAGGATTGAATCCACTGGTTGATGATCCCTCTCCTCCATTAATCACTGTCATCAACTTGCTGATACGCTCTTTCGTCTCTTCTCTTGCAAGGACCAATTCTCCTAACTCTTCCACCATCCTCTGCTTTGTCTGGGAAGGTGATTCATGGTGAGGATGTGGCTTCATCATTACACGAGCTATATCATGAGACCATTGTAAGTGGGCCTCTGTGACTGGGCATTCAGCTTTCCATAGTTGTCTGTTAATTTGGCGCCAAACGCGCTCCAATCGCATCTTCATTTCAAAACCTCCTCTTTCATCATAAAACATCATCTGCATATCCTTGTCATCTGGAATTCCCTCCTTCAGATGACCTAATTGACGGCGTGCAAGGACAGGGTTGTAATTGATACAACCGTTTCTTCCCATGAGAGGCACATTGGGGCAATCCCCACAGCTATGGATTATGATAATTCCTTCTTCAGTTGAATTATACCACTCGATGTCGGTATGCTTTAATTCCATAAGCTTTTTGGACCAAATCTTACAGTCTTCGACCTCCCAGAAAGTCGGAGTTTTTGGCAGGTAAGAAATGAACCACTTGTAAAAGAGGGCTACGCAACATACAATTGGCCCACAGCCTCTTGTGTATCTGGTCTGTATGGAATGGTAAACATCAGCTAGCAGTGTCGGGACCGGATTGTTGACTGTAAAAAGCTGAATGGCTTGGGTATCCACAAAGTTCTTGGAATTTGGGAACAGAAACAAATCATATATCATCAGAACTAGGGTTGACTCAAACAAAGCCTCACTTCCTCTGTTTTTGAAGTACAAAGCCTTTTCCATCAAGAACTGAGCAGGCAGTCACGTTTTCCTCCTTTGTTAGTCAGGTTAGCCTGGATGTCAGATAATCTGATTCTGGTTACTCTGGCAATGTCTCTGGCGGAAGGCATTTCTTCGATCCCAGAAAAGATGGGAGCTTCTCTGACTGGAATCCCTATCATGGCTGAGAACTCTTCTAGGGTCAGAACCAACTGGAATTCAGGGAATACGAAATAGCGCTACGCGGGATGATACAACTGGACCAAAACTTTAAGGGCCCCTACACTCACTGGTGTCATCATCAGTGGAATGATACACCCATATCTGTCAGCGAAGGCTGACCGGTCTTCAACCATCTCTCCCAACCACAACAAACACTCCACCTCTGGTAGTTCAAAGAAATAAGGCCAAACTCTTTTCCTTGTAGCATCCATTTCTACAAAATCTGCAAAACAAAATTAGTATCTTGATAGTTTAGCAGAGAATGCAAGATGCAATGCAAAGTTTCATGGAATTTCGACGCTCGCAAAATATCGAGAGATATCAAAAGACCTCATTTTCATTAAATAAAAAGTGAATTACAATAGTTGATATACTTTCAAAAGCCCTAAACATGAAGCTAAATAAAAGCTAGAAAGTCCTAAGGAAATTCTCCTAAGAGTCTTGTGTTGAGTCTTCTGATTTCTTTCTCCATCTGATCCCTTTCTGCGACGAGGTTGTCAAGAATAGATTTCCAAGCAGGGGGCTGAGTGTTAGAGGAGCTTGGATCTTCCAGGGCCTTTCTCTTCTTACATGAGAGTAACTCTTCATTCTTGGTCTGTAGCTGCTTCTGGAGTTCTAGGTTTTCTTCAACGACCACTTGATACTTGAGCTTCCAAGCTTCTTCTGACCTTTGGGCTTTAAAGAAATCTCCAGCTCTTCCTCTTTTGACATGAAGTATAAAACAGGCTCCTTCTTCAAAGCAATTGGTTCCTGCCTCTTGTAGGGCATCCTTAATTCTATAGCTCTTCTTCTGACCCATCGGAGGTAGAGCTCCAAGGACACACAGTTGGGTCTCCCCAAAGAACTTCTTCCTTTTTTGTGCTTGCTACCCCAAGCGTTCAAGATCAACTTCTTCTGTTCTTCGTTCTTATCATATTCTTCTGAGACCACCATCCTTTCTTGGAATCCCAAAATGCGCCTGCCTTTGGTAGATGCGAAATAAACCATCTATACAACATGAGGACACAGCAAGTAATCTGTCCATTTCTATGAGCGTTTCTTGTATGGACTGAGTGATAAGCTTCAGCAAGCAGATTAGGTACCGGATTCTGTTTCAAGAAGATTTTGATTGCATTTAGATCCACAAAGTTGTCAATATTTGGAAATAAGAAAAGTCCATAGATAAGTAATGCAAAAACAGCTTCAAAGGCATCCGGTTAGAGTGTTTAGCAAAGTATCGAGCCTTTTCAAGCAAGAACTTAGCAGTTAACCAAAAAATTCCTCCCTTAGAAGTTAAATTGCTTTTGATGTCAACTAATTCCAGATGAGTTTTCTTGGCTATTTCTTCTTCTTTAGGATCCTTCTCGAAGATAGGAAACGGAAACTCATCCTTGATTGGCAAACCAATTATCTGAGAGTATTCCTCAAGGGTGGGTAAGAGTTAATAGTCAGGAAACGTGAAGCAATGGTACTTTGGATCATAAAACTGAAGCAGAGTTGAGAGGAGTCATTCATCAATGGTCTTTTTCAACAAAACCCACAACTTCCCATATCTGTTTATGAATCCTTCAGGGTCTGTTAGCAAATCTCCTAATTTCCTTAGGTCATCCAATTTTGGACTTTTGAAAGTGTATTTGATGGTGTTTCTTCTTGAGCTATCCATGATATCCCTCTGATATAAGATAAGAAATCTGAGTTCCATGAAACAGATGCAACATGAATGCTTATGATGTATGAATTCAAAGCACACACAAAGACACACAAAGTACAAACAAAAGGGAATATGTTGAGCATGGAGCCAGGGTTCACCCTTCCCATTGGTATGTACTACTGGTTTCCACCTGCTGAACGGGGTTCTAAGAAGTTCCCAGAGTCGACAACTCATCTTTCGAATTTTATCGAATTCCCAGTTTACTTAGTAATCAATAAAATTCTCAAGAGAATCTCGTCTGAGTGTAGTATCGCGTGACAACCAATTCAGAAATAGACTCCATCATGGTCACCGCACTACATCCTAAAAAGGCTAAGTGGGGTTTGGTAACTACGGTTCTCAATATCAAGGGCTCCTAGGTCGAGAGTAGCATGTTTTCACGAATAGATTCGTTCAACATGACTAGACTCTCAAGAGGGCCTCAACTGAGTGATGGTGTCTCAAGTTAACTTTTTCAGGATTCGACTCCCTCAAAGCCTCCTTGAATATACCATCGTCCTATCATAAGTGCACTCAAATCTGGGTTAGGATTTATCTCACCACTCAAGAACTAAGCCAACAAAAGATAATCAAGCAAAACATATATACAGGCAATCAAACAGATATACACAAATATTATACACAAGCATAAATAAAACAAACAAAAACAAGGTGTGCTTAAACCTCAAAAACAAACTCTCCCCAGTGAAGTCGCCATTTCTGTTGCGGTGAGAATCGCATAACAAGCTATTAATTAACTTGCATCACATTTCTTTGAATTTCACCACCGACTTTGATTTATCCAAAGGAAAGGTTCAAGATCGAGAGAAACCTAAGGGGGGGGGGGATCTAAGGTTCGGGGGTTGGTTACGCCTAGGGAAGGTATTAGCATCCTAAACATCCATAGTACTCTACGGGAACCTCTTGTTTTAACTTGTTATGTCTTACTCGCTTGCTAAGGGTGCTACGCTAAAGGTTGAAACCCTAGGGGTTAATATCTAAGTATACTCGACAAAGCATAGCACTTTGCGCCTACGTATCCTTACGGGAGTGGAATCAGAGTATCCATAGTTCACCGATCTAAGGGTGAAGGATAGGAACCATTGGCTATGGCCAAAGTTCCAAGGGGAAATGAGTATGAGCTCATTGTAGAGTTCACGATAACTCTCTAAGTCTAAGTTATAGGGGAAAGTGAGTTCTCATGATGATGAGAATCACATAGAGTTCAAAACTCTAAACTACTTCTAAGTTATGATTTCATTGGCTCTCATGAGGCCAAGAAATAAGGATAGGTTCTTAAGGTTAAGGTAGGGTGGTTGTTTAGTGACTTCATGAGTCAATTTTAAGAAGGTCTCCCTTTGGAACGAGGGGAACGATAACAGTTGTGAAATTACCAAGAGATAAAGAGTTATAATCAAATATGATGATGCAAAATAGACATGAACAAGATAATGAGATGAGATAAAATTATGATGTCAATGCAAAGTTAGAATCACATATTAGATATGATCAAGCATGATAAACAAAGATAATATGGCAAGATAAATAAAGAAGGTACAATAAAACCTTAGAAAACATTTCCAAATAACATGAAGAAAAGCAAATAATATTAAACATTTCCAAACATTTCCTTTTATATTAAAAAAGTAGATTTAATTAGAAAAATATAGCAAAAAGAATGAGGGAAAAAGGATGGAAAATGAACAAGTTATGGTATTTGAAATTAAGGCACCAACTTGAAAATAAATGAAAATAACTAAGTCATAAAAAAGAAGGGAAGGGCACTCCTAGGGATTGAACCCAGGACCCTTCGCCTATAGCTCAAAACCAACACCACCAGGCCAACGCGCGCATTTGAACATACAATGGAAACACACATATATATGTAAAAAGAAACGAAAATCAGAAAAAAGCAAAAGGACTGGGGCGAGGGGGATTCGAACCCCAGTCCTAAGGGTTGCAAGGGCGTGTGATAGTGTGTGCTTGCCACTGGGGTGGCTGTTACATCCGGTAATATAACCAACTTAATAAATACATAAGCTTTTCTTGCGCGCCTATTTCAAATGAACCACACAAGCCAACCAACATCAAACTACTCACGATAGTAATATCCATGCCAAGCCATTCATCAGCAGCCATTGTCAAACCAAATGAAACAGAAAGCATGTAATCTAAACTTGAAATCATGAAATTCTACGCACACTAAATATTAAGCAAAGGCTTATTCTATAAATCCACAAAGTGAGAATAATTGGTTGTTTAAGCAATGAATTCACACAAAACATAGCAACAATATATCCAACACATTCTAAGGGGCAACAAGTAGTAATTTGAATGTAATAAACAACCACACATATGGGATATCAAGCAAGCACTATGGACATAAAGTAAGGAATGTTTGAATGTGTAGAGTGATAATTTCTTACAGCAGTGGCAGCAAGCAAATAGTATTCAACACACTCCATTGAAAATCATGTAAGAGCATATTTTGAATCAAAACACATGAAGACTAAGGAATCTATAACAGCATGGCAAGTTTTAGTTCATGTATATCAAAATAATCTCAAGACTTTATCATGCTCAAAGTAGGGTAGCAGAGATTTTTAGGGTTCAAATCACACGATTGACAAGATTTAAAATACAAGAAAACAAAGGACATGTTAGGGCATGAGGCAACCAGTTCCAAAGATATTTTCCAAAGTTCAAATAGCAACTCAAACATGTCACAATGAGTGGTTAAGACAAAGACAGGTCAAATCAAGATAATGATGGATTATAAGACTAACCTAACTGTTAATGACAGTTCAGAGATGCATCAAAAAGGTGCTAAGGAAATAAAGACAACATCATCAACAACATAAGCAATTAGTAGTAGATAACAACATGTCATCAAGGCAATTACGTTCCACAAAGTAATGAGCTCACAACAACCAACAATGCTAGCATACCAACAAGATAGCAAGATTCAAAAGGTAAAGTCCATAGGTTATCAAGCACTGCAGCAAATAGTTATCATTTCAAAACCAAGAATGACTATACGTATTAAAAACCAAACAAGTGCTTATCATACATATAGGACATCAAAACAACAAACACTTGAATGCACAAAGCAATAAAAACTAACACAGCCATAGCAGCAGCATGTTAAAGGAGGTTTACTTAAATGAAAACATCTTGGAAAACAAACTAACAAACAAACATGTAGATCCAGATTAGCATGGCAATGTGGTTAGTTCAATGTATATCAAGACATCTTCAAGACTTTAGCATGCTTAGTGAAGAGTAACAAAGATGTTTTAGAACTGAAATCATATGGTTGGCAAGGTTAATTTTCAGAATGTAAGAACATACAAGGATGGATTAGGACATTGCAGTCAGTTCTGAAGATACTCTTAAAGTTCAAAAAGCTATTCAAACATGTTAATCTATTTGTAAAACAAAGAAGAAAGACAAGTAAAACAAAGACATACTCCAAGATAGATCCAACATCAATGACTGGTCTAGAAACATGCTAAATGGGAGTCACAATAGGATGATATCATAGGGTAAAACATCAACAGACAATAACATCAGTGCTGACAAGTAACTAACATTTAGACCAGTCATGGTGCATTCCACAAGACAAAGATGGCAATTACCAATACTAGCATACAAAACAAAATACAACAAGAGTTCATACATCTTAAATGCATAACAAGGAAAGATCACAAGAATACCAGTCAGTCATAATGTCACATGATGCCAAGGAAAAATGCGTTCAAACATGAAGGTAGAAAGTATAGTGATAAATCATGAGTCAAAGCTAAGTTAAAGGTGCACCAATCACACAATGTCAATGCAAGTTATTTTGGTTCATAGTATTTAGTACATCATAAGGTGCATATCAAACATGATAGTGACATTCCAAATCAAAAATAGCTAGCAAAAATGAATTTCATGCAGAAAGTCATACACTCACCCCGTTGATACAAGCATAAATTGGTCATGTTTAAAGTAACAAGTATACAAACATCATGATGGTTGAGAGCAAGCACATATATGCAAGGATATGACATGTTACAAGACAATATAACAACCAAACTCATTCAAGTGGTAACACTTAAAAATAGGCAGTAGCAAAGGACTTAGTAAAAACCAAATTGGGCAACAATCAAGCAAGCACATTTATCAATCATATATGTATGAAGCCATGATATCACAAAGGCATAACTTCTGAAGTTGACAGTTTCAGCACAATGGTTTCACATGTATAAGATGGAATAGCATAGTATGACAAGTCAAAGAACATTGGGAGGTACATGATTATCAGCAACACAACTCTTACCCTAAACTTCACATTCATGAACACAAACCTTAAACACACACTACCACCATCAAACCAAAGGGCTGCAATACAAGAAACTAAATCACTAAGCCACATAACAGTTCAAACCAACAAACTCAAGCACATGGTCAACCAAAATCAGTGTCAAGGCGAAGTGATGCATACAAATATGAACACATACAAAAATATCAAGCATCCACAACAATAAAGTTCAAAACCAAAACTTGAGAGCACAAAGTAATCATATATGATGGTGACAGAAAAATCAGTGCTACTTTAACAAAAGCAAACTTAACAACACCAATCAATCATTAAGCCAACAACCAAGATAGATAGGTTCAAACATCCCAAGACTTGGGAGCATAACAGAACTATGTAAAGAAACTAAGATTCATAAGTTCTTTGTTTCAAAATCACATTTAAGCACAAATGATGTCCAAGTAGTTTAACAAAATCAAACATCCAATCTTGACAATACAATACCACGATGAGAACTTGTAATGTTGCAGCCATTTAATGAACAAAACCAGAGGCATTATGACTTAACACCAATGCATACACATGTATCATGTCAATAAACAAAACCATCTATTTCATGACATCAAGCCATAAGCACACAAACGACATATTCAAGCATAAATCAGCAAGATACATATGTAAAAGAATAGCAAGATGCATATGACATAATGGTATTAAATGAGCATTTTTAACAAGAGGGACAGAAAACGATACCAAGTGGAGTAATGTCCACTGTCTTCAAGTATACTGATTGCTTTCCTTCCAAAGCACTCCAAGAACACCTTTCAACTTGCTTGCTCGAAACTTATGGAACTTCAGAGGATTTTTGAGTGTTTTTAAGAAATTGTTGGTGAGTTGAGGTGTAGAGGAAAATCCCTTTTATAGGCTGAACAAGTGGGCCTGGGTTGCTTTGAGTCCAAACATCAAACACTTGGAGTGCTGAGTAGAAGCCAAGGTTGCAACGTCTCTTTTAAATTCAAAAACGGTCCACTCCTTGGAGACAAATGCGCTGCTTATGCTGCAAAAAATCTCAGAGGTGCATAGTCAATTCACCACTTCATGTATTGCTTCAGAGCTCCTTACTTGATGTCATATGGAGGGGTATCAGATGAGGTAAGGATTAGAGATGGCGTGAAGAGCTTGCAGGTGGTAGCAGGTTGAATGCTGAAACAAGAAATGCTTCAGAAGCACTTTTAGTGAAGCAAGCCGTTGAAAGCTTAAACGGGAAATGCTATTAGAGAATTCAAATTGAGAAAATAACGCGCCAAGGATTGAGGTTGAAACAATTTTTGAATGAATTTGTTATGCTCGTGTTTGAATTTCTCTTCTTCATTCTGAATTTCGCACACACGACAAAGGAGAAGGAAACAATTTTGGTTGTCTTGTTTCCTATTAGAAGAGTAATAGTGTGGGTTTTTGTTATCGTATCCACAGGGACTGTTTGATATTTGATGCTTGCCTTTCAATAGTTTCGATATTCTAAGTTAACGGTTTCAAAAGTTTCAATTGTTGTTATCATTGGTTTGTAGCAAAGATTAAATTGTGACAAAGATTTTTGTAAAAGGTTTTATAAAAGCATGTTAAGGTTAGGTTTCGCTAATCCTTTCCATGTATAAATGATTAATCAAGCACATGAACTCGGTTTCCGACCAATATAACCGCGTATTCTCCCGACTAAGTTTATGTCTAAAGTGAAGTCGCGAGTACCGTTGTTTAGACCGTTAGATGATGTCTCACGCTAACAATCTAAGCAACGATCATTAAGATCAATACAATGCGAATAGCAAATCCCAAATCTATGTCTAGAGTTTGGTTTTTAAGAGATGAAATTGTTAGGTCAAGATTTGTGGAATCTATGTCTAGAGTAAAACAAATCAAACTTAAAGCATTAAGAGAAAACAACTTCATCTATATTGATCAAAGACTTTGTTCATATACAATAGATCAAAAGCAATACATAAAAACAGAATCAACTACTTCTAACCTTAACATAGAGGGTTTAGCTACCACTTCTCATGGTAGATTGGATAACAAGTAAAGAGAGGAGATGAGTAAACATCCACTTTGAATAATCAAGAATGGATGCAAAATCAGCTTCTCCAAGTGAAAATACAAGCTCCAATGGTAAAAGGACTGAAAACTATGATTTTAGATCAAAATGAACAAAATATCCTCTTTACAAAAAGTGAAATTCTATTTATACATAGCAGAATTCTGAAGGATTCGCACTGCGAGCAATCCATTCGCACTGCGAATGAGGAAAAATGGCACTTTAAGTGCCTCTGAGACTTAAACCGCCCCAAGCAGAAATCGTGGGTTCGCACTGCGAACCCTTCATTCGCACTGCGAATCATTTGCTAGTTTCATTCGCACTGCGAATCATTCGCTAGCTTCATTCGCACTGCGAATAAACTAGCGAGCCAGAATTCTCAAAACTGGAACTTACTGCCTCTCTTCGCCAGCACATTCGCACTGCGAACCAACCAGCGAACATTCGCTGGACCCTCGCTAGGAGTTCGCAGTGCGAACACAAGGTAATTGAAAACCTTGAACTCACTTCCTCCATTCGCTGGCTCCTCGCTGGTCCCTCACAGTGCGAACATTCGCTGGGACTTCGCCAGATTGTTCGCACTGCGAACACCCTGTTGCAGCAATAAAAACTCAGTGGAACTTGCATTGGTTCCATGTGTTCACCATTTTGCTCCTTTCATGCCTATACCTGCACATTAACACACAAATTACAAGCTCCACACATATATTCCGATGTAAGCATAACAACTCCATTTACCGCTTAAATTCACACTATACCGTTAGAAAGAAATGAAAAAAATGCCAAATATTCCATACAAATATATAACATGTTTGACATCTAACAAACTCTCCCCAACTAACTCTTTGTTTGTCCTCAAGCAAAGTATGCCTCTCACGAGGATTTGCTCGAGCACCTAATTCAACCAAGACGCGAAAAACGGCTCAACTAAACAACGATCACAACAATGCACAATTACACATTCAAGAATTTGATATGAAAAAGAACTTGCGACTTAAACAATTTCAAACAATGTTTCAAGAAACAACTAACTCATCCTGCATATGTCATTCTACACTCCTCTTCGAAAAAGGATTGAAGGCAAACGTGCATACAAACACGGGACAATTACACACAAATGACAAATGATTCAATACTAAGCAATTCATACCATATCTCAATGATCATAACAGAAATCATGGAAGTAAAAGATCACTAAGGACTTCAAGGTTGTAGTTTGGTCGGGTGAACAAAAAAGGGACATTTCTAATGGCCATTGAAACGAAATTGCCGAAGCAAAAGAACATTCACTATATACATATTCACACAACACACTTCATTTCACCAATTTTTCATTCCACCTTCACAAACTACCGTGCACACTTATTGATTCTATTATTTTTTTGTTCAAGCAAGCATTTTCTCTTTTGTACAACATATTCATACTCTTTTCTTTACATGCTTGCTTGAAATTTTTTTTCAAAATTTGGAGTAATGTACCCATCTTCTTTTTATTCTCCCCAACTCATTTTCAACTCAACCTAAAGTGAATGTTCCTTGCTTTTTAAGGCAAGGAAGTCAAAGTATATGGTTTTCAAGGGTTAAAGAAGAAAATGTTAGAAACTCACCAAATTCAATGATGAACCAAACTTGCAAATTATGTACCTAAAACAAGTTCATCATTCAATTGAGTTCTAAACTATTTAGGCTCAAAGGGGCTACCAAATGCTCACTACTCACTGGTGAATTAATGTATGGACATAGTTGTGCTCAAATTCAAACAAGTGCCTTGATCACTTCTCATACTTCCACAAAATCACATGGTCACAAGATAAGGCATGAATTAAAAGTAAAGACAACATTTATCACAATCCTTAGCATATAGTAACCTTGGAGGCTTCTCACTTTAATGGTTTTGGTCCTAAAATGACACATGCATTCAAAGGAAGTTGTAACATGAAACAACATTCTCAATCTCACCAAGACACAAAGTTCAAAAACATAAAAAATTCTCGAACTAGGTAACGATATACCTTGTCGCAACACAATGCTTACGGTACTATCATAGCCCTCACATCTTGGAGGAATCTACCTTTAAAATCAAGAGTCTCCAACCTACTTCCCCAAATTCATCCTAAAAGAAGGAACATCAAAATAACACATATGCACCGTGTAAGAGTTAAACATTCGTCAACTGAAGAATTCAACTCTTACTAACACTTAACAACAAAAAACATACTGAAGTGTTGAGCATTCGTAAACTGAAGAACGCAACACTTAATATGAAAATTAAAAACCAACAATATATTAGTAAAGCGAAACAAAATTTTTTACTGCAAACCATACTCATTACTAATAATAATCAAAAAGTGCTTGGTGTATAAAACACCTACATAATCCAAAAAGTACCATACTAGTAAGAGTACATCAATATTAGACTAGTAAAAGCTGAAAAAAAACAAAATACAAAAAACTTCACTTTGATGACCAAAGGAAGTGTACAACTCTAAGATAAAAAAATCAGTCCTCCTCAGACTCCGTCTCGACAATATCAGTACCCGGATCATCCTCAGGCTCAGTCCCAATAACATCCGTCCTCTGCCCCTCATCATCATCATCAGACATCATAATATCATCACCATCTCCCCTCTCCTCAGCATCATGCTCAGCAGCATCCTCTCCCCAACTGAAAACAGGCCAGGCCTCAGGCCATGCAACATGCGCGAGGAACTGCTCCCTCGACATCATAGTGTGGTGCGTAGAAGGGTCACGGATCTGTAATTGGAGAACCTGCAAAGAATCATGAATATCAGTCATGGCACGCTGCTGGGCAGCCATCCAATCCCAATTATATTGGCAGATCTCCTGCTGATATGGATAGAAGCCGTGAGATCCAGAAGCAGCACCCTCACTTGTACCGGTTTCAGCACCAGCACCAGCCCCAGAAGATTCAGCCCGAGCACCTTTCGGCTTGCAGAATTTGTCGACATATTGATCATCAATAGTTGACGGCACAGTAACTTGACGGCGCGAAGGCAAAGTCACACCAGCATCAGCACAAAGGGTCATAATCAAACAAGGGAAAGCAAGAGGGGCATTCTTCCTCGAAGCAGTCCCACCAAAACCACTCTCAACTATGGCCCTTATCTCATCAGCAATGATCCTTGCGACGTCAATTTGCACATTTGTAAGGATACTGTGGACAAGGCGAGCCAAACGAATCGGAGCTGTGGAGGAGTGTGACTTTGGCGTAATGTTGGTCACAACCAAAAGTAAAACAAGTTGAGCCAAAGGCACCATATCCTCCCGGTGATATCAAACAGCCACCCCTGAATGATTAAACTTTACATTCTTACCTGGGCGTAGGAGATCACGAGTCATTGCGGCAATATCAGGATAATTACACAGTGTCTCATGATACCTATCCTCTTCGCTAGCCCGTAGTGGAAGGGGATCTAGAAGAACTCTGTTAATAGTTCTTCTGTCGAACCTTACCGTTTTCCCGCCAACCAAAGTAGTCCAAGTAAACAGATTGCCCTCATCAGGAAGGGCGTTGGCGTAAAACTGACGAACCATTTCCACATCGTAAGAATCAACAGGGTTAATCAGTGTATCCCACTTTTTCTCAGTTAACAGGGCAACAATGGCACGATAACTTCCGTGCTCATTCAGAACAAACCTCCTTTCCGCAAGGATGGTCCTTCCTTCCAACACTTCGTACCTCTGAGCTTGTCTAATACCTCGGAACCGGGTCTCATCAAAACGGACCGGCGCTTGTCTTGATGTGGATGTCTTTCTTTTCCTTATCAAGGTTTTAGGACCCATCTGCACCAATAACAAACAAGTCCACACAAAAACACCAAGACAGATCATTAGAATTAAAGCTAGACAAGAAACAGAATGCATTATCAAAAAATAAAAATTTGGGCTGCTCGCTAGATCATTCGCACTGCGAAGCCTGGCGAATGCTCGCCCCAGGTTCGCAGTGCGAACAAGCCAGTGAATGCACGAAAATGTTGAAAAATTTATGCAGCCCCCAGATTTCACACATAACAACATTCTACAGGTATTCTCAACTTAAAATCTAGCAAAAATTTAGACATGCAATGAATAACCAAACTCAGAATTCAAACCCCAAACTTCCTACACATTTTCCATGTAAATATCCAAACAACATCAAAAAAACAAAAAAACATAGAAACTAATTTCAAACCTTGTTTAGAGTTGGCAATTGAGGAAAAAAAACTTGAGAGAATGGCTGAAACTTGCACGTGAGAGGGGAGAGGATAATGTCTTTCTCTCTTTTTGGTTAATGGTTGAAAGTGAGAGTGAGAGACTAGGGTTTGGTCCCCCCAAGTCTATCAGACTTTCAACATGGGTCTTGGGCCTACGTACAGGCCCACCCATCATAAAACCCTCCAATTTTAATGATGTGGCAGCAATACAACCCAGGCAGGTACGCTAACGTTTGCAGTGCGAATGGACAGCGAATACTCGCCCCAGCTTCGCAGTGCGAATGGCTGGCGAATGCTCGCCCCAGATTCGCACTGCGAATGAGCCAGCGAACAAGACAGTTTTTTCAAAATTATAGGTCTGTCTTGCTGCCACACTTCCAAATGTCCAAAATGTGAAAATGACTTAAAACAGCAAATTAAAGCAAAAATACTTACAATGTTGGGGTGCCTCCCAACAAGCGCTTGTTTAACGTCGGCTAAGCTCGACGGTCCATCGCGACCTCACAGATCGCGGAAAGGCACAACTGCGGGATTCCGCTCGAAACCTCCTCCGAGATACACTTTCAGCCTCTGGCCATTAACTGTCCAATTTTCCTTTGACGTTGTGTCCTCAATTACGATTGCTCCATATGGTTTGATTTCCACAATCCGAAACGGACCAGACCATTTAGATCTTAATTTTTCGGGAAACAATTTTAATCGAGAATTGAATAATAAGACCAGCTGTCCGACCTCAAACTATTTGGTGACAATTTTTCTGTCATGGTAAGACTTTACACGTTCCTTATACAATTTGTTGGAGTCGTACGCCTGAAGGCGCACTTCATCCAACTCGTGCAATTGCACTTTTCTTCTTTCGCCGCCTAGAGTTGGATCAAAATTCAAAAATTTTAAGGCCCAAAACGCCTTGTGCTCCAACTCTACCGGCAAGTGACAATTCTTACCATAAACCATTTTAAACGGTGTGAGACCGATCGGAGCCTTAAAAGCGGTCCGATACGCCCACAATGCGTCATCCAGTTTGTTCGCCCAATCCTTCCTCGAGGCCGAAACAGTTTTCTCTAAAATACGCTTAATCTCTCGATTGGATACCTCTGCTTGACCGTTAGCTTGAGGATGATATGGTGTAGCAACTTTGTGCTTTACACTATATTGTTCAAGAGCTTTGTCAAGCTGAGTGTTACAGAAGTGGGATCCTCCATCACTTATTAACACTCGAGGTGTACCAAAACGCGCAAAAATATTTCTTTTCAAAAACTTCACCACCATTTTTCCGTCGGCTTTAGCACATGCTATCGCCTCAACCCACTTGGAAACGTAATCCACAACGACCAAAATATATTCATTAGAAAAATAAGATGGGAATGGACCGACAAAGTCGATCCCCCAACAGTCAAAAACCTCGATTTCTAACATATTTTGTAATGGCATTTCTTGCCGCTGTGAAATACCGCCGCTTCTCTGGCACTTGTCACAACTAAGGGCATGCGCATGCGCATCTTTGAATAAGGACGGCCAATAAAAGCCCGATTGTAGGACTTTAGTGGCCGTTCTCAACCCATTAAAGTGTCCTCCGTAAGGAGAGTTATGACAATGCCACAGAATATCCGTGGCTTCCTCCACTGACACACACCTTCTGAGGAGGTTGTCAACACCAAGTTTAAATAAATGGGGTTCATCCCATACAAACGACTTGGCATCAGACAAAAATTTCCGTTTTTGGTGGTGAGTTAGACCGTCCGGTATCAGTCCGGTGGCTTTGTGGTTAGCCATGTCGGCGAACCACGGTCTAACCTGCATTCTAAAAAGTTTTTCATCTGGGAACTCCTCTTTTACCTCAATTTCATTCTTGGTCACGTCAATGTTGACCAGGCGGGATAAGTGATCCGCCACCAAATTCTCGAAACCCCTTTTGTCACGAATTTCAAGATCAAATTCTTGTAACAAAAGGATCCACCGAATCAGCCTCTGTTTTGAATCAGGCTTGGTGAGCAGATACCTTATAGCCGAATGATCCTTGTAAACGATGACACGTGAACCAATCAAATAGGCACGAAATTTTTCCAACGCATACACTATGGCGAGCAACTCTGTTTCAGTTATTGCATAGTTAATCTGAGCTTCGTTTAAAACCTTGCTCGAATAATGTATAGCGTGGAAAACTTTCGTTCTCCTTTGACCCAAAACCGCCCCAACCGCATAATCGCTAGCATCGCACATTAATTCAAAATCTATTTTCCAGTTTGGTGCAACGATTATTGGTGAGGTGGTTAAAATTTGTTTCAAACAATTAAATGCGAAAAGACAAGACTCGTCAAAGTCAAAAACCTTACCTTGGACAAGCAAGTTGCTCAACGGCTTTGCGACTTTGGCGAAGTCCTTGATAAATCTCCGGTAGAACCCGGCGTGTCCAAGAAAGCTTCTTATACCTTTGACATTCATTGGCGGTGATAATTTCTCGATAACATCCACTTTGGCTTTATCAACTTCAAGGCCTTTTGCAGAAACCTTGTGACCGAGCATAATTCCCTCGTTCACCATGAAGGTGCATTTTTCCCAATTAAGCACCAAATTAGTTTCCACACACCGCTCCAACACCGTATCCAAATTTTTCAAGCACAAATCAAATGATTATCCAAAAATGGAGAAATCATCCATAAAGACCTCAATTGTCTTTTCGATCAAATCCGCGAAGACAGCTTGCATACACCGTTGAAAAGTCGCCGGTGCATTACATAATCCAAACGGCATCCTCCTATAAGCGAAGATTCCGAACGGACATGTAAAAGCTATTTTTTCATGATCATCCGGGTTCACAATGATTTGATTGTAACCCGAATAACCATCCAAAAAACAGTAGTATTGTTGACCGGAAAGCCTTTCGAGCATTTGATCCATAAAAGGTAGAGGAAAATGATCCTTTCTCGTAGCTTTGTTCAACCTATGGTAGTCGATACACATTCTCCACCCGGTTACAGTCTTGGTTGGTATAAGCTCATTTTTCTCGTTTTGGACCACCGTTAATCCTCCTTTTTTTGGTACCACATGCACGGGACTAACCCACGGGCTGTCAGAAATAGGATAAATCATTCCGGCATCCAATATCTTCACCACTTCCTTACTAACCACTTCTTTCATGATAGGATTTAAGCGGCGTTGAGGTTGAGCAACCGGTTTAAAGTCCTCCTCCATGAATATCTTGTGCATGCAATATGCAGGGCTTATGCCTTTGAGATCGGACAATGTCCATCCCATTGCACCCTGATTTTTCTTCAACACTTGAATTAAGCGGCTTTCCTCCACTTCAGATAAAACACTACTTATGATAACCGGTTTATTACCACCGTCATCGAGAAAAGCATACTTCAAGGTTGGCGGTAACACTTTCAGCTCAAGTTTGGAAGGTTCATCATTCACCTCTTTTTTCAGAATTTCCTCTTCATACTCCCACGGTTGCAAGTCTTCCAAAGCTTTAAGATCTAACAAACACTCTTCAAGAGCTTGCTCTTCTTCAACCGAGAATACTTCCAAGGAATCATCCAAAGCTCTTTGTAACGGATCAATGACATGAATTTGCCTTGTAACTTCCAAACTTGCTTCCTCCGCTACATCGATTCGGAAACAATCACCCTTATCCTTCTTATGCTTCATTGCATCATAAAGATTAAAACACACCTCTTCATGTTGGACTCTCACTTTCATGAGACCATCGTCCATGTCAATTGCCATACGGGCAGTTTTCATGAAAGGCCTTCCAAGAATCAAAGGTGCATCATCGTCCTCTTCCATTTCAATGACAACGAAATCAATTGGAAACAAAAATTTGTCCACCTTGACCAACACGTCCTCCGCTACACCGTGAGGACGGGTAGTTGATTTATCGGCGAGTTGCAACGTCATTTGCATGGACCTTAATTCCATATGGCCTAGCCGTTTCACAATCGACAATGGTATCAAGTTGATGCTAGAACCCAAATCAATCAACCCATTGCCCACATACATGTTTCCAATCGTAACCGGCAATGTAACTCGTCCCGGATCACACTCTTTTCGCGGGAGCGTCCGTTGAATGATTGCACTACAACTTGCATCCGTCTCCTGATCAGTATACCTTTTCTTCTTCGTGAGGATGTCTTTCATGAATTTCGCATATTTAGGCATCTGCTCCAAAGCTTCGGAAAATGGAATATTTATTTGTAATTGCTTAAAGATATCCATAAACCGAGAATAGTGCCGCGCACTATCTTTCTTTGTAGGAGCATGCGGATATGGTAGATGTTGAATTGGAATATTGTTCATCGGCTCTTTTCCCTTCTTGTTTCTCTTCACTCTCTCTTCACTCTCTCTTTTTTTCTCATTCTCATTTTTTTCTTTCTCATTTTTTTCTATCTCATTTTCAACTAACACACCCTCCACATTTTTTTCTACTTCAATCTCTTCCCTATTTTTTTCATTTTCAACTACAACCTCCTCCTCCACTCTCTTTTTACCTACACCCATGTCAATCTCTCTACCACTTCTTGTGAGAATAGCTTTACAATCCTTAGGATTTGGAAGCGTATTTGCCGTAAAGGGCCCTTTTTGTTGGTCGGCCAATTGTTTTGATAATTGCCCGACTTGTGTTTCCAGATTCCTTATGGCGGCATCGGTGTTCTTTTGGTTTGAGATTGCCATTTGCATAAATTGTGTAAGAGTGTCTTCCATCTTTGTATTTCCAACGGGGGCTTGCGGAGGTTGAGTGTAATTCTGATATTGTTGGCGGTTTGAAGATCCGGCTTCTTGCGGTCTCCATTATTACTGATACCCTTGGTTAGGCCTTTGTTGGTAACCTTGGTTGGCTTGTTGATACGGAGGTCGGGGTTGGTAACCTTGATTTCCCGCGTAATTTGCTTCCTCCACAACAGGAGGACAATAACCGGTCGGATGGTCACCTCGACATAACTCACACACTAACACTTGCACAATTTTACTTGAAGATTCATGCATCTCCTTGAATTGTTGAGGCAGCTTAGACATTTGCTTCGTTAACAGCTCAACCTGTTGTGATAACAATTTGTTCTGCACAAGGATAGCATCGCTTGTTCCTAATTCCAACACTCCCGGTGTTCGTTGAGCAGGTCCACGATTGTGACTACCTTGATGATCGTTCAAGGCCATCTTATCAATGATAGCTGTGGCTTCCGCTGCAGTTTTGCTTAACAAAGATCCACCGGCGGTGGCATCCAACAAGGTTTTGTGTACGAGTTGCAGCCCATTTTTAAAGATATGAATTTGCGACAATTCATCAAAACCATGGCCTTTGCACTTTCGTAACATTGATTTGAACCTCTCCCAAGCTTCGTTGAGAGATTCATTAGCTCCTTGTGTGAATACCGCTATGGTGGTCTTTGCTTCCATGAACCGAGTGTGCGGAAAAAATCTTTCCAAAATTTTTTCTTCCAAAGCATTCCAATTAGTCATGATGGCAGTTGACTGATCAAGGTACCATTCCTTGGCCTTCCCAATGAGGGAATGCGGGAATAGTCTCTTGAACAGAGACTCCTCTTCTGCTTCCGGTGCACCCGTCGCTCCTACTATTTCATAAAATTTTGTCAAATGGGTGAAAGGATCTTCATGATCTATACCCGTAAATGGACTTTGGTATAATAGTTGGAGAATTCCGGTCTTCATCTCAGAATGCCGACCGTTATGTGCATGACGGGCGAACTGTGCATTGTGTCGAGGACTATTTGTACATGGCCTAGAAGCAGGTGGTGGTGGATCTCCCTCCATAATTGGAAGCATTTGTGGAACAAGTGGTGGTGTAGAATTAATTTCCTCTTGTTCTAGCCTCTGTCTCGCTAGCTGCCTCCTTCGTCTAGTCCTGCTGTTGATTCTACGAGCGGTTCTCTCAATCTCAGGATCGAAAAGAAGTTGGTCCGCCGGTAGTTTCCCCCGCATAAACTAAGTCTGCACACTAAACAAAACAGATTAACAAGCTCAAGATAAAGTGGTAACAACTTACAATAACTCAACTATCGCAATGCTTGCAATATCAAATAACAGTCCCCGGCAACGGCGCCAGTTTGTTAGAAGAGTAATAGTGTGGGTTTTTGTTATCGTATCCACAGGGACTGTTTGATATTTGATGTTTGCCTTTCAATAGTTTCGATATTCTAAGTTAACGGTTTCAAAAGTTTCAATTGTTGTTATCATTGGTTTGTAGCAAAGATTAAATTGTGACAAAGATTTTTGTAAAAGGTTTTATAAAAGCATGTTAAGGTTAGATTTCGCTAATCCTTTCCATGTATAAACGATTAATCAAGCACATGAACTCGGTTTCCGACCAATATAACCGCGTATTCTCTCGACTAAGTTTATGTCTAAAGCGAAGTCATGAGTACCGTTGTTTAGACCGTTAGATGATGTCTCACGCTAACAATCTAAGCAACGATCATTAAGATCAATACAATGCGAATAGCAAATCCCAAATCTATGTCTAGAGTTTGGTTTTTAAGAGATGAAATTGTTAGGTCAAGATTTGTGGAATCTATGTCTAGAGTAAAACAAATCAAACTTAAAGCATTAAGAGAAAACAACTTCATCTATATTGATCAAAGACTTTGTTCATATACAATAAATCAAAAGCAATACATAAAAACAGAATCAACTACTTCTAACCTCAACATAGAGGGTTTAGCTACCACTTCTCATGGTAGATTGGATAACAAGTAAAGAGAGGAGATGAGTAAACATCCACTTTGAATAATCAAGAATGGATGCAAAATCAGCTTCTCCAAGTGAAAATACAAGCTCCAATGGTAAAAGGACTGAAAACTATGATTTTAGATCAAAATGAACAAAAGATCCTCTTTACAAAAAGTGAAATTCTATTTATACATAGCAGAATTCTGAAGGATTCGCACTGCGAGCAATCCATTTGCACTGCGAATAAGGAAAAATGGCACTTTAAGTGCCTCTGAGACTTAAACCGCCCCAAGCAGAAATCGTGGGTTCGCACTGCGAACCCTTCATTCGCACTGCGAATCATTCACTAGCTTCATTCACACTGCGAATCATTCGCTAGCTTCATTCGCACTGCGAATAAACTAGCGAGCCAGAATTCTCAAAACTGGAACTTACGGCCTCTCTTCGCCAGCACATTCGCACTGCGAACCAACCAGCGAACATTCGCTGGACCCTCGCTAGGAGTTCGCAGTGCGAACACAAGGTAATTGAAAACCTTGAACTCACTGCCTCCATTCGCTGGCTCCTCGCTGGTCCCTCGCAGTGCGAACATTCGTTGGGACTTCGCCAGATTGTTCGCACTGCGAACACCCTGTTGCAGCAATAAAAACTCAGTGGAACTTGCATTGGTTCCATGTGTTCACCATTTTGCTCCTTTCATGCCTATACCTGCACATTAACACATAAATTACAAGCTCCACACATATATTTCGATGTAAGCATAACAACTCCATTTACCGCTTAAATTCACACTATACCGTTAGAAAGAAATGAAAAAAATGCGAAATATTCCATACAAATATATAACATGTTTGACATCTAACATTTCCTTAATGTCCACGTGTCGCCTCTTCATTGGTTGGCAATTGAGTTGAAAAGTCAACACAACAATGCTTGATCCTTATTGGTCCTTGGCAATGAATTCAATTCCAATGTAGTTTGTAATACATTTTTGGTACGTTGGGCCAATCATGTGGGCACATGAACAAATATGTTAGCATTGGTTTTCTATCTTTTGTTTATAAAAGAAAAAATGATTAGGAAAACATATAATAGAAAAATAAAAGGTGAATTTGATAAATGACATGGTTATGGATATGGTTTATAAGGATTAACATTGACAAATGGAGAAATTGGATAAAATTGGTTGATAGAGAACTATTGAAATTGGTTAGGAATTAAAGGTGACAATTGAGGGTAGAAATTTGGTTATGGAGAGGATCATGGTTAGGGTTATGGAGACATCTCTTAGAGACTTGCTTGACTCAATGCTCCAACCAAAAATCTTGATTAATCACCTCTTGAATTTCCTTAAGATAACACCTGATAAAAATGAAACAAACACAAACCAAAAACCTGGCAAAAGGGTTAGCTATGCAATATGATTGACCTAATATGAAATACAAGAGATCAATGGATCTAAGGGTAAAATTTGGGGTACAACTGGGAGAAATAAGCGACATGCTCGAAGTCTATATGGACGACATGATCATAAAATCCCATAAGGAAACCGATCACACCGCCCACTTAAGGAAGGTCTTCGAACAGGCCAGAAAATACAAAATGCGGAGTAGTGCACGTTCGGTGTCTGGCAAGGAAAGTTCCTCGGCTTCTCTTTAACAGAGCGGGGAATCGAGGCCAATCCCAATAAGTTCTGAGCATTCTCCGAGTTTCCAACGCCCAAGTCAAAGAAATCCATCCAGTCCCTCAACGGGATGCTCGTGTCACTATCTCGTTTCGTGGCCAAATCTGCCCAGCACACCCTACCGTTCTTCAAACTCCTCCGCAAGGAGGCAGCGTTCGAATGAACCGAGGAATGTGACAAGGCTCTTCTCCATCTGAAACGGGCACCCTCGGAGCCACCAGTCCTCTCTCGCCCGGACAATGGCAAAACTTTGTACCTATACCTCGCTGTAGCAACCGAAGCAGTGAGCGCCGCTCTCATCCGCGAGACTCCTGACGGACAGAAGCCTATATATTTCACGAGCAAAGCACTGCAAGGACCAGAGTTAAGGTACCAACAGATAGAGAAAGTGGATCTGGCCCTCATCAATGCAGCCAAAATATTGAGACACTACTTCCTGGCCCACACGATCGTGGTTCGAACAACTCAACCCATAAAGCAGTTGCTGGGACGACTAGACATGGCCGGTCGAATGCTCAAATCGTCACTTAAACTATCCGAATTTGACATCAAGTATGAAGGCAGGAAAGCCCTAAAAGCCCAGGCTCTGGCCGACTTCGTCGCAGAAATGAAATTCGCAACCCCCCCCCCCCCCCGCCCCGCGAGCGAAGCGCGCAAATGGACCATTTTTGTGGACGGTGCCTCCAGCTCGGCAGGGAGCGGCGCATGCATCATACTAGAGAGCAACGAAGGAATCATCGTTGAAGTATCGCTCACCCTGTCCTTCCCAACCTCTAACAACCAGGCTGAGTACGAAGCCTTCCTCACTGGATTGCGCCTAGCCGATGACCTAGGCACTAAAGAAGTCATAATCTGCACAGATTCAAAACTCGTGGCCCTTCAAGTCTGAGGAGAATATCAAACAAAAAACGACCACTTGACCGAATACTTAGCCCTGGTCAAGAAGAAGATGACGAAGTTTGCAGCGGTGGAGGTAAGACATGTTCCCCGCGAACACAACGTCCGGGCAGACGTTCTGTCTAAACTAGCTAGCACAAAAAGGAAAGGCAGAAACAAGTCCATCATACAGGAAGTACTCCCTCGAACAAGCATTAACAAACCTTCCTTGACAATTGACGTACAAATGATCGGCGACAGAAACTGCTGGATGACCCCAGTTTACAATTATCTCGCTAAGGACGAACTTCCGTCCGACCCCAAGGAGGCCAGCGTGCTCAGGAGAAGAGCCTGCTCGTATGTCCTGGTCGAAGATAAACTCTACCGGCCAAGATTTTGCGTCCCACTGCTCAAATGCGTCGAGGAAGAAATGGTCGCTCACATCTTGCGTGAAATCCACGAAGGAATCAACGCCCAACATCTCGGTGGAAGGTCTCTTACCCGAAAGGCCCTTCGAGCAGGATATTACTGGCCGACCATGCAGCACGACGCCAAAGAACACGTGAAGAAATGCGATAAATGCCAACGGCACATGGACATGCACCTGGCTCCTCCTAACGAGCTCAAGGCTATGTCCTCCCCGTGGCCATTTGCCTGGTGGGGCCTAGACATCCTAGGAACCTTCGTGGTAGGATCAAATCAGAATAAATACCTAATAGTGGGCGTAGATTACTTCACAAAATTGATAGAAGAAGAGGCTCCAGCCAAAATAACTTCCCACAATATACTACGCGTCTACAAACAAAACATCCTTGCACATTTCGGCATCCCCCAAGCAATAGTAATGGACAATGGGACACAATTCACGGACATGAAGTTCCAAGACTTCGTTTCCCAACTAGGCACGAAGTAACACTTCGCGTCCGTCGAGCACCCTCAAACAAACGGGAAGGCTGAAACAGCTAACCGGGTCATCCTTCGAGGCCTCAAATGAAGGCTCAACGAAACAAAGAAGGCTTGGGTCGAGGAGCTGCACAGCGTGTTATGGGCATACCGCACAACTCCACACTCTACAACTGGGGACACTACTACAAAACGGCCAAACAATGTCAGGTTTACAACGACATCCTATACACCGTTCTTATAGTGCATACTGGATGTGCGCGCATTATTTTAATTAGAAATCTCAAGGGTATAATAATGGTTGTTATGAAAACCGTGGTGATACAATCTAGCTATCATGGGTTCAAACCTCATCGCCCTCAAATAGTTTATCCCTTTGACGTAAATGCTACCTTTTTAAGTTTTATTAATATTTAACTAAAAAATAATAAGGATATCACGACGGATTTTTCTCAAAACCGTTGTTACAAATTGAAGCTTCTTTTTATGTATTTTAAACACCAAGTATATATATCAATTTATCCATTGAAAAAAGAAACAAGACGAAACAACCCTAACACCAACGCCGTCACCATTGTCGGGAAGAAGACAACAACAACAACAAAGTGTTCTACTTTAAGGTGTTGCAATGTCACATTTGAATACAAAATTATCCAAAGGTGTTTCTACGTCTTGTTCCAGTGTAAAATCTCGATCTGGAAATTTTTGTTGTTGTGATGGTCGTATGGTTTCGTATCAATGCAAGAAGGGACAAAATAAAGGAAGGCTTTTTTGGAGATGTCCATTTTGGAGGAGCGATGAAACATGTAATTTGTTCATATGGGATGAAGACCTAGGAGAAAGAGATGGAAATGATGATGAGAGCATTATGAAGTCAGAGTTGGAAGCTATGGGCTATCTGAAGATTATGTATGAGGATTTAAAGAAAAAGAACAAGAATTTGAAGAACAAACTGAAATCAGAGATATTTTATGGAAATATCAAGATGTTATGTTTTTTTGTCTCCTTTATGTTTAATATTTACTTTGTTATGAAATGTAATAGTTGAATTAGGGTTCAAATTACATTGTTGATGTTTAAACTGCAGATGCATTCTGAATTACATTGTTGATATTTAAACTGCAGATGCATTGTGAATTACATTGTTGATGTTTAAACTGGAGATGCATTAAGTTTTAAGTTAAGGCACACCTTTTCTTTTTTATTTATTTTAAAATTCATAAATAAAAGGGTTATCACTACGGTTCTTCTGGTTAACCGTAGTGATATATTTATAATAAATAAATACCTATCTATACGGTTTTTATTTATTTTAAAATTCACAGATAAAAGGGTTATCACTACGGTTATTATTGTCAACCGTAGTGATATATTTATAATAAATAAATACATATCTATACGGTTGTTATTGTTAACCGTTTTGAAATAGATTACCCATATATAAGCGAAATAACTTTCACTTAATTGACAGTAACGCCGTTGCCTTCAAAGTGAAACCCTAGAACCCATTTTTCCTCTTCGTTTTCACCATTATCCGTGAATTTTGTGCTTCATACGTTAAGGTATTCTTCTTCTTCCATCTATTGTTAGATATTTCCCATTATCTCGTTTGTTACATGTTGTTTTTATTGATTGTTCTCATTTTTTCAGATTCGTTTTCACTACCTTAACAAAGACCATACTTTGGAAACTTCATAATGTTTGTGTTGCTATGGAAAAATGTATAAGAAGAATGAAGCTATGATGGAAACTTCATTCACCTTATACTTTTTTTTCATAGCATCACGAACAAGATGTTAGTAAATGAAGAAACAACAGTGTAAGCAAACTTTATCTAGTTTTAGAAGCAATGAAAAGAAGTATAAGAAGTATGAAGCTTTTGTGTAAGCTTCTTCATCCTTATATTTCTTTTTCATAGCTTCCCAAACTAGTTCAACATCATAATTGATTCCTGTTCCGCGATTAGTTTCATTAAAAGGTGCGTTATTCCCGTTCCTCTCTTTACTCATCACTGGATTATGGTTTTAGGGTTTGTTTTCAACCGAGGATGCTCATTTTTGAAGTTTGCTTTGTTTCCTTTCAGGTTAAGGGGATGATACAGGGTGATGATGCTAGTGGAAGCAAACGTATTATATCAGTTTATAATTTTTGGATCTAGTATAGAATGTTGTTTGAGTTTATCATATTCTATTTACATTGTTTGTTTAACTAACCCTCACTTAAAATTTGCTGGTGGTAGCAAGCGTATTATATGAGTTTATAATATCTGGATCTGGTGTAGAATTTTGTTTGAGTTTATTATATTCTATGTAGATTGTTTGTTTCACTAACCCTCACTTAAAATACATTCAGTTAATTTGACATAGATACTTATAATCTGTAAATTAAGTTGTATTTGAAAACCAACTTAAACAAACCAATGTTGTTTTCTGATTGCATGCCTCTCATCATTTATCTCACGTTCTTTTATATATAGATTATGGTATGATGATATGGCTCCTTAGATGCATCTCCATCTTCCATTATAGTTAAATCAAAGATGAGGCAAATTATCCAATGTCTTGTTGATCTTATGGAAATTTAACTATAATCGAAGATAGTGATATATCGAAGGAGTCAGATCAATAAACCACAATATATGTAAAAGAGCGTGAAATGCACGATGAGATAAATGCAATCAGAAAACAACATTGGTTTGTTTAAGTTGGTTTTCAAGAACAGTTTAATTTGCAGATTATAGACATCTTCATCAAATTTAATCCATGTATATTTATTTAGTGAGGTGTTTGGAAAACAAGCAATCTACATTTAATATAATAAACTTAGGGTACTTACCACAACGGTTATCTATTGTAACCAATATCATAAGTAATTTATGTTTTATATAAATTTGCTGCTGATGGGTTTAGAACCCAGAATCTAAGTGTATGTATCGCAACGGTTTATTATCATAACCGTTGTGATATATGGCGCGCGTCCTGCCTTTCAACAATGGTTTCCAGACCGTTGTAGAAACAACGAACTTACAACGATAATCTACATAACAACGCCTTCGCCCGCGTCATTATATGTCATTCCCAACCGTTGTTAAGTGGGTTTTTCGTAGTAGTGGGAAACACCTTTCCGTCTAGCATACGTGACCAAGGATGTAATCCCCGTCGAAGTTCACGTACCCTTCAGGCAGACAGAGTCGCCCCTAGACGAGGAGATGAATGACAAATCATTAAGAGAAGAACTCGACCTCGTCGAGGAAATCTGAACTGGGGCAGCCCTCCGCGAAGCCTCACTAAAGAAGAAAATTACCATCAGGCACAACGCCAAGGTGATACGACGAGAGTTCGACGTGGGAAGCCTTGTTCTAAGGAGAAACTGCAAAGATTCTCACGAGGGCAAACTAGCCGCCAACTGGGAAGGACCCTATCGTGTCTGAGCAAAAATGGAGAATGAGTCCTATTACCTAGAACATCTCAACGGGGAAGAACTTGCTCGACCATGGAACGCCGAAAAGCTAAAACAATACTATAGCTAGGGCCCTAACTCTTGGTTCGACTCGTCACGACGACGAACGTCGACTACCGACCACTATGCACGCCTAGGTACAAGCGTCGCATACCAATAAAGCAGAACCCCGCTCAGTAACGGGCCGAGTATCTGCTCGACAGCGGTCCTCAATCGAGCATCGCCGTCGTCAAAGTACCATGACTGGCAGAACCCCAGCTCGCGATGGGACATTTACGCCGCGAACTCAGGCCTCAAACGTGATCTGAGCTCCGTACCCCTGCCAGGATATTCCCCGGCCGTTCGACCAGTACCCCTCACTACCGAACACACCTACAACGAGCAATCCCCTGAAAATTCACATAAATCAAACACTCCCTATAACGGGCAGACATACATTCACAACGAGCATGAGTATAACACTTAGCAGGAAATAAAAGCAAGTAAACCATGCAAATAACAGAACCTGCCACCAGGACCGGACACATAATTTAAGTATGGTAAATGGCCACTAAGACCATGATTATAATGGATTACATAAACAGGGGGGCCATGCCCCCAAAATAGGTTACAACAATATACACGGCACGCAGGCCGGACAAATTACAACAACAAAAATCCCTCACTCATCCATCTGGTCGGCAGGCTCGGGCTGAGGCTCCTGGTTCTCCACAGGCTGATCCTCGGCGTTCTCTTTAAGAAGGGCGTCGGGCATAACGATCCGGCCATCCTCAACATGCGCCAGATAATGGGTACCCTCCGCAGAAATGTCAAGTCTGGGGTTCACCACCCGCAGTTGAGACATGTCGTTCTTGAAGGATTCATCCACAATGACAATACTATCATCCTCGGTCGCCAACATACGAACAACTAGCTCGGACCTTGTCTTCAGCTCCTTCACATCCTCGGGTTTGTCTTCTCCTGGGGCATTGACCGCCCTCAGTTGCTGGACCAGCTCCTCAACCGCCTTCTTCTCCGCCGCCAGCATAGAATTCTCCTTATTCAGACTGGCAACCTCCTCGTCAGCCTTCTTCCGGGCATCTTCAGCACTCTTCACCTCTTCCATGAGAGATCTCACGGTAGCCCGAGTAGCCTTAAGCTCAGAATCAGTTGCAGAGTCCTCTTCAGCATATATGGTCGCCATTTCCAGAAATATGACCAGTGCAGAAGCATCTTGGGCCACCAACGCCCTCTTTCTCGGATGGTCCATGCTTTCCAGTCGAAGAGATTCTGCCCGCGGCATGATCAGGGAGTTCCCCTCGAAGTATCTTTTATCAAGTATGCAAGGAGGAAGCTCGAACCTCCCTTTCTCTGGAGCCCGGCTGAGATCCACGGTGTCGTTGGCCCTCGGTCGCTTGGTTCACAGGGTCAAAGGCAGGGGAGATCCCCGGGGAGCAAGGGTGTGAGAAGAGGTCCCTGCAGCGGACTGAGCAGGAGTGGGAGCACGCGCATTGGCAAATCGAGACTTCAGAGGAACCGTTTCGGCCTTGTTCCTTGCAAGAGCATTCTTCACCACCCTCTTATGAGCCTGAGGCATCTCACCTGCACAAACAGAATATGAGCATGTTAGATACGAGAAAACAAAATAGTTCGGGCAAATCAAAATAACTAAGACTACCGAGCAGCTTCTGGGCTTCCGCAGGAGTCTTGTACTCCAGGAGTGCCTTGGTATTAATAAAGGGATATTCAACCCTCTGACTACCGTCCTCCTCGAAGATCGGGTCACCCTTCTTCGTCCAGTATTCAGCGAGCAGGAATGAGTTAACGTACTTTACAAGCGTTTCGAACGCAACGGCGTCCTGCCCGTCTAACTCGTTTGGCTGAAGAACGTAATCGCCAGGCTTCTTGGTGAAATGGCCAGGTCCCCAGTGGATGGGGAACTTGTATACTCTCTCCCCGATGAACTTCCCAGACTCATCGCGCAACTCATTTCCCTCCTCGTCAACCTCAATCTCCCATAGATAAGTGCTGTCCTGGGCAGCTTCCGATACGGGCTCAATGACGTAGTACTGTCATACCCCTAATTTTGACCACTAAGATTTCCCATCATTGTGCAAATCATCATCACAATATGGGTGAACCATCATGCCTCACCAAATGCCTCAAGGGTTGTTGATCATTCACTACAATCAAAATTAGGGTTTTAAGCCCTCTCAGAGCCTTAGACAAAGGATCAATCAAGGAATGACATGATCTTCAACTTGTCTAACCTCTCAAACATCCACAATGGATCAAAAGGGACTCCCACTTCAAGGATTAAGCACAAGGTTGCTCCCTTCTAGGTGGATCAAGTCTCAAGATTGCCAGTATCACCAAATTAGGGTTTTGGTCGACCAGGGCCTCTAGATGGAAAGTTTCATCTGGGCATAAGCCAAGGATCCAAAACACAACCTAATGTACTCCATGGACCTCATGGACCCAAGCATCAAGTCAATTTGACCTTAGGGGATGCATACATCAAAAATCAGGAATTAGGGTTTCTTGACCTAATTCACCCCTAAGTTGACTTTTGGGACAAATCAAGAGCCAAGACCTCAAGACATGATTTGAGGGTCTCTAATGAACTATATTGATCCATTTGGAACAATGGATTAATCCAAGAAGCTTGAGCAACAAGTCTCATTTTCATCTGCACCACAATTAGGGTTTCGCGAGGAAAGTCAACTGTAACTTTGACTTTTGACCAGGACATGCTCCTAAACCCTAGGACATGCCCCAATATACCCCATGATACCCATGGAACATGTCCATCAAGTTTGATTTAGGTCAAGGACATGATTTCCTGAAGAATTGCACAATTTGGAATTCATCTGATAAAAAGTCAACTGTGCACAAAAGTCAACTTTGACTTTTTGAGATTTTTCACCAAAATGGATTTTTAACCCTAAAATGATGTTAATGTATGATTTGAATCATCATTCTTCAAGAAAAATCAAAGAAAGTGGGATAACTTGTAAAAGGGGTAACCATAAAACTTAGAAATTTTTCTAAGTTATGGAAAAAGTACCACTAATACACCAACTTTGAAGGACCATAACTCCTAAACCACAAGGCCAATTTTTTTCATCCAAAGATGGATTTGTAGCCCTCATTACCCTCTACAAAAACTTCAACTAGACCTAAGTCCAATTCATTAAGGATTTTGAGTTATGGAGTGATCAAAATCAAGAAATCACACTTTGTTCCAACACTTAGTGAAAATTTCACTAAGTCAGATTTTGCTTCACTTTTTGCCAAATGTAGAGGGATTTTTCACTTGGAATCAGAAGAGATCAAAACCAAACTTGTTCAAACAGTTGTTGTATCATGTAAGGGCTTTCCAAAATGGCCAAGAACATTGCCAAATTCAACTTACACCATGAGATATGACATTGTCAAGTTGCCTTGCTGAAATCTGTCAAAGACAAGGCAGATTTTGCATTTTAGCTCGATTTGCCAATATCAGCCAAATTCAAATGCTCCTATCCACTTGGACACATCTGAGGATTGAATCTAAAGGGGACAATCACTAAGCCAAGCCTCCAAAGTCCATGGAACAAGAAATAACATGTTGAACCTAGAATGGCCAAAATAGGGACAAGACTCCAAATTTGGATTGAAGCATTCAATGGAAGCATCAAGGTGGCATGGACTAAGCCATCCTCATCTGAAATCAGTCAAGACTTATCCAAGGCCAAGGGAACCAAAGCTCTGTGCCCTAACCTCTAGTCAATGGCTAGAGGAGACTTGGATTTCCATTGGACAACATTGGCCAAACCTACTTACCAGCTGCCATTCACTATTCCTTGCAAAACAAACTTGCTCTACTATAAATAGAGCTCAATTGTGATCAGTTTGAGTACACCAAAGCCATCAAACAGATGCTTTCCTCAAAATCTTTTCTTTCACTCCAATTTTGCCTTCTAAGGCAAGTCACTATCGGGTTTTGAGTTTGAGAGCAATTCCAATCAAACCAATCACTCACACACCTCACATACATCACATATGAGCTGATCAAACACTTAGATCACTTCTGAAACACCAATTTCACAAAATCACCAACTGGTTGCTCAAATTTTCAATCAAGTTGCAGCTGAGGTACCACAAAGTGATCCAGCCAATTTCAATCAAGTCCAACCATTCAAACACACTCCATAGGGTGTAGGGAAGCTGTTCAGATCATCACCACTCATCTGTAACACCTCCAAATCAAAAATCAAATTGCACTTGCTGTCACGGCTTAGAGGTAAGCACATACTTGGTCATCTCTCAATCTATGCATATTTCCTCGCACAATAATTTGGCCATATGTTCATAATCATGCATGGAATTTTTTCCCTCAATTAATTGCATTGTTTGAATCGTGTATCAAAAATCCTAGCCTTCATACAGAAATTAGGGTTCTTGAGGATTTTTCATGATTTCTTGTTGTATGTTTAATTTAAATGAAATTAATGGACATAGACATGATCGTGAGGTTGAGACGAGCATAATGATATGTGGATTGCATGTTATAATCAAGTATTCAGTGAGATTGGATAGAAAATACAAATCTGGGCAAGGCAGAACACGCGCGTGTTCTTGGTCCATGTTCTTGGCGCCATTTTCATAAATTCAAATATTTGAATTTTGTGATTTTATTTAATTGATTCAAAAATTAATTTCTCTCTGAGTTTTAATGATTTTGAGTTGATTCTTTTTTTAATAATTCACAAAAATGTTAAAATATTTTATTTTATAAAAAAATCCCAAAAATATTATTTATTTCATATAATTGATATTTTTGCAAAGAATTAATGTTTTAATTGTTTTTTGACATTTTAAATATTTTTTCTACATTGATTTTGCAACTTTTAATGCTTTCTAATTATTTTGTAGGTCAATACTTAATTTTTGAAGCATTAATCCAAAATCACAATTTGTTTTTCACATGTTAAACAATTTTGATCATTTTAATTGAATTTTTATTCAATTAAATACATTTTTGAAAACAAATTAGGGTTTTTGGATTAATTCAACCTTGATAAATCATTTTCAAAACTTTTTAGGCCTCTAATAGAGTGTAAGACCCAATCCTTTCTTGACCAAAACATTTTGGGCCTCAGTGTATTGTATAAGTCCCGATACCGTAAAAAATAAACGGCGCGATCGTCGCCTTGTCAAAAAATCAGATGGGCCTCTCCTTGAGCTATAAGACCCATTCAAAACTTTTGGGCCTCTAATAGAGTGTAAGACCCAACCCCCTTTTAACCAAAATCACTTTGGGCCTCACTTATTGTATAAGTCCCTCTGCGTTAAAAGAAAACCTCGGCGCGATCGCCATTTCAAACGGAAAAATCATCTAGGCCTACCCTCGAGTAGTAAGACCCATTTCATTTCTAAAACTCTTTGGGCCTCTTGAGAGAGTGTAAGACCCATCCCTTTGTACAGAAAACATTTTGGGTCTCAATCACTTGTATAAGTCCCTCTGTACAAATTTAAACAGTGCGCCCACTGATAAAACCCTGGGCCTCTCCTTGAGCTGTAAGCCCCAAATCTTTCTTTTTCAAAGTACTTTCTCCTTTGATTTTGAATATACTGTTGTTTTCAATCTTTCTTTGTTGAACAACTAACCAAACAGCATGGAAGCTCTACAACCGAGTAAGTGTTTATACGCTTTCATTTACCGCTTTCATATACATATAACAGTATTGTAGGGCTGTTTCACTGTAAGTCTTCTGTCACAAACTCATATCAACTGTGTAATAATAGTATAGATATTTCGAGTTTCCCCGGAAACTACGTCTATAACTAAGTGACGCCGTTTCGTTTAGTCATAGAAATAGACAAGTAGATCCCCAATAGGATCACCAGATACAGTCTTCTCTTCGGCTGTCCTCATTAGGAATTGTCAAGAAACTCTATTCCCAGAGATGAATGTATTCTCCGTGAATGGCATCTTTAAGTTTCTTCCAAGTTCTGAACTTTCCTGACTTTGATCTATTCTCGGTGAATAGCATTGCCTTGAATTTCTCGGGGATTGGGGACCCACGGGCTTCTTAAAAGCATCAGCCTCCTCTTGGGCATTGTACAAGGACCCACAGGCTTCCTAAAAGCAACCCCGCCTCCTCTTGGGCATAGTACAAGGACCCTACGGCTTCTTAGAAGTATTCACAGCCTCCTCTTAGGCTTCATATAATGATCTATTCCTCCGGGAATGATATCCTTCTCTTGGGCTTGGTACAAGGACCCGTCGGCTTCTTAAAAGCTTCCAGCCTCCTCTTGGGCTTCGTACAAATTGTCCCGACGACCTCCTAGAGATATAGGAACATAACATAGTCATTTGGATAGAACAGTCCTTTCATAGAGTCTACTACTGTTTCTCAAAGCACAGTACAAAAGATAAAACTCTTGACTTGGACAGTCTAATATCCTTGAGTCTCAAAGACATTCTCAAGTGACCCCTTCGTTAAATAGGAAGGAAACCCGTAGACTTGGACAGTCTCAATACCCTTTGGATTTCCCGTTTCCTCAAAGAGAGGGAAATATCCCTGATCCTCAAATCAAATCCCTGAGTACAATTTTGCTCATATAAGAACTGATTTTCTCTTTCAAAATCAGTATACTGGACCTGTCACTTAACTGGAACAGTCGCCACAGCCTCCTCTTAGGCTTTGTATAATGATCCTTCTCCAGTGACGTTTGGCCTCTCTCTCGGGCTTTGTACGAGACACATAAGAGACTCCCTCGTTGAGTCAATCACCCATTTTGCCTCCATCTCGGGCTTTATATGAGATACAAAAAGGTTCTTATTGAGCCAAATAAACGATAGCCTCCATCTCGGGCTTTATACGAGATACCAAAAGATTCCCTCGTTGAGTCAAAACCTTTTAGCCTCTCTCTCGGGCTTTGTACGAGACACATATCAGCCTCCTCTTAGGCTTTGTATAAGAAAATCACTGGTTAATCCAATTAACCTTTTAGCATCAAAACTGTGCCTCGTTCACAGTACACAAACATCAACAACTCCTTCCTCTTCATCTAATTGCTGCAAGCGGTAAGCCTCTGGATCATCTACATCCATGCCACTGTCCCTCTTTTAGCATGAGAAATTCCTAAGGAAAGATAACATTGCTCTACACTGAGTTAAAGTCTTCCCCTTCAGGTTAAAACCCCCTATAAAGGAAATTATGGCATTGCTAGGATCTGCGTATCCCAGTTAAAGTAATTCTCCTTTATAAAACAATCGTAACAGACAAACCCATCTTTAGAGATGACAAATTCTCTCTAAAGTCGAGGTCCTGCAACTTCACGTCTTGGGCTTTGAACAAGACACAAATAGACTTTTCAGCTTCATATCTTGGGCTTTGAACAAGATACAAACTACCTTTCGCTTCACGTCTTGGGCTTTGAACAAGACACCAAAAACAATCATTTCCTCCCATAGAATAGGAGGAATTACGAACACTCTGATTTCCCTGTTTCGGTAAACGGGAATACGTAGGCATAAGATCGGAAGAAAAGATCTTAGCGAGCACACTAAACAAAAACCCAAAATCCCATACTCTCACATCAAAAAGCATCATTCCTAACATCCTAATCCTTGTTCCCCGCCAGAAACCTGTCATTCTGTTAAATAGCACAAGAAAGGCCCCCTCACATTGATAGCATTCGTAACCTAACAGACCGCTGTTTAAACTCAGTATGCAAAGCAGGGTTAATTGGAGACATCTATTTCCCTTCCTTCATCAGCTCACAATAGGATAAAAAAATGAATCGACCTGTAGTTTTAAGCTCAAACCGCAGAGAGCGACCAGCGCTTAAGAACCGCGTCCAAAATCGCTCGCTACAGAAAAAATGGCGCCCACCGTGGGGTCTGTCAAAGTTAGGTCTAGGCACGGTCTTCCTTTTCTTCACTGGTGTGAATACCACAGATTGGGGCTTCCGCCGGGGAACCCATTTTCTGTCAGGAACTTAGGATTCTTAGCCTCATAGGTCTAGGATGATTAGGACAAATATATATACTGCTTTTCCTAATTGCTATACATGTTTATTTTTCTGCTAATGGGAATGCGGGTGATGCCGTATGTGGAAAGAATGAGTATACACCTAAGATAAGTGATGGCGACGGGGTCGACCATCAACCTCAGTGGAGGCTGACCAACGCAATCCATTCTCTCACCTAGACAATGGGCCAGTTGTTAAGTCTGAGAAGCTGGGGAGCCAAACTCTTTCGTAGTGCGGAAACTATCGGAAATAGTTGTTACGCGATACTACCCTCATTTGAGGCTGGTGATCTATTCTCGGTGAATGGCACTTACTCTAAGATTGCTCTACAACTCGCTGGCGATCCGCTTGTTGTTTTGCTTTCCTGGGAGGAGCTGATGATAATGAGTACAGGTACAAAAATCACCCTAGTATAAACCTTTGGGGATGGGTAGAGCCTTGACTTCATGACAACGACCCTTTGACCCGATGTTTTTTCTATGTTTTTGTGTGCTGCATTCATGCATTCATTTAATAAAACATTAAAACATTCAAAAAATCTTCTCTTCTAGTCTCTCTGTTCTTTCAAAATAAACTAAGACTGTGATTGCAAATATCAGAGAAAAGGATTGCACTAATGGATTTCGGTAGAAGGAGAACTCACCAGTATACCTTCAAGGTTCCAAAACTAGAGGATTTGAGAAGGTTAGCGAGGATGATCACTAACCCCGAGGCTTTCAGAGCTAAGCACGGAGGTTTGCTACCACTATTAAGAGTCCATGTGATTGAGGGAATCATGGATGCGCTCATTCAATTCTACGATCCGGTTTATCACTGTTTCACATTTCCGGATTACCAGCTTGCACCAACGCTGGAGGAGTATTCTCACCTGATCAATCTACACATTACGGATCGAGCTCCATTTTCTGGACTGGAAGAAATTCCAAAGAATCAGACTATTGCAATGGCAATTCATTTGGACAAGTCTGAAGTTAGGACTCACCTAACCACTAAGGGTGGCATCCAAGGTTTACCAGCCCAGTTCTTGACGAAGAAGGCCCTATATTTTGCCAGTATAGGAAACGTGATTGCTTTTGAAAGCATCTTTGTCTTGCTCACCTACGGGTTATTCTTGTTTCCCAACATCAATAACTTCGTCGATATTAACTCCATTAAGGTTTTTCTCATTGGAAATCCTATGCCGACTTTGCTCGCGGATGCGTATCATTCTGTACACTTGGGAAATTTGTACAGCGGAGGGGAGATCACCTGCTGTGTACCTCTGCTTTACAAATGGTTTATCTCTCACTTGCCCAAGTCTGCTGCTTTTTGGGATTGCAAGAGTGCCTTACGTTGGTCGCAGAAGATCATGTCTCTTACCAACTCGGATATAGATTGGTGTAATAGGATTTGTGAGGGAATCAGGATCATTGACCGTTGTGGAAACTTCCCCAACATACCCCTTATAGGAACTAAAGGAGGAATCAACTACCATCCGGTATTGGTTCGCCGTCAATTTGGATACCCGATGAGACACATCCCACTGGGTGTTCATCTGGAAGGTCTTTTCTTCAAAGAAGGAGAAAATGACAGAGCACTAAAGATGGAAATAGTGCACGCTTGGAAGCATGTTCATAAGAAAGGACGAGAGTCTCTGGGAAAACCAGAATGTGTCTCGGTGGAGCCTTACCTCCATTGGGTACAAACTAGAGCTCTCAAGCTAAGGATGCCTTATCCTCGTTACAGAATTCTTCCGCCGAGGGAATCTGTCATGTACTTCATGACGGAGACTGAAAAGCTTCAGGTTACTCTCAACAAAGTTCAACGGGAGAGAAGGTCTTGGAAGAACAAGTACCGCACCCCCGACGTAGAGTGCATCAAAATACAGCAATTACTGAAAGAGAAAGACGCACTGATTGAAATTTTGGAGCAACATGCTGTAGAGAATCAAGATGACCAAAGGAATTTGCTCGCTCCTTTCACTTGGCAAAGGAATGACAACCCGACAACGGCCCAAGAGCCCCGGTCAAAGAAAAGGAAGATACCAGAATCAACACTTGATTTCTCTTCAGAGAGAACTCAGGACCCATTAGTTTAGGTTTCTGTTTCTGCACCTTGTAATCTACTGTATTTCCATTTCTGTAATCCTTTGAATTTCAATAAAAAAGGGGGTTTCCCCACTGTTTGATATTTGCAATCTAATTTTCGAAGTTTATTTTGATTAAACCAAGAAAAACAATTAATATAATCATTGCATTCATCATTCTCACATCGCGTATTCTTCTTACCTACGAATCTCATGTTTGTGTCTCGATTCTAGAGTCAAACTGTCTCATTCGTATAATACTCGGGCCAATCGTCAGAAAAGGTTGGATGATCTTGAGGAAGAAAACAGAGAGTTGAAAGAAGAGATCAACGCTCTAAGAGAGGATATGAGAAAGCGTCGTAACGACATGCAAGCCATGGCAGAAGCTCAGCTACAAAGAACTGTGATCTCAAAGATCACCTCAACGGCCATAGTGGAGAGGTATGATCCTAGGTATCAGATACCGAAAGATCGTCCTTGGGGCATGCCTGTTAACTATATCCCGGAAGGATATGTTCCGCCGATCACTGAAGATCAAGGAATCACAACAGAAGCCGCTGGGCCTGAAGGTTACAAACTTCGGGAAAGCGAAGATGCCAGGGGCATACTGAAGACTCCTGAAGGGTACAAACTTCGGGAAACGCCAAGACTCACTGCCGTAGTCACGGTACCACCCCCTGTGGTGCACACTGTCCCGGAAGGACAGATTCCACAAACACCTTCTGGTAAGAAGGAAACTATGTTCGATAGAATGGATGAATTCCAGGAACAGTTCTTGGAAATGCAGAAGGAACTGCAGGCCATTCGCGGTCAGGATTTATTTGGAAAGGACGCCGCAGATCTCTGCTTGGTCCCAAATGTGAAAGTCCCGCACAAGTTCCAAGTGCCCGACTTTGAAAAATATAGGGGTAACTCTTGCCCTCAGAGCCATCTGGTGATGTACGCTCGGCGAATGTCAGCTCAGACAGAGAATCAGGACCTACTGATTCACTACTTCCAGGATAGTTTAACCGGTGCTGCACTCAAATGGTACATGGGTTTAAACCGCGCCACGATCAGTACTTTCAGAGATCTTGGCACTACCTTCGTCCAACAATACAAATACAATTTGGACATGGCACCCGACAGAGATCAACTCAGATTGATGTCGCAAAAGGACAAGGAAACCTTTAAGGAGTACGCTCAAAGGTGGCGTAAAATCGCCGCTCAAATTTGCCCACCTCTTGAGGAAAAAGAGATGACAAAGATCTTCTTAAAGACCTTAAGCTCATTTTACTATGACCGAATGGTTGCCAGTGCGCCCAGTGATTTCACCGAAATGGTCGGCATGGGCGTACATCTTGAGGAAGCCGTCCGAGAAGGACGTTTGGTAAAAGACACTGGATCGACGAGCGGTACTAAAAAATACGGTAGTGCTCTTCCTAAGAAAAAAGAGCAAGATATTGGGAATATCTCTCTCGGAAAGCAAAGACGACGTTATCAACCGGTAGCAGCTGTGACTCCTGCTATCAACCCTGCGTCTATTCCTACGTATCAACCTTAGGTTGCGCAGAGCCAACCTGACCAGCAAAGGACACAACAGCCTCTTCAGCAGGCTCGTCCTCCATATAACAATAACCGTACAACACGGCCACCAGGATTTAATCCTATACCCGTGACGTACGCAGAACTATTTCCATTACTACTGGCTAAGGGGCACATTCAGACTAAGTCTCCTCTTGCAGTACCAGAAAATCCGCCTTTTTGGTTTAAGGTGGATCAAACATGCCCTTATCATCAAGGAGGTTCAGGGCATAACATAGAGACTTGCCTCAATTTCAAGTCTGACGTGCAAAAACTTGTTAGGAGCGGGGTCTTATCCTTCAAGGATACGAATCCCAATGTTCTTACGAACCCGCTGCCTCAACATGAGAAAGCCGCAGTCAATCTGATTGAGAAAGAGACTAATAATGTCTATCAAATTCACGATGTACTCTTGTTAAAGACCAATCAGGTCAAGATGCATTGTAGACAGAGTGGATATGACCATGTGCCACCTCATAATTATCATCAGTGTGATATCTGCTCTAAAGACAATCAAGGATGTTCGGTAGTGCAAGCAGCTCTACAGGAACAAATGGATCTCGGATGGATCCAGGAGCACCGAGTTCGTGGAGTTAACATGGTCTACACGAATTCTAACGTCATTCAGAACCACGACATCCGTGTAATGAATGTCAACTTGGTGGCGATGCACTCAAGGCAAAGCCAGTATCATAATCTGTCGCAACACGATTACAGTTCTTGTCTGATTTGCTCGGTAAACAAACAGGGATGCTCTTTCATATAAGAGGCCCTCCAGCGTCAGATGGATCTTGGATGGATCCAAGACTACCATGATAGGAACTCCTATCAAATCAACATGGTTCAGATCTTCGATATTCGCGTAATGAATACCAACCTGGTAGAGTTACACGCTGAGCAGGTCCGACTCAGATTCTTAATATCACATGACTATCAAAGTTGTAAAGCGGGTTGCGAAAACGATCGAGGTTGTACCCTTGTCCAGGAGGCACTTCAACACTTGTTAAATCATTGGTGGATGCCAATCTACATGGATGAAGATACTCAGCAGATTAGTATCAGTAATAGAAACTCCACTCGGCGTCAGAGTCAGGATGTCCGATCAGTGGAAGCTAACCTATTGAGGTTACATTGTATTCAAAGAGGGCGTGGCCAGGTGCCACCACACAACTATGACAGTTGCGACGTCTGTTCGGAAAGTAACCAAGGGTGTTACCTTGTGAGAGCAGCTCTTCAGGGTCAGGTCGATCGTGGAGAAATTCGTCCATATCCGGGTTCTGGACCCACCAACTGGTCGCCGAACTACCTTCCGAGCAAGTTGAGAATGTTGTCACAATCTCTGGTCATCACAGGACCAGGGATGTTTTTGCCATCATTCCTCTACTTGACGAATCTAAAGTTCCCAACCGAGAACGAATCGAGATCACTTATGATGGTCAGAAAAATCAGAAGGCTCCCGTAGTCATCTATCTGCCGGGACCATTACCGTATGAATCAGCTAAGGCAATCCCTTACAAATACGATGCAACAATAATTGAAAATGGAAAGGAAATTCTATTACCCTCCGTTGTGAACATTGCAGACATCAGTCGAGTAACACGGAGTGGTAGAATCTTCAACCGAGGAGTTGGGGAACTTAACAAGGAAAAGGAACTTCAGACAGAAGCTCCCGATCCATCAGTCGGTCAATCCAGTAATTCTGACCTTTCGAAAAATAATGATGAGATGCTGAAGCTCATCCAAAGGAGTGAATATAACATTGTTGATCAGCTGCTACAGACTCCTTCAAAGATCTCGGTATTATCACTGTTACTCAGTTCAGAAGCCCACAGGGAGGCTCTACAAAAAGTCTTGGAGCAAGCCTTTGTGGAACAGGATGTAACAATCAGGCAGTTCGATAGCATTATCTATAATATCACTTCCTGCAACAATTTGGGATTTAGTGATGAGGAATTACCCGAAGAGGGTCACCGTCATAACATGGCGCTCAACATTACAGTCAACTGCTAGGACGATGCTTTAGCCAGCGTACTGGTAGACACAGGGTCAGCCCTGAATGTTATGCCGAAGTCCACTTTGATGCAATTATCATTCAAAGGGCCTCCGATGAGAGTTAGTGAGGTTGTCATCAAAGCATTCGACGGGTCCAGAAAAACGGTTTTCGGCGAAGTTGATCTTCCCATAACTATTGGTCCTCACACTTTCCAAGTCACTTTCCAGGTCATTGATATCCGGGCAACGTATAGTTGTTTATTAGGAAGACCTTGGATACATCAGGCTGGAGCGGTTACTTCGACCCTCCACCAAAAGCTAAAGTTCGTTCAAAACGATCAACTTGTCACGGTTTGTGGGAACAAGCCTTGCTTGTAAGCAACTTGTCATCATCTACTGGTATAGAACCCGAGGAGGTTATTGGAACTCAGTTCCAAGCATTGTCGATGAGCAAGGACAATCATTTCAAAGGAGGAACCTCAATTTCCTCATACAAAGATGCTATTAAAGCTGTCGAGAGTACCGATACGACAGGATGGGGGCAGCTTGTCATTCCCATTGACAATAAAACAAAGAAGGGTCTTGGTTTTTCTGTAACCTGTACCCGGACAGCTGCCAACGATGAAAGTCTTCATCCCCTTCAAAACTTATTCCACAATGGAGGTTTTCTTCACCCAGTGTCTCAGACAGTTTATGCTATCAATGAGGAAGATCCCTCTGACACAGATGAAGAATGGAAGTCCTACCTTAACAAGGACGGTTATATGTCTCAGGAAGAGGTGCCTATGCCTTTTTGCTTTCCTACAGAAAGTCCGAGATTTATACCAAGATTAGATGTCGAAATGATCTACGGGGATTGTGATCCGGAAGGATGCCGCGCTCCGCCAAATTCATTAGAGGAAGACACTCTGATGAAAGATAATTTTGACTACACCTACTATGGCCCAATGGATGGTCTGCCAATGTGGCAACCTTACCCAGGAAGCTTGGGGCAAGAAAGTCAGCCGAGTAATAAAGCTCAGCTGACCGTCATTGAACGGAATACCTGTGTCCCCACATGCCATGGGATCAACACTCAGGTCATTCAGAAACTACTCAACAGGAAGATGAATTCGCAATGTTTGTAGGACTTGAATTCATCAACTATGCTTTTCCCGAGGTCAACGTCATCGAGAGAGATGACTCCTCTAGTTCCAAAGAAGTTTGGGACACTCTGGGAGAACCAAGTGGAAAATTCGACTATATGGTCAAGTACACTGCTCCCGAAAGCTCTCGTATCAGGCTCGAGGATATCCAGGCAACTGGATGGGGAGATCTACCTGAGAGCACAAACGCTATGCAAAATGCAACAGAGGAATTCTCCTACGACAATTCTGCCTGGGAGACAGATTCCAATGATCCCGCTCCACCAGAAATCAGCGTCATTTCTGAAGACAAATCAAGGAAGGTACCAGACTTCGTGATTCACCGAGGAGTTCGCCACCAATGGGTTGCTGTCGAGGTTCCGAAGATCGTTCATCAGTCAAAGTAATTGCCATCTTTAACCTTTCACCCTGCCCAGGTGAAACAGATGTTTTGATAGGGCTCGCTTTCTGTAAATTTCCCTCTTCGCTTTGCCCAAAGCAACAGAGTTTTGTTTTATAGGGCTGTAGTTTCAAGATTCGACTTGTTCATTAATAAAATAATGTCGTTCTGTAATTTCCGCATTAATTGCTCTTTTCTTTTTGCTTTTTCAGAAAATGGTAATCCTAAAAAATAATTTAAATAAAAACAAGCAGTAAAATAAAACACTGCACACACTTGCATTTTCCTCTATCTCTTCTAAACACGAATCATCACGTCATGCAGATTGCTTGTTTTAAACCCCGTTGAAACATACGATCCGATGCCTTCTCCCAACTTTGAGTTCCTGATATTCGAGGCTGAAGAAGAAAATGACAACGAAATTCCAGAAGAGATCTCCCGATTACTCAGACAAGAGGAAAGGTCCATTGAACCTCACAAAGAACCATTGGAAACGGTAAACTTGGGTTCAGAGCAAGAGAGAAAAGAAATCAGGATCGGGGCACTGCTCAGTCCAACTGCCAGAGAGAGTTTGATAAAGCTTCTCAGAGAATTTCCCGATGTATTCGCTTGGTCGTATCAGGATATGCCAGGGTTGGATACCAGCATCATGGAACATCACTTACCGTTAAGATCGGAATGTCCGCCAGTAAAGCAAAGGTTGAGACGTACTCATCCGGACATGGCCATCAAAATCAAAGAGGAGGTGCAGAAACAGATTGACGCGGGTTTCCTCGCTACAGCTGAATATCCTCAATGGTTAGCCAACATCATACCCGTTCCCAAAAAGGACGGAAAGGTCAGAATGTGTGTTGATTACAGAGATCTGAACAAGGCAAGTCCAAAGGACGACTTTCCTTTACCACACATTGACATGCTGGTTGACAGCACAGCAAAGTTCAAAGTATTCTCCTTCATGGATGGATTCTCGGGCTATAACCAGATCAAAATGGCGCCGAAAGACCTGGAGAAAACTTCGTTCATTACCCCATGGGGTACCTTTTGTTACAAGGTAATGCCGTTCGGTTTGAAGAACGTCGGGGCAACCTATCAAAGGGCCATGACTACTTTGTTTCATGACATTATACATAAGGAAATCGAGGTATATGTCGATGATATGATTGGAAAATCAAAAACAGAGAGTGAGCACGTTGAACATCTGTCGAAATTGTTCGAACGTTTGAGAAAATTCAAGCTCCGCTTGAATCCCAACAAGTGCACCTTCGTTGTCCGTTCAGGGAAACTACTAGGGTTCATCGTCAGCCAGAAAGGAATTGAGGTTGATCCTGACAAGGTCAAGGCCATTCAAGAAATGCCTTCTCCGAAAACTGAAAAACAAGTCAGAGGATTCTTGGGACGTTTAAACTACATCTCCAGATTCATATTCCTTATGACCGCCACGTGTGCGCCGATTTTCAAATTACTGAAAAAGAACCAGGATTGCGTTTGGTCAGAAGATTGCCAAACTGCCTTCGACAGTATTAAGGAATACCTGTTGAATCCTCCGATTCTATCACCTCCAGTGGAAGGAAGACCACTGATCATTTACCTCACAGTCCTAGAGGACTCGATGGGATGTGTACTTGGCCAACAAGACGAAACCAAAAGGAAAGAGTCTGCCATTTCCTATTTGAGCAAGAAATTCACCGACTGCGAGACTCAGTACACGATGCTTGAGAAAACTTGCCGTGCTTTGGCTTGGGCAGCCAAACGTCTTCGCCAATACATGATTCGTCATACTACTTGGTTGGTCTCCGAAATGGATCCAATCAAGTACGTATTTGAAAAACCTGCTCTTACGGGAAGAATTGCCCGTTGGCAGATGCTGTTATCAGAATATGACATAGAGTACCACACTCAGAAAGCCGTTAAGGGAAGTATTTTAGCCGATCATTTGGCTCATCAACCGATTGATGATCAAGAATCAATCGGGTTTGACTTCCCAGACGAAGATGTCATGTATTTAAAAATGAAAGATTGCGATGAACCACTACCTAGTGAAGGGCCAGAACCAGGTTCCCAATGGGGACTTATCTTTGACGGAGCAGTTAATCAATATGGAAACGGAATTGGGGCAATCATTGTTACCCCTCAGGGCACCCACATTCCTTTCACTGCTAGACTTACGTTCAAATGTACGAACAACGAGGCCGAATACGAAGCTTGTATCATGGGTCTCGAGGAAGCAATTGATTTAAGGATAAAAAATTTGGACGTATATGGCGATTCAACCCTGGTTATCAATCAGATAAAAGGAGATTGGAACACATACCAATCAGGACTGATTCCTTACAAAGACTATGCAAGAAGGATGTTACCCTTCTTTAACAGAATTGAGTTTCATCATATCCCTCGTGATGAGAATCACATGGCTGATGCATTAGCCACTCTCTCTTCCATGATTAGTGTAGGTCAATGGAACGACCTACCTAAGATCGACATAATGCGCCTTGAACGGCCCGCTTACATCTTCACGATTGAAGCAGTCATAGACGACAAACCTTGGTATCACGATATCAAATGCTTCCTTCAGAAACAAGAGTACCCACCTGGGGCACTAAGGAAGGACAGAAAAACCCTCAGAAGATTGGCTGGAAACTTCTTCCTGAGCGGTGACACTCTCTATAAGAGAAATTTTGACATGGTCTTGCTCCGATGCATAGACAGACCAGAAGCAGACATGCTTATGAAAGAAATTCATGAAGGATCCTTTGGCACTCATGCCAACGGACATACAATGGCGAGAAAAATTCTAAGAGCAGGGTACTATTGGTTGACCATGGAATCTGACTGCTATAAGTACATAAGGAGGTGTCACAAGTGTCAGATATACTCCGATAAAATTCATGTACCACCATCACATCTCAAAGTTCTCTCTTCCCCATGGCCATTTTCCATATGGGGAATCGACATGATTGGCATGATTGAGCCCAAGGCTTCAAACGGACATCGCTTCATCCTGGTGGCCATTGATTACTTCACTAAGTGGGTCGAAGCAGCGTCATTCGCCAATGTAACCCGACAAGTGGTGGTCCGATTTATCAAAAATAATATCATCTGTCGTTATGGTGTTCCAAGCGAGATCATTACTGATAATGGATCTAACTTGAACAATAAAATAATGAAAGAGTTGTGCGCAGAGTTCAAGATCGAACACCATAACTCATCTCCCTACCGACCCAAGATGAATGGAGCGGTAGAAGCGGCTAACAAGAACATCAAGAAGATCGTTCAAAAGATGGTTGTAACCTACAAAGATTGGCACGAGATGCTACCCTTTGCTCTTCACGGTTATCGTACATCTGTTCGCACTTCAACAGGGGCTACCCCTTTCTCTCTAGTATATGACATGGAGGCAGTTCTCCCTATAGAAGTAGAGATCCCGTCAATCAGGGTATTGATGGAAGCTAAGCTCACCGAAGCTGAATGGTGTCAAAGTCGACATGACGAACTGAATCTGATCGAAGAAAAGAGGATAACGGCACTATGCCACGGTCAGTTGTATCAATAGAGAATGAAGAGGGCGTTCGACAAAAAGGTCCGACCTCGTGTCTTAAGGAAAGGAGACCTCGTGCTCAAGAAGATACAATCTTTTCTCACTGACTCTCGGGGCAAGTGGACTCCGAATTATGATGGCCCCTATGTGGTCACGAAAGCTTTCTCAAGCGGCGCCTTGAGACTTGCAACCATGGACGGAGAGGAATTTGCCTACCCCACGAATGTTGATGTAGTCAAGAAATACTTCTCCTAAACTAAAAAAAAAAAGGGAAAAAAACGTCTCAGTGGATTGAAAACCCGAAAGGGCGGTCCAGGCAAAAGTTAGAGACATGAAAAAAAATCATCCCGGTGGATTGGAAACATCAAAGTACAATCCAGGCAAAAATTAGGGATAATGGCAAGTAACTATGTTCAACAGAGGCAAGTCCCTCAGCAGCAGCAGTTACATCATCTGTCAGAAAACTCCAGTTAAGGTCATCTTCGACAGAAGCTCAGGATGCCCTGAATTCAAAGTTGGTAGAAGGATAGTGGTCGTTATGTTTCAACGTAGCCCTTTTCCCTGTAAATTACCATTTTTAAACTTTGTAAATACTCAATGGAATCACGCGTTTGGCTGATCTCCATCTTATCAATAAAATTTGAGCCCTTGTGCTTTTGTTTGTAATTCTTGTTTGTTTTAGCTTTACAGAACGACGTTGTTAACATGACTAACGATTCTTGAAATAAAACAAAAAAGAATTTACTTGTTAAAACTTTTTCTGCTTTTAAAGTCGGCAATTTCTTTTGACTGTTGAACATTGAAAGAACATCAATCGCTTCTCCAGAAGTAATCGAACTTCAAAGTGCAGAATCAAAGTACTCCTTCTAAGCCAGTGCGCTTGAATGAAGGATCAACTGTATCAGATGTGGCTTTCCCATCTGATACCCACGGCAGAGTTCTTACCTCCTAAGCCCGATCAACGGTATTCCCCGCAGGGATTATCTCTCCTAAGCAAGGTGGAATTGCTATCTTGAACCAACGATATCTCTATACGCCCCGCGATGGCCGAGTATCCAGTCATGTTCATCTTTTAGTTTGTGTGTTGTGTCAGTTTCGTCAGCATATACATACATACATCATGCATTATTGATTTGCATTTACATATCATATTGCATCGCTATCACTCTAGTCGGTCTTACCCCCTAGTGATAAAAGTCCTCTCAATCGAGTTGTCGGACCTTTCCTCGTTGGGAAGAGAATCATCTAAGCAATCTCTCTCCCGTTTATCTCTAGATCAGAGTCGACATTCGACCACTTTGATAACTTGAACCTCTGAAAGGCCAGAGAACCTTCAACAGATGTCACTCTTCGCCATTGAAGATGATATCCTTGCTTTCCCGGATTAAAGAAAATCCCCAGAGAAAGCCTCTTAAGCAAGGGTTCGGCAGTGCATCAGTATTTCTCTGAAAATCTGCTGATGAAAAGGTCATCGGCACCTCAAAATTGGACCCCATCATATGGCATTTCTCTGGGAAGATCCCGAGAAAAGTATGATGTAAGATCCCCAAGCGACAGCAGTCTCCCAAGAGACCTGCTTTCCCCCCAGTAGAATCGACAAATGGCGTCTCCAACAGAGAAGTTTGTACACCTCTACAACTCAGACGACTGGGTTCCCCAGCAAGTCTGACATCGAAATTTTTTTCACTCAAATGGCATCTCCCCAGGAAAATTCGGCGAGAAGTTTGAAGGAAATCGGCTACAAATAGCGTTCCTTGTCAATAAAGTTTATTGACAAAAGAAACTAAGACCAGTTCCTTAGTAGGAAACTAGGATCGAGGGGAAGTTTACATCAGAAACTAAGACCAGTTCCTTGGTAGGAAACCAGGATCGAGGGGAAGTTTAAATCAGAAACTAAGACCAGTTCCTTGGCTGAAGACCAGGATCGAGGGGAAGTTTACCTTTTCTAAGCATCATTGCTCAGCAAAAGAAGATGGATGCGATCCGCCATTCATAACCATCAAAATTTCGTGTATTCCGATATTTAATCCTCTTGCACCCCGAATGCCCGAATACCTTCGTCATTCACACCTTCGGGTCCAAGAAGATTAAATAGGGGCATTTGTCATACCCCAAATTTTGACCACTAAGATTTCCCATCATTGTGCAAATCATCATCACATTATGGGTGAACCATCATGCCTCACTAAATGCCTCAAGGGTTGTTGAGCATTCACTACAATCAAAATTAGGGTTTTAAGCCCTCTCAGAGCCTTAGACAAAGGATCAATCAAGGAATGACATGATCTTCAACTTGTCTAACCTCTCAAACATCCACAATGGATCAAAAGGGACTCCCACTTTAAGGATTAAGCACAAGGTTGCTCCCTTCTAGGTGGATCATGTCTCAAGATCGCCAGTATCACCAAATTAGGGTTTTGGTCGACCAGGGCCTCTAGATGGAAAGTTTCATCTGGGCATAAGCCAAGGATCCAAAACACAACCTAATGTACTCCATGGAACCTCATGGACCCAAGCATCAAGTCAATTTGACCTCAGGGGATGCATACATAAAAAAATCAGGAATTAGGGTTTCTTGACCTAATTCACCCCTAAGTTGACTTTTGGGACAAATCAAGAGCCAATACCTCAAGACATGATTTGAGGGTCTCTAATGAACTATATTGATCCATTTGGAACAATGGATTAATCCAAGAAGCTTGAGCAACAAGTCTCATTTTCATCTGCACCACAATTAGGGTTTCGCGAGAAAAGTCAACTATAACTTTGACTTTTGACCAGGACATGCTCCTAAACCCTAGGACATGCCCCAATATACCCTATGACACCCATGGAACATGTCCATCAAGTTTTATTTAGGTCAAGGACATGATTTCTTAAAGAATTGCACAATTTGGAATTCATCTGATAAAAAGTCAACTGTGCACAAAAGTCAACTTTGACTTTTTGAGATTTTTCACCAAAATGGATTTTTAACCCTAAAATGATGTTAATGTATGATTTGAATCATCATTCATCAAGAAAAATCAAAGAAAGTGGGATAACTTGTAAAAGGGGTAACCGTAAAACTTAGAAATTTTTCTAAGTTATGGAAAAAGTACCACTAATACACCAACTTTGAAGGACCATAACTCCTAAACCACAAGGCCAATTTTTTTCATCCAAAGATGGATTTGTAGCCCTTATTACCCTCTACAAAAACTTCAACTAGACCTAAGTCCAATTCATTAAGGATTTTGAGTTATGGAGTGATCAAAATCAAGAAATCACACTTTGTTCCAACACTTAGTGAAAATTTCACTAAGTCAGATTTTGCTTCACTTTTTGCCAAATGTAGAGGGATTTTTCACTTGGAATCAGAAGAGATCAAAACCAAACTTGTTCAAACAGTTGTTGTATCATGTAAGGGCTTTCCAAAATGGCCAAGAACATTGCCAAATTCAACTTACACCATGAGATATGATATTGTCAAGTTGCCTTGCTGAAATCTGTCAAAGACAAGGCAGATTTTGCATTTTGGCTCGATTTGCCAAAATCAGCCAAATTCAAATGCTCCTATCCACTTGGACACATCTGAGGATTGAATCTAAAGGGGACAATAACTGAGCCAAGCCTCCAAAGTCCATGGAACAAGAAATAACATGTTGAACCTAGAATGGCCAAAATAGGGACAAGACTCCAAATTTGGATTGAAGCATTCAATGGAAGCATCAAGGTGGCATGGACTGAGCCATTCTCATCTGAAATCAGTCAAGACTTATCCAAGACCAAGGGAACCAAAGCTCTGTGCCCTAACCTCTAGTCAATGGCTAGAGGAGACTTGAATTTCCATTGGACAACATTGGCCAAACCTACTTACCAGCTGCCATTCACTATTCCTTGCAAAACAAACTTGCTCTACTATAAATAGAGCTCAATTGTGATCAGTTTGAGTACACCAAAGCCATCAAACAGATGCTTTCCTCAAAATCTCTTCTTTCACTCCAATTTTGCCTTCTAAGGCAAGTCACTATCGGGTTTTGAGTTTGAGAGCAATTCCAATCAAACCAATCACTCACACACCTCACATACATCACATATGAGCTGATCTAACACTTAGATCACTTCTGAAACACCAATTTCACAAAATCACCAACTGGTTGCTCAAATTTTCAATCAAGTTGCAGCTGAGGTACCACAAAGTGATCCAGCCAATTTCAATCAAGTCCAACCATTCAAACACACTCCATAGGGTGTAGGGAAGCTGTTCAGATCATCACCACTCATCTGTAACACCTCCAAATCAAAAATCACATTGCACTTGCTGTCACGACTTAGAGGTAAGCACATACTTGGTCATCTCTTAATCTATGCATATTTCCTCGCACAATAATTTGGCCATATGTTCATAATCATGCATGGAATGTTTTCCCTCAATTAATTGCATTGTTTGAATCGTGTATAAAAAATCCTAGCCTTTATGCAGAAATTAGGGTTCTTGAGGATTTTTCATGATTTCTTGTTGTATGTTTAATTTAAATGAAATTAATGGACATAAACATGATCGTGAGGTTGAGACGAGCATAATGATATGTGGATTGCATGTTATAATCAAGTATTCAGTGAGATTGGATAGAAAATGCAAATCTGGGCAAGGCAGAACACGCGCGTGTTCTTGGTCCATGTTCTTGGCACCATTTTCATAAATTCAAATATTTGAATTTTGTGATTTTATTTAATTGATTCAAAAATTAATTTCTCTCTGAGTTTTAATGATTTTGAGTTGATTCTTTTTTTAATAATTTACAAAAATGTTAAAATATTTTATTTTATCAAAAAATCCCAAAAATATTATTTATTTCATATAATTGATATTTTTGCAAAGAATTAATGTTTTAATTGTTTTTTGACATTTTAAATATTTTTTCTACCTTGATTTTGTAACTTTTAATGCTTTCTAATTATTTTGTAGGTCAATACTTAATTTTTGAAGCATTAATCCAAAATCACAATTTGTTTTTCACGTGTTAAACAATTTTGATCATTTTAATTGAATTTTTATTCAATTAAATACATTTTTGAAAACAAATTAGGGTTTTTGGATTAATTCAACCCTCATAAATCATTTTCAAAACTTTTTGGGCCTCTAATAAAGTGTAAGACCCAATCCTTTCTTGACCAAAACATTTTGGGCCTCAGTGTATTGTATAAGTCCCAATACCGCCAAAAATAAACGGCGCGATCGTCGCCTTTTCAAAAAATCAGCTGGGCCTCTCCTTGAGCTATAAGACCCATTCAAAACTTTTGGGCCTCTAATAGAGTGTAAGACCCAACCCCCTTTTAACCAAACTCACTTTGGGCCCCACTTATTGTATAAGTCCCTCTACGTTAAAAGAAAACCTCGGCGCGATCGCCATTTCAAACGGAAAAATCATCTGGGCCTACCCTCGAGTAGTAAGACCCATTTCATTTCTAAAACTCTTTGGGCCTCTTGAGAGAGTGTTAGACCCATCCCTTTGTACAGAAAACATTTTGGGCCTCAGTCACTTGTATAAGTCCCTCTGTACAAATTCAAACAGTGCGCCCACTGATAAAACCCTGGGCCTCTCCTTGAGCTGTAAGCCCCAAATCTTTCTTTTTCAAAGCGCTTTCTCCTTTGATTTTGAATATACTGTTGTTTTCAATCTTTCTTTGTTGAACAACTAACCAAACAACATGGAAGCTCTACAACCGAGTAAGTGTTTATACGCTTTCATTTACCGCTTTCATATACATATAACTGTATTGTAGGGCTGTTTCACTGTAAGTCTTCTTTCATAAACTCATATCAACTGTGTAATAATGGTATAGATATTTCGAGTTTCCCCGGCAACTACGTCTGGAACTAAATGATGCCGTTTCGTTTAGTCATAGAAATAGACAACTAGATCCCCAATAGGATCACCAGATACAGTCTTCTCTTCGGCTGTCCTCATTAGGAATTATCAAGAAACTCTATTCCCAGAGATGAATGTATTCTCCGTGAATGGCATCTTTAAGTTTCTTCCAAATTCTCAAACTTTCCTGACTTTGATCTATTCTCGGTGAATAGCATTGCCTTGAATTTCTCGGGGATTGGGGACCCACGGGCTTCTTAAAAGCATCGGCCTCCTCTTGGGCATCGTACAAGGACCCACAGGCTTCCTAAAAGCAACCCCGCCTCCTCTTGGGCATAGTACAAGGACCCTACGGCATCTTAGAAGTATTCACAGCCTCCTCTTAGGCTTCGTATAATGATCTCTTCCTCCGAGAATGATAGCCTTCTCTTGGGCTTAGTACAAGGACCCGTCGGCTTCTTAAAAGCTTCCAGCCTCCTCTTGGGCTTCGTACAAATTGTCCCGACGACCTCCTAGAGGTATAGGAACAGAACTTAGTCATTTGCATAGAACAGTCCTTTCATAGAGTTTACCACTGTTTCTCAAAGCACAGTACAAAAGATAAAACTCTAGACTTGGACAGTCTAATATCCTTGAGTCTCAAAGACATTCTCAAGTGACCCCTTCGTTAAATAGGAAGGAAACCCGTAGACTTGGACAGTCTCAATACCCTTTGGATTTCCCGTTTCCTCAAAGAGAGGGAAATATCCCTGATCCTCAAATCAAATCCCTGAGTACAGTGTTGCTCATATAAGAACTGATTTTCTCTTTCAAAATCAGTATACTGGACCTGTCACTTAACTGGAACAGTCTCCACAGCCTCCTCTTAGGCTTTGTATAATGATCCTTCTCCAGTGACGTTTGGCCTCTCTCTCGGGCTTTGTACGAGACACATAAGAGACTCCCTCGTTGAGTCAATCACCCCTTTTACCTCCATCTCGGGCTTTATACGAGATACAAAAAGGTTCTTATTGAGCCAAATAAACGATAGCCTCTATCTCGGGCTTTATACGAGATACCAAAAGATTCCCTCGTTGAGTCAAAACCTTTTAGCCTCTCTCTCGGGCTTTGTACGAGACACATATCAGCCTCTTCTTAGGCTTTGTATAAGAAAATCACTGGTTGATCCAATTAACCTTTTAGCATCAAAACTGTGCCTCGTTCACAATACACAAACATCAACAACTCCTTCGTCTTCATCTAATTACTGTAAGCGACAAGCCTCTGGATCATCTACATCCATGCCACTGTCCCTCTTTTAGCATGAGAAATTCCTAAGGAAAGATAGCATTGCTCTACACTGAGTTAAAGTCTTCCCCTTCAGGTTAAAACCCCCTATAAAGGAAATTATGGCATTGCTAGGATCCACATATCCCGGTTAAAGTAATTCTCCTTTATAAAATAGTCGTAACAGACAAACCCCTCTTTAGAGATGACAAATTCTCTCTAAAGTCGAGGTCCTGCAGCTTCACCTCTTGGGCTTTGAACAAGACACAAATAGACTTTTCAGCTTCATATCTTGGGCTTTGAACAAGATACAAACTACCTTTCGCTTCACGTCTTGGGCTTTGAACAAGACACCAAAAACAATCATTTCCTCCCATAGAATAGGAGGAACTACGAACGCTCTGATTTCCCTATTTTGGTAAACGGGAATACATAGGCATAAGATCGGAAGAAAAGATCTTAGCGAGCACACTAAATAAAAACCTAAAATCCCATACTCTCACATCAAAAAACATCATTCCTAACATCCTAATCCTTGTTCCCCGCCAGAAACCTATCATTCTGTTAAATAGCACAAGAAAGGCCCCCCACATTGATAGCATTCGTAACCTAACAGACCGCTGTTTAAACTCAGTATGCAAAGCAGGGTTAATTAGAGACATCTATTTCCCTTCCTTCATCAGCTCACAATAGGATAAAAAATGAATCGACCTGTAGTTTTAAGCTCAAACCGCAGAGAGCGACCAGCGCTTAAGAATCGCGTCCAAAATTGCTCGCTACAAGTACCTCTCCTTAAACGTCCGTATCGACTCAAAGAAAGGCTTAAACAACTTATGAGGCTGCTTTAATGAGACCCAACTGTACTTCCTCCCCGACACCTGCCGTTGAAGGTGGAAGACTGTGAAGAACAAGGGAAGAGTAGCCCCAATCTTCAAGAAATCATAGGTCAGTTCGAACGCCCGTATGAAGGCCAAGGAGTTCGGGTGCAGCTGCGTAGGGGCCAACTTCAAATGCACAAACACTGATTGCAAAAACTCAGTGAGCGGCAATCTCGATCCCAGCTCTTTGAACGCATATTTGTACATAGCAAAGTGGTCCCCGAAATCCGTGCAGACCCGATCATCTTCTGAGGGAAAGTGCACCTTCCACTCCCCATCTGGTCCGACTTCCATAAAAAAATCCCCTAGGTACGTGGCGAAGGTGGAGCCGTGCTCGACCAGTTCGGTTACCTCCCACTCCTCTGCGGAACCCTCGACGACGTCTTCGTCCATACGTTCCATTTCCTCTTCTTCCCCGTTCTCACTGGGGATGCTCGAAGTAGTCGAACTACTGCTGTCCGAGGAACTTGCTTCTTCCTCGGAGGAGTCTAGGATAATTTCTCCATCTTGCCCCGTCGCCATTTCGATCACCTAAAAATCCGAGAAAAAAGTGAATTCGACAATAGATCAAATCCACCCTTCCACCGTTAGTCAAGTGAAAGGGCGCGCAAAGGGCTGAGGACAATGTCCCCGACCTAAGACCTAACATCAAAAGAAAAATTGGAACCTCCCCGTGAGGAGACGCTCGAGACAAATTATCCCCAGGCGAGGAGCTTCCCCAGGCTCATACCCAGGTTCCGTTTGAAGCTTCATCGAAAACTGCAAAGCTCCACCGGAATCTGGGAGTATTCCACCGGATAATTCATCACCAACCCAGAAGATGAAAGACCACGACGGTTACACATGCGTCGCCGTCGCAACAACGCCGTGAACCGCCCTCCTCACTAAAAACAGCCCGGCAACACATCATAGGTGGAGAGTGGCATAACCACCGTCCACCACCAACAATCTCCAAAAACGAAGCTAATCATCCTCTAAACCTAGCCTTAACCGCATGCAATCTACCATTGACCACCGAAAAGAGCGAAAACAAGCACATAATAGGAAAGTTACTTGGTTTAGGAAGACAAAAAGTGGTCGCTCGAAGCTTGGTGCGGTGGCCGAAATAGCAAACGATGGTGACGGGTAAACGCTCTGAGGATGGCGAAGAGAAGCGAGAGTGAAAAGTCCAAAATGAGACGGACTTCCTCCTTTTATGCAAAGAGGCACGTGCAGTGGTACGCGCTCGTAGGTCGTGATGGCTATTAACTAGCCATCATTGCCTAGTAATTGCTGCACAGGGCTCTAGGCACACGTGGCGCCCCAACGTTTCCAATTCCAACCAACTGTTAGTCTCCTCGTGCAACGGGTAGTACATACTCAAGCATGGGGGTCACGAACACCACCAATCACGGGCACCCCGATGCGGCCTTCCTCGTCACCAAACGACGACTTCACGCTAGCTCTCCTGAGCAACGAGCTGTCCTTAAGTTATCACTCCCATGCTCGGGAACAATGACTTGGGGGGATCCTGTTCTGGACTGGACTAATGGCTAGACATGACCCAATCCACTTCTGCTCCAGAACGACCCAAATTGCCTAAGTCCAATCCACAAAGGGGTAGAAGTTACCTTTCTGCCCCTCCAACCGGACAGGGACTGCATCGCTCCTCCCCGGAAATGCTGTCCGTTACGCACGACTTATCTACTCACCGAACAGTTGAGGGCATGTGCCCGAAACTACGCTTATGCCCGACATAACGGCTAGTTTCGGGCACCCTGCCCGACATAATGACTATTTTGGGTAGTTACATATTCTTCGGGAAAACGGTTATTTCGCCCCGAAAATAGGACCATTGGCCACGCGCTGGGGGCTCTATATAAACCCTCTCGCTTGAGAGGGTCAGGTATCGAATAATCACCCTTGAAACACATACTTGTACTTGCCTCTTTTCTCTGACCCTTTCTTACTTGAGCGTCGGAGTGCCTTGCAGGTACACCCCCTCCTCCTCTCCATACGACCAGCACCTCAGACGTACTTGGCGGCCTATTTCTACAGGATCTGATCTAGCCTTCACGATCATATATATATATATATATATGTGTGTGTGTGTGTATATATATATATGTATATATATATATATATATATATATATATATATATATATATATATATATATATATATATATATCATATGAGAATGCCATTTTTATGTGAGAACATGAGAATAAATTTGAACAATTTGATTTTAAAATGAATGGTGGAGATTATGTGTCAGTTTTTTTCCCTCTCCTCGATCATTTATTTTATTAATGGAGGAGAGAGAAAAACAAAAACTACACATAATCTCCACCATGTTATAAATAATTGGATGATTTGTCTCCCAATAACTTCTTTCCTTATTTAATCAATTTGTATTTATTATAATGTTTATATGATATTCTATAAATAGGACCAATCTCATTGTATACGATAGACCAATGAAATAATACATAATCATTCTAATCTTTCTATCTTCTATTTTATATTCTTTCTCCCTATTTTATAACACGTTATCAGCAGCACGATACTCTACTATATGAAAGGTAACTAACTATCTAAGAAGTGATACAAATAATTTAATAATGAAGGTCTAACTATATGAAGCTCCAAGATTTAGAAGGTAACATTATTTTTTTTTGTTTCGTAATACATATTTTTATTTCTACATATTATGTATTGATATATTGATTAGAAGAAAAAAATCAATAATGATTTTCATGAATCGCAGAAGGATTGGATGAATAATGTTAAAATATCTCTGAAAGACTATAAAATAATGTGTTTGTTATATAGTTCTTGAAGAACTTAACAAATATCCATGAAGGATAGAAAAATAATAATTTATTATATAGTTCCGGAAGAACTAATCAAGATCCCTGAATGATAGAAAAATAATAATTTATATAGTTTTTGAAGAACTTATAATGCATCCCCGGAGGATTACACGAAAATTGTTTATCTTTATCATTGATTGAAGTTCTGTGATCTACCTCTCGAAAAAAATTATATATATTATAAAGGATCCCTAGAGGATTGTTCAAAGAATGAATTACTTTTATTCATTCCTCAAAGAACGGTTATCCTTTGATGATTGATAAAAAATGATTATTCTGTCTCCATTGATCATAAAAGTATCAATGACGATTTTCATGGATCTTAGAAAAATTGACAATCACAGAAGGATTGCATGAATAATATTAATAAATGTAAATTTATTAAGATTGAAAAATATATATTATATACAAATTATTTTATATTTACTAGAGATTGAAACATATTAGAAGAATAGAATCACATATGTATCATGGTAAACCAGATGTTTACAAATCACACTTAAGTGTATTGTTGGCAAAATCGGGTGGGTCATCTCAAATGTATTATAATGTGAGAACTAGTTTTGAAAAACTAGAAGTTTCTTCAATCCAATAAAATTTGTGTGTTCCTAAAGAAAAATTTGAGAAATTGAGTTTTATGACATTAATTGTTGCATCGACTAAAAGATCGTGCATATGTCTATTCATAACCAGACGTTTGTGAAATTATTTTCTCAACTAATTAGACTAAGATCTTCTTTTCTGGATTTTTCAGAAATTCCTTGATAAGTATCACATATATTACTAAAATTAATATTGAACATCTTGAAGAACATGCTCATAAAAAAATGGACTTCAAGATCCATTCTTTAGACGTCTAAAGTTATGTATATAGTTGATACTTGTTGTTAAATTGTAATTCCTTGTGTCGAAGTGTCGAAGCAAGGAAGTGTCGAAGAAGTGTCGAAGGGTGTGTCGAAACAGTTGTTTCACACAGATTTGTTTTAGATTTGATTTAGATATGATTTAGATTAGATTTGATTTAGTTCCAAAATAGATATTTTGGGCTTTTATAGTTTTGGGCTTTTGCTTGGAGAACAAGTAAACCTAAATCTATAAATAGGGAGAAACCTTTGTATTTTAAAATAATAGAAGTAGTGAAGAATCACAGTACTTTGTAATTCATAGTTGCAGTTAGCAATTGAATAATAGAAATCCCACAGTTTGTGGGTAACAATCTTCTCCTCCAAATATTTCTCTTCTTTCGTTTCTTTTCTTACTGTTCTTTCTCATCTTTTTCATTTCCATTGCGTGTTTTTGAGTTTGTTATCAATCTTGAGATCAAGATTGAAGAGGAATTCCCATAGGTTGTGGTTGAATTCCAACATCTGGTATCTAGAGCTCCGGTTGCGATTCAAGGGGGGAAAATCGTGATGGCGATGAACTATCCAAATGGGCATTTTCCGGCGAGTCTTCTGATTCTCAAGAAAGACAATTATGAGAATTGGTGCAAGCAGATCAAGGTGGTTTTCTGTTATCAAGATCTTTGGGGTCTTGTGAAGGAAGGAGTAACACCGCTTGCAGAAAACGCGACGGATCAAGAAAAGGCTACACACAAAGAGTTAAAGAAGAAAGATTATAAAGCTCTCTTTATAATCCATCAGTGTGTTAATCCAGATAACTTTGAAAAAGTTAGCGATGTAGAGTCAGCGAAGGAAGCATGGGAGATTCTTGAAAAGTCGTTTGGAGGCGCAGAGAAGGTGAAAAAGGTGAGGTTACAAACTCACTAAAGAACCTATGAGTTGCTTCAGATGGAAGAGAACGAAAGTATAACTGATTTCTTCACCAGAGTTACAAAGCTGGTGAATCAAATTAAGGTATGTGGAGAAGTGTTGACATCAAGATCAGTTGTTGCAAAGATCTTGAGGTCATTGGCTCCAAAGTTCGACCACGTGGTAGTTGCCATAGAAGAGTCGAAAGACTTGACAGTATTGACGAAGGAAGAGCTTCAAGGGACGCTTGAGTCTCATTAACAAAGATGGCTGAAAGAGCTACAGGATAGTCGAAGAGTAATATGGCTTTGCAGGCGCAGTTAGAAAAGGAAAGGAAAGGCAAAGTAAGTGTGAATGGCAACAAAGGTAGAGAAGGCTACAACAATTAGAAGAAACCCTAGAACCAAGGCAACCAAAGAGGTGGTGCTGCAGGTAAAGGAAGAAGTGGTGCTTGAAAGCCAGACAAAATTCGCATTCAATGTTTCAATTGTCAGAAGTATGGTCACTATGTTAGTGATTGTATAGAAAAGAAAAAAAATCAAGAAACTGATGCAAAGCTGGCGAAACATGAAGAAGAAGAGACGTTGCTGATGGTCACAACAAAAGATGAAGAAAGATTCCAAGATCAGTGGTACTTGGACTCAGGATGCTCATCACACATGACTGGAAGGAAAGATTGGTTTGTAAACATGAAGCCCTCGTAGAAGAACACAGTGAAGTTTGCAAATGACAACACTCTAGCAGCTGAAGGTGTTGGTGATGTTTTGATTATGAGGAAAGATGGCAAGAGGTCAACAATTTCCAATGTGTTGTACATACCAGGCATGAAGAGTAATTTGCTCAGTGTAGGGCAGCTTGTCGAAAAGAACTACAAGGTAGTTATCGAAGACAAGATGATGAGAGTTCTCGACGCAGGTGGTAGGTTGATATTGAAGGCTCCAATGTCTCAGAATATGACCTTCAAGATTGAACTCAAGGTGATGGAGCACAAGTGTCTAGCAATGGCAATCAGCAGAGATGAGTGGTTATGGCATTTTCGACTAGGCCATCTCAACTTCAATGACATCAGAGAGCTAAAGAGAAGAAATATGGTTTCAGGAATACCAGAAATCGACATTCCAAGTGAAGTCTGTGAAGAGTGTGTTAAGTCGAAACAACACAAAAATAGCTTCAGCAAGGATGCAGGAAGAAAGTCGAAGGGAATTCTGGAAATCATATACTCTGATGTATGTGGTCCAATCCAGGTGGATTCGATTGGTGGAAACAGGTATTTTGGCACCTTCATAGATAATTACAGTCGAAAGTTGTGGACTTACCTCAACAAGAAGAAAAGTGATGTGATCGAGGTATTTGCCAGATTCAAATTTATGGTCGAATGACAGAGTGGTCGAAAGCTGAAAATTCTGAGGGCTGATGGTGGTGGAGAGTATGTGTCGAAAGAGTTCGATGCATTATGTGAAAAAGAAGGGATTGTGCATGAGGTGGTGCCACCATACACGCCACAATAAAATAGAGTTGCAGAATGAAAGAATAGAACCATCATGAACATGGTGAGAAGTATGTTGAATGGAAAGCGTCTACCTAAAGAATTATGGGAAGAAGCGGTTTCGATAGCAACATATATTTTGAACAGATGTCCGACGAAGAAGCTTGAAGGAATCACACCAGAAGAATGTTGGTCTGGTGTCAAGCCTAGCCTCATCCACTTGAAGGTGTTTGGATCTATAGCACATAGACATGTGCCAGATCATTTGAGAAGGAAGCTTGATGATAAGTCAAATCAGATGATCTTGATAGGATATCATTCGACTGGAGGTTACAAGCTGTTCGACCCAGTGAATAAGCAGGTAGTAATCAGCAGGGACGTGATCATAGATGAGCTTAAAGAATGGGATTGGACAGAGAATGCCCAGAAGGATTCAGTGAGAATCTCTTGTGAAGAACCAACCACTAAAGTCGAAAGAGAAGTTCGACAGCAACCAGTCATAGATGAAGCAGGTCCAAGCAGACCTCGACGAACAAGACACATGCCTACAAGGTTGTAAGAATGTGATATTACATTAGATGATGTGGTTAATGAAGAGGGTGAGCTGGTACATTATTCTTTCTACGCAGATGTCGAACCAGTCAATGCAGCTGAGGCATTGAAAGATTCGAAGTGGGTGAAAGCAATGAATTCAGAGTCCATCTAATTCAACAACACCTGGTCACTTGTTGAATTGCCTCAAGGCAAGAAGGTAATTGGTGTAAAGTGGGTTTATAAGGTGAAGGTGAATCCTAGAGGAGAAGTAACTCGACACAAGGCGAGACTTATGACGAAAGGATTTCTTCAGAAGAAAGGAATCGACTTCGATGAAGTGTTCGCACCTGTTGCTAGGACCGAAACTATCAGGTTGGTTGTTGGTCTAGCAAATATGAAAAATTGGCACACATGTCATATGGACGTGAAGTATGCATTCCTTAATGGCCCCTTAGATGAAGAAGTTTATGTCGCACAATCAGCTGGGTATGTGAAACGAGGCGAAGAAGGAAAGGTGTACAGGCTGCATAAAGCCCTGTATGGACTTAAGCAAGCTCCAAGATCTTGGAATAAAAAAATCAACAGCTTCTTAAGGGAGAAGGAATTTGTGAAGTGTACAACTGAGCATGGAGTGTATGTAAGGAGAAGCAATAATGAATTGCTTATACTATGGCTCTATGTCGATGATTTGTTGATAACAATGAGTTGCAAGAAGGAGATTGAAGATTTCAAACATGACCCGAGTGAGGAGTTTGAAATGTCAAACTTGGGAAATCTCTCATATTTCCTGGGCATCGAATTCTACAAGACTAGTAGAGGTTTGATGATGCACCAAAGAAGATATGCAGGTGAAATACTCAAGAGATTTGAGATGCAAGATTGCAACCCAACTTCGACTCCAGCTGAGATCAGACTGCAACTGTCGAAGGATTCAGATGAAGATGATGTTGACCCAACCCAATACAGAAGACATATTAGGTCACTTAGATACCTTTGTCATACAAGGCTTGACTTAGCATACAGTGTGGGTATGGAAAGTAGATTTATGTAGAAGCCAAAGGTATCACACCTAACAGCAACGAAGAGGATAGTGAGGTATCTGAAAGGGACTCTCGACTACGACATTTTGTTTCCTGCAGCTGATGAAGGGAAAGAATGCAAGTTAGTGGGATACACCGACTCCAGCTGGTGTAGTGATGTTAAAGATAGAAAATCCATAGCCGGATATGTGTTTATGTTAGGTGGTGCACCAGTTGCTTGGAGTTCGAGAAATGAGCCAGTAGTGGCATTGTCATCATGCGAAGCAGAATATATAGTTGCTTCTCTTTGTGCATGTCAAGAAACTTAGATGGTGAACTTGGTCGAAGAGATTACAGGAAAGATCATGGAGCAATTACCATGAAGATCGACAGCATGTCAGCTATCAACTTAGCGAAGAATCCAATAGCTCACGGTCGAAGCAAGCACATCGAAATGAGGTTCCATTATCTTCGAGAGTAGGTAGCAGAAGGGAAAATGAATTTAGAACACTGCAGAACTGAGAATCAGATTGCAGATATCATGACGAAGGGAGTGCAGGTTGAAGCCTTCAGAAGACTAAGACCCATGATGAATGTGGACAAATTAGACACAATGAATTAGGTGGTGTGTTAAATTGTAATTCCTTGTGTCGAAGTGTCGAAGCAAGGAAGTGTCGAAGAAGTGTCGAAGGGTGTGTCAAAACAGTTGTTTCACACAGATTTGTTTTAGATTTGATTTAGATATGATTTAAATTTGATTTGATTTAGTTCCAAAATAGACATTTTGGGCTTTTATACTTTTGGGCTTTTGTTGGAGAACAAGTAAACCTAAATCTATAAACAGGGAGAAACCCTTTGTTGAAACACAAATAGAGTAGGGTTTTTGTTATCGTTCCACAGAGATTGTTTAGAGATATCACCGCCGTTCTACAATTGAAATCGTTTTAAACTTAAAGTAACAAACGGTTTTGGTTGTTGATAACGGATCTTTTGCATAAAAGGTAAAAGTAATCGGATTTGAAAGATTTATAAAACACATGCCAAGATTAGGGTTCGACAAACCATTTTGCACGTATAAAATCGATAAAGCAAATGAACTCGTTTAGATGATAAATATAATCACATATCCTCTCAATATGTTTATCTCTAACACATATTGTGAGTTTTATCATTTTGATCCTTTGATGATCTCTCACTCAAACTATCAAAATGATAACATTCAAGTTCAATATTTATGAACATCAACTCTCATAACTATCTCTAGCCTATGTGCATTGATGGATGAAAAAACCTAGATAAAGTGTAAGAACACATTTCTTAATCATGAACCAACACAAAGAATAAACCATAGAAACAAAGTTTTTCACCATATATTCATCATCCATAAGTTCATGAGCTTACATCAATACCTATACATACAAAAGTAAAGATTGTCTACCTTCTAATCTTGACACAAAAGTAGATTAGCTATCCATTGACAATGTAGCTTCACAAACAAGAAAATGGAGAAGAGGAACAAGCATCAACGACGATCTCTCGACAATTGATGCTCCAATTCTTCAAAAATAAGATGTTACAGTGTTTAGAGGGTTTTTGCTCTAAGAAAATAATAAGGATCCACAAAAAATGCTGAACAAATCTATTTATAGAGGGGCTGAGACGCTGCAGCATGCCTCAAAAATTCAATTTCTTCAAAAATGCTCTTAAAGAGCCTTCCATGTTCCAAGCTTCCCATTGCAATGTTAAAACCTACAATTATAAACAAAAAAGTTAAATAACTAAGTCTAATAATGCATTTAAACTATACTACGATTATTTACCGGAAACAAAGGGAAAAAGCATCAATTAACAAATAAAGATCTCAAAAGGTTCCAAAAACTAAACTATATATTAACACATTCTAGCACCTAACAACTCTCCCCAACTTGCTTCTTTGTTTGTCCTCAAACAAATGTAAGATAGAATAGAAACAAGAAGAATATTAGATAAGACAACACAATAAAAAATCGATGGTTCAAACTAAATTGATGCGCTCGCAAGTAATGCTCAGCTCCAACACATAATCGAAACATGGCTATAACTAACTTCTAAACAGAAATAACAAGAAACTCATCACAAAGCAATCAAATGTTCAAACGTGAATCACCTACTTTACTCAAATGAGTCATGCTCAATATTTACAAGGGACAAAACACTCTCATAGTAATTGTGCAAGCATCCAGAACCATTCATGCATTCATCTACTCAATTCAACAAGGAAATCAAGGAAACAAAGATCTCTTAAGGACTTATAAATGTTGTAACTAGGCAATGGTTAACAAGAAAGGGATATTTATAAAAGGCTAATGAATCAAAGTGGCTATAAATTTTTTTTCAAAAATGAAGAACATGCCGACTTAGTCAAACCTCAAATCATTTTAATCTTTCCCTTTCTTTTTCTTCTCTTTTCTTTCATGGTGCCCTCTCTCATTTGAATCAAATGTTTCTTTTATTTTTCTTTTCAAGCAACTCACTTTTGAGTGCAAAGCATAGCAAATAATACTTTTCATTTTTCTTTCTTTTTCACAAGAGGCACCATTTCACCAAATCATTTCTTTTTCACATAACAAACACTCTCCCCAACTTTAAACCACACTTTAATTTAATGACAATGTTCTTCAAAAGCATGTTCAAACAAAGGGTTAAGTGTATATAAAAACAAACTAGAATGAATCACAACGATCTTCTTTTAACAACAACAACCACAAATGAGTGGGTTTCCCGGCATTTGCCGAATTTCGTTTTATGATTCATTCTATTTGTGTGAAGGCTCAAAATTGGTTAGCAAATGCTCACACTTCTCACCGGGTAAAGTAAAGCCTAAAAGAATTGGTGGTTTTTCTCAATGTCAAACAATACCTAGACCACTTCTATGTTTCCAAGATTTACCAATGAATACAAGATTAAGCATGAATCGCACGAGCTAAACAACAACTACACGACTACTCTGTTTTGTGAATAATGATGGGCACTCACTTTTGTGGTTTTGTCCTAAATGATTCCCATATGAACATACATGCGAAATGAAACAAAGCTTGAAATTTATGTAAAGCAAAAAGTTCATACACATACTAACATTCTTCAAAGCAAAAACAAAGTACCTTTTTCATGCAACAATCCAGATTTTTAACATCACCATCAATGATTAGTGTAGCATATCACTTTTGAACAAAGAAATTAAAAATTGCTTCAATCAATCAATTACCTTAAATTAAGAACAAACACAAAAATTTTGTACCAAAAAGCATGAACATAAAACCTCATCCGCCCGGATGGAAACTTCAATAATAAAAAGAAAGTTTTAACTACTAAAAACATATCCAAAACAAAAGTCAACATCCGCTCGGATGTGAACTACAGAAATATCCAAAACATAAGTCTATAATACTAGCAAAATACTATACATAATAAAAAAACAAGGGTAAAACGATCCAACCCATTAGTAAGAACTCGAACTAGACACTCCATCACCAGCCTCATCACGGTCATCTCCGACATCCTCACGAACATCACATAACTCGTCATCTGCCAACTAAATGTGGTTCCCAAGATAGTCATTAATTGCAGCTCTAGAGAAGTCGATCTCTTTGCCCCTCACCCAAGTCTTAAAGTTGAAAGACGCATCTCCTGAGGGTAAGGCATTCACAAAGAATTCCCTCACAATGTCCAAATGATACTCAGGGTATGGTTGAAAGAGCTCGTCCCAGCCACCTCCTTGAAAAAGAGAACCAGTGAGGCGATAACTCCCCTTGAGATCAATCTGCACAATCCTGTCAGTCCACACAGTTCTCCGCTCAAGTTGTTGATACCTTAACTGTTGGGCATGACCAAGAAACCGAGTACGATCTAACGGCCCTGATGGAGTACGCCTAGCTGGGTTTGAGGTAGACCCGACACGTTGTTTCTTCCGACCTGACATCTGAAAAACACAACAAAACATCCACAAAACAGACAAATACGTTAACAAAAACAACATTAAAATATGCCTAAATTCCTAAACAAATACGACAATTCATCCATAGGAATCAAAACAGAATTTAGAAGAGGGGAAAATTTCTGAAAATCCCAGACCGCTCTAAGCCCGCAGAAGCGTGCTAAGCGGGCTCTGCGATTTGTAGAAACTTCCTCTCTGCAACAGAGTTGCTTTCATGGATAAAACCCTACTTCCTAAAACAGAGATATGCACAGAGATACTTCCAATCACGAATTCATAAAATTAAAACCCTAATTTCTACAAAAGCCCTAATTTCTACATTCAAGGTTCCTATCCACATGCAAATACAACTAGTCTAGTAACAACAATGGAGAACGACGAACAAGAAGAAGAATAAGATGAGCAAGAGCATTAAAACTTAAAGCTTCAACCCAAAATGGGTTTTTTTACACGAAAAATTTAAAAAAATGGAAGAACTTACAGTTGTTGATGTAGATGTTGAGCACGAAAATGAACAAAAAGAAGCTAGGGCATAAAGAATCCAAGTAACTCTCAAGAATTTTGGAGAAGAAGAGAGAAACTTGAGATTTTATGAAAAAATGGGTGAAATGAGGTGCATAACCTCAAAACCCTAGCTTCACTAAGACTAAATCTAGGCTGGGTCAGCATTATTGGGCCCAGACAAAATATTTTTTTCTTCAAAATTTCGCAGACCGCGCTAAGCGCGCTGCTCACTGGAATTGGGGTTTGATTTTTCTTCAGAGCGCGCTAAGCGGGCTCTGCAACACAAGAAACATTTCCAGCAGCACAAAACTTATTTCCAGCAGCATAAAACATCATTTCCAGCATCCAAAATCACACCAACTTTACAAAAACACGATTAAACATCAAATTGACCAAAAAGACGATAAACTTACAAAATTGGGGTGCCTCAAAACGAGCGCTTGTTTAACGTCGGATAAGCTCGACGGCCCAAGACGATCAATGAAGAACGTCTAGAAGAACGGAACAATTTTCTCGATCAAAATTACCTCCAAGGTAGATTTTTAAACGTTGACCATTTACGGTCCAACTGTCTTTTTTATGCATATCTTCGATCACAATTGCTCCAAAACTTTTCACCTCTTTGACAAGAAACGGTCCTGACCACTTCGATTTTAGCTTTCCCGGGAAGAGTTTCAACCGGGAATTAAACAGTAATACCATTTTCCCAACCTTGAAATCCTTTTGCCAGATCTTCTTGTCATGATAACCTTTCACCTTTTCCTTATACAACCAACTAGAATGATATGCGACATTCCGCATTTCCTCCAATTCATGTAGTTGTATTTTCCTTTTTTCTCCGACCAAGTTTTTATCAAAATTTAACAGTTTCAGGGCCCACAATGCTTTGTGCTCCATTTCAACTGGTAAATGGCATGTTTTACCATAGACCAATTGAAGCGGAGTTAAGCCAATTGGAGCCTTGTAAGCGGTACGGTACGTCCACAAAGCCTCATCCGATTTTTGTGACCAATCTTTTCTTGAACTCGACACGGTTTTTTCCAGAATCCTTTTCACCTCTCGGTTAGACACCTCGGCTTGACCGTTCATTTGTGGGTGGTAAGGGGTCGCCACTTTATGCGATACACCATAATGTTTCAAAACACTTTCAAGGGATGTATTGCAAAAGTGTGACCCGCCATCACTTATAAGAACCCGAGGAGTGCCAAAACGGGCAAAGATGTTTTTCTTTAAAAATTTTAGGGTTAAATAAGTTTTTAGTCCCTATAAAGTTTGAAATTTCATTTTTAGTCCCTCCCTACCTTTTGGCAACAGTTTTTACAAAAAAACCGTTGCCAAAACCAGCTAAAACCGTTGCCAAAACCCAGGAGGGACTAAAAATGAAATTTCAAACTTTATAGGGACTAAAAACTTATTTAACCCAAAATTTTATTACCGTTTTGCCATCAGCCTTCGGTGAAGCAATCGCTTCAACCCACTTCGAAACATAATCAACCGCCACTAAAATATACTCATTTCCAAAAGAGGGTGGGGATAGACCAACAGAATCTATTCCCCAACAATAAAAAATTTCAACCTCTTGGATATTTTGAAGCGGCATTTCATCTTTTTTTCCATTTCCACCAGTTCTTTGGCAAGTATCACAACTTTGCGCATGGAGATTTGCGTCTTTAAATAGAGTAGGCCAATAATAGCCTGATTGCAAGACTTTCGTGGCCGTTCTCGAACCATTAAAATGGCCTCCATAAGGCGAGTTGTGACAATGCCATAGAATACTCTGAGCTTCATCACTCGTGACACACCATCTCAAAAGGTTGTCACCTCCTAACTTGAACAAGTAAGGGTCATCCCACACATAATAATTCGTATCCGATAAGAACTTCCTTTTTTATTCCAAGTTAGGTCTTCGGGTATCCAACCGGTTGCTTTGTGGTTAGCAATATCCGCAAACCACGACCTAACTTGTACTCGAAACAATTTTTCATCGGGAAATTCCTCTCGGATTTCCTTTTTTATTTTGGTTACCTCCACATTGATCAAACGGGACAAATGATCCGCCACCAAATTCTCTAAACCCTTTTTGTCCTTTATTTCCAAATCAAATTCTTGGAGCAAAAGGATCCAACGGATGAGCCTTTGCTTCGAATCCGGTTTAGTGAGCAGATATTTGATTGCCGCATGATCAATGTAGATTACCCCTTTTGACCCTATTAGGTAAGAACGAAACTTCTCAAGTGCGTATACAATCGCAAGAAACTCTTTTTCGGTTGGGGCGTAATTTACTTGTGCCTCATTTAATACCTTGCTTGCGTAATGTATAACATGGAAAGTTTTGTCCTTCCTTTGACCTAACACCGCTCCAACAACGTAATCACTCACGTCGCACATTAGTTCAAAATTTAAAGTCCAATTTGGCGCGATGATTATTGGAGCGGTAATTAGTTTCTTTTTCAAAATTTTGAAAGCAATAAGACATTCATCATCAAAGAGAAATACATGATCTTTGTTCAACAAGTTGCTCAATGGCCTTGCTACCTTTGCAAAATCTTTGATGAATCGCCTATAAAATCCCGCATGCCACAAAAAGCTTCTGATTCCTTTGACGTTGGTAGGAGGAGCCAACTTTTCAATCACTTCAATCTTCACTTGATCGACTTCAAGGCCTTTGGAAGAACCTTTGTGTCCAAGCACAATTCCCTCCGTCACCATAAAGTTACACTTCTCCCAATTCAACACCAAGTTTGTCTTTACACACCTCTCAAGGACGGTTTCCAAATTCTTCAAGCATAAATCGAAAGATGCTCCAAACACGGAAAAATCATCCATAAACACCTCCATTGTCTTTTCTATGAGGTCGAAGAACATAGCTTAAACACACCTTTGGAAAGTTGCCGGCGCATTACATAAGCCAAAAGGCATATTTCGATAGGCAAAAATGCCAAAGGGACAAGTAAAAGTCGTCTTCTCGTGATCCGCGGGGTCAACCGCAATTTGATTGTACCCTGAATAACCGTCCAAAAAACAATAGAATTGTTGCCCGGATAACCTCTCGAGCATTTGGTCCATGAATGGAAGTGGAAAATGGTATTTTCTTATTACGGTATTCAACCTTCTATAGTCAATACACATTCTCCACCCTGTCACAATCTTTGTTGGGATTAACTCATTCTTCTCGTTTCGGATAACAGTCATGCCACCCTTTTTAGGAACAACGTGCACGGGGCTTACCCATGGACTATCAGAGATCGGGTAGATCATTCCCGCATCCAAAAGCTTCACAACTTCTTTCCGAACAACCTCTTTCATAGTAGGATTCAAATGACATTGTGGTTGAGCTACCGCCTTGAAATCCTCTTCCATTAGAATCTTGTGCATACAATAAGATTGACTAATTCCTTTAAGATCAGAAAGAACCCACCCTATAGCTTCTTGATTTCTTTTCAACACTTGAATCAAACGAGTTTCTTCTTTGTCGGACAAAACGTTGCTAATAATAACCGGCTTGTTCCCACTTTCATCAAGGAATGCATACTTCAAATTAGAAGGTAGCACCTTTAATTCAAGTTGAAATTTCTCATCACTTGGTTATTTCGTCAACTCTTCATTCTCAACTTCCCATGGTTGTAATTCTTTGAGTGACTCCAGCTCTTTCAAATATTCTTCAAGTTCCCTTTCTTCCTCACTAGTAAGTATGTCAAATGACTCACCAAGTGCTCTTTCTAAGGGAGACTCCACATGAACTTATTTTGCAACTTCAATAATTTCCATATACGATGCATCAATGCGGAAGCTATCATGCTTGTCTTTGGAATGCTTCATTGCTTCAAATAGATTAAAAGATACCTCTTCATTTAGAACCCGCACTTTCATAAGGCCATTATCAACATCTATCATCATGCGAGCGGTCTTCATAAAAGGGCGACCAAGAATTAGAGGAGCATCCTCATCCTCTTCCATATCAATAACAATGAAGTCCACCAGAAAGAAAAATTTATCAACTTTCACCAACACATCTTGCGCCAACCTAATCGGATGAGTGGTTGATTTGTCGGCCAATTGCAATGTCATCCGGATGCCCTTAATTTCAATGTTCCCAAGCCTTTTCACAATAGATAATGGAATGATATTGATGCTTGAGCCCAAATCAATAAGGCCATTTCCAACAAAGACATTACCAATTGTAACGGGTAAGGTAACTCGCCCCAGATCGACTTCTTTCTTCGGAAGAGTTCTTTGAATAATAGCACTACAATTTTCTGCAAGAAAAACGGTTTCCGGCTCCGAATATTTCCACCTCTTTGTAAGAATATCCTTCATAAATTTGGCGTACTTCGGCATTTGCTCTAGAGCTTCAGAAAAAGGGATGTTGATTTGTAGTTGCTTAAAGATATCCATGAATCTTGAGTAGTGCCTAGCATTGTCTTTCCTTGTCGGCATGTGAGGGTAAGACATATTTTGAGTCGGTATCGGATTCATCATCTCCTTCCCCTTCTTAACTCTCACATGTTTCTCTTTTTTCTTCACTTCCTCCACACTCTCATTTTCAACTTCAACAATATCATCATTTTTCTTTTCAACTACAACCTCATTATCATTTTTCTTTTCAACTACTTCCTCATCACTATCCTCCTCAACAATACCATCAATTTTTCTTCTTCCATACTTTTGTCATTTTCGTTTGCTAACTCCTTCCCCCTTCTAGTAACGATTGCTTTGCAATGCTCCTTCGGGTTTACTTGAGTATTTGCGGAGAATGAAGGACCCGATTATTTCTCGGCTATTTGTTTTGCAAGTTGCCCAACTTGATTTTCGAGATTCTTTATCGCCGCATCGATACTCTTTTGGTTGGCCATAGACATTTGAATGAATTGATTCAAAGTGTCTTCCAACTTAGAGCTAGCAACCGGAGATGGTGGAGGTTGATAAGGATTTTTCCGACTTGAAGAACCACCACCATAACCTTGATTATTTTGATAGTTCCCCCTCGGTTGATATCCTTGATTGTTTTGGTAATGTTGTTGACGATTGTTTTGATAAGGTTGTTGTTGTTGTTGTCTTCCTTGATAATCTCGTTGATTGTTCATGTAGTCCACTTCTTCAAATCCCGGTGGAGGACAAAATCCGGTGTCGTGATCTCCTTTGCAAAGTTCACAACATGCAACTTGTTTACTCTTGCTTGGTTGCTCATGCAATTCCTTCAATTGTTGTGGAAGCTTCGACATTTGTTGAGTCAAAAGTTCCACTTGTTGAGATAAAAGCTTGTTTTGAGCTAGGATTGCATCATTAGTTCCCAATTCAAGTACCCCGGGTTTCTTTTGCGAGTTGTTACGGTTTTGACTTTGAAGATCATTGAGAGCCATTCTATGAGAAAGCTCATTTTTAGGTATTTTATCTCAAACATCTTGCATGAGAAAAGAAGAAAAAATAGGGAAGAAAGGAGAAGAAAAGAAGACAGTTGACAACAAAATTAGGAAGCTGCTCTCAAGGCTTGTGGCGACCGTCACAAGGAGTGTGGCGACCGTAATGCATTCTTAAGTGTGACCCTCGACACAAAGAGTATGGCGAGCGACACAACTTGTTTTCTCAGGATATAATTTCAATTATGTGGACCACTCAACATCATCAGAATCACGTTTCAACCCAGTCTCCACCTCTCCTGCATTTTCTCGTTCAGCCAGTCACATTCTCCATACATTTTGTTCAACCACTGTCCAAGTGTTACGGATTGGTTGGAGATTTTTACGCGAGGAATGGAGTATAAATTAACCAGTTCATCCTCGAAACGGGGGAGCTGGGGGATTCTTCTTTTGGCCAGATTTTATTTTCTTTAATTTTTAAGTAGTTTCATATTTACCATGTAAAAGTAATAGTTCTCCACATCGGGGGACTATTACCAATATAGTTTTAGAATTTATTTTTGTCAGTCGATTTCTGTACTTTGATTCGAAGCTTTCAGGCATATTACAATTCAGCATCTATTTAATTCCAGGTTCCCTTTATCGTTTATTTTACTGTTATTACTTTCTTATTTTATTTGCTAGATCATGTTTAGTATTAAGTTTATTTATCGTAAATACGTGTTTGTTTTCCTATCTATGTCTTTCTAAATAGTCTTGAGTCCGGCGTATGAGGACCGTCGTTACCGACGGGACTCGGTAGAAAATAATAGGTGCGAACTTATGATTAAAATTCTGTTTTGGTTTTAATTTCCAAGTCTAATTTAAATAGCTTTGTCACGAGAGTGAGAGATTATTTAACACGATTTTGTCATGAGAGTGAGAAATTAATTAAGGTTAGAGCCGGCACTACGAGAGCGTGGGGGTCGAACCGGATAGTGAAAATTAGGCAACATATCTAAATACAGCGAGAGCGCTTTAGATACGTTTAGGATATTATTGGCTATCAAAATATATTTCCTAGTTACCGAGCGAGCGAGAGAAAAATCTTGGGATTAGGGAACATGACTTTAGTTAATACCGCGAGAGCGTGAGGCGGAGTTTTTAAGTCGGTATATTCTACGGAACTAAGTTATAGTTGTAATTAGTACCCGAATTCTGCAAAGTCCTTTAGGAATGCGGAATCCATATTCCGGCCTCTCTTTATTATCATATTTTCTAAGTTCATTTTTTGTTTTAGTTCTAGTTTCCTCTTAATTAAATATTCATTAGCCTTAGCTTTACAAAGCGACAATAGATTACGACAGGTTGACATTGGTCTCTGTGGGTTCGACAATCTTTTATATTACTTCGATAAATCCGTGCACTTGCGGACGCATCACTTTGCCAAGAAAAGCATGAGGAAATAGTCTCTTGAATAAAGATAACTCTTGCGCTTGATTCACTCCGGCCGCTAACGCTATCTCGTAAAATTTGGTGAGAAAAGCGAAAGGGTCTTCATGATCCATTCCCGTGAACGAACTTCGATATAAAAAATTCAGAGTTCTCGTTATCATCTCAACTTGCCTTCCATTATTTGCATTGTGAGCAAACTGAGCGGTGTGACGCAGACTATTTACACATGGTGTGGAAGCGGGAGGTGGAGGTGGTGGTTGTGCCATGATTGGCGTGAACTGTGGTGGTGGTGTTGAAGTAGAACTTTCTCCTTGCACTCTTCGTTCCTTGGCAAGTTGCCTCCTCCGTCTAGTTTTGCTATTTAACTTCCTTGCGGTTCTTTCAATCTCAGGATCAAAAAGAAGTTGGTCCGCGGGAAGTTTTCCTCGCATAAACAGAGTCTGCACAAACTTAACCAAACAAATTAACAAGTACAAGAAAATTTTTAACAAGTCTAAAACTTCACAACTATTGCAATGCTTGTAATATCAATTAACAATCCCCGGCAACGACACCAATTTGTTGAAATACAAATAGAGTAGGGTTTTTGTTATCGTTCCACAGAGATTGTTTAGAGATATCACCGCCGTTCTATAGTTGAAATAGTTTTAAACTTAAAGTAACAAAGGGTTTTGGTTGTTGATAACGGATCTTTTGCATAAACGGTAAAAGTAATCGGATTTGAAAGATTTATAAAACACATGCCAAGATTAGGGTTCGACAAATCATTTTGCACGTATAGAATCGATAAAGCAAATGAACTCGTTTAGATGATAAATATAATCACATATCCTCTCAATATGTTTATCTCTAACACATATTGTGAGTTTTATCATTTTGATCCTTTGATGATCTCTCACTCAAACTATCAAAATTATAACATTCAAGTTCAATATTTATGAACATCAACTCTCATAACTATATCTAGCCTATGTGCATTGATGGATGAAAAAACCTAGATAAAGTGTAAGAACACATTTCTCAATCATGAACCAACACAAAGAATAAACCATAGAAACAAAGATTTTCACCATATATTCATCATCCACAAGTTCATAAGCTTACATCAATACCTATACATACAAAAGAAAGGATTGTCTACCTTTTAATCTTGACACAAAAGTAGATTAGCTATCCATTGACAATGTAGCTTCACAAACAAGAAAATGGAGAAGAGGAACAAGCATCAACGACGATCTCTCGACAATTGATGCTCAGATTCTTCGAAAATAAGATGCTACACTGTTTATAGGGTTTTTGCTCAAAGAAAATAACAAGGATCCACAAAAAATGCTGAACAAATCTATTTATAGAGGGGCTGAGACGCGCAGAGCGCGCAGCACCGCGCTAAGCGTGCTGTCATTTATTGCTAAACCGCCTTAAATCCCGCTTAGCGGCCTCTAGACCGCGCTAAGCGGGCAACCTACTGGAATTAGCCCCTTCCTTGGGCTAGGAGCGCGCTAAGCACGCTAGTAGCATGCTTCAAAAATTCAATTTCTTCAAAAATGCTCCTAAAAAGCCTTCCATGCTCCAAGCTTCCCATTGCAATGTTAAAACCTACAATTATAAACACAAAAGTTAAATAACTAAGTCTAATAATGCATTTAAACTATACTACGATTATTTACCGGAAACAAAGGGAAAAAACATCAATTAACAAATAAAGATCTCAAAAGGTGCCAAAAACTAAACTATATATTAACACATTCTAGCACCTAACACCCTTGTATTTTAAAATAACAGAAGTAGTGAAGAATCACAGTACTTTGTAATTCACAGTTGCAGTTAGCAAGTGAAATAGTAGAAATCCCACAGTTTGTGGGTAACAATCTTCTCCTCCAAATATTTCTCTTCTTTCGTTTCTTATCTTGCTGTTCTTTCTCATCTTTTTCATTGCCATTGCGTGTTTGTGGATTTGTTATCAATCTTGAGATCAAGATTGAAGAGGAATTCCCATAGGTTGTGGTTGAATTCCAACACTTGTGAGATCATCAATTCTAAATTTGATATTTGAAACACACAAAATATGAATATGAAGATATTTATTCACATTAAGCCAACAAGTTAATATAAGATGATTCTCCCTTTAACTTACAAATTATTTTAGGTTAATAACCTATTATATCTCATCTAAGTAAACTTTTGGATGTGTTGTAATTATTCAATTGCTCTAATATAGTACGCTAATATGAGTTTTGAAAGAATTTTGAGAAAATGTATTTTATATGAATCTCGTCCTTGAGGATATATTTTGATCCAATAAGTGAATACTTGTTTGAAGCCTAGTAGGCTGATTCTCAATTGATAAATTAATTTTCTCAATATTAGGGGGAGAGAATAAGCAGTAGAAAGTGTGAACCAGAAGTTCAAATTAACAATTTAAAATAAAATATTATTATATCATTTTGATCCTCGAAGTTCAAAACAAAATAGATTGCAAAGTTTATGAAACAAATTATTAGCTGCTAATATTCCACTCAAAGTGGATTCGCCTATTGGACAATCTAATATTGCAAATGAGTTATAACCGCGCCAAAACCGTGGTAGAAAAATCGGTTCCGATGTTAAAAGTTCTCTACAAAGAAAAGAAACTAAAGTTAAAAATGACCCAAATGAGAATATGAAAACTCTAAGAGCACTTTGACATAATTTAATTTTGAGCTCCAGAAGAACTAACCAGGTACCTGAAATTTATGAAAATTAAGAGATCTCGATAAATTATGTCATGAATAGAATATGATGAAACCAAAATAAAGTCAATGTTGACAATGTCTTTGTATACAATATAGCGCTAAAGATAATAAATAATAATGAGGATTATGAGTCAAAGTATATCAAAGATTGTAGACAAAGTGAGAATTGGCCAATATGAACATATTCAATTGAAGAAAAATTAAACTCACTTTACAAGTGACTCGTTTTTGGACCTGTAGTTCGAACACCTCAAGATGTGAAACCAATTGAATATAAATGAGTTTTTGTAAAAAAGCGAAATAAGAATGGTATAAAGCTTGATTTGTTGCTCAAGAATTTTCACAAAGACCTAAAATTTATTTTGATACAATTTAATTTTTGATATTTAATTAGATTTGTAGCACACGAAGAGCTTAATTTGCACATGATGGATGTTGTAACAGCTTATCTGTATGGTTCACTTGATAGTGAAATTTACATGAAACTCCTTGAAGGGTTCAATATACCAGATGCACACAAGTCCGAATCTTGAGAAAGCTACTCCATAAGATTGAACAAGTCTCTCTATGGGCTGAAACAATCTGGACGAATGTGGTATAATCGTCCCAGAGAATATTTTCTTAGAGAGAGATATACAAATAACTCCATTTTTACAAAAAAGGTTTGGAAAAGAATGTGCAATAATAGTTGTCTACGTGGATGACATAAATATTATTGGAACTACTGAAGAGTTTTCAAAAGTTATAAATTGTATAAAGAAATTATTTGAGATGAAGGACTTAGAAAATAAAAGGTCCTTACTAAATGAACATTTAGACAATGGAACTTTCATACACCAAGAAGGTTATATAGAAAAGTATTAAAATGTTTTTATATTGAAAAATATCATATGTTATGTAGCATAAGTGCTAAAACATTTGTATATGGACAAATCTCGTATGTCGTGTACCTCGATGATGTTTAGATCGCTGGACGTGTAAAAGATTCTTTTAGACCTCGAGAAGAGTATAAAAACTAATTGGTCATGAAGTACCATATCTCAATGCGATTGGAGCACTGATGTACCTTGCTAATTATACACATCCTGATATATCATTTGCGGTTAATCTATTTGCAGGATATAGTTCTTCACCTACACGAAGATATTGGAACAGAGTCAAACATATACCTCGTTATCTTAGAGATGCAGGTTACTTGTCAGATCCTCATAATGGTAGATCACAAACAGGTTATTTGTTTACATGTGGTGGTACAACAATTTCATGAAGGCCAGTGAAACAAACCATAGCAGCAACATCATCTAATCATGCAGAACTTTTAGCACTATATGAGGCAAGTCGAGAATGCGTTTGATTGAGATCCTTAATACAACACATACAAAATACTTGTGGTTTGTCTTCAGGAAAAATAAATACGACGACCATATATGAAGATAATACTGCATGCATTACTCAATTGAAAGATGGTTACATTAAAGGAGGACGGACAAAACATATCTCTCCTAAGTTCTTTTTCACTCATGATCTTCAGAAGAACGGTGATATAAACATCCAACAAATTCGTTCATGTGACAATCTTGCAGACATTTTCACAAAGTCACTCCCAAGTAGTACTTTTAATCAACTAGTACAAAAGATTGGTCTTCATCATCGAAGAAATAATCGTTCAGCTGAGGGGGAGTAATAAGTTTTAAAAGGATATTGTACTCTTTTTCCTTCACTAGATTTTTTTACACTGAGTTTTTTCTAGTAAGGTTTTAACGAGGCATATCCAAAATAAACATCCAAGGGGGAGTGTTATGAATAATTAGATGATTTGTCTCCCAATAACTTCTTTCCGTATTTAATCAATTTGTATTTATTATAATGTTTATATGATGTCCTATAAATAGGACCAATCTCGTTGTATACGATAGACCAATGAAATAATACATAATCATTATAATCTTTCTCTCTTCTATTTTATATTCTTTCTCCTTATTTTATAACACACCATTTATTTTATAATCTGATGATTCAGATCCATTCTCATGTTCTCACATAAAAATAACATTCTTATAGGATATGAATATATATATATATATATATATATATATATATATATATATAATCTCATTAGTTTCACGTTCCATTTTTATGACTCCATCCATCTTCACTTTCATTTTACAAAATAAACAAAATTTCTAAAAAAACACATATGATTTAAGGAAAGAAGGTTAAAAAAAACAAATTAGTAATCATATAATTTCAACTTACAAAAAAAACATTTACTATATTATGTTAAATGTGGAAGGTGAGACTAATTTTGAGACTATGAATTTAAACACAGAACTCTATTCAAGAAAATGTTATTAATGTAAATTTTTTTAATCTTATCATAGAAATTAATATTTATGATTTTTTTATTAAATATACATTATCTTAATTGACATTTATGAATAAAAACAGAGAGAAAGTACACTATGTTTTAAAAGTAGACGAACCATTTATATATTGCTTTTAAAAAGTGGATATTTGATATTTTGTGGTTTTAAATAAATAGACATGGATTAATCTTTAAACCAAATTATTGTGGGCTTTTAAAGTATCTATATCATGAGACAGGAAGGGGATTTAACCTGACACCCCCAAAATATTTAAAAAGACAATACTTATCCTTCAAAATTATTTTTAAAATTTTTGAAATTCACAGTGTTTGGGCAGAAATTTGAAATATGTAGAGCGATATCGGAAATTTTGAGCGAGCTATCGAAAATTTCAAAAACAGTAAGTTTTTCATTGGAAATTTCAAACTTTATGGTATTTTGTACTAGAATTTCCAAATTTCCAGTATTTACATTGTAATATGTACCAGAAATTTCAAAATTTCTGGTGTTTACTTGATAATGTATATCGGAAATTTCAAAATTTCCGGTACAAATCCCATTTTTTATATCGGAAATTTCAAAATTTTCTATTAGTTATAAAAACCTGGTTTTGTACCGGAAAATATGAAATTTTCGGTATATGCCATGGTTTTGGTACTGGAAATTTTGAAAATTCCGGTATGTACAGAAACTTTGTTTTGTATCGGAAATTTTGAAAATTTCTGTAGTTGCCATTTTTTAATTTTGATTTTTTCTTCTTTTACAATAAAATCTAGAAGCAGTGACAAAACTATTGTAAGGAAAGTTGTTGATCGAGCGGCAGATTAGAGTAGGGCTGCTAGGGGTGTTGATGTTGAGTCTTCCCAAATACAAGCAGGACGAGTAGGCCCAATCGGTTCACACCTGAAGCGGTTGGCTGAGCGGGGCCACTTCTGGACACCTCGTTTCACTCGACGCCGACTAGTTCGATCAGTAGAGCAACCTACAGATGAGGTGGTGCCAGATGTTTCTATATCTGATCTTGTGGATCATCTGGTGGTTGATTAGGTTGTTGATAGAGTTGTTGAGCCGATTGATGATCCATTTGATGAGGAGGTTGCTCGGGTGGTCCAACAAGATACTGTTGTTGTTGAGTCGGTCCAATTGGTTACTGCTGACACGGAGGTTACAACTCTTTTAATTGAGTCCTCTGTGCACACGGATGAAGGATTCCCTAAAGGACCCATCGACCGGTCGATGCTTACAGAGTATGCTGAGCATGTGGCCTTACGACTATGGTAGGGTGAGGTATATGTCTTTTATGTTTAACTTTAATTTTTGTTTATATACGTTTGTCACAGGAGGTATCAACTAATTTGTCTATTTTTGTGTGTTACAGGAGCGACCCACACTAAAGGTGACATCACACAAGTCGAAGACGAAGGACTTCCCGAAGATTCCAATGCTTGAGCCGGTCAGTCGAATTTTACGAGACTTTCAACTGCTTGATTTTTCCCACTGCTCCCTCACTATGCTCGACGCTCCATTACTTAGTGTGTTTGTTAAGAGGTGGCACAAGGAGACATCATCATTTCATCTTCAGTTTGGGGAGATGACTATCACTCTAGATGATGTCTCCGCATTGTTCCATCTTCCCATTGGTGGTAGATTCTGGAAGACTCCCGTTCTTAGCTTGACCCTTGTATGTTAGGTTGTTGCACAAGATTTGGGATTGTCTAAGGCGGAGGTGCAGAAGGAGTTTGGTGAGACCAGAGGTGTACACCTTCGTATGTTTTGACTTCGGAAGACATACAACCAGCTTGTAGCTGCTGGGAGGTATGAGGTTGCCTTTAGGGCATACATGCTATATATAGTAGCATGTACTCTCGGACAAGTCTGGTGTTTATATCAATGCCCGATACGCGTGCCTCTTCATTAACCTCCAGGACACCAATTGGGCTTGGGGGTGTGCTGCGTTGACCCATTTGTATACAACCCTTGGAGTGGCGACGGTCTTTGAGACCAGACAACTTTCTAGTTATTTGAGTCTGTTACAAGTATACTTGAAATTATTATTTGTTGTTGATTTCTTATTTAATTGTTACGAACAACATTTCTTATTTAGTATTTGTTGTGTTTCTGTTTTGATATCAGTGTTGGCTATACGAGCATTTCCCCACCATCTGTGACAGGAGGGTGCAACATTGTGGGGCAGGGTTATTATGGATAACCTCATGAGTTTGGTAAACCCAGATGGCGAGGTTTATTCTGGATTATCTCGGGTTGTACACATAGGCAGTGAGGGACCTATTTAGATATCTTTTTTATTATTTGTATATTATTTAGAAATCTTCATCATAACTCTTTATTTGCTAATATTATTGATCTTTCTTAAATTGCAACGTGAACATGAACTAACATCTGATAATGGATTACATAACTTAAATAGAAAAAACTTAACACTACAGTATGATTAATAAATAAGAAAAACCTAAACACTACCAGACGCTTCTGGACATTTCAACATCTCCATTATGTCGTCAATAGATTTTGAAAGCTTAACATCTAACTCGATCAACCCCTTTGTTATTCTACGATAAAATGATCTCCACATTTCCTCCACATCTTCGTTGGTCTTCAATTCAATAAGGTTGTATTTCATTCCCCCGTTAATATCAATCCAATCTTCACGAAACTCGGTCTTTATGACCTTTCTATTTTTGACATCATGCAACAATTCATTCAACTTCGACATCAGGCCGGCAAGAGATGTTGTGCCATCCAGAAGCCGAAACTATACAGGATGAGAAGCTCCGTTGAAGAACACTTATGCTTTAATAAAAAACAGAGGAAAAGGCATTTTTTTGAGATGTGTTTATCAAACAACATGTGACCCCTATTTAAACAACTTTGTATTTATTTTGGACCACACAAACTGTTGGTGCTATCACAACCATCCAAAACTGTCGGCAAAATCCTAATCATCCAAAAAAAACCAAACAAATATCACAACCAAAAATTTCACTTAGGTTGAAATTTCCGATATCAATATGTAATTTTCAAATTTCTGGAAATGTTTGCAACTTACCAGAAATTTCAAATACACTACCGGAATTTCCGTTAAGTACCGGAAATTTCATACGGACATTTGAAGTATTTTTCATCCAGGGGCAGTTTTGGAAATATGAAAGTTTGGGGGTTGCCAAGTATAATTTGGGGGTGGCAGGCTCCTACATCATATTTTTAAAAGTGGTTTTTGTGAACCAGATTTTTTTTCACCCCTAACATCTAACTCTTAAAAGTTAAATATATCAATTATTTAATAAATATAAATGAGTTTGGATTGATCTTCAGAAGATATATTCACATATATTGGAGACACACAAATCCTTAAATTGGCCAGTTTAATGGAGTTACATGTCCGTACCTTTTAAGCTACCTTATTTTTAAAATTTTTTATGGTGATATGGTGATGAGATAACACGAATTAAATCTCCTTTGAGAATCTGACATTCAATTGGAGACATCTTGCCTTTTCAAAAAAGATCTATTCATTCTTTGTGACGAGCCATTTGCTTATGGTGTTCTTCATAAATGAAAAATGTATTTAAATATTGTGTTCTGCACAATTATTTGAAGTTTAAATCAATATACATTGTCTCTTTATTTGACCAAAAAACTTGTTTTATTTTATCTGTCTGATTCTCTACTTTTGTCTTCCACATCTTAAATTTGATAAAGACTTTAGATTTCTTCTTCAAAAGTCTATTCAAACTTTGTGAGAAAAATCAACAATAAAAATCACAAAATACCATAATTATATATAAATACCTTTTTTGGTAGGCCTCACATCATAATACACATAATATATGATTCCTTTTGTTAGGTGTTTCCAAACCTTAGATTTATCACATAATTGTGTTTCAAGTAAACAATACTTGAACAAACCCATCTTGCAACTTTGAACACCCTTCATTAGATTTTTCTTATGAAATTCCATAATCCCAAGTTCGTTGAGAAGATTTATACACATGTATAAGAGTTTGGTTGATTTATTATTAGACTTAACTAATGCAATATCACCTACAACAATATTCCTAAATATTTTGTAGATGTTACCTTGTTGTAGACGTTACCTCACTACTATGGAAAACACATCTCATAACGGTTGGAAAAGGGATACAACCATGTCCTACAGACTATTCTGAGGTAAGGTGTGATTGTGTATGTATGATTCTTTCCACCACGGTCGTGCGACCATAATTATAAGTCAAGTAGCACACAACCTATTACAACGGTTACTTTAAACAACCGTTGTTGTATGTCTCAACCTATCACAACAATTACTTTAAACAACTGTTGTTGTGTGTCTTGTAAAAAAAATGCAGCAATACAACAACAACAAGAAAAAAATAAGAACAACAAGAACAAGAACAACAATAAAAACAACAACAATAACAACGACGAGAAGAACAAGAAGAAGAACAACAACAATAACAAGAACAAGAACAAGAAAAAGAAGAAGAAGAAGAAGAAGAAGAAGAACAACAACAACAATAACAATAACAACAACAAGAACAACAAGAATAACAACAAGAACAACAAGAACAAAAACAAAATAACAACAAAAACTATTATTACTAACTTGAATCCATATTTTCCTTGTCTCATTCAAGTTGGAGAAGACGTGATGGAGTTCTGAAATTTGTTAATGAAAGAAATGATGTTTTCGAGCTTTGTTTATGGAAGAAATGATTTTTTAAAGCTTAAATTAGTGGAGAAATAGAGTGTCGTAAATGGAAGATGATGTTTGGAGGTAGAAGATGAAGTTCATCTAAGTTTTAGGTTTCACGCAGATCATTAATGGTAGTGTCTTGAGCGTTGATACTCACTAAATGGACAATAAATATTTGTTTAAGGACGGTGAAAAAACTCAATAAACATGCTTATATTTCCCCATGAACCCGAGTGACTTTTCACCATGGTTGGAAGTTCCAACCGTGGTAAAAAGCGGCTTAAAAATAAATAAAAAAACAAAATTATAGGCGATAGGATTCAAACTCATTACCATGCACCACTTTTCACCAAGGTTGGAAGTTCCAACCGTGATAAAAAATGGCTTAAAATAAATAAAAAACAAAATTGTAGGTGTTAGGATTCGAACTCATGACCAGACACCACTTTTCATCACAGTTGGAAATTTCAACCGTGGTGAAACATGATTTAAAAATAAAAATAAAAGGAAAACGCCTAAGTGAATAAATTCTACCACGGTGGATACTTTGGCCGAGATGAAATGGCGTTACAAAATTTACTTTTTGTAGTACACCACAAGAAAATTGGTAAATTGCGACGGTTCATTTTGGCAGGTTACGACGGTTAGAACCGCCACAATTTGCAAGTTACGACGGTTGCATGCCTGTCCTAGAAATGTGCGTCGCGAGGCTGTTTTACGACGGTTGTCAAAACCGTCACACCAACCGTCGTTCTCTTTTACGATAGTTAGAGAACTGACGTAACCTGAATATTGCGACGGTTACCAACCGTTGTGGAATTTCGTTTTGATATTTGTTTTTATTGTTGATTGCGACGACAAATTGTGGCGGTTTGAACTGCCACAAATTTCGAATTTAAAAAAAAAAAGTTCTTCCCTCAATATTTTAGCCTTATGATAAAAAAAACAAAATTTCATATGGCACAGAGAAACAATGGTGTACAAAAACACTATTACAAAAGATGTACACAAAATACACTAGATTTTTCATCTTTAAGTGATTTCCAGTGGGGAAAACATTTGTAAATGACGTTGTTCGATGCATGATCGCTTCAATTTTGAGTCAGATTCGGTGCTAGATTGTTTCACTTTCACAGGTGTAACAAATGTATCCTGGAAAGACAAATAATTTTATATTCAACTAGACACAACCACTTGTTAAAAGGAACATGGAAACAATGCACTTACAACGTCATTCTGTTCTGCTGCAAGGTGACCATTTTTCAACTTCTGCAAATCACAATGTCAATATTTCAATTAAATATTTCTTTGATATTAGCAAAACTGGATGATTATAGTTAGAACTAGAGGCGTAATTTTCAATTAAATATTTCTCTGATATTAGTAAAACTTAATCATGAACGATACCTTCGCATGACAATCTTCATATAAATTACTTTCGATTATGCGTCCAAAGCTTGCTTCAACCTTTCTAAGCCCATAACTACCTCACCTTGAGTTTCTCATTTTCACTACTTAGCTTATCCAACAAAGCATGGTCAACAACTGGAACCTCTTATATGACATGAACTCTCTCCTCTAAGATTCTTGTAGCCTCACGCTACTTATTTGACAGAAAAAGCAGACAAAACTTTTTTATCAGCTACACAAATCAATGTTATTCCACTACAATATTTTACTGAATTTGGAGTGGTTAATTCATACTATAAGAAAATTTCCAGTATACCACTATTAAGCGATTTATGTTAACAGTTAGTACTAGCAAAATCTTAGTCATTTATTTACCCGTAAATGTTTTTCCAGCTGCAACTTCAATGTAAGGTCTTCAACTTGTTTTTCAAGCTTATTTTTGGCATCTTGGATAACCCCTGTTTCTCTCGCAGCCTACAACCAAAATATTAAAATAGCACACCCACCTGAGTCTGACCTTTGATTAAAATACTAGACCGCACCATCGCCTGCGCCCCCGAAACATCATCAAGCACCAAGATCACCAACACAATGTTGCAAATGATTATGGCATTGGCAAAAATGACAGAGAAAAGTAGCCCAACCGTCAACGCACCATACACAACAACATTAGGAGAAAACCCAAGAACAACCAAAAAACTGCAGAGCACAACAAGGAAAACTTATAACATAACAACAATCACACAAAACTTGGAAGAATCAAACTTAGCAACAATCACATCAAAACTTGGAAGAATCAAACTTCTTTTTGGAATCACTACAATCAACATAATACACCACTGTAGTTTTTGACAACAACAACATATTGGCATACAAAGGAAAACACATCGCAAACGAGATAACAGCCTCGGCGAATCTCTGGCAAGACTATTTAATCATAGGTCTCAAAGAAAGACCACTAGTTTTAGCAACCAGAGTCTTATTGTGGTTTCTCGAGATCCTTCTCCACTTGCGAAAAGCTTAATGGTAAATTAGGTTAAAAGGAAAAGTATTTATATATTTACAAGCATTTCAGAATAAAGAAAGTAAATGTCATGACATACTTGAAATATTTGTGCAGCGTCATCGGATCCTTGGCAATGCTGACAATTGTAATTAAGGGTATTTGTGCGGAACTGCAGATTTATAGTAATTAGATTTACTCATTTAGAAAATTATTGACAAATACATAAACTTGAAGATTGGAAGCAGCAAATTCTCCATTTTGGTTGCATGTTATATTTTTATGTTACATTTTCTCATTTCAAGTGAGCTGCAACATCTATTTCATGTTTTTTAAGAATCATGATCTGAATCAGAATATAGGTTTTATCATCTTTGGCTTAGAAACAAAATACGAACAGAGTTTTCTTCTCCAAATATCTCCCAATAAGACAAGAGAGCCGTATTGCAATCTACATGTGGTCTATAAATTGAAAATGAAGTTCAGAATCCTAAAATTTTGACAGCATGGCATATGACAGTGTAGGAGGAAAAAATCATACTTCACATACTAACAAAACAAGGACCAACAAAAGCAAAAGGTCAAGCTAAACAATATGTTTTCATGCTTTGTTAGTTGGTTTTAGCACCCTAAATATATATAGTATCCTATAGGAACCTCTTGTTGTATTTGTGTTATTATTAAGTTGTTTGCTAATTGGGATTGATTGGGGAGATGAGAAAATATTTTTTTATTGTTTTTGCGTTTGGAAAAACACAAAGTCTTGTGCCTATGTACCAATGAAGGATCAAAACCTCGTAGTTTGGGGTATAAATTAAAAAGTGTTTGTTATGGTGGATTCTATTGAAGAAGAGATAAGTTGTCATCTTAAGGGAAATACTCAACTTATCCACCACATACATGTGGAAGAGGGATCTTTGCTTCACAATGAGAGAAGAGCTCCAACTTGGATATAGAATCAACAAGTATGCCACATACCTCTTCAAGTGGAAAAAAATCAACCTCTTTCTCAACAATGTCATGGGGTAGGAGAATTATATCTCAACTAAAGATGACTAATGTCTAATCTATTTGAAAATGTTTTAAATTGAAAAGTCAAAGTCGCAAAAGGTTTGAATTGAGGTTTGTGTCTTTTAGTCTTTGTGAAAGAGTTTGAATATGCTTAAAATGTCTTGAAGCATTTTGTTTAGGAAAATGAGTTTGAAAAATTAATGACCTAAGGTCAAGGTTTCTATTGAAAGAGATTTTGAGTTTGAGAAGAGGGGAAACCCTAATTGAATTATCTAAAGTTGAATCAATCCTAAGGGAAACTTCCTAAGGGATAACAAATCAAGGATAACAACATGTAAAATATGTACAAGAATAATGTCAAGATGCATATGTAAGGTCACATAAAGTCAAAAAATGAGTCTTTCCCCTGGATTTAGGCAACATGTATATACAAGTGTACACAAAAAATCAACAAAGGAAATAGACATGAGATACATAGTATAAGTAGGGTAAGTATGGATCAACAAACATGTACAAGGTTTACATTTGATCAAAGCATGCTTGGATACAAGTTTAACATTCTCAATATGAACAAAACATGGATTCTTATTTCATTAGACAAGTTTCAACAAGATGCTCATCAAGATATGAAGAAAAGCACACATAGAACATGGTTTACAAGAACAAGTTTCAACATGAATTATCTATGGTAAACATGGCACGTCATCATTATTTACAACATGTATACACAAAGACCACCATCAACACAAGAGCAAGAGATCAAAGTATGCCTTTTCATCATTATTTAGGTCAAGAAAACAATTAAGTTCTAAACACATGAATAACCTTTGGAACAAGCATGAACAAGTACCAACCATCTAAAGTATTCAAGACAATAGAAATCAATATGTCATCAAGGAGAAGTCATCACACAAGACAACATTTACATGAGCAAAGATCAAAGGAATGGATCATCAATTAACAACTAAAAACCCTAAAGGCTAGTCAAAGCAAGAATATCACCCTTTAATAACAAATGGAAAATATTTTAGTAAACTACAAGGAGAAATATGTGATCATGGAATTTAATAAATAAATAAAAGACAACATTTTTTAGGTAATGAGAGAATAAAAATAATAAAAATAAATTTTTTTTGTGATTTTTGGATGTTTTAAATAAAAAACAAAAGAAATAATTAATATTAAGTAATATTAATTAATAAATTAATATAAATAAAGTAAATAAGAGAAAATAAATTAATAAAAGATTTTTGATATTATGAGTGTCGTACCCTAAATTTTGACCCGCTTTATATGGTTTCTAGTGCCACTTTATTTTGAATAAATAAAATGGCACAATTGGTAAGAAGGGGGTATAAGGGATATAAGTGTGAGAGGTTGTGAGTTTGAATCCCATCTTTCACATTTTTAATGTTTTATTTATTTTTTCTGTACTATTAAGTTTTTTTAAGTTTTTTTTATGAAAAAAATCACAAAAATATCATTTTTTAATATTTAATTTTTAATTTTCGTATTTTTATTTAATGAATTTTTGAAATTTTGATTTTTTCATTAAAATCAATTTTTTATGGAAAAAATCTCAAAAAATCATAAAAATAAAAATCAATCAAATCTTTTTTTTTTCTCATTATCATTATTAGGATATTTCTTTTATTTAAAATATTATTTTTTTATTTAAACTCACCAAGCCATGAATCCATCCAGATTCATTTGCTTGGGCTCCAAGAAATAGAGGAAAATCAGGTCAAATTAAAACCTTCCTAAACTGAAAATTTTTATTCAATGTCTGACCTAATTTTTCATCTATAAATAGAGTTGGTTTTCCACATTCTTTCCCACCCACAATCCACAAATCACTCCCTAAAAGTTGTTGTTCTTCACACTGAGGAACAACAACAACCAAACCCTAAACCACCATCATTCCTTCAAGAAAAGGAGAAGATCAGATTGAAGGCAAAACGAAAAGACAAGAGTGGAAGGAATCGATCGCATAAAAAGGGAGCAAGACGAAAATATAGGAGTGGAAGGAATCGATCGCATAAAAAAGGGAGAAAGCTGAAAAGTGTAATATTTTGCTCACTGGGAGAAATCTCGCTCCCGTAGGTTGGTTTCCTTCATAAAAATATTTTTTTTCTCATTATCATTATTAGGATATTTCTTTTATTTAAAATATTATTTTTTTTATTTAAATTCACCAAGCCATGAATCCATCCAGATTCATTTGCTTGGGCTCCAAGAAATAAAGGAAAATCAGGTCAGATTAAAACCTTCCTAAACTGAAAAATTTTATTCAATGTCTGACCTAATTTTTCATCTATAAATAGAGCTGGTTTTCCACATTCTTTCCCACCCACAATCTACAAATCACTCCCTAAAAGTTGTTGTTCTTCACACTGAGGAACAACAACAACCAAACCCTAAACCACCATCATTCCTTCAAGAAAAGGATAAGATCAGATCGAAGGCAAAACGAAAAGACAAGAGTGGAAGGAATCGATCGCATAAAAAGGGAGCAAGACGAAAAGATAGGAGTGGAAGGAATCGATCGTATAAAAAAGGGAGAAAGCTCAAAAGTGTAATATTTTGCTCACTGGGAGAAATCTCGCTCCCGTAGGTTGGTTTCCTTCATAAAAATCTTTTTTTTTCTCATTATCATTATTAGGATATTTCTTTTATTTAAAATATTATTTTTTTATTAAAATTCCCTAAGCCATGAATCCATCTAGATTCATTTGCTTGGGCTCCAAGAAATAGAGGAAAATCAGGTCAGATTAAAACTTTCCTAAACTGAAAAATTTTATTCAATGTCTGACCTAATTTTTCATCTATAAATAGAGCTGGTTTTCCACATTCTTTCCCACCCACAATCTACAAATCGCTCCCTAAAAGTTGTTGTTCTTCACACTGAGGAACAACAACAACCAAACCCTAAACCACCATCATTCCTTCAAGAAAAGGAGAAGATCAGATCGAAGGCAAAACAAAAAGACTAGAGTGGAAGGAATCGATCGCATAAAAAGGGAGCAAGACGAAAAGATAGGAGTGGAAGGAATCGATCGCATAAAAAAGGGAGAAAGCTTAAAAGTGTAATATTTTGCTCACTGGGAGAAATCTCGCTCCCGTAGGTTGGTTTCCTTCATAAAAATATTTTTTTTCTCATTATCATTATTAGGATATTTCTTTTATTTAAAATATTATTTTTTTATTTAAATTCACCAAGCCATGAATCCATCCAGATTCATTTGCTTGGGCTCCAAGAAATAGAGGAAAATCAGGTTAGATTAAAACCTTCCTAAACTGAAAAATTTTATTCAATGTCTGACCTAATTTTTCATCTATAAATAGAGCTGGTTTTCCACATTCTTTCCCACCCACAATCTACAAATCACTCCCTAAAAGTTGTTGTTCTTCACACTGAGGAACAACAAAAACCAAACCCTAAACCACCATCATTCCTTCAAGAAAAGGAGAAGATCAGATCGAAGGCAAAACGAAAAGACAAGAGTGGAAGGAATCGATCGCATAAAAAGGGAGCAAGAGGAAAAATAGGAGTGGAAGGAATCAATCGCATAAAAAAGGTGAAAGCTCAAAAGTGTAATATTTTGCTCACCGGGAGAAATCTCGCTCCCGTAGGTTGGTTTCCTTCATAAAAATTGTTGGATGTCTTGTTAATGCAATCTCTGTGTTTGTTGTCTGAATATTCAGTTTATTTGTGGTGTCACTTAATTCGTATTCTTATCTATGCATTTACGATCATCTTATCAAAATTTTAGCTAAGTATCAAGAAATAATATACAAATTTTGTTAGAAAAATTTATATACATACCTATTGCCATTTATAAATAGAAAAATTTGAGACTTAATGTTTATTCTAAACTAATTTTTATTCAGAATATTTTATTAACTAAATTTGTTAATTTTTAATATAAAACTCATATTTTAAAAAATTGGGATAATTGTTTTTTTTGGAACAGTGAAGATTAAGTTTTATGGGATAAATATTAGGCATATTTTTAAAAAGGGGTTTAGTTTAGGTAGTTTCCGTGATTAGTAAAAACGGGATTTCATTTAAATTTTATGATTCAAGGATTATTAGTACACTTAGGGAGTACTTATTTAATTTGGATAATTAAGAACTAATTAATTAGAATTAGTAATATGAAGTTGGGTTTATTTAACTTATATATTTGGATTTACTTAGTTTGCTTAACTAATTTTTATAATTAATAAATTTGGGGTTTTCATTGGTTTAATCTTATTTGGGTTTATTTATTGTTTTAGGATTTATCGTAATCTCTTTTTTATAAATGTGGGTTTATTTATATTTGTTATGATTTTATTTTTAATAAATTTGGATTTTAAAAATTGGTTTGTTTATTTGGAATTAGTTATTATAATTTACTTTAAAAAGATAATTGAAATCAAATCTTTTTAGGAATTTTATTAAATTTGGAATAAAAGATTATAAGGTTACTATAAGGATATAAAATGGGAAAATAAAATAAGGGATAAGGGATATTAAATCTGTTTTTTTTTAAATAATTTTATATTATATAATTATTTTTGTTAAATAAATTAAAAGGGGATATATAGGATATCAAGGGATAGTTCATGGGCTATAAAGGGATAATTAGATGAAATATTTTAGGGGTAATGCTTAGGAAATGGGATAAAACTCTTAGGTTCCAAGAGTATAAATATAGGCCATGGGATTGGGATTTTGGGATAAAACTCTTAGGTTCCAAGAGTATAAATATATGCCAAGGGATAAGGGATTTTGGGATAAAACTCTCCATCCGAGAGTATAAACAATGGACAAGGATTTTGGGATAAAACTCTCCATTCGAGAGTATAAACAATGGACAATGATTTTGGGATAAAACTCTTCCTCCGAGAGTATAAATAAAAGGATCGAGATTTAAGGGATAGAACACCATATCTAGGAGTATAAATAATAGATTAAGGGATAGAACTCCATATCTAGGAGTATAAATAATATATTAAGGGATATAACTCCTTATCTAGGAGTATAAACAATAGATTTGGGGATAGAACTCTTTATCCAAGAGTATAAATAGTGGATTAGGTTTTGGGATAGGATTAGGGGGTAGGAATAGGGGAGGTGAACTACGGTTACTCTGATCTTTCAAAATGAAGGTACGTAGGCATAGGGTTGTAAACCCTAGCGAGTACAATAATTAAAAACTTAGGTTTCTTTTGTAAATAAATAGAAAATTAGACAAACAAACAATCATACCCTAAAATATAAGGAGGATCCCATTGAGTACAATGGAGGTGAGGGGTGCGTAACACCTTCCCTTCACTTAACCGACTCCCGAACCTTAGGAATCTCTACCTTTAGGATTAGGATTTTTTAGGTTTATCATTTATTTCCCTTAGAAAAAATATGATGGCCACTTGATATTTTTGCCGGCCGCGACAGCTGGCGACTCTGCTGGGGATTCCTCCCTAAAGAGAGTCCCTCATAACCTTAGGCTTTAGGGTTTTGTTTGTTTGTCTTGGGTGTTTATTGTTTATTGTTTATTGTTTTTTTTGTTATTCTCAGGTTTTTATTTTATATTTATTTTTATTTTATTATATTTGTTTATTATATTTGACCCTTTTGTTTTATTTTGTCATTATGCATTGGATTGAGGCATATGATGTGTGAAGCTAAAGCCCAAGCTTGGAGTATAACCCTAGATTAGGACGTGAAACGGAAATGTTTTAGGGGGATATGACATCCCCAATAATTCATTGATGCCACACTCAGAATAGATCCTTCCAAAGGTGTCCTCATGGAAGGGCTAGCCCCTAACATAGAGGATGATTTGGATGTGGTCCGAGACTCTGAGAACTTTTAGCCTACCCTTACCAACTCATGGAGACCCTACGTATTCAACCCTCAAGGGCTGTTACTAGGGTCCTACCCAGATGAGACTTATCCCGAAGGATTACCATCGGAAGGCTTGCTCCTTCTCATGGTAAAACAAGGGTATAGTCTGTACATGCTAGGGTTGTTATGCTGTCCAAACTTTATATCCTACATGTGAGGGGATTGGGTAGACAAGACATATATCTAACTTATTATAGGGAGCCTACCTAGTTAGGGTCATGCTTGCATTTCACCTTACCCTAACAAAAAAAAAACATTTAATCAAAAAACAAAAATGTCCATGTCATCATGCATTTAAAAAACATTTTTTTTTGCATATATGCATTTTTGTGGGGAATTTCAAGATGTGTTGTAGGAACATTGGAAAGATGGATTCAAACAAAAGGGCTACCCTACGCATCAGAGTGCTAAGTACTGATTTACAAAGTCTCAAAGACCTTTGAGACTTAATGCCAAATCTGCTCAAAGGATGGTTATACACCAGCATGGAAGAATCCTCGATCTCTTAGGGATCCCTATAAAGGTAGAGACCGTAACTACTTTTGCACAACTTTATGATCCTCCTATATGTGACTTCCTCTTCAAGGATTTTCAACCAGCTCCTACGCTGAAACAATTTGGACTATACTTGGATTTACAAGGAGACGGAAAAAACCTTACAAGGGGCATGGGGGCAAAAAAAAAAAAAGAAAAAAAAAGAAAAAAAAGAAAATGGTCAAGCCTAAGGACTTAGCTGTACCTGTTCAAGACCTATTATCTCACCACAAGGAGGATAGGGAAATGCAAGGGTACTTGGAGGAGTTTAAAGCTCATTTGAAGAAGGCGTTGGGGGCATCAATTTAGTTTACGCCTTCTTAAGTTCAGGAGTTTCCATTTTGGGATTATTATTTTGGGTTATTTTCCTAATTTTATATTCATCTCTAACTACAATGGATTTTGGAATTCCCCCCAAATAAAATTTTAAAATTATTTAGCATACATCATGCATATTCGTACATCCATGCATCAACATGCATTCAAACAAGGAGAAAGGAATAAAGGAAAAATCATCTTTTTTAAAACTCCGTCTCAGGGTCAATGAGCATAACAATCTGACTTCCCGACCTCACACTCGAGCGTATCAAAGGGAAGCTATGGATCAGATGGAGAAGGATATGTTTACTCTAATAGGAGAAATGGATACTGTCAAGGAGAATGTGGAAGATATGAAAAGCCAGATTAATCAACTGACACTTGCCATCCAGAATTTGATAGCCAGAGGAACCGAGTCAAGTCGTCAAAGGAAGGTTCCTGCTCCTACCCCACATATTGAAGACAATAACCCCCTACTAGGGGTTGTCCATGATATGGAACGTGAGGAGACCGAAACTGCTAAGCACAAAACTGTTGACCAACTTCTCGAGGGAACCGTCTCTCCACCTATTTCCAATGGGGCACCTCGTACTACTCACATACCTATTCCACGTGAGAATTGTGCAGGTTGGAACATCCAATACGAGGGTGAAAATCCAAGGCAAGTGGCCCTCGAAAATAAAGGAACCGCTGTTATAGAAAGGAGGGGGATTGACGATAAGTACAAAGCACTTGAGGAAAGGTTAAAGGTCGTGGAGGGACTCAATGTTTTTGGAGTGGATGCTTTGGAAATATGTCTGGTGCCCGATGTGGTCATACCTCCCAAGTTTAAGGCTCCAAACTTTGAGAAATACAAGGGTGTCAGTTGTCCTAAGAATCACCTTAGGATGTTTGCTCAAAAAATGGGTGCCCATGCTACTAATAAGAAGCTGATGATGCACATTTTCCAAGACAGTATTAGTGGGGCATCCTTGGAATGGTACGTGCAATAGGAGAGGATTAACATTAAGACTTGGGAAGACCTTGCGAGCGCCTTTCTGAAGCAATACCAATACAACATGGACATGGCTCCTAACCGCACACATTTGCAGAACATGTCTAAAAAAGGGAATGAGTCCTTCAAAGAATACGCCCAAAGATGGAGAGAACTAGCTTCCCGTGTGCAACCTCCATTATTAGAAAGTGAACTTGTGGACATATTTTTGGATACCCTCCAAGGAATGTACTACAAAAGGATGATTGAGGCAGTCTCAACAGGATTTGCTGACTTGGTTATCATTGAAGAGAGGGTTGAGAACGGTTTAAAGACAGGAAAGATCGGGCAGTCATCCTCTGATCAACATAACAATAAAAGGTATTTCGGAAATCACGATGTCGGCGTTGTAGACCCTGAAGGACCAAATCTGGGAGGTCATGCATTACTGGGGCACATTGGGGCAACAGTCAGCGCCATGGAAGGGATGGAAGATGAATTCCCAGTTAATAAGGGAGACCTAACAAACTGGGGCAAACAATGGGAGTCACCTGAGGAGAAGGGTTTGTTCGGGCTGGGTTACAAACCGGCTAATGAAGGGATAAAAGACAATTTCCATAGTGTGGGATTCGGAATTGAGGATCATGTGGCCTTAATGGAAGAGGAAGAAAGGAATGCCTAATCTCGACAATTGGAGAACCATCGGGATTTCTGAGATGATTTCTGTTTCGAAGTAATTTACTTTTTTCTTAAAATAATAATAATCCCTTGCCATGCCCAAGGCAAGTGGACAAAGCTTTGTAGGGCCGCCTTTTATTTCATTGGATTATTTCTATCAATAAAATTGCATTTTGTTTTCAATCAAGATCTTTTTTCTTTCATTTTCTGTTTTGTTCAAAATGGCAATATACCTTCTTTTAATATTTTCATTTCCAGCACTTCATTCCAAAAAGGGATAATAATAAAAAATCTTCCTCGTGCAAATTTAAAAACGAACCTATTAAAAATAACACCGCTATAATCTCGAATGACTTCGAATTACCGATTAACCAAGCGGAAGAGGGTGATGAGGACGAGTGTGAGCTTCCCGAAGAGTTAGCCAGACTGTGGAGGCAGGAGGACAAGGAAATATAACCTCATCTGGAACCAATGGATGTGATCAATCTGGGAACTGAGGAAAGAGGTCAAAGTCGGTGCTTCTCCGAATAAGGATATAAAGGAAAGGTTTATCGAGCTATTGCAAGGGTACCCAGATGTGTTTGCCTGGTCATACCAGGATATGTCTGGACGAGTTACGAACATCGTCGAGCACGAATTACTACTCAAACTAGAATGCACGTCAATCAAGCAAAAGCTGAGGAGGACTAGACCAGACATAACCCTCCAGATCAGGGAAGAAGTCAAGAAACAATTTGACTTGTTGTCACAAGGTAACACTTGTTGGGTTAAAGAATGTAGGAGTAACTTATCAAAGGACTATGGTAATATGGTGTATAAGGAGATAGAGGTTCATGTGGATGATATGATTACCAAGTCACAAAAAGAAGAAGATCACATAACTAACTTACAAAAGTTGGTGGATCAGTTAAGGAAATGCAAGTTACGACTAAATCCTACAAGGTGTACTTATGGAATCAGATCCGGAAAATATTAGGGTCCATAGTCAGTCAGAGGGGAATAAAGGACAAAATGAAAGCCATTCAAGGGATGCCAGCTCCAAAGGCTATTGAAGGAAGTACACTAGCAAATCATCTCGTTCATAAACCAGTTGACGACTATCAAACTCATGCAGTTGTACTTACCGGACAAAGATGTCATGGTTATAAAGGATTGTGAAACTTTGGACTCCTATGAAGGACCTGGACCTGGATCTCGAGGGAAACTTATATATTTGTAGGGGCTATCAATCGGAATTTAGGATCATAAAGGAAGCTAATCTGGATAAGGTAGAATAGGTGCAAACTAGACTCGATCAGCCAAACCTCGTATAAGGGAAACGTGTGGCTGCAGGCAATTATATCAACAGGGAATTAAGAGAGCGTTCGATAAGAAAATTCGTCCTCGCCTACTCGAATGAGGGAGACTTGGTGTTAAGGAAAATATTACCCATCCATAAGGACCACCACGGCAAATGGACCCCACACTACGAAGGGCCATATGTCGTGAAGATTGCCTCCTCTGGCGGAGCACTAATATTAACAACCATGGATGAAGCGGATTTACCACGATCGGTGAACTCCAATTCGGTCAAAAAATGCTATGCCTAGAAAAAGAGGATAAAAGCCCATTAAGTCAAAAACCCTAAAGGGCGACTTAGGAAAAAACTAGGGCGTCCCGGGGGATTGAAAACTCGAAAGAGCAATCCAGGCAAAAATTAGGGACTTGAATGAAAAATGATACCCGACAAGTCGAAAACCCTAAAGGGCGGCTTAGTCGAAAAAAATGGTATATCATCCCGGTGGACTAAGACTCTAAAAAGAGCGGTCCAGGCAAAAGTTAGGGATATCCAAAAGGCATATGACTGAAAACACTCAAGTCACCCCGTAACAGGAATTCAGAAGGGAGTGATCATTCCAACCGTCATCTTCAGAAGCGAAGTGTCGTGATCTTGGGGACTTAGGGATATTAGCTGGTGTTACATTTAATAGGGACATAAATAAATTTGTTTTCTTATTGCCATTTTACATCTTTTCCTGATTTACGGTAATATCTCCTTATAGGAACTACCCTCCTTACCTATTATTGCCCATTTTCGGGCCAATTCTCAGTAAAATTTGCTTTTCAAACATATTTCTTTGCCTCCTAAATTATTGTGCTTTATTACAAGGTGTCGATTAATTGTGAAATATTGCATGGAAATATAGAGTATAAATAAAAGTTTTGAAAAGGGAAAATCGATTTTAATTCGGTTTTTGGAATCATCAAAGGGATCATATTCTTCCAAAGCAGGATATAGGGTCTATACACTGACAGGAATATACGTTATGATCTAACCAACATGGGAGATTCTTTAATGGCATGCATGTTACATATTAAACAGGAATCAAGGGTATCATGGCATATACAATTATCAAGGTTTCAAGGGTCAGGGAGTCAGAACGTTATGGAAAGCACTATTTCAGACAAGGACATACATTGAACTACATAAAAAGAGGCGTTAGCCCAAATAATGCATCATACATAAAAGCACGCATACATGCACTCATATATACGCAAACATGCATACATGCATAGGGTTCATAATCACCATTAAGGATTTAATTCTTGACTATATCGCGAAAACAACACTTCAGTAAAGGATTTCTCAAGATTCATCATCTATCAGTGAGTAGGTCTTCACCTTTCACTTAGGTAACTTATCTCACCCGCGGAGGGTGTGCCATCAAACATATCAGGGTTATTATTAGGAGTTGTACTAAAGGATTGTCTCAAAAGGGTTTATTGAAAAGGGGTTTTACCGAATTCTATCTAACATCATGGGATTCATAAAAAGGGTTTCATCAGGGATTTATAAAAAGGGTTTCACTGGAATCTACTATCCAAGGGATTCATCGATGGGTTCTATCGGATTTTTATCTAAAGGATTTATCAAGGGGTTCTACCGGATTTTATCCAAGGGGTTATATCGGAATTGTATACTAGAGGTTATATCAAAAAGGGGTCTTACCGGATTAAAGGGATTTTCAAGGGATTGTATCAAGGAGTTCTACCGAATTCTTAGGGATTCATTATGGGGTTTTAATTAGGAGTTCAAAGGGTTCCATTCAGGGGTTTCATCCAGAGTAAACAGGATATCACTAAAGTCCTACTTGATTCCAATAATATGATCGGATGATCATAGGAATCATAGACAAGGTCCACCCGAAAGGGTCAAAACGGATTGTCAGGGATTGACTAAGGGGTTCTACCAAGCTTTACAACTTTGTCAAGATTTGTTAGGGGTTCCATCAGGAAGCATCACAGGGATTCCTCAAAGAATAAGACTTCATTAGGAGTCCTGCTGGGGGTAGTCATTATGAAGAAGGGCATCCATCTCAGGGATATCGCATAAGGGATAACATGATATTAACGGAGTACCAATGCCAGAGTCAGGTCAACGCCGTATTTGTCGTGGTTCCGCGGTCAAAATTTGGGTCCTTCTTGTATTTAATCGTCTCCTCCTCAAGAAGAGGAAGGCTCATCGACATCATCCTTCTGATTCGAAGACGATTAAATAGGGGCAGCTGTCGTACCCTAAATTTTGACTCGCTTTATATGGTTTCTAGTGCCACTTTATTTCAAATAAATAAAATGGCACAATTGGTAGGAAGGGGGTATAAGGGATATAAGTGTGAGAGGTTGTGAGTTCGAATCCCACCTTTCACATTTTTAATGTTTTATTTATTTTTTCTTTACTACTAAGTTTTTTTTATGAAAAAAATCACAAAAATATCATTTTTTAATATTTAATTTTTAATTTTCGTACTTTTATTTAATGAATTTTTGAAAATTTGATTTTTTCATTAAAATCAATTTTTTATGGAAAAAATCTCAAAAATTCATAAAAATAAAAATCAATCAAATCTTTTTTTTTTTTCTCATTATCAATATTAGGATATTTCTTTTATTTAAAATATTATTTTTTATTTAAATTCACCAAGCCATGAATCCATCCAGATTCATTTGCTTGGGCTCCAAGAAATAGAGGAAAATCAGGTCAGAATAAAACCTTCCTAAACTGAAAAATTTTATTCAATGTCTGACCAAATTTTTCATCTATAAATAGAGCTGGTTTTCCACATTCTTTCCCACCCACAATCTACAAATCACTCCCTAAAAGTTATTGTTCTTCACACTGAGGAACAACAACAACCAAACCCTAAACCACCATCATTCCTTCAAGAAAAGGAGAAGATCAGATCGAAGGCAAAACAAAAAGACAAGAGTGGAAGGAATCGATCGCATAAAAAGGGAGCAAGATGAAAAGATAAGAGTGGAAGGAATCGATCGCATAAAAAAGGGAGAATGCTCAAAAGTGTAATATTTTACTCACGGGAGAAATCTCGCTCCCGTAGGTTGGTTTCCTTCATAAAAATTGTTAGATGTCTTGTTAATGCAATCTCTGTGTTTGTTGTCTGAATATTCAGTTTATTTGTGGTGTCACTTAATTTGTATTCTTATCTATGCATTTAGGATCATCTTATCAAAATTTTAACTAAGTATCAAGAAGTAATATACAAATTTTGTTAGAAAAATTTATATACACACCTATTGCCATTTATAAATAGAAAAATTTGAGACTTAAAATTTATTCTAAACTAATTTTTAATCAAAATATTTTATTAACTAAATTTGTTAAATTTTAATATAAAACTCATATTTTAAATAATTGGGATAATTATTTTTTTTGAATCAATGGAGATTAAGTTTTATGGGATAAATATTAGGCATATTTTTAAAAAGGGGTTTAATTTAGGTACTTTCCGTGATTAGAAAAAACGAGATTTCATTTAAATTTTATGATTCAAGGATTATTAGTACACTTAGGGAGTACTTATTTAATTTGGACAATTAGGAACTAATTAATTAGAATTAATAATATGAAGTTGGGTTTATTTAACTTATAAATTTGGATTTACTTAGTTTGCTTAACTAATTTTTATAATTAATAAATTTGGGGTTTTCATTGGTTTAATCTTATTTGAGTTTATTTATAGTTTTAGGATTTATTGTAATCTCTTTTTTATAAATGTGGGTTTATTTATATTTGTTATGAATTTATTTTTAATAAATTTGAATTTTAAAAATTGGTTTGTTTATTTGGAATTTGTTATTATAATTCACTTTAAAAAGATAATTGAAATCAAATCTTTTTAGGAATTTTTTTAAATTTGGAATAAAAGATAATAAGGTTACTATAAGGATATAAAATGGGAAAATAAAATAAGGGATAAGGGATATTAAATCTGGGTTTTTTTTATTTATTTATAATTTTATATTATATAATTATTTTTGTTAAATAAATTAAAAGGGGATATATAGGATATCAAGGGATAGTTCATGGGCTATAAAGGGATAATTAGATGAAATATTTTAGGGGTAATGCTTAGGAAATGGGATAAAACTCTTAGGTTCCAAGAGTATAAATATTGGCCATAGGATTGGAATTTTGGGATAAAACTCTTAGGTTCCAAGAGTATAAATATAGGCCAAGGGATAAGGGATTTTGGGATAAAACTCTCCATCCGAGAGTATAAACAATGGACAAGGATTTTGGGATGAAACTCTCCATCCGAGACTATAAACAATGGACAAGGATTTCGGGATAAAACTCTTCCTCCGAGAGTATAAATAAAACGATCGGGATTTAAGAGATAAAACTCAATATCTAGCAGTATAAATAATAGATTAAGGGATAGAACTCCATATCTAGGAGTATAAATAATAGATTAAGGGATATAACTCCTTATCTAGGAGTATAAACAATAGATTTGGGGATAGAACTCTTTATCCAAGAGTATAAATAGTGGATTAGGTTTTGGGATAGGATTAGGGGGTAGGAATAGGGGAGGTGAACTACGGTTACTATGATCCTTCAAAATGAAGGTGCGTAGGCATATGGTTGTAAACCCTAGCGAGTACAATAATACAAAACTTAGGATTCTTTTGTGAATAAATAGAACATTAGACAAACAAACAAGCATACCCTAAAATATAAGGAGGATCCCATTGAGTACAATGGAGGTGAGGGGTGCCTATCACCTTCCCCTCACTTAACCGACTCCCGAACCTTAGGAATCTCTACCTTTAGGATTAGGATTTTTTAGGTTTATCATTTATTTCCTTAGAAAAAATATAATGGCGACTCGATATTTTTTTCGGTCGCGACAATGAGAAATAAATAAAACATAAATGGGAATAAATAAAATAAAATAAAAAATTAATTAAAAATAATATGAAATAAAATATGAAAAAGAAAAAAAGAAAAAGGAAACAAAGCATTAAAAATAAGGGGTGAGGGATCAGATTCAAACCCACGCACCTTGATCCAATTCACAAAACGTGCTTGCCATCAGGCCAGGCCAGTTGGCCTGTTATGTTTTCGCTTCAAATAAAAAATATATAAAAAAAACATTCAAAATAGATAACGCGCGAAACCTGTGTCATCTTCAACCTCAAGACACCAAAATTTGAATTTCCAACTTTCTGATTTAGGGACCAAACATGACAATCGAATATAGCATTTTACTCAGTTTTTCACAAGGAATTCCATAATGCCCACCAAACTTATTTATTTAATTCCTAGCTCAAGAATTTCAGTGATTACCAGATAAACCTTAATTCCTAAGACAAAATCTAAATGCCAGTTTTGCACGATCAATGGACATAATCATGGGGGTTTTATTCCTTACATCATAACAAACATAATGATAAATTAAATGGATGCAATTGATGCTTAAATCATGGAGTTTGAAAAGGTCAAGAAGCTTACCTTTTGGAGAATGTCCAATGCACCTTCAAAGCTATTCCAGATGAACAATGATGATTGCTTTAACTCCACTGGCCCCCAGAAGTGTGTTTGAATGGTTAAAATGCCTTGGAAAACCTATGGTTCTTCTGCTCGAATCAAGTTGCAAATGGTCAAAGGTGCAAAATTGATTTTGGTGATAGAGATGTTACAGTTGGTATTTGCTGGTTTGGATAGTTTGTGTGAGGTGTTTATGAGGTGTTTTAAGTGGTAGGATGGATGGAAATGTCAAAGGTTCTGAGTTATGGAGTTTTGGCTCCTTGGTTAACAATGTGACCAATGGAGGGTTGACTTTTGGCTTGGAGTGTTTTCTGGAGTTTTGGAGGGTTTGGACAGGTTCAAGGGATGATTTGTGGTGTGTTGGGATGAATGGTTTGGATGTTTTGTGATTGTAGCAGGTTTTGGAAGGTTTTGGTGTTTTGATGAAAATGAAGAACACTTGGAATTCAATGTGTTTCTTGCTGAGATTATGAGACGTTTCTAGCTCAAGTGTTGTGTGTTTTGTATCTGTCATGGAATGCTATTTATAGGGAATGTGATATGATCAAGTGGAAATGGTTTTGGACAAATTTGGAAGCATGATCCAATGGTTAAAATTGCTTTTTTATAAAGTTAATTGAAAGGTACAAGGGTAGCCATGCTTTTAGTCTAGCCTCTAAGTTGACATTCTGAGCAATCCCTCTTGGTTGGATAAGCTATCTTGGATGTTCAGATTAACTTGCTTGATTTATGGAAAAGATTTGGCACAAAGGTTGACTTTATGCAATGCCTATCATGTAATTCAACATGGACCAATGGAGTGAACCTTTCTCCTTTGAATTAGGATCTTTTTCCCACAAACTTGGTACCAATGTTCAGATATCAAGGAGAGGAACAAGTTCCTAGTTGATATTATCCTCTAAAAATTCTTGGGAAGTTGGTAAAACATGCCTCAAACTCGTGTAGAAATCTTGATGCAAAATCTGTCTTGGACAAAACCGCTCCCTCATGGCTACTTTGCAAATTCATAACTTCATGCTCAAGCAAGATATTTTCATGTTCTTGGTACCACTGGAATGATGAGATCACATACTACAACTTTGATGTTGATCACTTGGAAATAATCATTTTGGATCATTTAGATAATTGGCCAACAAATTGGACTTTCAACTGATTTATACTTATAAAATTTTCTAAGTATTTGACATTTTCACATCTTTGAAAACCTCAACTTTGATCAATCATAACTTTCAATTGGTAAATGCTTTCGGGTTCATTCTTTCACAAATTTGAAGTATGTAATACCATCTTTAAGATTAGTCTTCAAGTGTCTTCATTGGATGCTTGAGGAAGAAGTTATGGTATTGGAAAGTAGGGCATTTGATCACAAAATTTCATAACTTAGAAAAATTTCATAAACCCTAATTTTCACAATTTTGAATCTTTGGATGCTTTCTTTAATTTTCTTGATTAGTCATGATCAAATTCACTTATTTTCGTGATCCTTGACTTGGGGAATCCATGTTTGACCAAAAATCTCAAAAGTCAAACTTTGACTTTGATGAACAATTGACTTTTTCCAGATGAACTTGAATTCTTCAATTGTCAATGGATCAAGCTTCTTAAATCATCCCATTATATGAATGGGATGAGATGATGTACTTGAGATCTTTGAATCATTTATTGAAGTGTTGGATCATGCCTTGTTCAAAAAGTCAATTCATGGTTGAATTAAGTCAAAACCCTAGTCGGGTGCATTAGATGACTTGGGACTTGACGAAATGGTATTGATGCATCTTGCACTTGATTATTGATGAAAATAGACTTTTGATCATGTTGAGAGTTTGTGGATCACATAACTCCTTGATTGGCTAACTTCTTGAGCTCCTGGTTCCAAAACCCTAGCTTGCAGTCAAAGTGAACCAAAGCACATGCTCTTGTATTCTCAAAGGGGTTAGCAATGCATAAAAACACATATATGAGATGATGAAAGCTATGCCAAAAATGATGTAAATGAGATGGAATCTTAGGGTTAAAAATTAAGGTGTGCAGTAAGTACCTTAGTGTTATATCTATGATTGGTAGAAGTAGAAAAACATCTTTCAAGTTCATTAAAGATAGAAGGGTTAAAAATGTTTTTAGTCCCTATTGTTGTACCCCAAATTTTTCCCTTAGATCCATTGATCTCTTGCATGTCATAATAGGGCAATCATGCTGCATGACTAACTTTTTTTTCAGGTCTTTGTTCGTGTTTGTTTCTTTTATCAGGTTTATCTTGAGGAGGTTCAAGGAGGAATTGATCAAGGTTTTTTTGGAGCAGTGAATCAAGCAAGTCCCTAGGAGATGTCTCCATAACCCTAACCCCACCATGACCAAATTTTTACCCACTTTATCTACCCTCATTTGTCACCTTCATTTTCTAAACCTATTTCATTAACCTTTTCATTTAACCAATTTTATTCAATGTGTTCTATTCTCCTAAACCACATTTAACCCTAATCAATTGCCAAATTATCCATTATTATTTATTTTTGCCTAATCACCTTTGTTTACGACAAGAAAAAACCATTTTATTTCCTAAGCCCATGTTTCTTAAGCCCATCGTGACCAAAAGAAAGGAAAGGAAAATGTTACAAATTATTGGATTTATTACCAAGTGGCCAATAGAAATCAAGTATGAGTATGTTGACTTTTCAACCCAAGCATCAGCCAATGGAAAAGCAACATACTGGAAAGAAGGAATTCAGCACATTTGAAACCCATTCTTTCAAAAATCCATTTCCATTCAATCCTTGGCGCGAGTCATATTTTGAATTCTCCAAGAGCGTTTCCTATTTTGAGCTTCGTCTTATTTGCTTCAGCAAAGGAACTTCTGAAACATTACCATTTTCACTATTCAATCTGGTGCCATCTGTTCTCGCCTGAACAACGCTTTGGTGCTATCCCCATCATTACTTCTTTCAATACCTGCATGTATGACATCAAATGAGGAGCGTTTGAAATAATGCATGAATTGGTGTAATTGGCCATGCACTTCTGAAGATTTGTGCAGCATGAGGAGCGTACTGAGTGGACCAACGTTTGAATTACGGGAAGAAATACGTTGCAAACCCTAGCCACCAAGCATTGGTTCTTTGGGTGATTTCAACCCGACCCAATATATCAGCCTATATAAGGAGCTCATTTACAGCTCTCTATCATCAACATTTTTCACACAAACACTTCTCACAAAATTACAAAAGCTTCTGGTACACGAGCAAGAGAGAGGAAGAGTGGTTTCAACATTCTGATTCAAGTTCAGAAAGCTCATCACAAGGCGAGGAAACAGTGGACTTGCTCCACTAGGTATCACCTTATCTCTTTCTACTCTTATGCATGATGATTATGTGATACGTTATATGCACCATGCTGTTATCATTTTTATTCCATTACTGTCTGATTTTTGTGATTACTTTGCTCCATGTTTAATTATCATGCTGTTATATGCATTCCTGTCTGATTATCGTTTGCTGCTGTGGAAGAAAAATCATCATGTTGGTTTCACTTTTTTGTTGATTAATCGCAACTGATTTTGCTTCGTGTTCGTATCAAAATGAAAATAAAATGAATAAGGAGCTGGGTGGCGCTCGCCACATTAAGTTTAGTGGCTCCTGCCACATCACAAATAGTTTTATAATATAATACACACACACACCACACACAAAAAAAAGAAAAGAAAAAGAGCTGCATGTGGCGCAAGCCACCTCACCATATGGCGCAAGCCACCCCTTCCTGTAGCATTCCTCTTCCTTTTTTATTTTGTTGTTTTTTAACTATTATTTTCCATTTCTTTTCTATATGTTTTTCTTAATAATTTCCAAACAAAACATCAAATTCTGTAGACTTATTTCTATCAACTGTGTTCCTGAATGTTAGAAGCTTTTTGTTAAAGTATGCTATAATTTATGAAGTTTGTTTGAACATTGCTTCCTGGCTTTACCATAAATTCTTGTATGTACTTTTTTTTGCTTCTGTTTGATATTGCATGATTCAATTGTTTTGTTTTTCAAACTGTGAGAATATCTTTGCTGCTATGCTTGACATCTTAATGTGCTACTATTTTTAAATGAGTTATTTTGAAGTATGATGTGATTCATGAAGCTTTGTTTCCCTGATGAATGTTGTTTGCTTTTGCTTCTGTTGCTTTTCATGCCATGAGTTAAAATTCTTTTGTTTCTGTTTGCTTTCCATGCCCTGATTGCCATGCTCATGTGACTACTATTTGAGAATTGATTCTTCTATGAATGTATTTGATTTTTGAAATTCTGTTCCTGACTTTAACATGAGCCTTCCCATGCGATTTTATTTGTTTTGCTATCTGTTAATGAAAAATATGTTTTCAAATGCCTTGGTTCCAATTGTAAATGCTTCTCTGCCTTATATGTCACAGTTACATGACCACTTGCACTCACTGTTTATGTTCATTTCATGATTAAATGCTCACTGTTTGCTATGTTCACTTTTTAAGTTCATTTCTTGATTAATGCTTACTGTTTGGAATTATTGAACTCTTATATTTCATATACTTCAACTCTTTGTAACTCTTATTTGTAAGATGTTATTTCCCCCCATTCCAAAGGAAGGTGAATTAATGTTGACTCTTAAATTCATAGTCCCCATCTTACTTTAGTAACCTCTTAGGAGAAAACTTTATTTCTTGGCCTCATCAGAGCCATAGAAATCATAACTAGCCTTAGGAGAGAGTTCTTACACTCTTAGTGATATTCATCATAATGAATCATCACTTTTCCCACTGACTAAAACATAACATAGGTCCATTACGACTAGATTTAGAGAGTTCTTAAACTCTACGATGAGCTTGTACTCATTTCCCCTCTGAATATTGACCATAGTCAACAGTTCAGTAGAAGTAGAACTACGCATACTCTGATTCTACACCTGAGGATACGTAGGCGCAAGGTGCGATGCCTTGTCGAGTATACTTAGATACTAACCCCTAGGGTTTCAACCTTTAGCATAGAACCTTTAGCAAACATAAGATAACAAGTAAACCAAGAGGCTCCCGTAGAGTACTACGGACGTTTAGGGTGCTAATACCTTCCCTAGGCGTAACCAACCCCCGAACCTTAGATCTCCCCCCTTTAGGTTTTTCTAACGATCTTGAACCTTTCCTTTGGATAAATCAGAGTCGGTTGTAAAAGAAATATGATGCAAGTTAATTGATAACTTGTTATCCGATTTTCACCGCAACAGAAATGGCCACTTCACTGGGGATAGTTAGACCTATTGCTGGTCCTTTCCTAAGAGGGTTAAGCCTATCTTGTTTTTCTGTTATTCATGTTTGCTTATTTACTTGTATATGCTTATGTATGTCGTATTTGCTTATATATCTGTATATCTATTCTTGTTTGATATTTATCTGTTCTATGGGTTGACACGGTATCTATGAGTGAGATAAGTCCTAACCCGGACTTGAGAGAACACATATGTTTAGGAACCGTGGACATAGTCAAGGGAACTTCGAGGGAGAAATTCCAAAGGAGGGAACTTGAAGTCCACACTCAGTTGAGGCCCTCTTGGAGGTGGTAAATGTTGAACGAGCAATCGTGAATGCGTTACTACTTTCGACCTAGGAGCCAGAGATACTGATGACCTTTAGTTATCCCTTTACCCCAACTTGGCCTTTTTAGGACGTAGTGCGATGACTGTGAGAGAGCAATCCCAAATGGTTACTACGCGATACTACACTCAGATGAGACTCTCTTGAGAATTTTATCGATCACCAAGCAATTGGAAAGTCGATAAAATCCGAAAGATGGGTTGTCGACTCTGGGAACTTTTTAGAACCTTGTCTGGCAGGTGAGAACCATAGTACATACCTTTGGGATGGGTAGATCTTTGACTCCATGCTCGTGACTCTTAACTTAGGTTTCTCTGTGTGCTTTGTGCTTATCTGTTTATGTGTGTTTGTTGCATTCATCCTTGCATCATATGCATTGTGTATATTCAAGGAATTCAACTTTGTTTTGCAAACTTTATAGGATGGATTTTGAAAAAAGGAAAACGAAGAAGTACACCTTCATTAGTCCAAAATTGGAAGATTTAAAGAATATGGGTAAGCCAATCAATGAATCATCAACATTCCAAGACAAGTATGGGAAGATTTTCTCTCTGATGAAGACCAAGATGGTAGATGGGGTGCTCCCTACTCTCATACAGTTTTATGATCCCATGTATCATTGTTTCACATTTCTGGATTATCAGTTGATGCCTACGCTCGAGGAGTATGCTATTCTAGTTGGTATTCCCATCACTCCAAACCCTCCTTACTCTGGTTTGGAAAGGACGCCTAAGGAGAAGGAAATTGCAGAAGCGGCTCATCTCAAGCTGTCAAAAGTCAAGGCTAACTTGGTTGTCAAGGGAGGACTTTTTGGGTTACCTGCCAAGTTTCTAATGGAGAAAGCCAGTTATTATGTTAGCATGAAGAATATGGTGGATTATGAAGCTGTTATGGCCCTTCTCATCTATGGGTTATTTCTGTTTCCCAACATTGAGAACTTTGTTGATATGAAGGAAATCAAGATCTTCATCATTGGAAATCCAGTTCCAACCTTACTTGCAGACGCCTACCATTCAGTGCATTTGAGGACTGCTCATAAGGGAGGGATGGTAACATGCTGTGCCACACAGTTGTATAAGTGGTTTATTTCCCACTTACCCCGTTCTAAGACCTTTTGGAATCTCCAAGATGGACTTCTTTGGTCAGAAAAGATCATGTCTCTCACCAACACCGATCTAGAGTGGTGCCACCCATTGCTCAAAGGAAAAGATATGATTGTTAGCTGTAGAGGATTTGCTAATGTACCGCTTCTTGGCACAAAAGGAGGCATAAGCTATAATCCAGCTTTGGCTTGCCGTCAACATGCTTATTATATGGAAGCTAAGCCTAACAACATCTACTTGGAAGGTTTGTTCTTTGAAGAAGATAAGGACCCTGTGCTTAGGGAAAAGATGGCTCACGCTTGGCGTCATGTTCACACAAGAGGTATCTCTGCTTTGGGGAAACTAGAGTGTTTGGCTTCAGAATCTTACACTCAATGGGTGCAAAAGAGAGCTGTTGAGTTGAAGATGCCATATGATCGTCATGATCCCATTCCATTAGCTCATAGAGATCCTGTTCTTTTCTTCACCAGCAATGAAGATGAATTGAAGATTCGGTTGGCTCAGGCAAAGCGAGAAAGGAATGCTTGGATGAACAAGTATCAAATCCTTGACTTTGAGATGAACAAACTTCAGAAGAGTCTCAGGAGGAAGGAAGAAGAATCTGTCAGAAAGAGGAAGGCGCAAGGAGATTTATTTTCTCCTAGCACATCATCTCCACCAGAACCATGGAAGTCACAGTTGGTCAAGCTCACTGTTGAGAATGAGAGGTTGCAGAAGGAAAACCAGAAGCTCGCCATGAGATTGATCTGAGAAGACTAATTGGATGGCTTAGGACTTAGTTTTCTTTATTTTGCTCTCTGTATTTTGACTTTTGAAGGTGTATTCGTCTCTCTTTAATCTAAAAACTTTATTATCAATGAAATGAAATGAGATTTTCTTCTAAGAAAAGTGTTCCTTAAAATTTGCAAAATACAATATTGAGTCCCTTGAATTACGCCCACCATTTAGCTTGCATTTAGCTTGCATTAGCATATCATTTTGCATCTTTGCATGTGCATGTGCGTTCTTCCCCGTCTCATGTCGTCTCGTTCTCTTCAGAACCCGTCACCTTGATTTTCCAAACGCCAATACCCAAGTCCAAACTCGACAAAGGATGTCTGAACAATACAGTGAAATGGACAGAGTCGACCATGAATTGAGAGAACTCCGAGGAGGAATGAGGCAGTTTCTGGAAACTATGAAGGTCACGCTAGCAACGATGAAGGAAATTTGGGAGTACCAGGAGAAAATGGGAGAGGAGATCAGAATCCTCAAGTGCCAGATGAATTGGGTCCTGGAAACTCTGTTGAAAAAGGAGAATCGCATTCATCCCATCAGACCAGCTTTCAAGAGCGCTCATTTGCCACGTCAGCGTGGACGACAAAGATCAAGGGAACCAGAGAGGAATTTCACTCTGTTACTGATGGCATACAGTCAGCTTTTGCCAGTTTTGATCAAAAGTGGATTGATAATATCGAAGGATTTAGAGCCAGTGATCCCTCCGTACCTACTAGGTATTGATGCCAACGTCCGATGCGACTACCACGCTGGGGCACCGGGGCATTCAACTGAGGATTGCAAGGTATTCAGAAGCCAAGTTCAGACGCTGCTTGATTCTGAGAAGTTATCATTTACACCACAAGACATTCAAATTAACTATCCTTTGCCATCTCCTAAAGATCTCTCGTGTCCAGAATTTGTTTTTGGAGAAACCTCATGCCAGCTGAACGTTGGTCCTGTTCCTGCATCCAAACGTAATCTTTGTCAGGTGTTTACGAAGAGGGGTTTTCAGTCTCCAACGTGTGTTTCTCCTCAAGATAAGAAGAAGTGTGCTGCCAAAAGAGGAAAATTTAACCACCAGCCTATCCCGGTGCCATTAAGAAAACTTTTCCCACTGTTGATGCAAAACAAGCTGGTAACTCCACGACTTCTCACACCTTTCCAGGGACCTTGGTATGATCCCAACCTAACCTGTGAATTCCATAAGGGAGCTGAAGGGCATGATTTGAACAATTGCCGAGCTTTAGAATATTTTGTGCAAGAGCTGATCCATGACAAGGACTTAATCTTCGAAGAAGACCGCCCAAAGACTAAATGCAAATTTCGTACTGGGACTATCGGGCATCCCATTGAAGAATGCAAAGAGTTCGAAGAGAAACTGATGAGCCTGCTAAAGAAGCTAAAACCTCAGGAAGGTACTTCAGATGCTGATATCTCAACTTTTGAAGCAAAAGACAAAGGATTTGCAAGGCCTCTCAAAGTTCTATACCACAAGGAGCAAGTGATTGATGGTGAAGACGTTTCCCCGTTTGGACCCGGAAACTAAGATCTTTGAAATGATTCGCCAAAGTTGGCTGTGTTTTGTGTTTCAGTTATATTTCCTTTAATTGTATTGATATTTGCTTATGAGCTTTGTTGTACCTTTAAATTGGCAACATTAATGAAATATTTATGCATCTTTTAGCTAAATCCATTCGTTTCACTCATTTACTTTTATTTTCATAAAAGCAAAAATATATATCTTTTTCACCCCTTTTTCAAACTTTTGTAAAGCAAAGATTAGGGCAGATGATGAAAATCTCATGTTCATAATTGTTGTGGTATACTTTCAAATTAACCTCGCCGAGGATGTAAGGCATTGTTTCACATTTCCTAAACATTGGAGAATAAGGAAGATAGTCCCTCGTTAACCCTTCAAGCCTAGAAGTAGGAGTTTCTTCTTCACAAAAAACCCTTAAAACTCAACCTTGGGGACAGGGTAGTTTTCAGTTTAACTCGGTTATGCATTCAAACACGAGCGTTTCACATAAGGCTCCAGTCAGCTTTCAAATCAAGTGACTTCCTACTTTTGGAGATTTTAATGTATATTCTGAGTTAACTGAGTGTAGGATTGGAATTTGTAACGCCCCAGTTTTAGTATTTTTATTTAATCGAGTCGTTTTGACTATTTTATTATTATATTATTTTATTTTCGACTTTTATTTGGAAATATGTTATTTTTCAATGTTGTGATATTTTATCGGGTTTTGGGAACGTTTGCGAGATATTTGAGTGTAGGGGTATTTTGGGCATTTCACTTTATTTTTTCTTAAGTTAAGAAAATAGAAATAGAAAGAGAGAAAAATAGAGAGAAAGAAAAAGAGAAGAAGGAAAAGGGAAAGAAAAGAGAAGAAAAGAGAAAGGAAGGAGAAAGAGAGAAAATCTTGGGAAAATCTAGAAATCGAAACAACCGACTTTCCAAACACGATTAAATCGGGTAAGGGTTCGAAACTTGATTATTATATGCTTGTGTATGATTATGTATGTATATTTTTGGTTGTTATTGGATTGAAATGGAAATATATAGTAAAAACCATATTATGTAAAAATTGATTAGAAATCGATTAAATTGTGTCGGAAATCATGATTTCAGGTCCATTATTGTTGATACATGTTAGATACATGTTGTTAGGCATTGTATTGGTAATTTTTCTGGTGTATAGGTGAGAATTGGATGATTTTGGGTTGGAAAACGCAGAAGAAATTCTGCAGAAAAATTCTGGTTTTCCACTGCCCATACGCGTATCACTCAAGGCAATACGCGTATTGGTCAAGGCAATACGCGTATGGTATTGAATAAAACTGGGTAATACGCGTATGGAGCTTCATTTTCTCGGTCATATGCCCATTTGCATAATGGTACGCGTAATGTTGAGGGCAATACGCGTATGAAGCAAGGCACTATGCATATTGGACTTTTAATGGGAATTTTGGGGAAAAATGGGTCTCTGCCCATACGCGTACGACCTTGGGCAATACGTGTATGGAATGGGCGAGGGAGCAGGGCAATACGCGTATGGCTCAGGGCAATACGTGTATGACTAGGAGAATTGCAAAATGTGGTTTTTCGCGATGTCTTTTCTTGTTTAGTCCGTAACTTGTGTTCCGTTTATCCGTTTTTAACATTCTTGGTATCGTTGAGTAGCTATTGAACTGTACTTTCTTATTATAATAATTTTGAGATTGTTAGCCGATTTAATTATGTCGGGAATTTGAATGGTGTCGTTTTGTCGACTTTTGTCATTATAATTATGTGTAATTGCTGTGTATCATGCAATGTGCTGTTGATATGGATATGGTATGCTTTGCGTGCTGTTGTATGGTATAAATGCATTGTTTTGGGCTTGAATTACAAAGCATGATTAATGTTAAGTGAGATGGTTGCATATATGTGTGCATTTGAATGTCATGAGTCATTGTATGCTGAGCATCATGATGTGCATTCTTGTGATGTCGTGTGCCCTAGTGGGTGTGAGCGACGAATCGATTCCAGAGGGAATCTGCTATAACATCGTGAGCCTTATACCGAGAGGACCGAAAACGATGGTTATAGACGATTGTGTGCCCGTGTGGGGTGTGAACGATCGGATCGTGAGCCTTATACAAAGAGGATCGAAAGCGATCCATAAACGTCGTGAGCCTTATACAAAGAGGACCAAAAGCGACGGGGAACATCGTATGCCCGACGGGGAGTTACACTAAGTAACGAGCGATGGTTCCAATAGTTCCTGAGTGAACTGGTGTTGAGAATTGATGGAAGTCGGTACCGCATGTGCATATGCATAGAGTCGTTGTGTCGGTCTCTTGCATTTGCATAAATCATTAATGGTTTGTTTATGTGTGGAATTGTGGATGAAATTGATAAATTGATATATGTATATGTGTTGGTGATACTTGTATTGTGCATGGTTGGTATACCTTGGTAATGGAAATATGAAATATACATTGTGTTGTTTTGTGTTTGAATACTGGTATGAGTTGTGGTGAGAACAATATATATGTGTATTTTTGGTGTTATATATAATTGTATGGAATTATATTATGATTGTGTTTCTCACCCTTCTGTTGTTTTATAATGCTCTATGAGGCATTGCAGATTAGAGTTGCTGGAGGTCTTTTTGTGAAGCTTAGGTCTTCATTCTTTTGTCGGTTGGCTCTGATATGTGGCACCGGGTAGTTAGGGAGACCGTTGGCGATTTTGTGTGTATATGTATATGTTTCTTTTGAGATTGTACATGTATGACTGTATTTGGCAGACAAACTTTTCATGATATATATATATATATATATATATATATATGAGATTTCAGTACAGATTTTCCGCTTTTATTCTGTATCTAATTTGTGGGTGGTAGGAACTAAGTTCCTCTGTTAATTGCTACCTGATTGTTGCATATCTTTATGGGCAGGTTTATGTGTATTTTGTTTCAAATTGATGTGACCCCTCGGTCTATGCCGTGAATGTTTTAAATATACTCTGATGAAATTTTGAATTTTTGTTATCGCTTTAATAGCTTGGGGGCATAGATTGGGGGTGTTACATTAAGTGATATCAGAGCCAGTCCGTGTTAGTTGTGTCAGTCCTTGTTAGTCTTTGTGGTTCGGTGAGCTGTTTGTTTAACCATAGCTGTTGTTATTGGAAATGAACAGAATATGGCTGGTAGGAATGATGCTACTTTGGCTACTGCTATGCAAGCTATGGCTCGGGCTGTGCAGGGTGCACCTAATGCTGCAGGTAATGATGAGTTCAAGAAGAATATACCGCCTGTCTTCAAAGGAAGATATGATCCTGATGGTGCTCAGATGTGGCTGAAAGAGATTGAAAGAATCTTCTGAGTGATGGATTGTGCTGAGGATCAGAATGTGAGACTGGGTACTCACATGTTACTGGAAGAAGCTGATGATTGGTGGGTTAGTACACGTCATGTGTTAGAAGCTGCAGAGGAGGAGATCACTTAGGCTGTGTTTAACATTGAGTTTCTGAGGAAGTATTTTCCCGAAGATGTAAGAGGAAAGAAGGAAATTGAGTTCTTAGAATTAAAACAAGGTAATATGTCTGTTGTTGATTATACTGCTAAGTTTGTGGAACTTGTGCAGTTTTATCCACATTATGCTGAAGCGACTGCGGAATTTTCTAAGTGTGTAAAGTTTGAGAACGGATTGCGTCCTGAGATAAAGCAGGCAATCAGTTACCAAAGGATTAGAAGGTTTTCTAATTTAGTGGATTGTTGTAGGATTTATGAGGAGGATAGTAAGGCTCGTTCTACTCACTATAAGAGTGTGAGCGAGAGGAAAGGGAAGCAACAGTTCTGTGGTGGTCCGTATGTAACACCAGCTGATAAGGGTAAACAAAAGGGAAATTTTGAGAGAAGGTCAAGTGGAGGAGGAATGTCTGGTCCTCTGAGATGTTATAGATGTGGTGATGTGGGACATCGTCAGTCCGAATGTAGGAAAGATTTGAGGAAGTGTTCTAATTGAGGAGGTTTAGGACATGTCGCTGCTGATTGTGCAAGGAAGAATGTGGTGAAGTGTTTCAACTGTGGTGAACCTGGTCACATTAGTACGAAGTGTCCGAAACCGAAGCAAGCTCCAGCTACTGGGAAAGTATTTGCATTAGCGGGAACTCAGACTTCAAGTGTAGACCGTCTGATCAGAGGTACTTGTTTTATTAATAGTACGCCTTTAGTTACTATTATTGATACTGGAGCGACTCATTCGTTTATTTCGTCTGAGTGCGCGAAGCGTTTGAATCTTGTGTTGTCTTCGATGGGTGGTGAGATGGTTATTGATACTCCAGCAATGAGGTCAGTAACTACTTCTTTGGTTTGCCTAAGTTGTCCTTTGACCATTTTATGGTAAAGACTTTGAGATGGATTTGGTGTGTTTACCGTTGGAGGGTTTAGATGTGGTTCTGGGAATGAATTGGTTGCAGTTCAATCGGGTTCATATTGATTGTTATCATAAGCTGGTAAGGTTTCCTTCTCTTGAGGAAGACGAAGACTCGAGTTCCTTATCTACCAAAGAGTTGAAGAAACTTTTGGCGGATGAAGCTCAGTTGTTTGGGTTGTTTGCATCGTTGACTGTGGATAGTCAAGTGTCGCATGATGTGTTTCCTGTTGTGTGTGATTTTCCAGAAGTGTTTCCTGAGGATATTTCAGACTTGCCGCCAGAGAGGGAGGTGGAGTTTTCTATAGACCTAGTTCCTGGTACTAGACCTGTTTCTATGGCACCTTATCGTATGGCGGCATCTGAGTTGGTTGGGTTGAAGAAACAGTTGAATGAATTGTTGGAAAAGAGGTTTGTAAGACCAAGTGTTTCTTCTTGGGGTGCTCCAGTTTTATTGGTGAAAAAGAAAGATGAAAGTATGCGGTTGTGTGTTGATTATCGCCAATTGAATAAGGTGACGATTAAGAATAAGTATCCTATTCCGAGAATTGATGATCTGATGGATCAGTTGGTTGGTGCGTGTGTGTTTAGTAAGATTGACTTGAGGTCAGGGTATCATCAGATAAGGGTGAAAGAGGAAGATATTCAAAAGACGGCTTTTAGGACACGTTACGGTCATTATGAATATTTTGTGATGCCGTTCGGGGTTTCTAATGCGCCAAGTGTGTTTATGGAGTACATGAATCGTATTTTCCACGAGCATTTGGATCGTTTTGTGGTTGTGTTTATTGATGACATTTTGATTTATTCTAAGTCTCGGGAGGAGCACGCGGAGCATTTGCGTATTAGTCTGCAGGTTTTTAAAGAAAGAAAGCTTTTTGCCAAATTGTCCAAGTGTGAGTTCTGGTTGTCGGAGGTGAGTTTTCTTGGGCACGTAATTTCTGGTAATGGTATTTCTGTGGATCCATCTAAAGTAGAAGCAGTTCTACAATGGGAGGTTCCGAGATCTGTTACTGAAATTCGAAGCTTTTTGGGTTTGGCCGGATATTATCGAAGGTTCATTGAAGGTTTTTCTAAGCTAGCACTTCCTTTGACCCAGTTGACTTGTAAAGGACAATCGTTCATTTGGGATATTCGGTGCGAGGAAAGTTTTAATGAGCTGAAGAGAAGATTGACGACAGCTCCAATTTTGACTTTACCAGATCCTAATGAACCGTTTGTAGTGTATTGTGATGCGTCTTTGATTAGTCTAGGTGGTGTTCTGATGCAAGAAGGTAAGGTCGTGGCTTATGTTTCGAGGAAGTTGAGAGTGCATGAGAAGAATGATCCTACTCATGATCTTGAATTAGCGGCTGTGGTTTTTGTGTTGAAGATTTGGAGGCATTATCTCTACGATTCAAGGTTTGAAGTCTTTAGTGATCATAAAAGTTTGAAATATTTGTTTGATCAGAAAGAGTTGAATATGAGGCAACGTAGATGGTTGGAATTCTTGAAGGACTACGACTTTGGCTTGAATTACCATCCTGGTAAAGCTAATGTGGTAGCCGATGCGTTAAGTCGGAAATCGTTACATATGTCCGCTTTGATGGTTAAGGAGTGAGAACTTTTGGAAGCTTTTAGGGATTTGAGTTTGGTATGTGAAGTGACGTCGGATAGCGTGAGGCTTGGAATGTTGAAGATTACTAATGATTTTCTGTTGACTGTTAGTGAGAAACAGAAGCTGGATGTGAAATTTGTGGATTTGATGTTGGTGGGAGAAAAAGATACGAATAGTGATTTTAAAGTGGATATGAATGGTGTTTTGAGATTCCGAGGTAGAATTTGTATTCCGGATGATGCGGAGTTGAAAAGGATGATTTTGGAGGAAGGACACCAGAGTAATTTGAGTATACATCCGGGAGCGAATAAGATATACCAAGATTTGAAGAAGATTTTCTGGTGGTCGGGTTTGAAAAGAGATGTGGCTCAGTTTGTTTATGCATGTTTGACTTGTCAGAAATCGAAGGTAGAACATCTGAGGCCTAGTGGTTTGTTGCAGCCGTTGGATATTCCTGAGTGGAAATGGGACAGCATTTCTATGGACTTTGTGACAGGGTTACCGAATACACAGCGAGGGCATAATGCTATTTGGGTGGTTGTTGATAGGCTGACTAAATCGGCGTATTTCATTCCGATTGACATCAGTTTTTCTTTGGAGCGGTTAGCTGAGATTTATATCAGTGTGATTGTGAAGTTGCATGGGGTTCCGTTGAGTATTGTTTCGGATTGAGATCCGAGGTTTACTTCGAGATTTTGGGAAAGTTTACAGAAGGCTTTGGGTTCTAAATTGAGGTTGAGTTCGGCTTATCATCCACAGACGGATGGTCAGACCGAGAGAACGATTAAGTCATTGGAAGATTTGTTGAGGGCGTGTGTTCTTGAACAAGGTGGTGCATGGGATATTTATCTTGCATTGATTGAATTCACGTATAATAACAGTTTCCATTCTAGTATTGGAATGGCACCTTTTGAAGCACTGTATGGACGAAGGTGTCGAACACTGTTGTGTTGGCACGAATCTGGTGAGGGTTCGATGGTTGGGCCAGAGTTGGTGCAACAGACTACGGAAAAAGTGAAGCTTATTCGTGAGAAAATAAAGACTTTTCAGAGTAGGCAAAAGAGTTATCATGATCGGAAAAGAAAAGATCTTGAGTTCCAAGAGGGCGATCATGTATTTTTGAGAGTTACACAGGTAACGGGTGTGGGTCGTGCATTGAAATCGAAGAAACTTACTTCTCGGTTTATTGGTCCTTACCAGATATTCGCGAGAGTGGGTTCTGTGGCTTATAGGCTGGCGTTGCCGCCGAATCTGTCGAATTTGCATGATATGTACCATGTTTCACAGCTTCGGAAGTATGTTCCGGATCCGTCGCATGTGATTCTGATGGATGAGGTTGAGGTAAGGGAGAACCTTACGGTTGAGGCATTACCCGTTAGGATTTTGGATCGCGAGGTGAAGCGGTTGAGAGGCAAGGATATTGAACTTGTGAAAGTGGCGTGGGGAGGCGCTGCTGAGGGCGATTTGACTTGGGAGTTAGAGAGTCGGATGCGGGAGTCATATCCAGAGTTGTTCGTCTCAGGTATATTTTCGAGGACGAAAATTTCTAAGTGGGGGAGAGTTGTAACGCCCCAGTTTTAGTATTTTTATTTAATCGAGTCGTTTTGATTATTTTATTATTATATTATTTTATTTTCGACATTTATTTGGAAATATGTTATTTTTCAATGTTGTGATATTTTATCGGGTTTTGGGAACGTTTGCGAGATATTTGAGTGTAGGGGTATTTTGGGCATTTCACTTTATTTTTTTTTAAGTTAAGAAAATAGAAATAGAAAGAGAGAAAAATAGAGAGAAAGAAAAAGAGAAGAAGGAAAAAGGAAAGAAAAGAGAAGAAAAGAGAAAGGAAGGAGAAAGAGAGAAAATCTAGAAATCGAAACAACCGACTTTCTAAACACGATTAAATCGGGTAAGGGCGCGAAACTTGATTATTATATGCTTGTGTATGATTATGTATGTATATTTTTGGTTGTTATTGGATTGAAATGGAAATATATAGTAAAAACCATATTATGTAAAAATTGATTAGAAATCGATTAAATTGTGTCGGAAATCATGTTTTCAAGTCCATTATTGTTGATACATGTTAGATACATGTTGTTAGGTATTGTATTGGTAATTTTTCTGGTGTATAGGTGAAAATTGGATGATTTTGGGTTGGAAAACACAGAAGAAATTCTGCAGAAAAATTCTGGTTTTCCACTGCCCATACGCGTATCACTCAAGGCAATACGCGTATTGGTCAAGGCAATACGCGTATGGTATTGAAGAAAACTGGGCAATACGCGTATGGAGCTTCATTTTCTCTGCCATCTGCCCATTTGCGTAATGGTACGCGTAATGTTGAGGGCAATACGCGTATGAAGCAAGGCACTATGCGTATTGGACTTTTAATGGGAATATTGGGGGAAAATGGGTCTCTGCCCATACGTGTACGACCTTGGGCAATACGCATATGGAATGGGCGAGGGAGCAGGGAAATACGCGTATGGCTCAGGGCAATACACATATGACCAGGAGAATTGCAAAATGTGGTTTTTCGCGATGTCTTTTCTTGTTTAGTCCGTAACTTGTGTTCCGTTTATCCGTTTTTAACATTCTTGGTATCGTTGAGTAGCTATTGAACTGTACTTTCTTATTATAATAATTTTGAGATTGTTAGCCGATTTAATTATGTCGAGAATTTGGAATAGTGTCGTTTTGTCAAATTTTGTCGTTATAATTATGTGTAATTGCTGTGTATCATGCAATGTGCTGTTGAAATGGATATGGTATGATTTGTGTGTTGTTGTATGGTATAAATGCATTGTTTTAGGCTTGAATTGCAAAGCATGATTAATGTTAAGTGAGATGGTTGCATATATGTGTGCATTTGAATGTCATGAGTCATTGTATGCTGAGCATCATGATGTGCATTCTTGTGATGTTGTGTGCCCTAGTGGGTGTGAGCGACGAATCGATTCCAGAGGGAATCTGCTATAACATCGTGAGCCTTATACCGAGAGGACCGAAAGCGATGGTTATAGACGATCGTGTGCCCGTGTGGGGTATGAGCGATCGGATCATGAGCCTTATACAAAGAGGACCGAAAGCGATCCATAAACGTCGTGAGCCTTATACAAAGAGGACCGAAAGCGACGGGGAACATCGTATGCCCGACGGGGAGTTACACTAAGTAACGAGCGATGGTTCCAATAGTTCCTGAGTGAACTGGTGTTGAGAATTGATTGAAGTCGGTACCGCATGTGCATATGCATAGAGTCGTTGTGTCGGTCTCTTGCATTTGCATAAATCATTAACGGTTTGTTTATGTGTGGAATTATGGATGAAATTGATAAATTGATATATGTATATGTGTTGGTGATACTTGTATTGTGCATGGTTGGTATACTTTGGTAATGGAAATATGAAATATACATTGTGTTGTTTTGTGTTTGAATACTGGTATGAGTTGTGGTGAGAACAGTATATATGTGTATTTTTTGTGTTATATATAATTGTATGCAATTATATTATGATTGTGTTTCTCACCCTTCTGCTGTTTTATATTGCTCTATGAGGCATTACAGATTAGAGTTGCTGGAGGTCTTTTTGTGAAGCTTAGGTCTTCATTCTTTTGTCGGTCGGCTCTGATATGTGGCACCGGGTAGTTAGGGAGACCGTTGGTGATTTTGTGTGTATATGTATATGTTTCTTTTGAGATTGTACATGTATGACTGTATTTGGCAGACAAACTTTTCATGATATATATATATATATATATATATATATATATATATATATATATATATATATATATGAGATTTCAGTACAGATTTTTCGCTTTTATTCTGTATCTGAATTGTGGGTAGTAGGAACTAAGTTCCTCTGTTAATTGCTACCTGATTGTTGCATATCTTTATGGGCAGGTTTATATGTATTTTGTTTCAAATTGATGTGACCCCTCGGTCTATGCCGTGAATGTTTTAAATATACTCTGATGAAATTTTGAATTTTTGTTACTGCTTTAATAGCTTGGGGGTATAGATTGGGGGTGTTACAGAATTCATCCTTTGTTTCATAAAACCGTGAACCATACCACATTACAACCCCTAAAAGACCTAATTGAGGTAAGGTTGTTTTGAAAAGGCATACTACAGCAAGGTTGAGTAACCTGATTCCTAATAATCTTTGTTACTCGCGTGTGTTGGTCACTTCCTTAATGACTAGACCCACCTTTGTTTTTGACTATTTAATCATTTCACTGTGCGTTTTTTTATCAAAGCTTTGTTTTCAAACTTTGCATTAAATTTTGCCAATTTTAATGAACAACACTTGTTTGTAATACCATTCGATATCAAGGAATCCCAACAAACGCGGTCAGTCAAGGAATTGAACTTGATGAAGGAAATTTGACTCAGTCAGGGGCAACCAAGTGTGAGTTGACAAATCAGAGGCAGAATTCTGCAAATTCAGAATATTGGGGTAAATATTCTTGAGATCATCTTATGACAAGTTTTGACTTCAGTAACCCATCAGCAGGGGCAAATCCGTTCCCCAGTAATTTCTACTACAGAGTATCTCGAGTATAACTGAACAGAAATAGCTACGTCAAGATTCAAAAGTTGGAAGATATTGAAGCATCTGGTATTTCAATCCTTCCGTAAAATTCTTTTGATTATTCAAGTTGGAAGATATTGAAACATCTTGTATTTCAATCCTTCCGTAAAATTCTTTTGATAATTCAAGTTGGAAGATATTGAAGCATCTGGTATTTCAATCCTTCCGTAAAATTTTTTTGATTATTCAAGTTGGAAGATATTGAAGCATCTGGTATTTCAATCCTTCCGTAAAATTCTTTTGATTATTCAAGTTGGAAGATATTGAAGCATATGGTATTTCAATCCTTCCGTAAAATTCTTTTGTTTATTCAAGTTGGAAGATATTGAAGCATCTGGTATTTCAATCCTTCCGTAAAATTATTTTGATTATTCAAGTTGGAAGATATTGAAGTATCTGGTATTTCAATCCTTCTGTAAAATTCTTTTGATTATTCATCCCCTAATCTGGGGCAGTTATGCCGAGATCTCTCCAAGAGTTTGAAGATATTGAAACACCCTGCATGCCAATTCTTCTATAAAATTCTCTTGTTATCGTATAGACCGTCTAGCCTGGGGCAGATAAGATTTGAAGATGGTAGTTATGTCAGTGGAGTGCATAATTACTTTGTTAGCTCCCCATCAAGTTGCTACATCAGCTGATTTTGACAAATTCCCAATGGGTTTATTTCCCCAATAAAGAAGAAGAACTTTCCCAATATATCCTGTTAGTTCCTGGATTGGCTGGAATTTTGGTAAAACAAAGTATATTCAATGTTGATGTCAAGGTGCTGATGTTGCAACATTGAAGTCTTAACACTGGGCTGTGTTAAGTATTTAATTGCTGAAGTTGGATGTCTGATGTCACACAGGTGATGTTGTAACATCAGATCTACAGAATTAACAACAGCAGGCTATGATGTTGTTAGGGTTGCGTATTAGCTGGAATTGTGGGGTGTGGTTGACTCATTGGATGAGAATATCTTAGGATAGATATTTTCTGTTACATGGGAGATTTGATTGCAGGTCTGTTGGAGAATTAAAAGGTTGAAGATTTCAAAAGATTTTGGGGATAAAATCTGTTTTGAAGATTCAGTTTTAATTAACAAATCTGATCAAATATTGTGACAAGTCCAAGCCCAATTCAGGAGCTATATAAAGCGCACAAGACCAAAGGAAAAAGTACAGATTGAAGATCAAGAGTGGAGGCTGAGTGTCTTAGATATTTGTACGAATCGTGAGTAAACCATTCAAGGGTGAATTGGTGATCTGTCCTCTCTAAAGATGTGAAGTAAAGAGAGTTGTGTGACTTGATCGAAGCTAGGAAGTAAGATCAAGGGTACTCAAAGTGGGTTCTTTGAGTGTTTGTAAGGGATTGAGTGGTGTTCTCATACCTAAGTGGTTTCTTAGGTAGGAAGTCATTAGTAGAGTATAAGTTTAGGAGATTGTCAACGGGTTGTTGAGTCTATAAATTATATCTACAAGTAGTGAATTCCATCCCTGGCTTGGTAGCCCCCAGAGTAGGTTGGTTGTAACCGAACTGGGTTAAAAATTCTTGGTGTTATTTTACTGTTATTGCTGTCCATTGTGCAGAGTGTGTTATTGTGACATCACACCTTAACATCACACGTCTGATACCAGAATTTCAATTGGTATCAGAGCCTGGTTTCCTGTCTGTCTCTGGGTGAGATCTAGGGAAGTTACTTTCTGGTGTAAAGATGGACAAATAAGTTGGAGGATTCGTCAACAGACCCCCTATTTTGGATGGATCCAATTATGACTATTGGAAGCCAAGGATGACCACTTTCTTAAAATCCTTGGACAGTAGGGCTTGGAAGGCTGTTATTAAAGAGTGGAAAGCACCTGTCATGTGTGAGAAGGATGATGCTGGCAAAGATAAAGAAGGCACCTCTAAGCCAAAGCCTGAAGAAGAGTGGACCAAGGAGGAAGATGAGCTTGCCCTTGGAAATTCCAAAGCTCTGAATGCAATCTTCAATGGAGTGGATAAGAATATCTTCAGGTTAATCAATACCTGTGAAGTTGCTAAGCAAGCATGGGATATCTTGCAGGCTACTCATGAAGGAACATCTAGAGTCAAGATGTCAAGACTTCAGATTTTAACATCAAAATTTGAAAGCCTGAAGATGAAGGAAGATGAGACTATTCATGATTTCCACATGAGTGTTCTTGAACTGGCCAATGCATCTAGTGCTCTTGGTGAGAAGATGTCAGATGAAAAGCTTGTGAGGAAGATCCTGAGGTCCCTACCTAAGAAGTATAAGATGAAGGTTACTGCCATTGAAGAATCACAAGACATCAGCAAGATGAGAGTTGATGAGCTCATTAGATCTCTTCAAACCTTTGAGCTTGGGTTGAATGAGGAAGAACCAGAAAAGAAGCCAAAGAGTATAGCCCTGGTGACAAATGGTGAAGAAGAGAAAGGGAAGAAATCTGAATCCCAGGAGGATCTATCTCAGGCCATAGTGATGTTGGGAAGACAGTTCACCAAAGTATTCAAGAGAATGAATAATAACTCCAGGCCTAATGTCAAGAACATGACTTCTGACACCATCAAGAAGGATGAAGAGAAAACTGCCCAAGATAAAGGAGTGCAGTGCTTTGAGTGTGAAGGGTATGGACATGTCAAGAAAGAATGTCCCACCTTCTTGAAAAAGCAGAAGAAGGGCATGACAGTTTCCTGGTCTGACTCTGATAGTGAAAGTGAAGGCGAGTCAGCAAAGCATGTGAGAGCGTTAACAGGAGCTGTGGTTTCTGATGATGATTCTAGTGATGGAGAAGTAACTTATGAGGAGTTAGCATCTACCTATCAAGAGCTGTGTTTAAAGAGTGCTGAGATTTGTCAAGAAAACAAGTGCCACAAGCAACAAATCGCTCAGCTAGAGAATGAAAAGACTGATCTTGAAAATGAAGTGGTGCTAGTTAGAGCTCATCTTGATCAAATGACCAAGTCTGTTAGGATGCTGAGCTGTGGTACAGACACACTTGACAAGATTCTTCAGTCAGAAAAAGCTGCTGGAAACAAAGCTGGAATAGGTTATGTGGCTGAGGACAAGGGAACTTCAGAAGGAAGCACTTCAGGTTCAAAGAATGTAAGAATATAAGAATATCAACAAGGCAAAGAGGTTTTCCTCCAAGATTGTGAGCTATTCTGAGACAGTGAAGTCAATGATAACGGTGATTTCGTCCATTTTGCACTTATGGCCGAATCCGAATCTGTTAATATGGAAGAGGCCTTGAGTGATCCAAAATGGATTTGTACTATGAAGAAGGAGTTGAAATCCATTGAGAAGAATAAGACTTGGCAACTAGTTGATCTACCAGATGGGAAGAAGCCAATTAGCGTAAAATTGGTGTACAAAGTGAAGGCAAATCGCAAGGGTGAAATAATCAAACTTAAGGCTCGATTAGTTGCAAAGGGATTTTTGCAAAGAGAGGATGAGTAAGATGTGAATCCAACTCAATATAGGAGGTTGATTGGATCCTGCGTTACTTATACAATACACAACCGAACTTGGCGTTTAGTGTCGGTATTGTGAGTAGAGTCATGGAGAGACTGAATGTGTCTCACTTGGAAGTAGCCAAGAGGATTCTAAGATACATCAAAGGATATATTGGCTGCAAAATTCTCTTTTCCGCAGCAGACACATGCATAAAATGCAATTTTCTCGGTTTTACCAATTCTAATTGGTACTGAGACAAAGATGATTGAAAGTCTACAACTGGATACATCTATATGTTCGGTGAAACACCACTCTCATGGTGTTTGAAGAAGGAACCAGTAGTAGCACTCACTTCTTGTAAGACCGGGTACATTGTCATTTTATTGTGTGTGTGCCAAGCCGTGTGGTTGATGAAACTATTGAAGGAGCTAAGCAGTGATGAGGGTGACGTTGTAACCCTCTTGGTTGATAACGTTTGCGCTATAAATCTTGCTAATAACCCAATTATACATGGTAGGAGCAAGCATATTGAGATGAAGTTTCAATACTTGAGAGAACTTGTTAATGGAGGAAGGTTGAGATTGAGATATTGTAGAAGTGAATACCAAGTGGCTGAATTGTTGATCAAGAGAGTCACAATTAACATGTTCAAAAAATTGAAGATGAACATGAGCATGGAAGCATGGCAGACTGTCAGTACATTTCAATTAAATCACTTTTTATAATGTTCTAAATATTCTTGTAAAAATAATCATTAAAAAGTATGTATTATTCAATCAAATTAACAAACAACGTCATAACAACTATAACAACACACACCCGATCCTAACTTCCAGTGCAAGCAAACAACCTATTTATAAGTGCAAGCATAAAAAAAGGAATAACTTGATTTCACTATGAAGCCTTGAATTATGTCAAGTGTCCATTGCGGAGTATCGTAGCTGATTGCATTCAAAGATATAATTTCAAATACGAAGTTGATTTAATATCAGTTAACAAAGGTGAGATAGTGAATCGCGTTATGAAAAACTGTAACTTTATCTCTTTAATTTAAAAATAATCGAGAGTTTAGTTTAAATAATTATAGATTTGATTCCCAACAATAATTTTTTTTTTATATTTTTCAAAGTAACTCTATTTATCTTTTGATTTAATAATAAAACTGAGGGAATATATATATATATATATATATATATATATATATATATATATATATATATATATTAATTTGTTTACAAACTACATTATTTATACAAAATATTAAAATAAAAATATTATATCCGATTTATCGTCATTGCAGTCGGTGAAGAATAAATGTTGAATATCTTGGAGAAGAGAAAATATTGAGGATTCTCGTTTCATTGATCTTGTGGAAGATCAAATGTCTGATATAAAAAAAGTTAGATAAATAAAATAAATAAAAAGGTTCCACTTATATGATTATTTAAGAACATAAACCTTGTGATCTTGCAATTCATCTTTGATAACTTTTCCCAACAAAATAATGAGAAACCATCCTTAAGTTTCAAAGTTTTCATTTTAATGGTTTAATTATCAATTTTTAATATTCAGAATGCTTTTATGATGAACATTTTAGGTTTCACGAGAATCATTAATGATAATGTCTTGAGTGTTGATATTCATTAAATGGACGACAAAAATTTGTTTAAGGACGGTGAAGAAACTAAATAAACACGCTTATATTTTACCTCGATTATTACTCAAATCCAAGGTAAAATATATATATATTTTTAAATAAAAAAACAATAAAATATGTTCTAATTGAAGCGCCACATACCTCTCAATTTGTGTTAAAAACTGGAGGGAAAAACTATTTATTTATTTTTATTTTGATATGTTGTGTTAATTTATTATTCAATGATATTTATTTTTTAATAGTATTTATTAATTTAGTTTAATTTATTTATTTTATTATTTAATGTATCTCAACTATAATCAATCATTTTCACTTTGTTTATTAAGTTTGTGTGTGTGTGTGTATTTATAATATCAAATATACTTTTTATTAGAATATTTATAATCTTAATAAAAAATATAATTTTTAATTTGGATATCTAAAGATTGATCCAAATTAAACCGCATAAAATCGGATTGGATTTTTTAATTAATCATCCAAAATCGAATCGAACCGTGAGTAAGTTTATCTTTGGATCAGATTAGTTTTTACCTCAAAATCGATCCAAATTGTGTCGCGAACACTCATACTTTGATCACTTTGATCAATGTGCTTTGCATTTCTTGTTTACATTTCTTGTTTTAATGTTAATTTGATATTTGTCACAAAATTAGTCAGTTTCAACAATTGTCATTTAAGTTTCACTCTAATCTTTGCACAATTTCGGATAACCATTCAATGCAAACAATTGGTACACCTAAGCTTCAGAGAGGCATGTATGTTATAGATATTGGTGATGTAGCTCACAATTGTAATTTACTTTCTTCTAATTCTTTTGAGGTTTGACATTCCATATTAGATAATGTTTCTGATTCTGGTATGCAAGCTATTTCCAAACAATTTCCCTTTATACCTTGTAAGACTAATATCACTACTACGAAAAACACATATAACAACAGTTGTGAAAGACCTATAATAACGGTTGAACAACTATTGTTAGGTAGGGTGTGTTTGTAAGTGGGTTATTTACAATCACGGCCTATTGCTCGTGGTAGTAAACTAGATAGTACGTTACATACAACTACAGTTGTATTAAACAAACGTTGTTGTATGTCTTTTAATAAAATAAAAAAATGCAGCAGTAGAACAACAACAACAACAAGAACAACAACCAGAACAATAACAAGAACAACAAAAACAAGAACAAGAACAAGAACAACAACAATAACAACAACGAGAAGAAGAAAAAGAAGAAGAAGAAGAAGAAGAAGAAGAAGAAGAAGAAGAAGAAGAAGAAGAAGAGGAAGAAGAAGAAGAAGAAGAACAACAACAACAACAAGAACCACAATAATAACAACAAGAACAAAAACGACAACAATAACTAAAAAGAAGAAGAAGAAGAAGAAGAAGAACAACAACAACAAATAACATTGCTAACTTGAATCCATGCTTTCCTTGTCTCATTCGAGTTGGAGAAGAGATGACGGAGTTCTGAAATTTGTTAATGAAAGAAATGATGTTTTCGAGTATTGTTTATGGAAGAAATGATATTTTCGAGCTTGGTTTAATGAAGAAATAGAGTGTCGTAAATGAAAGATGAAGTTTGGAGGTAGAATACGAAGTTCATCTAAGTTGGAAGTTCGTCTAATTTTTAGGTTTCACGCAGATCACTAATGGTAGGTTCTTAAGCATTGATACACACTAAATAGACGACAAAGATTTGTTTAAGGAAAGTGAAGAAACTCAATAAACACGCTTATATTTCCCCACGTCCCTGAGAGACTTCTAAACACGCTACATACAACAACAATTGTATTAAATAACCGTTGTTATATGTCTTTTAATAAAATATAAAAAATGCAGCAGTAGACCAACAACAACATGATTCAAACTCATGACCATGCGTTACATACAACAACAATTGTATTAAACAACTGTTGTTGTATGTATTTTAATAAAATATAAAAAATGCAGCGACAACAAGATTCAAACTCATGGCCATGCGCCCACTTTTTACCCACAGTTCAAACTTCCAACCATGGTGAAAAGGGGCTTAAAAATGAAAATAAAAATAAAGAGCCTAATTGAATAGATTCTACCATGGTGGATCTTTTGGACGGGGTAACGTGGACATTATTATATATCCTTTTTGTAGTAGTGTATGTTACCTTGTGATAGTTGTCATTTTGCAAAGCAGAAAAAAATTACCTTTTCCCAATAGCATTACTGCTTTTGTTTCTCCTTTTCAAATACTACATGGTGATATATGGGATTCATACTCTACCACTTCACTTCTGAGTCATAAATACTTTCTTACTTTAGCTGATGACTATTCATTCATTAAGAAAAATCAAGAAAAGTGAGGTTTCTTGGAAAAGGGACAACCATGAGAAACCAAAAATTTTCGAAGTTATGGAACAAATGTGATTTTGTACCAACTTTGCAAGGTCATAACTCCTAAACCACAAGACCTTTTTCTCCCATTCAAAGCTCAAATGAAAGTCCATCTGACATACTTTAAAAGTGTCAACTACAAGAGATTCCAAATCCTCATGGATTTTGAGTTATGGATTGATCAAAATCACAAAAGCATGAAAATGACAACTTTTCCAACACTTAGTGAAATTTTCAATAAGTCAGAATCTGCCTTACTTTTTCCAAAATGTAGAGGCATTTTTCACTTTGATCCAAACTAAACCAGGACCAATGTTGGACATCAAAGTTGAATTATGCCATGAGGGCATTCCAACAAGTACCAGATCATCTCCAAATTCAATTTGAGTAAGGAGATACAACCCTTGGAACATGGCATCATGGACTGATTTTTACAAGGCAGATTTGTGCATTTTTGCTCAAGTTAGCTAATTTGGACAATTCCAAGCCTTGTCATCCATTTGGACACATCAGAGGATAACAACCAAGAGAAAAGATCTGATCCACAAGCCTCCCAAGTCCAAGGAACTACATGTAGCCATAAGTGCCCTAAAAAGGCTAAAAAGCTCAAAGACTCCAATTTTGTTTCCAAGCATTCAATGGATGCATCAAGGTGGCATAGACTGAGACATTGCTAACTGAATGAGTCAAGATTCAGCTATGAATCAAAGAACCATAGGCATGTGCCCTAACCTCAAGTCAATGACTAGAGGAGACTAAAGATTCCTATTGCTACAATGGGCTAAGGGACTGTCCAAGTTGCCATTCACTATTGCTTGCAAAAAAAACATGCTCTAATATAAATAGAGCTCATTTGTGATCAGTTTGAGTACACCAAAGCACTACAACACTTGCTTTCCTCAAAATCTCTCTCATTAGGCCAAAATGTCTTCTTTTGCAAGTCATCTCTGAGTTTTTGAGTTAGAGAGCAATTCCATCATAGCTCATGATCCAAACACATCCAATGTATCATATATAAGCTGTTCAAACACTCACATTTGATGTGAAACACCAAAATCAGAAAGTCAACCTCCAAAACCTCAAATTTTGACTTTTCTGCATTTTTCAAGCCATGTCTTGATTCAGTCACTTCCAAAACCAAACCAGGCCTCAAACACACTCCAAATATCATCCTTAAACTGTCCCAATTGGTTTCCTTCATCTGGAACACCATTTGAGAGAGTTACTATTTTGGTCACTTATGCCACTTTTGCAAGAAAGAGCTTATTCTTGTTCCTGAGGATTCCAGCTGGTTTTGATCATCCTAAAAGCTTCTAAGGGATCAATCAAGAGTGTCTAAAGCACTGGGTTACTTCTGGCACAAGGAACTTGACAGATAGCACAAGGAGCTTCAAGTAGTAAGTGCATCACAACTTGAACTCTCTAAATCATGCATTGCTTTGAGGTACATTGATCATGGGCATCTCATACATATCATATATGTTGTGTTTGAACCAATTTACCACGCTATAGCTGCCTGTATGATGAAATAGCATAGAGCATGCAAATCTAGGCCTATTTTGAAATCACTATCGGATTTTAAAATAGAAACATTTTCTGAAAATTCCAAAGGCACCATTGGATTCCTCATGAAATTCTAGGCAAGATACACCTAAATTTTGTCCAAATCCATGGAGAAATGAGGAAGTTATGGCCTTCATGCAAGAGGCACAAAATCAGGCCTTGCCTTAGGCAAGGGCCAGGCCGAAAACAAGGCATCCCATATATATTCATGGGGTGGTTTTGATACACGGATGTATCACCACCCTAGTGGTAGCGCGCATGTGTGTTTGCTATTTTTCACATTTTTATGGTTTTTGTTAATTAATTCCAAAATTAATTTTTCTCTCAATTTTAATTATTTTTTATTGGTTCTTTTTTTGAAAATTCCCAAAAATGTAAAATATTTTATTCCACAAAAAATTCACAAAAATATTATTTATTTTATATATTTAGTATTTTTGTAAAGAATTATGTTTTTATTTGTTTTTAAACATTTAAAAATATTTCTTTCTCTTGATTTTTCAACTTCAAATGATTTTCAAATCATTCTATGAATGAAACATGATCTTTCAAACATTAATCTAAGATCATAACTTCTTTTTTACACATGTTTGATAATTTTGATCATTTTAATTGAATTTTATTCAATTAAAATATATTTTTAAAATCAAATTAGGGTTTTGTTGATTTAAACCCTCACAAATCCTTTTCAAAAAAACACTTTGGGCCTCTAATAGAGTGTAAGACCCACCACTTACCACAAAACGTTTTTGGGCCTCAGTCATTGTATAAGTCCCAGTATGTAAAAAAATCTCGGCGCGATCGCCATTTTCAAAAATGAAATTCATCTGGGCCTACCCTTGTGTTGTAAGTCCCATCTTTCTTTTAAAAATACACTTTGGGTCTTTAATAGAGTGTAAGACCTAACCCCCTTTGTACATAAATAATTTTAGGCCTCCGTCATTGTATAAGTCCCGATATAATTTTCAGATCAACGGTACGATTACTGTTTTTCATTTGGGTCTCTCCTTGAGTATAAGCCCCAATCTTTTCAAAACAACTTTCCTTTTTTATTTAGATTCAAATCCATAGTTGTTATCAAAACTTACTTTAATTTCTTGAACAACTAACCATACAACTATTACAATGGAAGCTTGCTCACCTGTAAGTTTTAAACAACTTTCTTTTACATACTTGCATATATATATATATATATTTGTTTGTTCTGGAAGCTTGCTCACCTGTAAGTCCTCCTACCCTCTTTTACATACAGTATATATTTCATATGTATATATATGCCTGTATATATCTGCTTAGAGTTTTCCCCGACAATTAGGTCTAGAATTAGATAAAGCCAGTGGTCACTCTTTCAACACAGTCAAAACTAGTTCCCCATAGGAATTTCAGATACAGTTTTGCCTCCTCTTGGGCTTATACAATATGGAACAAAGAGAAAGGCATTATTCCCGGTGAAACTTTTCTCAGACTGTCACTATTAGTAAATTGTCAAAGAAATTCATTTTCCCCAGAGAGGATTAATTCTTGGTGAAACCTCTCTTGAATTTCTTCAAACCCTAGAACTGTTCATTAAAGAAAAGATTATTCCCGGTGAAACTTTTCTTGAACTTTTCTTAGGTTTGGACCCACAGGCTTCCTAAAAGCATCCTAGCCTCCTCTTGGGCTTTGTACAAGGACCCTCAGACTTCTTAGAAGTTCTCATGCCTCCTCTTGGGCTTAATACAAAGACCCAAAGACCTCTTACAGGGATAGGACAGAACTTAGTCATCCTTTGATAGAGCAGTCTTTCTAAGAGTCAAAACATCAAACCAGTTTAGGGTTGATTCTCATCCCTTAAAATAGCTAGCCTCCTCTTGGGCTTTATACAAATAGACTTGGACAATCTTGCCTCCTCTTGGGCATCATACAAAGATAAACAACCAGTAGACTTGGACAATCTCACCTTTTTTTGGATCTCAAAGAAACCCTCAAGTTTCCCAAAAGCACAGGATAAACCCTGATCATCTCATCAATCACCAGCAGAGTTAAAACCTCTATAGTTTTTTTACTCAACCTTTAAACCATCACTTTGATTTTCCCCAGCTAGGGTCAAATCACTATCAGTAAACCTTTATCAGAACCTCAAGGCATCTGATATTTCAACTCTTCTGTAATCCTCAGTAAGATTTGATTCCCCACTTTGGACCTGTCTCTGGATCTCAATAATCCTCAGCAGAAGTTAGCCTCCTCTTAGGCTTTGTATAAGGATCATAAACACTCTCTTGTTGAGTCAATCATACCTTTTCGCCTCAATCTTGGGCTTTGTACAAGACACCATAAAAGCACTATCTTGTTGAGTCAATCACCTTTTCAGCACTCTCTTGTTGAGTCAATCACCATAAAACACTTTCTTGTTGAGTTAATCATTTTCAGCCTCCTCTTAGGCTTTGCATAACGATCCTTCTTTTCCTCAGCAAAAGTTAGCCTCAATCTTGGGCTTTGTACAAGACACCATAAAAACACTCTCTTGTTGAGCCAATCATCTTTTTAGCCTCAATCTTGGGCTTTGTACAAGACACATATAAAATCTATCTAAAAAGAGTCATTCTCTTTTCAGCCTCCTCTTAGGCTTTGTATAATGATTTTTCCTCAGTAGAGTTAGCCTCAATCTTGGGCTTTGTACAAGACAAATCATACTCTCCAGTAGAGTCAATCTTCTTTTAGCCACAATCTTAGGCTTTGTACAAGACCGATAAAACCTCTCACTAGTAGAGTCAGTTTCCCTTTTTAGCCTCAATCTTGGGCTTTGTACAAGACACATACAAATATTCCCCAGTGGAATAAAAAACCCTTTTTAGCCTCAACCTTGGACTTTGTACAAGACAGACAAAATATTTCCCCGGAAAAGTCACCTTTTAGCCTCCTCTTAGGCTTTGTATAATGATTTCCCCAAAAGAGTCAGTCTCTTTTTAGCCTCAATCTTGGGCTTTGTACAAGACAAATAATAAACCCCACCCAGTGGAGTCAATCAATCTCTTAGCTTCAACCTCGGGCTTTGATCAAGGCCCACAAAAAATCAAAATTCCCTCAGAGGAAATCAAAAACTTCTCTGTAGGAATACATTTCTCTGTATATCACAAATCAAAACAGAAAATCAAAACAAACCCTAATTCCAGATAACTGTTGTAAGTGGCACACTTGTTGATTGAAATATCCAAGCGGTAGTCCATCTCTTATCCTGGTAAATCCCCTTCTTCCATCTAATTGCTGTAAGTGGCAAGCCTCTGGATTATTTACATCTAAGCCAATGTCCCTCTCTTAGCATGAAAGATTCCTAAGGAAAAATGGCATTACTCAACACTGAGTTAAATTTTCCTCCTTCAGGACAACATCCCTTATAAAGGAAATTATGGCATTACTGGATTCACATCTCCCAGTTAAAGTAATTCTCCTTTATAATCAGTCACCCAACAGTTGTGATAAACAGACGAGATGTCTCCCTTTAAAGATGACAAATTCTCTCTCAATAACCTTTTAGATTCAATCTTGGGCTTTGAACAAGACACAAATACTCAAACTTTTAGCTTCAATCTTGGGCTTTGAACAAGACACCAAATACATATTTTCCTCCCATAGAATACGAGGAACTATAATTGCTCTGATTTCCCTGTTTTATTTAACGGGAATACGTAGGCATAAGATTGCGAAATCTTAGCGAGCGCACCAATAAAAAACTTTAGGTCCAGTACCTCCACACATTCATCAAAAACTTCGGAAAAAACCCAAAATCAACAAAAACTCTCTCAAACACTCCCAAAGGAGAAACTTTCCCAACCCACAACAGACAAACACCAGTAAGTAGAAAACAGTAGAGATTTCTAACAACCTGTGGATAACCACATATAGGATGGGTAATTGACAACTCCCCATTGTATAACCTGACCCTGGACCCCCCAATCTCTCAAGCATTTGTTCAGTTAAACATTTGCATACAAGGTTAGTTTTAGATAGCTTCCCTTTCCTTTTCAGCTTCATAGGATAACTAAGAGATCAGAAAGTAGCACCCACTCCTACCATTGCGGTGAGGAAAACCCCATGGCGATAAGGTGGTCGCGTCACTGACAAAAATCGCACGCTACACTCCCCTATCTCACTGAATACATAATGAAATTGACTTTTGTAAACATGAAAATTGCTCGTTTTTTAACAAGGATTTCAATGATACCAATTAATTGCATTTCTTTTAAGTGTAGAGTGAGAAATCATATGAAGAACATATGAACCCTAATTTTTGCAAGAACACTATGAAACTCCATACACGATAGATAAAAAGAAATTAATTTAGGGGAAACACTCTACATAAGTGCAGAAACATGTTGGTAACTTGAAAACACATTTATGATGCATGGATTATATACTTCAGATTTGAGGAAGCATACCTTGCAAGTGAGAATCGAATTCTACAATGTAGGTGTCACAGATGCAAGATGATGATCTGGACAACTTCCTTGACCCCCAAGGATGGTGTTCCAATGATTAGAATGGATTGAAAACCTCTGGATCACTTGGCTTGACCCTATCTGCATCTTTGAAGAAAATTTGAGTAAAAGGATAGTGACTTGGTGATTCTGATGTTACAGAAGTGTTTTGAGGTTATGGATCACTTTTATGATGCCTATGTGAAGTGTTTGGATGCTTGGTTTGATTGGAATTGGGTTGTTTTGAGAAATCCAAGTTTTCACTCTTTGACAACTTTGAAATTTGCAAGAAGAAGGATTTGTGAGAAAACAAGCATTGTGGTTGTTTTGGTGTGTTTTGAAACATCAGAAATGTCTTCTATTTATAGGATAATGGATTTGTCTTGGTTGAATAGTGATATCTTGAAGATTGGCTTTGATTCAATGGTTTTGGCAAGATGTATCATTACCCCTAATGCAAGGTACACCAATGCTTCCAAATAGCTCAGCTGCCAATCGACAAATTCCACATTCCTCAGTCATTTTTATTGTTGTTTATGTTAGCATCTTGACTGAGGAGTGTCCTTTTGTTGAATGTGCAGTATTGCACATAAATGCCTTTGAATTCAAGGCATAATGTGACAAAAGCCATTACTCCAAGTTAAAGTATTTCTTGACCCATTGTCTCAACTTTGCAGGTTTGTTATGATTTCTTCTGTTATCCAATGAATGTAAGTGGAATTGATCATTACACTTGACAAGAAAATCGTGTATGGCAAGTAAGTGATCAAACTGATTTTGCAAAACAGCTTGCAGTAAGGCATATTGATCACTCCATATCTCTTTGGTCAAATGGAGTTTGATGATGTTCTTGTACTCTTTGGAAAGCTTGTATATCATACTTCAACTTTGATGTTTACCTTTGGTCTTGGATCATTATGGATCATGGAGAAAAATGATCTCAAAGTTGGAAAAATGCAAACAGATTCTGTCTCAAAATTTCACTAAGTGTCAAAGTGAAAATCCCATGAAACCCTAATTTCATGGCTTAATAACTCAAAATCCATGCATCTTTTGACTATGGGCCAGGAGGACACTTTTGTAGTATGTAATGAGAGCTTTCATTCAAGCTTTAGATGGAAGAAAATGGATGCTTGGATCATAAGTTATGGACTTGCAAAGTTGGGAAAAAATCATTTTTTTCCATAACTTAGTGAAATTTTAAGTTTCTTAAGATTACCCCTTTTGCAAGTAACCTCACTTTTCTTGATTTTTCTTGATGGATGATGATCCAAACCATAATTTAACATTTTTTTTTACTTGAAGAAGCCATGTTTGTCAAAAAATCTCAAAAGTCAAACTTGGAATTGGGCACAGTTGACTTTTTAACAGAAGAATTTCAAACTTTGTGATCCTTTATGAAATCAACTTCTTGGGCTAAATCAAACCTAATGGGTGGATTCCATAAGTGTTTTAGAGTGTCTTGAATCATTTCCCAAGGTTTGGGATCATGTCTTGGTCAAAAGTCAAAGGTATGGTTGACTTTTTCTCAAAAACCCTAGTTTGTGGTCCAGATGAATTTGAATCCTTGCATTGCTCATAAATTAAGTTCTTTGTGTCAATTTAAACTTGTGAGAGGATCAATATAAGATATTTGAGGTCTCCAAAACATTTCTTGAGGTCTTGGCTCATGCCTTGCTTCAAAAGTCAACTTAGGGGTGAATTAGGTCAAGAAACCCTAATTCTTGATTTTTTATGAATGCATCCCCTGAGGCTATTTTGAACTCATAATTGGATCCATGAGGTCCCTTTGAGCTTCTTGAATCATGTTTTGAATTATTGGCTCATGCGTAGATGAAAATTTCCCTCTGGAGGCCTTGGTCGACCAAAACCCTAATTTGGTGACGCTAGTGATCTTGAGGCTTGATCAACTTGGAATGTTGCATTTTTATGCTCGACTCTTGACGTGGATCCTTCATGGATATTTGAGAGGCTTGGAAAGTTAAAGATCATGTCAATTCTTGATTGATCCTTTGCCTGAGTGCTCTGAGAGGGCTTAAAACCTTAATTCTTGGTTGATGTGAAATCTTGTAGTCAAAATTTAGGTTATGACAAATGCCCCTATTTAATCTTCTTGGACCTGAAGGTGTGAATGGCGAAGGCATTAAGACATTCAAGGTAAAAGAGGATTAAATATCGGAATACCTGAAATTTTGATTGTGGTTGTGAATGGTAGTTGATTTGCTAGTCCATCTTCTTTTGCTAAGTAGTCGTACTTATAAAAAGGGTAAACTTCCCCTCGATCTTGGTCTTTAGCCATGGAACTGGTCTTAGTTTTCTTTTGAGATAAACTTCCCCTCGATCCTGGTCTTCAGCCCCGGAACTGGTCTCAGTTTTCTTTTGAAATAAACTTCCCCTCGATCATGGTCTTCAGCCACGGAACTGATCTCGGTTTTCTTTTGAAATAAACTTCCCCTCGATCCTGGTCTTTAGCCACGGAACTGGTCTTAGTTTTCTTTTGAAATAAACTTACCCTCAATCCTGGTCTTCAGCCATGGAACTGGTCTCAGTTTTCTTCTTGTCAAGTCCGTTTTTTTTGACAAGGAATGCTATCTGTGATGGTTTTCACCAAACTTCTCGATGACTTCCTTGAAAGCAGGACAAACTTCTCGGGTAGATACCGCCATTTGTCGACTTTATTTGGGAAATCCACGAGGGCAAGAATGACCCTTTGTTTTTCAATTGGTAGAGATTTCTTGGAGGATACGATGTTCGAATTTCCAAGGGTCTTTTGTTTAGAAGCTTCCGCAGGGGGTTTCTTTAATCCGGGAAAGCAAAATGTTATCTTCATTGGAGAAAAGTGAAGTTCCAAATGTTCTCTAGTCTTTTATAGGTTCAAGTTATTAAAGTGGTCGAAGACCGATTTCAATCCAGGAATACACTGGAGAGAGATTGCTTAGACGATACATTTTCTGACAAGGAAAGAACGCAAACTAGAATTTTATCATATCCAAGTGTGAAAAGGAAAACCGACGACTCTAACGGAGAGAGGACATTTATCACTTGGGGATAAACGTGACCAGAGTGATCGAAATATGATATGCAATATGAATATGAATATGAATCAATTATGCATGATGTATGTATGAAATGCTTATGCTGACAAAATAGACATGACATACGGACTGTCGATGAGTTCAAACTGGATACTCGGCCATTCTGGGAGACGGGGGTATCTCTGGAGATATTGAAAGTTGTACTTTTATTTGGGCGTGGGGATTCCTGCGTTTGTTCTGGTTCCTGGAGGTGCAAACCTGTTAAGGACAGAAACCCGTTCTTGCTTTTTAAGGGTAGATTCTACTGGGGAAAAACCCAATCATTGGTTCTCAGAGGTAGAGACTCTATCGGGGATGACAGATGAGACATTCCATCTGAAGCAATTGACCCTTCATTCAGAGTGTATTGATCACATGGAGTATTTTGATTCTACATTTTGAGGTTTGATCACTTCCAGAGAAGCCGTCGATATTCCTTTTTGTGCTCAATAATAAAAAAGAAATTGCCATCTTTATTTTTAAGAGCAGAAGTAAAATTTTGAAATCTCCGTTTTGAAAACAAAAGTAAATTCATTTTTGTTTCAAGAATATTAATCGTATTAAACATGTCATTTTGTAAAGCGGAATAAATGAGAGTTGCAAATAAAAGGCACAAGGGCTCAAATTCTCATTGATAGAATGACAATCAGCCTACTGCGTGATTCCAAGGATCATTACAAAGTTTATAAAATGGTAATTTATAGGGAAAAAGGGTACATCGAAACATAACGACTGCTATCCTTCCACCAACTTTGAATTCTGGATATTTTTTTAGCTTCTGTCGAAAGTGACCTTGACTGAAGTTTTCCTGAAGAATGATGTTGCCGCTGAGAAGCCAAACTTGTCGGATGCAGTTACTTGCCATGTATCCCTAACTTTTGCCTATATTGCCTTTTCTGGTTTTCAATCTATCGGGATGATTATTGTTTATGTCTCTAATTTTTTCCTGGACCTCCCTTTTGGGTTTTCAGTCCACCGAGACGTTTTTTTCATTTAGGCGAAGTATTTCTTGACTACATCAACATTCGTGGGGTAGGTAAACTCTCCATCCATGGTTACGAGTCTCAAGTCACCGCCTGAGAAGGCTTTCTTAACAACATAAGGGCCATCATAATTTGGAGTCCATTTGCCATTAGGATCGGTAAGAAATGATGGTATCTTCTTGAGCACGAGGTCTCCTTCTCTGAAGACACGGGGTAGGACTTTTTTGTCGAACGCTTTCTTCCTCCTTTGTTGATATAACTGACCACGGCATAAAGCCGTCATTCTCTTTTCTTCGATTAGATTTAGTTCATCGTATTTACTCTGACACCATTCAGCTTCCGTTAACTTGGCTTCCATCAAGACTCTTATTGATGGGATCTTTACTTCTATGGGGAGCACTGCTTCCATGCCATACACTAGAGAGAAAGGGGTTGCCCCTGTTGAAGTTTAGGCAGATGTGCGATAACCGTGAAGAGCAAAGGGTAGTATTTCATGCCAATATTTGTAGGTTACAACCATCTTCTGAATGATTTTCTTAATGTTCTTATTAGCAGCTTCTACCGCTCCATTCATCTTAGGCCGGTAGGGAGATGAGTCATGGTGTTCAATTTTGAACTCAACACACAACTCTTTCATCATTTTGTTATTCAGGTTCGACCCATTATCAGTAATGATCTGGCTGGGAACACCATAACGGTAGATGAGATTGTTCTTGATAAATCAGACCACCACTTGTCTGGTCACATTGATGTATGATACTGCTTCAACCCATTTGGTGAAGTAGTCAATGGCTACCAGGGTGAACCGATTTCCGTTTGAAGCTTTGGGTTCAATCATGTCAATCATGTCGATTCCTCATATAGAAAAATTCCATGGAGAAGAAAGAACTTTGAGATGCGTTGGTGGTACATGAATTTTTTCGGCGTATATCTGACACTTGTGACATTTCCTCATGTACTTGTAGCAATTGGATTCCATTGTCAGCAAATAATATCCCGCTCTTAGAATTTTTCTTGCCATTGTGTGTCCATAGGCATGAGTGCCAAAGGATCCTTCGTGAATCTTTTTTATTAACATGTTTGATTCATGTCTGCCTACTCATTTGAGCAAAACCATGTTGAAGTTTCTTTTATAGAGTGTATCATTGTTCAGGAAGAATTTGCCAGCCATTCTTCTGAGAGTCTTCCTATCTTTTCTTGATGCCCCAAGTGGGTATTCTTGTTTTTTAAGGATGCAATTGATATCGTGATACCATGGTTTATCATCGACGAAAGCTTCCATTGTAAATATATAAGCGGGCCTATGCAGCCGCATTATGTCGATCTTGGGTACGTCGTTCCATCGACTCCCAACATTCATGGAGGATAGAGTAGCCAGTGCATCAGCCATGTGGTTTTCTTCACGAGGAATGTGATGGAATTCAATTTTGTTGAAGAAGGGCAACAACCTTCTTGCGTAGTCTTTGTAATGAATCAATATTGGTTGATATGTGTTCCACTCTCCTTTGATCTGATTTATGACCAGGGATGAGTCTCCATACACATCCAAGTTCTTTATCCTTAAGTCGATTGCTTCTTCGAGACCCATGATGCAAGCTCCGTATTCAGCCTCATTGTTTGTGCATTTGAATGCCAATCTGGCAGTGAAAGGAATATGGGTACCCTGAGGGGTAACAATGATTGCCCCAATTCCATTTCCATAAGCATTGACAGCTCCGTCGAATATTAGTCCCCAGTGGGATCCTGGCTCTGGCCCTTCGCTTGGTAGCGGTTCATCGTAATCTTTCATTTTTAGGTACATGACATCCTCATAGGGGAATTCAAATTTGACTGATTCCTGATCGTCAATCGGTTGATGAACCAAATGATCGGCTAAAAGACTTCCTTTGACGGCTTTCTGAGTATGGTACTCGATGTCGTATTCCGATAACAACATCTGCCAACGGGCAATCCTTCCTGTGAGAGCAGGCTTTTCAAAGACGTACTTGATCGAATCCATTTCGGAGATTAACCTAGTAGTGTGACAAATCATATACTGGCGAAGACGTTTAGCAGCCCAGGCTAGAGTGCAGCAAGTTTTCTCGAGCATAGTGTATTGAGTTTCACAGTCCGTGAATTTCTTGCTTAAATAATAAATGGCAGACTCTTTTCTTTTTGTTTCGTCTTGTTGGCCAAACACACAGCCCATGGAGTCTTCCAGGACTGTTAAGTAGATAATCAGTGGTCTTCCTTCCACTAGAGGAGACAGAATTGATGGATTCAACAAATATTCTTTGATGCTGTCGAAAGCCTTTTGGAAGTTTACTGTCCATACACATCTTTGGTTCTTTCTTAGTAGCTTGAAGATTGGCGCGCATGTCACGGTCATGAGAGATATGAATCTTGAGATGTAATTCTGATGCCCCAAAAATCCTCTTACTTGCTTTTCAGTTTTTGGAGAAGGCATTTCTTGAATGGCCTTAACTTTGTTGGGATCAACCTCAATTCCTTTTTGGTTGACGATGAATCCCAAGAGCTTTCCTGAGTGTACACCGAATGTGCACTTGTTGGGATTCAAGCGGAGTTTGTATTTTCTCAGACGCTCGAATAGTTTTGACAAATTTTTTACATGTTCTTCTTTTGTTTTAGATTTGGCAATCATGCCATCGACGTACACTTCAATCTCTTTGTGCATCATGTCGTGAAACAGAGTTGTCATAGCCCTTTGATAACTCGCTCCAGTGTTCTTTAGACCAAACGACATTACTTTGTAACAAAAGGTGCCCCATGGGGTGATGAATGAAGTTTTCTCCATGTCTTCTGGCGCCATTCTGATTTGATTATAGCCCGAGAATCCATCCATGAAGGAGAATACTTTGAATTTTGCTGTGCTGTCAACCAGCATGTCAATGTGTGGTAGGGGAAAATAATCCTTTGGACTTGCTTTGTTTAAATTCCTGTAGTCCACACACATTCTGATTTTTCCGTCCTTTTTGGGAACCGGTACGATGTTGGCTAGCCATTGAGGATACTCTGAGGTGGCAAGGAACCTTGCGTCAATCTGTTTCTGCACTTCGTCCTTAATTTTGATGGTCATATCTGGATGAGTCCTTCTTAGTTTTTGTTTGACTGGCAGACATTCTGTTTTCACTGGTAAGTGATGTTCCACGATGTTGGTATCCAACCCTGGCATGTCTTGGTAGGACCAAGCAACACATCTGAAAATTCTTTGAGAAGTTTTATCAAGCCTTTTCTGACATTTGGACTGAGCAGTGCTCCAATCTTAATTTCTTTCCTTTCTTCTTCTGAACCTAAATTGACCATTTCCAACGGCTTTTTGTAAGGTTCAATGGAACTTTCCTCTTGTCTGAGTAGTCCGAAGATCTCTTCTGGAATTTCTTCGTCCTCTTCTTCTTCACCTTCAAATACTGGGAATTCAAAGTTGGGAGAATGCATTGGATCGTATGTTTCAATGGGGTTTAAAATAAGTAATATGCATGACGTGATGATTCCTTTTTAGAAAAGACAGAGAGAATGCAAAAGTGTGTGCAATGTTTTTTTTAAAACACTTGTTTTTACTTTGGGTTGTTTTTTAGGATTACCATTTTCTGAAAAAAAAACCAAAAGTGAAAATAGCAACAAATGCAGGAATTCAGAATGACATTATTTATTCATGATTTGTCAATTCTTGAAACACAACCTTATAAAACAAAACTATGTCGCTTTGGGCGAAGCGAAGAGGGACATTTACAGAAAAGTAAGCCCTATAAAACATCCTTTTCACCCGGGCAAAGTGTAAGGTCAAAACAATGTTGCGGCAACTACTTCTATTTATGAACGTCATTCATGACATCGACCGCAACCCAATGGCGACGATCTCCTATATGAATCACAAAGTCAGGTATCTTCTTTCTAGGTTTATCTTCAGAAACAACACTAATTTCGGGCGGAGTGAGATTATTGGAGTCTTCTTCCCATGCATATTTATCATAAGAGGACTCTTCTGCTGTATCTTTGACAGTACTTTTATCCTCAAGAGGATCTCCCTATCCAGTTGGCTGGATGTCCTCGTATATAATGCGAGAGCTTTCAGGAGCAGTGTACTTTACTAGAAAGCCGTACTTGTTGCTTGGCAGCCCCAAGGTATCCCAGGTTTCTGTGGGAATAAATGAGTCATCCTCTTCAATAACGTTGAACTCAGGAAATTCATAGTTAATAAATTCTTGTCCCGCGGTCTTTGCAAATTCATCAACATGGCGTTGGACACTCTCGAAATGTTCTGGGTAAGGATTCCATGACTCTGGGAGAACAGACGTATTCTTTTTAAGATCTTTCAGCAGATATGCATTATCCGGCTGACTCTTTTGCCCCGAGTCTTCCATGTGAGTCTTTCATCAGAATGTCTTCTTCCAATGAGTTGGGCGGAACACGGTATCCTTCGGGATCGCAATCTCCATAGATCATTCTGACGTCTGATCTTGGTATATATCTGGGACTTTGCTTTGGAGAGCAGAATAACATGTACGTTTCTCCCTGAGATATATATCCTTCATCGTTGAAATAGGATTTCCACTCTTCATCTGTATCGGAAGAGTTATTCTCCTCGATGGTGTGGACTTCTTGAGATACCGGGTGGAGGAAACCTCCACTGTGGAAGAAATCCTGAATGGGACAAAAACTTTCATCTTTCTTTGTAGTCTGGGTACATGTTGGAGAAAAACCAAGACCTTTTCTTGTCTTGTTATCAGCAGGAATTATAATCTGTCCCCATCCTTTTATGTCACCACTTCCCATTATTTGGAGAGCGTCTTTGTACGAGGTAATCGACGTTCCTTTTCTTGGTGATTCTCATTGCTCACAGAGAGTGCTTGAAATTGGGTTCTAACAACCTCCTCTGGTTCTAAATATGAAAATGATGATAGGTTTCTCACAATTAAATCTTGTTCTCCATATACAGTGACCAACTTGTCGTTCTTGACAAACTTCAGATTTTGGTGAAGTTTCGAAGTGACTGCCCCGACTTCATGTATCCAAGGTCTTCCTAAGAAACAGTTGTATGCTGCTCGGATGTCCATGACCTGAAAAGTGACTTGGAAAGTGTGAGGACCGATGCTTATAAGAAGATCAACTTCGTCGTTAACTATTTTTCTGGATCCTTTAAAGGCTTTGACGATGATCTCACTGCCTCTCATCGGAGTACCTTGAAAAGATAGTCGTACCAAAGTTAACCTTGGCATGATGTTCAAGGATGAACCTGTGTCTACCAGTACGCTGGCTAAAGCATCGTTCTGGCAATTGACAGTGATATTGAGTGCCATGTTATGATTCTTGCCTTCCTCTGGAAGTTCATCATCACTGAAACCCAAATTGTTGCAGGAAGTGATGTTGGAGATAATGCTATCGAACTGACCTACGGTCACATCTTGTTCTACAAAGGCTTGTTCCAATACTTTCTGTAGAGCTTATCTGTGAGCTTCTGAACTGAGCAGGAGGGATAAAACAGATATCCGATAAGGAGTTTGTAACAATTGTTCCACAATGTTGTACTCACTTTTCTGGATGAGATTTAGCATTTCATCGTTGTTCTTTATAGGTTCCGTGTTGCTGGATTGACCAATTTGTTGATTAGGGCTTTCAGCTTGAGGTTCCTTTTCTTTTACAGATTCTCCAACTCCTCTATAGAAGATTCGCTCGCTTCGGGTGACCCAATTGATATCAGCAATGTTTACAACGGACGGCAGTGGAATTTCTTTTCCATCTTCTATGGTCATCGCACTGTACTTGTATGGGATAACTTTTTCTGACTTGTATGGTACTGGGCCTAACAGGTAGATGGCTACAGGGTCCTTTGGGTCTTTTGACCGTCATAAGCAACCTCGATTGGCTCTAGGTTGGGAACTTTTCTACTGTCAAGAGGAATCTTTGACTCATTAAGTAGAGGAATTATAGCAAGAACATCTTTGTTAATTCCATGATTGACAAGTTCTCTTTTGTCGGAGACCGTGACACTGCTTTTGTCTAGTAGTCCTCGGACCTTATTTTGAACAAAGAGGCAACCTTACACCATGTTGATTGTTTGAGAATTCAGGCATGATTGGGTTTCCCCTTGGTCTACCTGATGCTGGAGAGTTGCTCGCACGAGGTAGCATCCTTGGTTATTTTTTGAACATATTCCACAGCGTTCATAATTATGAGGTGGTACCCGACCGTACCCACTTTATATGCAGTGCATCCTTACCAGATCCGTTTCTTGTAAGCGGATATCACAGCTTTGATGTCTATCAGGATTTCCATTAATTACGCTAACTTGACACGTGTCTTCATCCTGATAGATTGGAAGCCACCAGTGGTCCAATAGATGTTGAAGAGCTTTTTGCACAAACATGCATCCTTGATTGTTTGCAGAGCAATCCTTGCAGTCCTGATAATTGTGCAAGGTCAGAAAACCGAGTCTGACCTACTTGGCATGCAACTCTACCAAGCTGGTATTCATTAAACGAATATCGAAGATCTGAACCATATTGACTTTATGATCATTCCTTTCATGGTAGTCTTGGATCCATCTAAGATCCATTTGTCGCTGCAGGGCCTCTTGTACAAAAGAGCATCCCCGATTGTCTTTTGAGCAAATCGGGCAAGCGCTGTAGTCATGCAGCAACAAGTTATAATACTGACTTTGCCTTGAATGCATTGCCACCAGATTGGCATTTATTGCAAGAATGTCATGATTTTGAACAATGTTTGGATGTGCATGGGCCATGCTTACTTCACGAATCCTGTGATCCTGAATCCAGCCTAAATCCATCTGCTCCTGAAGAGCTGCTTGTATAATGTCACATCCTTTATTGTTCTTTGAACAGATATTACACTGATAATAGTTGTGAGATGGTACATGGTCGTACCCGCTTTGCCTGTAATGCATTTTCACTAGATTGGTTCCTAGTAGGCGTACATCCTGAATTTGATAGCTATTGCTGAGTTATCTTTCTATTAAGTTTACTGAAGTTTTCTCATGTTGTGGAAACGGATTCGTCTGAACATTTAGGTTTGTATCCTTGAAGGATAAAACCCCGTTTCTGACGAGCTTTTGTACATCTGATTTAAAGCTGAGGCAATTCTCAATGTTATGTCCTGATCCTCCTTGATGGTAAGGGCAAGATTGATCAACTTTAAACCAAAAAGGTGGATTGTCCGGTACTGCGAGAGGAGTCCTGGTTTTAACATGCCCCTTGGCTAACAGAAGTGGAAATAATTCTGCGTATAGCATTGGTATAGGGTTAAATCCTGGTGATTGTGTAGTAGGATTATTATTATTGTACTGTGGGCGAGCCTGCTGAAGAGGCTGTTGCTGCCTTTACTGATACTGTTGTTGATTCGGATGGCTCTGAGCAACCTGAGGTTGATATGTCAGAGTCAGCGTTGGGTTGATATCGGGAGTTACTGCTGCTACCTGTCGAGGTTGATACCTTCACCTTTGCTTACCCAGAGAGATATTACTGATATCTTTCTCTTTCTTCTTTTGGAAAGCACTACCGTATCTTTTAGTACTGCTGGATGGCTCTGCATCTTTGACTATTCGTCTTTCTCAGACTGCTTCCTCAAGGCATACCCCCATGTTCACCATTTCAGTGAAGTCACTAGGTGCACTGGCGATCATTCTGTAATAATAAAACGTGCTCAACATTTTTAGGAAGATTTATGTCATTTCCTTTTCCTCGAGAGGAGGGCAGATCTGGGCGGCGATTTCACGCCATCTTTGAGCATACTCCTTAAAGGTTTCTTTATCTTTCTGAGACATTGCTCTGAGCTGGTCCCTATCTAGTGCCATGTCCGAATTGTATTTATACTGCTGAACAAAAGCTGCCCCGAGATCTCTGAAAGTACTGATCTTGGTACGGTTTAGACCCGTGTACCATTTGAGTGAGGCACCGGTTAAACTGTCTTGGAAGTAATAGATTAGTAGCCGTTGGTTTTCTGTCTGGGTAGACTTCTTCCGAGCATACATTACCAAATGAATTTGAGGGCAAGAGTTGCCTTTGTATTTTTCAAAGTCAGGCACCTTGAATTTGTACGGTATTTTTACATTAGGGACCAAACAGAGGTTAGTGGCATCCTTACCAAAAAAGTCATGTCCACGAATGGCATGCAGTTCCTTCTGCATTTCTAAGAACTGTTCCTAGAATTCATTCATCCTTTCGTATACTTCTTCGTTTCTGCCAGAAGTGGCCTACAGAATCTGCTCCGCTGGAATAGTGTGTACCACCGGTTGTGGTATAGACATTATGGCGGTAACTCTTGGCGCTTCAGTTACCTAAAGTTTGTAACCTTAAAGAGTTCCTGTTGTAATCCTTGCATCTTAATTTTCCTTAAGTTTGTAACCTTCAGGTCTGGGGGTTCTTGCTACGGCTTCCGGGTCTTCAGTGACGAGAGGTATATATCCTTCAGGTATAAAATTGAGAGGCATGCCCCAGGGAAAACCTTTCGACATGTTGTACTAAGGATGACTGCCAGGTGTCTCAAATGTTGGTATAGACATAATCTCTGAGATTGCAGTCCTTTGAGGTTGTTGGTCCTGAGCTATGGCCAGGGATTCAATAGTGTTGTGGAGTTTCTCCAAACTCTCCTTCAGAGCGTTGATTTCCTCTCTTAGTTCTCTGTTATCTTCTTCGAGATTGTCTATTTTCTTTTGCCGATTGTCCCGAGTATTGTACGAATGAGACAGTTTGACTCTAGAGTGCGACACATGTGTGAGACTCAATGACAAAGATGTGTTATGTGAGAATCATGAATGATATTCAAAGAATGAGAATGATTTTTTTTTAGTTTTTATTTTAAAAAGAACTTTTAACAATTATGTTGCAAATATCATACAGTGGTGGAAACCTTTTATTGAAATCGAAAGACTACAGTATTTTACAGGGAAAAGTACAGTATTTTACAAAGCGCGAGAAGGAAAACTAGGCCTATGGATCCTGAGTTTTCTCTGAGGAAAGCTCAGAGCAGGTTCCTAAATTTTTCTTTTCTTTGATTGGGCCCCTTTAATCGTTGTCGGGTCAATGATCCTTTGCCATGTGAAAAGAAAGAGTAGACTTCTACGCTCCTCTTGACTTTCTATAGCATGCTGCTCCAATATCTCAATCAGAGCATCCTTTTTCTTCAACAGTTCTTGGATCTTTGTGCATTCCAAATTAATAATATGGTACTTGTTCTTCCAAGAGTTCTTCTCACGTTGAACTTTGTTAAGAGCGACCTGGAGTTTTTCCGCATCGGACATGAAATAAAGGACAACTTCCTTTAAGGGAAAAACTTCATGATGAGGGTAAGGCATCTTTAGTTTGATGGCCCTACTTTGTACCCAGTGGAGATAAGGCTCTGCAGAGATGAAATTTGGCCTCCCTAGGGTCTCTCTCCCTTTCCTGTGAACATGTTGCCAGGCTTGGACTATTTCTTTCTTTAGTGCCCTGTCATTCTCCCCTTCCTTGAAGAAAAGACCTTCCAGATGAATATTATGTGGTACATTTTTCATCGGGTATCCAAGTTGACGACGAGCTATAATTGGATGGTAGTTTATCCCTCCTTTGGTACCAATGAGGGGTACATTGGGGAAACTTCTGCATTTGCCGATGATTTTTATTCCGTCATAGATCCGATTGTACCAATCTATGTCAGAATTTGTAAGAGACATAATCTTCTGCGACCATCGCAGACCACTCTTGTGATCCCAAAAAGCAGCGGACTTGGGTAAGTGGGAAATAAACCATTTGTAGAGTAATGATACACAACATGTGATCATCCCTCCACTGTACAGATTTCTTAAGTGTACAGAATGATAAGCATCTGTGAGCAAGGTTGGGACTGGGTTCCCAATTAAGAATATCTTGAAAGCATTGATGTCGACGAAGTTGTCAATGTTGGGAAAAAGGAATAACCCATATTTGAGCAGAACAAAGACATCCTCGAAAGTTGTTATATTTCCTATACTGGCAAAGTATAGAAGTATAGGGCTTTCTCCATCAGGAATTTAGCTGGTAAACCCTGGATTCCTCCCTTGGTAGTCATATGGGTTCTGATGTCTGACTCTTCTAGAGAGGTAGCTCTTGCAATGGCTTGATATTTTGGAATTTCTTCCAGTCCAGAAAATGGATCTTGATCAGTGATAGACAAGTCAATCAGATGAGAGTATTCTTCCAATGATGGTGTGAGCTGATAATCTGGAAATGTTAAGCAGTGGTATAGTTGATCATAAAACTGAACCAATGTAGACAGGATTCCTTCTACCATGTTAATTTTCAAAAGAGCCAACAGTCCCCCGTGCTTAGCTCTGAAAGCTTTGGGATTAGTAATCATCTTTCCCAATTTCCTTAGGTCTTCCAGTTTTGGAACCTTGAAGGTGTACTTGTTCATTTTTCTTCTACCGAAATCCATAATGCAACTTCTGATATTTGCAATTATTGTTTTAGTTCTTTTGAAAAAGATTTTTTTCTTGTTTAAAAGGTTTTTTTAATGAATGAAATGCATGGATGCATGAATGCAGTAAATAAAATCATTTGAAAACATGGGTTTAGGGGTTCATCGTCACGAGTATGGAGCCATGGATCTACCCATCCCCATGGTGTGTACTAAAGGATCATTTTTATACCTGTAGAACGGGTTCTAACAAAGATTCCCAAAATCATTGACCCCTCTCAAGAATATTAACAGCAAATCGACTGACTCATGAGAGCTGTAATATCCCCAAGATGAATCTCTTTTGAGTGTAGTATCGCGTATCAACTATTCCCGATAGTTACCGCACTACCTAATGGTCAATGGTTAAATGTTCATTAATCCTCAGTTTCAAGGGTGCCCAATAGGAAAAGCAATGCTTTCACGACTTGCTCGTTCAACATTAACAATTCCACAAGGGTACCTCCACGGATTCAGCGGACTCTCAAGTCATCTTGGTCGAGACTCACTCCCTATAAGCCTTCCTGAATATGCCACCACTTATCTTAATGTTCTCTCAGACTCACCACATGTGTATTAATCGCATTCCCAGATAAGAGTAATTCAAACAAATATATCAAGTAATATGACAGCATATGATATATAAAAATGAGAAAGCAAGTAAAAATAGCAGAAAAATAAATCCAAAACAAGGCCTAAACCTCTTAGGAAATCTAATTCTAAAACGTCCCCAGCAGAGTCTCCATTTTTGTGTAGCGTCATTTTTTTGGTGATGCGACCACCTACCGTATGTTTGGTGATACTTTCCAATTTCTGTATTTATCCTATGAAGCTTAAAAGGAAGGGGAAGATATCTCAAACTAACCCTGTACGCAAGTGTTTTTTTTAACAAATGCTAAGAGATCGGGGATCGGGGTTTGGGTATACAAAGGGAAGCTATTAATACCCAGAGTATCTATAGGAACCTTTGTTTGCATGTATTTCTGCTGTTTGAAATGCTTTCTTGTGTTTCTCTGCTATTGATTGGGAAAGCTTCTCCTTTGGGAGGGTTAAGAGAATGTTTTTGTTGTTTTCGGGTTTTCTATTGTTTTTTGGGAAGGTACCTGGACCTAGAATTTTTTATTTGTGTGCTCGCTAAGATTTCGCAATCTTATGCCTACGTATTCCCGTAAAGAGATTTGGGAAATCAGAGCAATCGTAGTTCCTCCTATTCTATAGGAGGAAAATTGGTGTCTTGTTCAAAGCCCAAGATTGAAGCTAAATAGTATTTGTGTCTTGTTCAAAGCCCGTGATTGAAGCTAAAAGGGTGATTGAGAAAGGATTTGTCATCTCTAAGGGGAGATATCTCACCTATACATCACAAAATGTCAGGTAATTGGTTATAAGGGAAATTACTTTAACTGGGATGTGTAGAATCCAGCAATGCCATAATTTCCTTTATAAGAGAGATGTCATAAAGGAAGAAGCTTTAACTCAGTGTAGAGCAATGCCACTTTTTCCTTATGAGTATTTCATGCTAAGAGAGGGATATTGGCTTGGATGTGTGGAATTCAGACGCTTGCCACTTACAGCTGTTAGATGAAAGAGGAATTTTGACCATGATAAAAGAGGGACTCCAGCTTGGATTTTGAATCAACAAGTGTGCCACTTATAGCAATTTATCTGGGAAAAAGGTTTGATAATTTGTTTTGATATGTGATGTACAGAGGAAATATCCTCCTACAGAGTGGACTTATGGTCTCATCTGTGGAGATGATGGATTTTGTGCCTTGATCAAAGCCCAAGGTTGAAGCTAAAAAAAGAGTTGAAAACTGACTCTATTGGGGATTGACTCCATTGGAGATGTTTTATTTAAGTATCTTCTTTGAAGCCCGAGATGATGAAGCTGGAAAGTTTGTGTATAGCTTTAAAGGAGACTAACTCAACTAGGGTGTATGATGTCTGTCTTGTACAAAGCCCAAGATTGAGGCTGACTGGTTAAATCATTATATGAAGCCTAAGAGGAGGCTGACTCTTGCTGAGGATTTATCAAAATCCCAGGATGTCTAAAAGGGAAACTAACTCTTGTTGTTGATTTGAGCAAAGTTGATTTACCAGATGCCATGAGGCTCTGATTCTTTTGAGGATTTGTTGATGGTAAACTGAACCTAGCTGAGGATTTTTAAGGTGAATGGTAAGCCTTATTGGGGGTCAGAGGGGTTTTAAAGATGAGTTTGAAAACCTTGGAGGTTTTAACTCTTCTGGGAATTGATGTATTGGTAAAGATGATCAGGGTTTTTCCATGCTTTTAGGAAGCCTGAGGGTCCTTGTATTAAGCTCAAGAGGAGGCTAAGACTATCCAAGTCTCTTAAGAAGAGGTAAACTCTAGTTGGAGAGAGATCATTATATGATGCCCAAGAGGAGGCTGAGGGTTCTAGAGATAAAGATCAACCCTTGACTGGTTGAATGTCCTAGAGTTTTGACTTTCCTGGGGATTGAACTTAGTAAAGATGTCTAAATTCTATCTTATGCTTTTAGGAAGCCTTTGGGTCACCAGGAATAATGCCTTTCTCTGTTCCATATTGAATAAAGCCCAAGAGGAGGCAAACTGTATTGAGGGAAGTTTCCTATGAGGGAACTAGTTTTTGACTAAGTTAGAAGTAACCTTTTGTTTGACCTAAGTGTATACCTAACTGCTGGGGAAACCCTAGACATATATGCACAAATATATATAAATAAGTAAATTAACAGGTATATAAACAAGTATGCATTGAGTTGAAAAGATGTTGGGTCTTACATTCTGAAAAGAGGCCTAAGTGTATTATGATTGGTTGTATGATTTCAACTGTATGATTAGGGTTTTGAGAAATTGAAGAAAGTTTTGAGAAAACTTTGAGTTTGAATTAAAAGAAAGTTGTTTTTATTTTAATGAAAAGAAGAGAAAGTTTTGGGACTTATAACTTAAAGAGAGGCCCAAGTGGTCTAAGAGCAGTTTCACCGAGAATAATGCTCCTCTTAGTACCAATTTAAAAACAGACAGATGATTTTGAAAATAAAGGTATGGGGCTTAAAACTCAAGGAGAGGCCCATGGAAGTTGTTTATGGTTAAGAACAAAGTTTATGTACAAAAGATTGGGGCTTATACTCAAGGAGAAGCCCAAATGACTTATTTGAAAACAGTGATCACACTGCGATATCGAAAGACGTTGTGGGACTTATACTATAGTAGAGGACCAAAATTTGTTTATGTACAAAGAGGTTTGGGTATTACACTCTACTAGAGGCCCAAAAAATATTATTGAAAGAAAGAAGTGGGGCTTATACTTCAAGGAGAGGCCCAGATGAAAACAGTGAACGCACCGTCGTTTTGAAAATCGTATAGGCACTTATACTATGACAGAGGCCCAAAATTATTTATTTACAAATGGGTTGGGTCTTACACTCTAATAGAGGCCCAAAAGTGTTTTCAAAGAAAGTTTGAAAATTTAAAATCAAGGAAAAACCCTAATTTTAATAAAAATACATTTTTTCAAAGAAAATTAAATAAAAAATGATATAAAATACCAAATATATTTAATAAACATGTTGTGAACTTTGTAAATGTTTGAAAATAGATGTTTTAATCCACAATATGATTTGAAGTTCAATTGGTTTTGAAAAATCAATAGAAAGAATTTATTTAAAAATGTTTAAAACAATTAAAAAAGAAATTCTTTGAAAAATTCAAAAATATATCAAATATAAAATATTATTTTGATTTTTTGGTGGAATAAATTATTAAAATGTATACATGATTTATGTTTAAAAAATTATTTGAAAAAGATTAAAAATGAGAGATATATGAATTTTTGAAATTAATTGAAAAACAATTAAAATAATTAAAAATTCAAAAATTTGAAAATAGGGCGCGAAAAACTTCATCTTCTTCCTCGTGCCACCCTCCATTTTCAGATTTGCAAAAACGCCCGTATTTCACTGAATACGCAATGAAATTGACTTTTGTAAACATGAAAATTGCTCGTTTTTTAACAAGGATTTACATGATACCAATTAATTGCATTTCTTTTAAGTATAGAGTGAGAAATCATATGAAGAACAGATGAACCCTAATTTTTGCAAGTGAGAATCGAATTCTGTAATGTAGGTGTTACGGATGCAAGATGATGATCTGGACAGCTTCCTTGACCCCCAATGATGGTGTTCCAATGATTAGAATGGATTGAAAACCTTTGGATCACTTGGCTCGACCCTATCTACAGCTTTGAAGAAAATTTGAGCAAAATGATAGTAACTTGGTGATTCTGATGTTACAGAAGTGTTTTGAGGTTATGGATCACTTCTATGATTCTTATGTGAAGTGTTTTGATGCTTGGTTTGAGTGGAATTGGGCTAGTTTGAGAATTCTAAGTTTTCACTCTTTGAGAACTTTGAAATTTGCAAGAAGAAGGATTTGTGAGAAAACAAGCATTGTGGTTGTTTTGGTGTGTTTTGAAACATCACAAATGTCTTCTATTCATAGGAGAATGGATTTGTCTTGGCTGAATAGTGATATCTTGAAGATTGCCTTTGATTCAATGGTTTTGGCAAGATGTATCATTACCCTTAATGCAAGGTACACCAATGCTTCCAAATAGCACAGCTACCTATTGACCAATTCCACATTCCTCAGTCATTTTTATTGTTGTTTATGTGAGCATCTTAACTAAGGAGTGTCCTTTTGTTGAATGTGCATTATTGCACATAAATGCCTTTGAATTCAAGGCATAATGTGACAAAAACCATTACTCCAAGTTGAAGTATTTCTTGACCCATTGACTCAAATTTGTAGGTTTGCTATGATTTCTTCTGTTATCCAATGAATGTGAGTGGAATTGACCATTACACTTGACAAGAAAATCGTGTATGGCAAGTAAGTGATCAAACTGATTTTGCTAAACAGCTTGCAGCAAGGCATATTGATCACTCCATATCTCTTTGCTCAAATGGAGTTTGGTGATGTTCTTGTACTCTTTGGAAAGCTTGCACATCATACTTCAACTTTTATGTTTACCTTTGGTCTTGGATCATTATGGATCATGGAGCAAAATGATCTCAAAGTTGGAAAAAATGCAAACAGATTCTGTCTCAAAATTTCACTAAGTGTCAAAGTGAAAATCCCATGAAACCCTAACTTCATGGCTTAATAACTCAAAATCCATGCATCTTTTGACTATGGGCCAGGAGGAAACTTTTGTAGTATGTAATGAGAGCTTTCATTTGAGCTTTGGATGGAAGAAAATGGATGCTTGGATCATAAGTTATGGTCTTGCAAAGTTTGGAAAAAATCATATTTTTTTCCATAACTTAGTGAAATTTTAAGTTTCTTAAGATTACCCCTTTTCCAAGTAACCTCACTTTTCTTGATTTTTCTTGATGGATGATGATCCAAACAATAATTTAACATTGTTTTTGACTTGAAGAAGCCATGTTTGTAAAAAAATCTCAAAAGTCAAACTTGGTTTTGGGCACAACTGACTTTTTATCCGATGAATTTCAAACTTTGTGATACTTTATGAAATCAAGTTCTTGGGCTAAATCAAACCTAATGGATGGATTCCATAGTTGTTTTAGAGTTCCTTGAATCATTTCCCAAGGTTTGAGATCATGTCTTGGTCAAAAGTCAAAGGTATGGTTGACTTTTTCTCAAAAACCCTAGTTTGTGGTCCAGATGAATTTGAATCCTTGCATTGCTCATAAATCAAGTTCTTTGTGTCAATTTAAGCTTGTGAGAGGATCAATATAAGATATTTGAGGTCTCCAAAACATTTCTTGAGGTCTTGGCTCATTCCTTGCTTCAAAAGTCAACTTAGGGGTGAATTAGGTCAAGATTGATGAATGCATCCCCTGAGGCTATTTAGAACTCATGATTGGATCCATTAGGTCCCTCTGAGCTTCTTAAATCATGTTTTGAATTATTGGCTCATGCCTAGATGAAAATTTCCCTCTGGAGGCCTTGGTCGATCAAAACCCTAATTTGGTGACACTAGTGATCTTGAGGCTTGATCAGCTTGGATTGTTGCATTCTTATGCTTGAGTCTTGATGTGGGAGACCTCTTGATCCTTCATGGATGTTTGAGAGGCTTGGAAAGTCAAAGATCATGTCAATTCTTGATTGATCATTTTCCTGAGTGCTCTGAGAGGGCTTAAAACCTTAATTCTTGGTTGAGGTGAATGCTCAACATTCTTTGAGAGGATTGATGAGGTATGAAGATACATACATATTGTGGTGATGATTTGCACAATGATGTGAAATCTTGTGGTCAAAATTTAGGGTATGACAACCTTTAACTATGCTTTGACTTTTAAATTGTATTATGATTTTAAATTACAACAATGCTAGTTTTTATAAATTGTACTGTATTTGATGCAGTGAACCACAATTATATTGCTAACTTTTGTACTTAAAAGTTCATATTTGATATGGTATATCTACTTGGGGCCCAATAAATATTTATTTGTCATTTAATATTTTATCCTTATGGCCTAACATCACAGGCTCAATATGTTGAAAGTTATAATCAGTAATATTAACCTCATTTGAAGAAATATAAACAGTTACCAGCACTCATAATAAATATTGTTCATTTCTTCTTTATGAAACTGATACGAAGCATGTAAATATACAAACATTGAGTTGTACTCATATCTTCTTTCAACACAACGATGATGATGAAGATAAGCACTCTTATTGAGATCTTGAAATTTGGAAAACATAATGAATACATAACTATGATGGAGATGCGCTTATTTTCTAATCTCCTTATAAATTACTTGCCTCATATCATCCCTCACAGCATGTTCCTAATTGTATTCAACTTCTTCGATGATATTGTTACAATCCAACTAGCTTTATAAAACAGATTCATTGTTGTTTTCCCTTCCACACATTGTTGTATTCAATGCCATCATGTACCTTATATTATATTTTATTAATCCAAGCTAACCATCCCATTAAATTTATACGTAGCTTACTCATCCCATGCTATCAAAGGCTCGTGCTGTAAGGACATGTTTTTAGTGTTGTCACCAAACTTACATCAATGTCTGCGCAGAAAGCAACCGTGTCAACATCTCCTACTGTTGCGTCTGGTTTTATACTTCGTAATTCTTAATATAATATCATTATATGCCTTCTTTGCTCTTTGGTGTCACTTTTCATTATATCATCTTGGCCTCCTAAATAAACAATATGGTTTATATTTTATAGGAACATGTTTGATTTTTTTCACCTGCTAATATTAACTGTTGTGTCTTCTTCCAAGTACTTTGCATACACCTCCTTACTATATAGGTTTTATTGTAAATTTTTCATATCTACTATCGTATCTTCTTATTCGGGATCAATCCCCTCAAGTTTGGAATATCAATACATTATTTTAGTTGTCAATAGTTGTCAACTCAAAACAGTTTTCAATAAAAACAGTTTAACCTGCATATTCATCACATGGTGTTCATATTACATTACATTCAAATTACATGGGATTACTTTACATGTATGTTATATAACATTTTGTAACTCCATTTTACTTTTCCTTGATCTAACTTACCAATAAGTAATTCACAACAACCAAACAAATCCTCACTCCAACATTAACCAATATGAATTTTTACGTACTACATAAATTTACAATACAAAACTAATAACTATACCAGAAATAACTTACTAAACTACACACAAACTTATCAAAACATACATTTACTAACAATGCAATCATTTAATTTACTACAACATTCTTCATTACCAAAATCGGTTCATTATACCATATAGTTTGAGCTTAACCTACCTTACATTGTTCACATCAGCATTACTACAAAACAATCTTAAGTTATTTCAACTTGATTACATAAATACCATTATAACATAATGCTACTACCATAACATTACTACAACTTCCACTTAGCGTACAACAGACAAACCATCAAAATATTTAATAGCAACCAACACCAAAACCTCATACCCATTGTTCTGAACATTTTCATGCATACTTTCTAAACCTACAGCCACTGATATTGTATTTCATTGTCTTCACATCAAACACAAGCACCATATCTTCCATGCTTTTTAATATATACCCAAAGACGGTCTGGAGGACTACGAATCTCAAAACCCACCTTGTCACCTCTTCAGAGCTTCTTCTTCTTCGCGTATTCGTACCACTCAATGCCAATATATTTCTCCAACTTGACCACCTTATCCTTTCTCTTTGCATAGTGAACTTCCCCGTAATACCTATCTCCTTTTTCAAAGTCAATCATCCCGATCGCCTACTGGTTCCACCATAAGTAGTTTTTTGTCACATACCTAGGAAAATGGTGCATCAAAAATATTTTAGATTCTGATAAAAATAGCTCCAAATAAAATGCACGCCAAAACACCATACAACTTAAACAAAAACACCAACTTACCATAAAATTCTTTTTCACTTTGTGTCCAACACTAACAACCTTTCCCTAAGAATACTCCTCCTCATTTTTTGGGTCTTCATCATAGTCTGACGGAATTGTACGAGTATTCAAGTATGACAATTCTAATTGATCTATGGCCCTTTCACGGATCCTGATCATTTTTTGAATCTCACCTAACGTTACGTCAGTTCCATAGCTCAAATCTCAACTCCATATTAAGTATATGTTACATTGTTTTACTTATGTTACTACAACTTTATAAACCAAAATCAAGTATATGTTTGACAACAATTTCTTATCTACTACTTTCCGTTGAGTCTGGGTTTTCGACTTCAGTGGCAACCTTAGTTGTGTCATTCTTTCGAGATATCTGCAAAACCTTCTTTGATGAACCCATAACAAATTTTCCTTTGGCTTCAGCATGCATTTCATTGAGGGTTTTTCGAATCCACTCTGGATCACCGGATTTGTCGCCTGAATCCCTGGAACAAATCAAACATACCATACAAATCTATCATAACCACACAACATGTTTCAAACTCTACATGTAACACATTTAACGAAAACATATTCAACCACAAAATAACATTAAATATTCATGTTAGAACACAATTATCAAACTTTTCTTACCCGACATTGCTTCCACCTTTCTTCGATGAGGCCATTTGTAGCTTTCAAAAGAAATTAACAATTTCGTAACGAGGAGATGGAAGACGCCAATTTCAATTTCGGATTCTGACTTATCATTGGCTATTATAACACCAATCCCTAAGCGGCTTCAATCCTATTCGATTATGAGATCAATTAGACAAGCGCTTATCAAAATCAAATGAATTATGTTCTTGTTTACCGGATTTAACAAACTGTTAAGAATATGACGAGTTAACAAATTAAGCAAACGATAACACACAATTAAATTTAGGAACATGCATACAATCGAATTTAATCAATTATATCCTATGAACATCAATCAAATTAAGCAAACAATTGAAATCAAATTATGCAAATGACTTCATAAAAAAGGATTGAAAGGAATCGAATTTAAATTGGTATTAGAATAACCTCAAAGCGCTGGAACCCGTAAGCAGCATGATTTTCCTTCAGGAATTAGTTCTCCATTCAAATTGTAAAAAACAAAAGAAAAATCATGAAAAGAAGGTAATGCACAGTAGCGCGGCTGCTACTAGGTATAGGGTAACATCAAATTTGGGTTATAACCCAACTGGGTCGAAAAACATAAAAAACTCATCCTAAAACTATATATTTCTAACGTCTGAAACTTCAACGAATTATTCAAGTCTGTTACGCTCCTAATCAGCTCCTTCCTTCAATATCAAAGTTGTAGCTCTTTGTCTTAGCTTTCCAAAGCCTAGTAGAACGCATCAATCTGATTCTCGTAGCTCAAGTTATGATCTGAACAGTGGACAGGTATCAAATAACCGCTAAAGCTGAAAATAAGCTGCGGAAATAGATTAAAGGCAAACAAAGACTTAATTCTAAAAACATAATAAAATAGTAAAATAAATAAAACAAAATAGGGAAATGCCTAAGTACAAATATAAGAGAATGTGCATTAAAATGTACTGATCAAATTCCCCTACACTTAAAATTTTGCACTCCGAGCAAAATAGTATCAAGACTCATGAAAAACAATGACATTCAGATATTCATTCTAGGCTACAAACTCTTCTTCAGTCAAGATTGCATCGATAGGTACTAATTTTGCACACTAATGATATCGTAAGAACACAAATCCGCAACTGTGCGGTCATAAACCTCCCTCCTATACAAACCAATCAGAATCATGTTATTATGCCTAAGCCTAACTTACTCATCCTCCTTTTTACTCTCTTTCATTCTAATGCAATCACATTAAGCCCGTTATCTATTCACACACATGGTAAATAAGCATGTTAGTGTCTATGATCCATATCTTACCAACAATTCAAAATTAACCATTTTAGCAACAACAATGTTTTTTTTAAGGTTTTGTAACCGTTAGCCTAAGTGACCAGTTGAGGGTCACCTAACTTAAAAGGTTGATTCCTATTAAAATTTCTTATTAAGCACGAGATCATTCACTTATTTGCATCAACCTAATTACTTAGTGTGTGATTCTAGATGGTGCTGACTGATAGATAAACTACTTAAGAGATATTAAAGGATGAGAACTCAAGGGTATGTCATAACAAGTATTTAAATCGATTTCCATATTCGGGAGACTTAAGGTGTTAAAACGATACCGATCTTATGAATTTATACCAAGTCTCCACAATCTAACCTCAAATTAATCTATATCCTAAAAAATTCAAAAGATGCATTGTGTTTCTAAGTAAATTTTTTTAAAATTTTTTTTCACTTAAAGAAAACAGAACAAAACAAAGAAAACTGAAAGAAAACAAAACAAAGAAATGGTTCCCTCCCCCATACTTAAAACATACATTGTCCTCAATGAAAGAACATAAGTATAAAATAAGAGTGAGAGAAAGGAAAGAACACACCCGAGTAGTCAAGGTTGATAGGTGATCGCATAAGCAGCCTTTCCCCAAGAGAGATCTTCTACAGTCTCCTCTTCCAAAGTGGGGATGTCATAAAGTAACTTTGGGTAGCATCCATTGACCTTAAAATATTTATTAGCGCCTTTGCCTTTTATTCCAGGATCAAAGAAGAATCTTTGATAAGTAAAAGTGTCGAATGGGCACGTGAACGTGATATCCTTTTCCACAACATCAGAGATCAAAGGACTAAGGGGCTGCCTCACTAATTTTGTTCCATCTTCAATTGAGACCCTACTCATACTCATGGATGGGCTAAAATCACGAGTGTCAACCAAGGTCCATCCAATACCCTTCTTATGCTTCTTCAAAACCTGCAAAAGCTTATTTTCTTGATCAAAATCAAGGTTAAAAGAAAATATAACTGGAAGTTTTTCATCCCTCTCTAAATAAGCATATTTTAGATTATCACGAAGTGGTTTAATCTCTAAGGAAGGAGGTAGTTCAATGGATGGTGAGGTTGGGGCAGCCGTGATGTCAAGAGTTTCAGCTACATAAACAACTTCACTATAACTTCATTTGTAGGAAAAATATCAACCTGCAAGGCAGCCTCAATCTCAGCACAAACAGAGCAAAGGTTAGTGTCAGTACAATAATCACGTGAGTAACTATCATCAAAAGCAGACAATGATGGAAAATCAGCTGAAATTAAATCAGAATAAGCTTCATCAACAATTTCAGAAGGCAACTCTTTTGGATTCACTATTGTTTGGGAAGGTAGTTGGTTTGATTCTTGAGCTTACAGCATGGCATTCATAGAGGTAGCAAGCTGTCCAATCTGAGTCTGCAAAGCCTGAATACTAGAATATGTTCGTTGCTGAAACTGGAGATCATTTATAGCCATTTGTTTGACAAGGTCCTCTAGTGAAGGTTCGGAGGGTGCCTAACACACAACCTGAAATTCCTTCAGATTCTTATGCGGATCCTCACCTGCAAGACCATTAAACCTTGGCAACAAGTGTATTAAACCAGATTTCAATTCGAAAGGAACAACAACATCAGTATATTCAATACATAAACCATTGTAATGAACATCATGAGCAGCAAGCTCTCTTAATATTCTTTGTTCAGCCATGTTATCAAAAGAGAGAAAAAAATTAAAAAAGAATTAGAAAGCACAAAACTAATTCAGCAATTCAACAAATGTGAAAATGCCAACAATGCCCCTATTGAGAAAAAGAGTGGAAAAATAGGAAAGCGATTAAAATAAAATCTAAAAATTATAAAAATATGACTAAAAATCAAATTAAATAAGAATAAATCTCTACAAAAAATTTTGATTTTTTTTGAAAAAATGAAAATAGAAAATAAATCAAATAAAAAAGGAATATAAAATATTTGCGATTTTCAGGGTCAAAATATTTTAGAATTCTATTCTAAAAGAGTATTGTTCGTCGATTTTTTTTCTGATTTTCTAGAAAAAATTTGGAGCAAATCGAAACAGTAACTTCCAAACTTACTTGATAGGCTGAAACGTTTACCACTGCACTACAACCTTGAAAATTAACACGCAAAAACAAAAAACAAAAAATAAAAAAATCTAACAAAACTCTAAGCTAAAATTCTAAAATGGCTAACATCAACAAGAATCATCGGCAGCGGTGCCAATTTGATCCGCTATCGCGCAGGGGTCAAAAACTGAGTTTTAAAAACGGTAGTTTAGCGACAATGACTCGAGTCATATCACAAGGATTTTTGTATTGAATTAACCAACTAAAGTAAAGGTTTATGGGGTTTTCAATTTCGATTTAGAAAACGAGAAAAAATAAGTGATTATCAATTAAGCTAAAACGGTTAATCCTACTGATTCGGATTTCGACTTATCATCGGCTATTATATGACGAGTTAACAAATTAAGCAAACCATAACACGCAATTAAATTTAGGAACATGCATACAATCGAATTTAATCAATTCTATCTTATGAACAACAATCGAATTAAGCAAACAATTGCAATAAAATTAAGCAAATGACTTCATAAAAAAAGATTGAAAGGAATCAAATTTAAATTGGTATTAGAATAACCTCAAAGCGATGGAACCCGTAAGCAGCAGGATTTTCCTTCGGGAATTAGTTATCCATTCAAATCGTACAAAACAAAAGAAAAATTGTGAAAATAAGGTAATGCACAATAGCGCGGCTGCTACTAGGTATAGGGTAACATCAAATTCGAGTTATAACCCAACTGGGTCAAAAAACAAAAAAAATCCCGGCCCAAAACTAAATATTTCTAATGTCTGAAACTTCAACGAATTATTCAAGCCTGTTAGACTCCGAATCAGCTCCTGCCTTCAACATGAAATTTGTAGATCCTTGTCTTAGCCTTCCAACGTCTAGTAGTATGTGTCAATCCGATTCTTATAACTCAAGTTATGATCCGAACAGTGGACATATATCAAATAACCGCCAAAGCTGAAAATAAGCTGTGGAAATAGATTAAAGGCAAACAAAGACTTAATTCTAAAAACACAATAAAACAGTAAAATAAACAAAACAAACTAGGGAAATGCCTAAGTACAAACATAAGAGAATGTGCATTAAAATGCACTGATCAGATATGGAAGAGCGAAAGTTTCTGAAGTAATTTGTTATGTTACGCTAACCACTTTATATAAGAAATCATATGTTTCATATACTTGCTGACTTCTTCATTTCTTTCTTAAACAATTACATGGGCTAAATGTACCACCAAACCCACTTTAAAAACAATGGCCTAATTGCGAAGTCTTTCTATCCCAACATTACTTCCTTCTACGACTCTCATCATTCTTTTTCTATTTCCTTTCTATATTTTTATTTTAAATTTTACTACTTTTTTTCTATTTTATACTTTTTTTCCTACTATTATAACCATTTTATTTATATTTTTTACAACCTTTTTTATTTCACCATCACCTTTTTCTATACGACACTTTTTCAATTAATTTTTTTCAATATTTTATTTCTTTGTTTTTTTCATTTCAACTTTTTTCCCTTCATTTTTATCTTTTTGTTTTACTTTCCTGGATCATATTGAAACATCTCTTACTATACCATTTTTTAAGTCTGGGTAGCCCAACAATCCTTCTTCTATAAATCTTATCATTTCTTTTTCTAATACCTTTTTTTCATTCTACTTTTTTATTATGCTACTATTTTTAAAAGGCCTATTTTACTACCTATTATTATAACAAGGGTTGCATTTATACCTCATGTTGTATGTGTGTACACAATAAAATACTAATATTTTTCATCTGTATATTGTTCCTAAGATTATGCACTGCTATATCATTATCCAGCTTTTACATTTTCCACATGTAATCCATCATACTGCAAATTTTGAACCTATAAGGAAATGGCCCACGTGTCCAAACATACTGCTTCTAAGGATTAGCACAAACATATAGAATATTGTGGCACTATATTTTTGTTTTAATTTCCTGGATCTTATTGTAACATCTCTTACTATACTATTTTTTGGGGTTACGTACCAAAACATTATTGCAACATCTGATTGTAACTTATTTAGAAAGTACTACTAAATGCACATTATTAAAATATCAATATCATTCATGAACGAAAAGCACTCATGTTCAAATAACATCACCCTAAAAATACATGACCAACTTCTGAGGCAGAGTTTATATATACTCAAATAAATCGCATCATAATAAACATAAATTAATTAATATATGAAAAAACTATTAATTTAAGCTAACCTGTTATACATAACCTGCTGTTCATAGTACTAATGCATTACTTTTAAAATGACATATGCTGGATGAATACTATATGGTGATCCAAAATAAACATCCACAACATTGCCATCATTCATATTACATTAATCAAAACACTTACCAAAATGGGGTTCATATGACGTATCCCATTGATAAATTAATACACAATTCTTTCACATATCATACATTATCTACTTAACAAAATGCCAGAAACAATCAACAACCTTCTTTGAACTACCTGCATCCACTTCACACCATCGACTTTGAAAACCACTTTCAATGGTTCAAGATGGTCACAACTAATCATCTCGCTGGAGGATGACGAATGATGAAACCCACAATATCTCCTTTTTTTTAGTCCTATTTTCTTAGCGAACTCATACCAGCCGTGTCCGATAAACTTTTCAACAAAATATTTCCTTTCAGCCGTGTGGACTTCACAATCATACCTCTCTATATAGTATATGAATCCACCAACTCTATCATCCTTAGTCCCGTTAACAAACAACTCTTAATCACATATTGGGGGATTTGTTGCACATTTATATAACTTCTCATAAACAGATATATTTATATTTTTATATATATCCTACATTACTAACGAAATAAGATATAAATGTAAATGGATACTACAATCAAACTTACAAGAACGTTTTTTTGAACAATCTTTCCACCTTTGATTTCCTTCTTCCAAACATAGTACCTTGGCCGTATTGAAAGGTCTTCATCACTGGAATCATCACCAGAACTTTCTTAATCAGAATTGCAATAAAAAATCACCCATAAATCGTCATATCTAACATCCATTTAGACCTAATATACATGTGTTTAACCAAACTTCATAACCCCTTACATGCTAATTACCTTTTTCCCATCTAAACTTATACTACCTTACTGCATAATAAGGTATCAACAATTACCTGGCACTGTCAGATGAAATAGATATGTACATAGTGCAGAAACAGTAGTCCTAAAGCGTTTCTTGCCATCAACCTCAATCTTGCGTCCTTCAGCTTCCTGAACTGCATGCATGTTAACCTTCAGAGTAAAGGGTTCGCCATCTCCTACTTCTTCAACTTCACAACTCCTTTTCCCTTTCTATCTTTAACTTTTTCCCATGTCCCTGCATCTACCGGAGTTGATGAAGATCCCCCGATAGGTATTACCGGTTTCCTCTCCTTGTCGCTACCACTCTTACGAATCTCCCCATACTCAAAATATGTCTTATCCAACCTCCTTCTTCTCCAAGCTGTTTCATTTTCCAAATCGGAGATAGATCTGCAAAAACAAAATAATACACAAAGACGATGAGAAAAACGAATTCATCGATTGATGATGAACATGCAAAATACGAGTCACAAACCTCTCCCTAAACATCCCAAATGAAGAAAACTTCTTATCCGTTGACATTCTTGCAAACCAGATGGACCCTAGGAACAAAGCACAACGTTTTAAAGATATTTCAGACACACACAACAAAAAACTTATTTTTTAACCTTTTGTTCTCATTCTTAAAATCTATTTAACCCTAATTTTTAAAATCCATTAAAACAATTCATTCTTACCTTATCTAACCTGACTAACTACACTACTCACCATTTTTTATTTTGTGTTTTCCTTTTTTTTACTTTCATTCTTTTTAATTAATCTTTGTAATACCATTACTTTTATTTGGTGGTTTTTTAATACATCTTTTACTGTTTCGTACTTCCCATTTTTTATTAATTGCTTTTGTATCTATGTTGTTAATTATTTATAACATTTTTCCTTTTATTTTTTTAATTCTTTTTTTAAATAATTTTATTTATGTGTATAAATAATGACAAAACAAATTATTCAATCAACATACTATTTCCTTTTTTTTAAGGGAAATTTTCTTATCTATTTATTTGATTTTCTATAAATATAATGTTTTTAATTTTTATTGACCACTTCAAAAGTCAATTTTGAATGTTAGTTTTTATATATCATAACACATTTTTAACTAGGACAATCACTTTCTTCACAATTTATTCCTATTTTTTTCTTTCATAACATAACAATTCTAATTCTAACCGTAGTGTTTTTTCTTTCGTTTTGTCGTGCTTCCCTTTTGGAAACTTTGATTGTATCGAAGGTTTGAGTATCCCTAATACTTGTTTAATCTCAATCCTTACTTAAAAATAAATAAAAATTTAATTATTTCAAAAAAATATAATTTTTATCTATGTCTTTTGCTGTATCGGTATATTTTATTAATGGATATTATATGACTATAAATCTTTATATTATATGATAACTAATATTTTTTTCCTATACTATCTGATTAAATTTTAGAAATAAATGTGTGTAATACACCGGTATTCATGCGTATCCACGAGTATGCCATTAGTTTATTGTAAATCATTAAAAAAAATATATTATTTATTTTTATAATATATCTCACTATAAGATTCATTTGTATCTATTTAGGGTTTAAAGGTAGTGCACTGTCAGTGTAATACAGCTTTACACATGCAACCAATTAAAATATCTACAATTGCCATGTAATATCAGTATTTTTAAAATAAAAATTTATTTTATTCTGATAAATGAGTTGTGATTGGTTGACAGCGTAAAATATTTTACACTGTCAGTGCATTTTCTTTTTTCTCATCTATTTATTATAAAACATTAATATGTATTATTTATTTTTATATTATATTTCACTATAAGATTCATATATATTTATTACTCACCTTTTATATATGATTTAGTCTATTCTGCGTCGTCTCAATTGGAATATGCGATGTTTTAGGATTTGGATCCATTGTTATTTGCAATAGAAAAAACAAAGGAGGATATGAAATAAAATAAACAAACAGAAACCAGATTCAAATTACCTTGTGCAAATTAAGCTTATTCTTGTTTATTTATTTTTTCAACAGCAAAATGAGTTTATTAAAAACCACAGAAGCACAAGGTGTGTAAATTAAGCTTATTCTTAAGGGTTCATTCATTCATTGATTCAAGTTATTGACCATGTAACTTGCTCAACACCCACATCTGTATTCAATCCCAACGCCTTCCACACAACCACCGATCCATCCACAATATTGTTATGACATGGCGGCTGACCAGCGTGCTCTGCATCACACCCATTCACCGAATCACATTCGTCCACCACTTTTGCCGTCGTACTCCTCCCATTCCTCGCCCTGATTCTAATCATTTTTCCACATCTCGAACCTCCGTTGTACCAACCAGTTGACAATGCCACCACTCTTTCTGAGTTGTCATGGAATCGATTATTGTTAGAAGTAATTCAAGTTCTCTGTCGAAGTCAGAGTCTTTATAGGATTTGTGTCGAAGTCGAATTAGTTGTAGTGTTGTGTAGTCAGCTGTATTCGACAGAATCGAATATAGCTGATAAAGAGTTAGTCGAAATGTTTGTGGGTCTGGGCTTTGATAGCCTATATAAAGGGCATTGTAATTTGTAATATACACAACAGCTTCATAATAAAATTTTTACAAAGTTTCCAAAACTCTTTCTCTCTTTCTCTCCTTCTTCTTCTTTCTCTCAAACATTCATCTTTCTTGGAACCCAGTTCCAACAATTGGTATCAACGAGCCCGGTTGCGATTCAGAGAGAATCTAATGGCAAACGGAACAACAACGTCCACACAATTCCCAGCGAATCTACCTATTTTCAAAGGGGAAAACTACCAACGGTGGGTGGCGCATATGAGGGTTATCTTCAGATTTCAAGATGTGGTTGAAATCGTGAATGATGGTGTAACGGAATTGGGGGCGAATGCGACTGATGAACAGAAAGCTGCGTACAAGGATCAACGGAAGAAAGATGGCAAAGCGTTGTTCTTGATTCACCAGTGTGTGGATCCGAATGTGTTTGAGAAAATTATTGAAGAAGAATCTGCAAAAGGAGCGTGGGACAAGTTAAAGAACTTGTATGGAGGTGATGAGAAGCTGAAGAGGGTGAAGTTGCAAACCTTGAGAAAGCAATACGAAATGATTCAAATGAAGGAAGATGAATCAGTTTCGGAGTTCTTTTCAAGATTGGTGATGCTGACGAACCAGATGAAGTCTTGTGGAGAAATAATCACAGATTTGCAGAAGATTGAGAAGGTACAAAGATCTCTGACTGCAAATTTTGATTACATTGTAGTGTCAATTGAAGAGTCCAAGAATCTTGCTGAGATGAAGATTGAAGAGCTACAGGCTTCTTTGGAAGCTCATGAGATGAGATTGAAGCAAAGAGATTCAGAAAGAGAAAAGGTATCAGACCAAGCACTACAAGCGAAATTCACCAAGAAATCTGGGAAGGCGAAGCAGGGAAGGAATCTTGCTGGTGATGAGAAGTCAAGCAAGAGTTCAAAGAATCATGATGATTCAAAGAAAGCCATGGGCAACAAGTATTCTGGGAAGAAAGTTGACATGAAAGACGTGCAGTGTTACAATTGTCAAAGTTTTGGTCATTATGATCGAGACTGTCGAAAGAAGAAGGAAGCACGAGCAAAAGAAAGTGACAAAGCGCAGTATGCACAGGCAGAGGATAGTGATTTTGAAGGTGTGCTACTAATGGCAGACACTCAGTCGAATGATGATGACACAAACTTGTGGTATCTTGATTCAGGTTGCAGCAACCACATGACTGGTAATAAGAACTGGTTCACGAAGCTTGATGAATCAGTTAAGAAGGTGATAAAGTTTGCAGATGGTAGACGTGTCACATCAGGTGGAAGAGGAAACATATCTGTAATGAGAAGAGATGGTAGAAAAGCCAGCATTACTGATGTGTTGTATGTGTCTTCTATGACAAGTAACTTGATAAGTATAGGTCAATTACTTGCCAAAGGACATAATATGAAGCTGGAGAAGAACCAAATGAAGGTGTATCATGCTGATGGTAGGTTGATATTGAAAGCACCATTGGCTGATAACAAGACGTTTAAAGTTCAGATTAACATGATTAATCATGAATGTCTTGTGTCAACTACGGAAGAGGAAAAGAATTGGCTATGGCATCATAGATATGGGCATCTAAACTTCAGGAGTTTGGGTATGCTAAATCAGAAGAAGATGGTGTATGGTTTACCTCAGGTGAAGGAACCAAATCATGTGTGTGAAGAATGCTGCAAAGCAAAGCAGGCTAGAAAAGCATTCAAACATGATCTGCCAATTAAGTCGAAAGGAAAGTTGGAGCTTGTTCATTCTGACGTATGTGGACCTTTTGAAGTTAGGTCGAATGGTGGCAAGCGTTACTTCTTAACTTTCATCGATGAATTCACCAGATATATGTGGATTTATGTGATCGAAAGTAAGAGTGAAGTATTCACAAAGTTCAAGAAGTTTAAGTTGCTTGTCGAAAAGCAAAGTGGCTGCAAGCTAAAGAAATTGAGAACTGATGGTGGTGGTGAATACACCTCTCGAGAGTTTGCTAGATTTTGTGAAGAGGAAGGTATAGAGCATGAGGTTATTTCACCCTATACACCTCAACATAATGGAATAGCTGAGAGGAAGAATAGAAGTATACTAAATATGACGAGAAGTATGTTGAAGGCTAAAGAGGTGCCAAAGAGATTTTGGGCTGAAGCAGCTTCGACAGCAGTATACATTCTGAATAGATGTCCAACGAAGAAGTTAGTCGAGAAGACTCCTTATGAAGCATGGATAGGTGAGAAGCCAAATGTAAGTCATCTTAGAGTTTTTGGATCAATATGTTTTAGGCATGTTCCTGAGCAATTGAGAAAAAAACTAGATGATCGAAGTCAAACCATGGTGCTCATAGGTTATCATTCGACTGGTGCATATAGACTATATTCACCAGAAGATGATAAATTTGTGATCAGTCGAGATGTTCTGGTAGATGAAAATCAAAATTGGGAGTGGAGTCATGGGTCAGTTCGACAGGATACTGGTCGACAGATGGAAGAGACAGTTCCGACGGTGTTTGAAGAAGACCAACAAACTGAGGCCACGACAAGTCGAAATGAAGAACCTCTTGAGCAGAATCTCAGAAGATCAACTAGAACAAGAGCTGAGTCGACAAGGTTAGCTGGATATGAGAGATTTCCAGATAATGCAATCGATGCAGATGGTGACTTAATAGAAGAAGCAATGATGATGGCTGAAGCAGAACCAATTAATTTGGATGAAGCCTTGAATGATTCGAATTGGTGTGAAGCCATGAAGGAAGAACTCAGGGCAATCGAGAAGAACAATACCTGGGAACTTGGCGAAAAAGCCAGCAAGAAGCCTATTAATGTGAAATGAGTTTACAAGCTGAAACGAAGGCCAAATGGTGAAATTACCAAGCATAAGGCAAGACTAGTGGCAAGAGGTTTTCTACAGAAACCTGGTATTGATTTCGACAAAGTATATGCGCCAGTGGCTAGGTTGGAAACAATCAGGATTGTTGTTTCGACAGCAGCATATAGAGGATGGAAGATACATCAGTTGGATGTAAAATCAGTATTTTTGAATGGACCTTTGGAGGAAGAAGTGTACGTCAGTCAGCCACCAGGATTTGAGGTTAAAGGGCATGAGTCGAAGGTGTACAAATTGAGGAAGGCTCTCTATGGATTAAAGCAAGCCCCAAGGGCTTGGAACAAAAGAATAGATAGTTTCCTAATCGAAGCAGGGTTCACAAAGTGTGTGTCTGAGCATGGAGTTTACGTAAATGATGTCGACAATGATAGTCGAATCATTTTATGCCTGTATGTTGATGATTTGCTGATTACAGGTGCAAATGAAGCTGAGATAAGAAAAGTCAAGTCGAAGCTAATGCAAGAATTCGAAATGTCCGACCTAGGGAATTTGTCATATTTCTTAGGAATGGAATTCAAAGACACAGCTGAAGGTGTGTTCCTGAACCAGAAGAAGTATGCTCAAGATATCTTGAAGAGGTTCAAGATGACTGACTGTAAAGTTTCGACAACTCCATTGGAAACAGGAGCAAAGTTGAAGAAGGTAACTGATGATGAGTTTGTAAGTTCGACATTGAACAAACAAATTATTGGATCCTTGAGGTATCTTTGCAATACAAGACCAGACATTTGTCAGAGTGTCGGATTGTTAAGTCGATTTATGGAGAAACCCCAAGAATGTCATCTTATTGTAGTAAAGAGAGTGCTGAGATACATTAAGGGTACGATTGATCATGGTGTGCTGATGCCATGTCGAAATAAGTCCAAGTCGAAAGATGTGGAGGTATATGGTTATACTGATTCAGATTTCAGTGGAGACCAAGATGAGAAGAAAAGTACTGCAGGCTATATTTTCATGATCGAATGAGCTTCAATCTCTTGGAGTTCGAGAAAACAAAGCATTGTGGCTTTGTCATCATGTGAAGCTGAGTACGTAGCTGCATCGTATGCAGCATGCCAGGCAGCATGGATAGAGATGTTGTTCGAAGAACTCAAGATCAAGGAACCTGGGAAGATGAAATTGTTTGTAGACAACAAGTCAGCTATTGATCTTGCCAATCATCCTATGTGTCATGGTCGAAGTAAGCACATAGAAAGAAGGTATCATTTTCTCAGGGATCAAGTGAAAAGAGGGAAGCTGGATCTTGAATATTGCAAGACTGAAGTTCAACTAGCCGACATACTTACCAAACCTTTGAAGAAAGTCAGATTCGACGAGTTAAAGAAGAGCATTGGGATGAGAAGTCTCGAGAACATGAATTAGGTGGTGTGTTAGAAGTAATTCAAGTTCTCTGTCGAAGTCAGAGTCTTTATAGGATTTGTGTCGAAGTCGAATTAGTTGTAGTGTTGTGTAGTCAGCTGTATTCGACAGAATCGAATATAGCTGATAAAGAGTTAGTCGAAATGTTTGTGGGTCTGGGCTTTGATAGCCTATGTAAAGGGCATTGTAATTTGTAATATACACAACAGCTTCATAATAAATTTTTTACAAAGTTTCCAAAACTCTTTCTCTCTTTCTCTCCTTCTTCTTCTTCTTCTTTCTCTCAAACATTCATCTTTCTTGAAACCCAGTTCCAACAATTATCACACTCAGACGGACTTCCTCCATCTCCACCTATTACAAATGGTTTTAGATTTGTTAGAATTAGATGAATATTGTTTAAAGACTTAAAAGTTGATTATGATCAATTCTTATAGTTTATTTACCTTCACTGAAATCATTAAACGCGAGTGATGCATGTGTGGAAGACGAAACCGGTGGAGAGCATCTAAATTGAGGATGTGATTTTGTTTTGCATTGTAGGGTTCCGGAGGACTGGCAGTTGCCACCACCACCACCACCTCTTGGTGGTGATGGTGACGGTTTGGTGCATATGTGTGTCCCAACGTCATGAGTTGACCAGAACAATCGTTGAGAGTTTTGCATGGTCTGTTGCATGAGGATTGAGCGTTTGTGATCAAGAATGGAATGTTGATCAGGTTAAAAAGGAAAATGGAAGATAGAAAAACAAGATTTGATATGAGAGCCATTGAGATTAGAGTAGAAAGAGTAGATAGTTTTAGTGTGGTTGAAATATTAATTTGGTATGTATAGAGTAATTGCATGTCCTTTATATAGAATTGGGAAAGCGATCTTGTACTCATCATGAAGTTAATGCACCTAGCAAGAATACAAATTGAGCACCCTATTTTGAAAATTGGGAGAAACTGAGCATCTTTTGAACATTAGGACAAATTGCAAGTTTAGTCAGAGGGCGAAATTATGAGGAAAATAATTAGGGTTCTATTGACAAAATGACAAAATTATCTGACGGGCCTTGGATTTTATAAGGTCAAGAAAAAAAAAAACATGTTATAATATGAATTTAAATATAATTATTTGATCTCATACGTGAGTTTTGAGCTCTTCTACCCTAAACGAGTTATTTCTTTATTATTATTTATAAAAAATTATGATAAAAATTATATACTATTTATCATAAATAAAATATAAAAAATATATATTATTTTAAATGTAATATATTTTTAAAAAGTATATTATTTTTTAGGAATAATATTATATGCTTATAAATAAAGTATATGTTTAAATTATATAAAATAATACTCAAATATTTAATAAGAAAAATTAATATAATATTAGAAAATTATAAAATAATTAAATATTAATTTTATTATATTATTGCATAATATTTAAAATAGAAAGATTAAATAGCATAGAGAAATATCAATGTATTATTGTTGAACGAGACGATGACGACAACAACAACAACAACAACAACAAAGCATTGTCCCACTAAGTCGAATCGATTATGTACATGCCAAATATAGTTGATGCCGAGTTGTATGGTCGGCCAAGAGTAAGAACGGATTAGACTACAGTAGCAGGAAAGGTCGTACAATGTAGAGAGCTAGACAAGCATCATTCACAACCCGGGCCGGTCAGGCAGCCCAACTCCCATCAGCCGAGTTCCTACGAGGTCGGGTACTATACCCCATCAACCCGACACCGACGCCGGTCATAAACTCAACAAGTGTCACTCCAACAGTTGTAACGGTGGCGGCGCATCAATGCAGACGTTACCATGTCTTCGAGGCATGCATTCATGAAGATGAGTTACGGTAATGATGGCCATGCAACGTCAGAAGGCCAAGAGACTTCTCTTAATGGCATACCTTAAATTAAAACTAAAAAAGGCTATAAAAGGGGCTCCCGCATGAAGGTTAAGCAAGACACATTCATCTTGAGACAATATACAGCACCTGTATAGCTCTCAAATCCCCAAAGATACTAAAAAGGCTATAAAAGGGGCTCCCGCATAAAGGTTAAGCAAGACACATTCATCTTGAGAGAATATACAGCACCTGTATAGCTCTCAAATCCCCAAAGATACTCAAACAGTATAGACAACGTAGTCTACTCTGCCCAAAACTAGAAGACTAGCACTTTTGGTGTATCTAACTATTTTTGGCTAGAATATTTGGCGCCCACCGTGGGGTCTAGGTAAAACTCTCTCAGGCCACACCTTACACTAACAACATGTCTTCTGAAGGAGATCCTCCAGACATGGCTCAACTGCTAGCCATGATGGAGACCATGCGACAACAGAATGAGATGCTGCAAGACAACATACAAGTTCTGCAGGAACAAAGTCAGGCTGACGGTGACTGTGGGGAGGGCACTACAAAAAATCGCGTAAATTGTGGCGGTTATTTTTGGAAGATTGTGGCGGTTTGAACCGCCATAATTTACAAATACGACGTTTTTTAAAACGTTGTAATTTTGGCTGCCGCTAGGAAAATAGTGGCGGTTTAAAATTAAATGCCGTACAAACCGTCGTATCATACCTAGTTTAATATGGCGGTTTTTATTTGTAAATAGTGGCGGTTTTAAACGCCTTATATTTCACATAAAAAACAAATATCTTCAAATATTACGTCGGTTAAAACCGTCGTAATATACTTCAAATTACGTCGTTTTAAACCGTCCAAATATACTTATATTATTTGTCAAATTAGCATTGTACAAACTGCCACAATTTTCAAATTAATTTTAAAAAGATCTCTTTAAACTATGCCAAAATAAATTAAATATTTTTGTCACAATTTAACACTAGCACTAATACATTTATGCATTCTTGGAAAAAAAATTAAATAACATATAGTAAAAGGCCCAAAAATTAAATATAAATGTCGGTGCAATTGTTTAATTTTGTCAAAATTATATAATTACTTTAAATCTTTGATATAAGTATCACAAAATATTAAGCTATTCCCAAAATATTAAAACAAAAAAATGACCTACAATTTTTGTATCCATTATTTTAAGCCATTATCAAAATAAACAAGTTTTAGAATATAAAGATGCCATAAAAAATCATATGTCATTTGAAAGACTCTAATCATTTTCTTCTGTATATTGCTTGCATCTGATGATATGCCTATGTCATTATGTGATGAAGGTTCACTTCTTGCTTCAGAATCCTACGAAAAACAAAAACAAAAATTGTTATATTACAACTAATCATTATGAAAATATAGAATACACATATATGCTTTGAGTTTTCATATCATGCTTACATAACTATATATTTAGTGCCAATTTTCATATCAAACTTTCAAACTAATAGTTCACAAGCATATGGTTTGTATTTCATCCATTCATATCACACTAGTTTTCATATTACACTTACCTATTCATTCAAACTTCAAGGATATTTTGTGCAATAATATAACTCAAAATATAATACAGACTAGTGTAGCACGATTTTTGTGGTTTCGAATCACTATCGCTTTGGTATTACAGTTCGATTCATTTTTTATCCTATTGAGCTGATTAAGGAAGGGAAATAGATGTCTCCAATTAACCCTGTTTGCAAACTGAGGTTAAACAGTCAAAACTGTTGGTTTACAGATGCTACAAAAGGGAGGTTCGTCTTTTAAGGCTATTAGCTTAAAAACACCTTGTCTGGACTATGGGCTAGGATTCTAGTAAGGGGTTAGGTCTAATGCTTTTGATATATGAAGGTACTGGATTTTGGGTTTTTGATTAGTATGCTCGCTAAGATTTTTTTTAATCTTATGCCTACGTATTCCGGTTTAACGAAACAGGGAAATCAAGCGATCGTAGTTCCTCCTATTCTATGGGAGGAAAAGGTTGTTTTGGTGTCTTGTTCAAAGCCCAAGACATGAAGCTAAAGGTGGTTTGTATCTTGTTCAAAGCCCAAGATGTGAAGCTAAAGGGTTTTGGATGAGAGAGAATTTCTCATCTCTAAAGAGGAGTTGTTGATGTTTGTATGCTGTGAGCAAGGCGCAAATTTGATGCTAAAAGGTTGATTGACTCAACCGAGGTTTCCTTATACAAAGCCTAAGAGGAGGCGATTGACCTAACAAGAGGGTGCCTTTTATTTGTTGTCTCGTACGAAGCCCGAGATAGAGGCTAAAAGGGTTTACTCAATAAGAGAGTACTAACAAGTGACTGACTCAACAAGAGAGTGTTTTTATGTGTCTTGTACGAAGCCCAAGACGGAGGCTAAAAGGTTTGACTCAACAAGAGAATACTTTTATTTGTCCTATATAAAGCCCAGGGCGGAGGCTAAAAAGGTTGACTCAACAAGAGAGTCTATTTGACAGGTGATTAACTCAACAAGAGAGTCTTTTATACTCAACAAGAGAGTGTTTTTCCGTCTCGTACGAAGCCCGAGAAGAGGCTAAAAGGAGATTGACTCAACAAGAGAGTCTTTTATACTCAACAAGAGAGTGTTTTATATATGTCTTGTATGAAGCCCAAGACGGGGGCTAAAAAGTTTGACTCAACAAGAGAGTACTTTTATCTGTCTTATATGAAGCCTAAGACGGAGGCTAAAAAGGTTTGACTCAACAAGAGAGTCCTTTATACTCAACAAGAGAGTGATCTAGTGTCTCGTACAAAGCCCGAGATGGAGGCAAAAAGGTTATTGACTCAACAAGAGAGTCTTTTATCTGTCTGATACGAAGTCTAAGACGGAGGCTAAAAAGGTTTTACTCAACTAGAGAGTCTGAAAAGGTTATCTCCGTTGGGGAAAATCATTGTACAAAGCCCAAGAGGAGGCTGACTTTCTTGAGGAAAGGATCATTATACAAGGCCTAAGAGGAGGCTAACTTCTGCCGGGGATTATAGAGATCCCGAGACAGGTCCAAGTGGGAGAGCCCTCGTGAGAAAGGCCAGGTTGCAGAGTGATCGGTGTTTCTTCCTATGTTTGAAAGGAACTTGAGAATGTCTTTGAGACTCAAGGGGGTTTAGACTGTCCAAGTCTAGAGTTTTATCTTTTGTACAATGCCCAAGAGGAGGCATGGGAATTAAGGGATGAGTATCAACCCTAAAATGGCCGGAGTTTTGACGCTAGAAAGACTGCTCTAGCAAAGGATGACTAAGTTCTGTCTTATACCTTTAAGAGGTCGTCCGGGTCCTTGTATTAAGCCCAAGAGAAGGCATGAGAACTTCTAAGAAGCCGAAGGGTCCTTGTACAACGCCCAAGAGGAGTCGGGGATGCTTTTAGGAAACCTGTGGGTCCCTAAACCAAGAGAAGTTCAAGAAATGCAATTCACAGAGAAGAGAACATTCCAGGAAAGTTTTAGAATTTGGAAGAAACTCAAGAGATGCCATTCACAGAGAAAAGATCATCTATGGGGAGTAGAGTTTCTTGGACAATTTCTAAGAGTGACAGTCTGAGAAAAGGTTCACCGAGAATACTGCCTTTCTCTTTGTTCCATATTGTTTAACCCCAAGAGAAGGGAAGACTGTGTCTGGAATCTTATGGGGGATCTTGTTTTGACTGTATTTAAGAGTGACCAACAAGGCTTTACCTAGTGCTAGACGTAGTTGCCGGGGAAAACTCTAAATAGCTATATTAGTATTACACAGTTGATATTTGACAAGTATATAAAAGGATGTGAAAGGAGACTTACAGTGAAACAGCCCCACAATACAGTTATATACATATGAAAACGATAAATGAAAGCGGATAAACACTTACCCGTTGTAGAGCTTCCATGCTGTTTTGTTAGTTGTTCAACAAAGAAAGTTTTGATAACGACAGATATTTGAATTCAAAATCAAAGGAGAAAGTGTTTTGAAAAGATTGTTGGGGCTTACAGCTCAAGGAGAGGCCCAAGTTTTAACGATGATTGCACCGTTGTTTTGAAAACTGTACAGAGGGACTTATACGATGTGTGAGGCCCAAAAAGTTTTTATGTACAAGGGGGTTGGGTCTTACACTCTATTAGAGGCCCAAAGAAATTTAAAGAAAAGAAATGGGCACTAGTACGAAAAACCCATTTAACAACGGTTGGGAATGACATATAATGACGCGGGCGAAGGCGTTGTTATGTAGATTGTCGTTGTAAGTTTGTTGTTTCTACAACGGTCTGGAAACCATTGTTGAAAGGCAGGACGCGCGCCATATATCACAACGGTTATGATAATAAACCGTTGCGATACATACACTTAGGTTCTGGGTTCGAAACCCATCAGTAGCGAATTTATATAAAACATAAATTACTTATGATATCGATTACAATATATAACTGTTGTTGTAAGTACCCTAAGTTTATTATATTAAATGTAGATTGCTTGTTTTCCAAACACCTCACTAAATAAATATACATGGATTAAATTTGATGAAGATGTCTATAATCTGCAAATTAAACTGTTCTTGAAAACCAACTTAAACAAACCAATGTTGTTTTCTGATTGCATTCGTCTCATCGTGCACTTCACACTCTTTTACATATATTATGGTTTATTGATCTGACTCCTTCGATATATCACTATCTTCGATTATAGTTAAATTTCCATAAGATCAACAAGACATTGGATAATTTGCCTCATCTTTGATTTAACTATAATGGAAGATGGCGATGCATCTAAGGAGCCAGATCATTATACCATAATCTATATATAAAAGAACGTGAGATAAATTATGAGAGGCATGCAATCAGAAAACAACATTGGTTTGTTTAAGTTGGTTTTCAAATACAACTTAATTTGCAGATTATAAGTATCTATGTCAAATTAACTGAATGTATTTTATGTGAGGGTTAGTGAAACAAACAATCTACATAGAATATAATAAACTCAAACAAAATTCTATACCAGATCCAGATATTATAAACTCATATAATACGCTTGCTACCACCAGCAAACTTTAAGTGAGGGTTAGTTAAACAAATAATGTAAATAGAATATGATAAACTCAAACAACATTCTATACCAGATCCAGAAATTATAAACTGATATAATACGCTTGTTTCCTCCAGCATCATCACCCTATATCATCCCCTTAACCTGAAAGGAAACAAAGCAAACTTCAAAAATGAGCATCCTTAGTTGAAAACAAACCCTAAAACCATAATCCAGTGATGAGTAAAGAGAGGAACAGGAATAACGTACCTTTTAATGAAACTAATCGCGGAACAGGGATCAATTATGACGTTGAACTAGTTTGGGAAGCCATGAAAAAGAAATATAAGGAGGAAGAAGCTTACACAAAAGCTTCATACTTCTTATACTTCTTTTCATTGCTTCTAAAACTAGATAAAGTTTGCTTACACTATTGTTTCTTCATTTACTAACATCTTGTTCGTGATGCTATGAAAAAAAAGTACAAGGTGGATGAAGTTTCCATCATAGCTTCATGCTTCTTATACATTTTTCCATAGTAACACAAACATTATGAAGTTTCCAAAGTATGGTCTTTGTTAAGGTAGTGAAAACGAATCAGAAAAAATGAGAACAATCAACAAAAACAACATGCAACAAACGAGATAATGGGAAATATCTAACAATAGATGGAAGAAGAAGAATACCTTAATGTATGAAGCACAAGATTCACGGCTAATGGTGAAAACAAAGAGAAAAAATGGGTTCTAGGGTTTCACTTTGAAGGCAACGGCGTTACTGTCAATTAAGTGAAAGTTATTTCGCTTATATATGGGTAAACTATTTCACAACGGTTAACAATAACAACCGTATAAATATGTATTTATTTATTATAAATATATCACTACGGTTGACCAGAATAACCGTAGTGATAACCCTTTTATCTGTGAATTTTAAATAAATAAAAACCGTATACATAGGTATTTATTTATTATAAATATATCACTACGGTTAACCAGAAGAACCGTAGTGATAACCCTTTTATTTATGAATTTTAAAATAAATAAAAAATAAAATGTGCGCCTTAACTTCTAACTTAATGCATCTGCAGTTTAAACATCAATAATGTAATTCACAATGCATATGCAGTTTAAACATCAACAATGTAATTCGAACCCTAATTCAACTATTACATTTCATAACAAAGTAAATATTAAACATAAAGGAGACAAAAAAAACATAACATCTTGATATTTCCCGAAAATATCTCTAATTTCAGTTTGTTCTTCAAATTCTTGTTCTTTTTCTTTAAAATCCTCATACATAACCTTCAGATAGCCCACAGCTTCCAACTCTGACTTCATAATGCTCTCATCGTCATTTCCATCTCTTTCTCCCACGTCTTCATCCCATATGAAAAAATTACATGTTTCATCGCTCCTCTAAAATGGACATCTCCAAAAAAGCATTCCTTTATTTTGTTCCTTCTTGCATTGATACGAAATCATACGACCATCACAACCACAAAAATTTCCAGATCGAGATTTTACACTGGAACAAGACGTAGAAACACCTTTGGATGATTTTGTCTTCAAATGTGACATTGAAACACCTTAAAGTAGAACACTTTGTTGTTGTTGTTGTCTTCTTCCCGACAATGGTGACGGCGTTGGTGTTAGGGTTGTTTCAATGGATAAATTAATATATATATATATATACTTGGTGTTTAAAATACATAAAAAGAAGCTTCAATTTGTAACAACGGTTTTGAGAAAAATCCGTCGTGATATCCTTATTATTTTTTAGTTAAATATTAATAAAACTTAAAAAGGGAGCATTTACATCAAAGGGATAAACTATTTGAGGGTGATGAGGTTCGAACCCATGATAGCTAGATTGTATCACCACGGTTTTCATAAAAACCGTTATTATACCCTTGAGATTTCTAATTAAAAAATGTGCGCGCATCCAGTACGCACTATAAGAACGGTGTATAGGATGCCGTTGTAAACCTGGCGTTGTTGTTTGGCCGTTTTGTAGTAGTGGGGGCTTATAACACGAGGGTAGGCCCAAATGATTTTTGTTTTGAAATGGCGATCGCGCCGAGATTTTTTTAACGTAGAGGGACTTATACATTATCTGAGGCCCAACATGGTTTTGGTTAAAAAGGGATTGGGTCTTACACTCTATTAGAGGCCCAAGAGTTGGAAAATAAGTAAAGATAGGTCTTATAGCTCAAGGAGAAGCCCAATTGGTTTTGTTACAAAGGCGGCGACCGCGCCGTACTTTTGAAAATATACAGAGGGACTTATACAATGTGTGAGGCCCTAAAAGGTTTATTTACAAAAGGATTGGGTCTTACACTCTACCAAGAGGCCCAAAGTGTAAATGATGGGGATTACAACTCAAGGAGAGGCCCAGAGTTTGATTTCTGAACTGGCGATCGCGCCAAGATTTTTTGAAATCGTATTGGGACTTATACAATGACTGAGGCCCAAACTATTTATTTACAAAGGGGTGGGACTTACACTCTATCAAGAGGCCCAAAGTGATTTGAAAAAGATTTGTGAGGGTGAAAATCAAAGAAACCCTAATTTTGCTTTTCTTTAAAAGTAAATATTTAAAGAAAATCAATAAAATGATAAAAATACCAAATAAGTTTGAATAAACCACTTGTGATTTTTGTTTAAGGTTTGAAAAATGAGGTTTTAATCACAAGATGATTTAGAACTCATTTGGTTTTGATTTTCAAAATAAACATTCACTTTTAAATGTTTAAAAACAATAAAAAAATGAATTTATTCACAAAAATACTAATTATATTAAATAAATAATATAAATTTTTTTGTGGAATAAAATATTTCAATATTTTTGTGATTTTTTTCAAAAAGAACCAATAAAAAAATAATTAAAATTGAGGAAGTTATTAATTTTTCAAATCATTAAAAATAATATGAAAAATATTAAAAAAAGTGGAAAAAAACCATTAAAAAGGGGTCTGGGGCGAGGGGGATTCGAACCCCAGACCTCTTGTGTGCAATGTGCGCGCCTTACCACTGGGGTGGTGATACATCCGTGTATCAAACCCCAGCCACAAGTATACAAGGTTTGCCTTGTTTTTGGCCTGGCCAAGGCCAGGCAAGGCAAGGTTTTTGGTCAGAAACGTGAAGGCCATAACTTCCTCATTTCTCCATGGATGGAGACAAAATTTATATGCATCTGGCCTAGAATTTCCTAAGGAATCCAATGGTGGTGGTGGTTTTTCCAGAAAATCAATCCTCCTCAAAACCCGATAGTGGTTTTGAAATAGGCCATAATGTGCATTTTCTGTGTTACCTCTTGGTACAGCCATGAATTACATGATGAAT